>CM077155.1:69320269-69980269 GCA_039583875.1 Platanthera guangdongensis | reverse complement strand
GCTTCTCGACACTGCTACTTCAACATGTGTCGACACTGATCCTGTGTGTCGACACAAGTCCTTCATCTTTGATACTTAGTTGATTTCTTGTAAGTGTCGACACAACTCCTTTGTGTCGACACATCTTCTTGTGTTGATACTTGTTAAGTGTCGACACATCTCCTTGGTGTCGATACATGCCTTCTGTGTTGATACTTTTGCTGAGTGTCGACACATCTCCTTGTGTCGACACATTCTTCTTATGTTGAGACTTTTGCTGAGTGTTGACACATCTCCTTTGTGTCGACACATGCTTCATGTGTTGATACTTTTGGTGAGTGTCGACACATCTCCTTGTGTCGACACATTCTTCTTGTGTTGAGACTTTTGCTGAGTGTCGACACATCTCCTTTGTGTCGACACATGCTTCATGTGTTGATACTTTTGCTGAGTGTCGACACATCTCCTTTGTGTCGACACTTGTACTTGGACTTTATTGAAATTTGCTGAGTATCGACACAGCCTCCTAGTGTCGACACTTTCTTCATGTGTTGAGACTTTTGCTGTGTGTCGACACATTCTTCATTATGTCGACACTTGTACTTAAACTCTGTTGAAATTTGCTGAGTGTCGACACAGCCTCCTAGTGTCGACACTTTTGATGTCGACAAAGTTCCTCTAGGTGTCGACACTGCTTCTAAGTGTCGACACATATTCTTTAGACAATTCTTCATTGAGTGTCGACACTTCCTATATGTGTCGACACTTTCCTTCTGGTGTCGACTCTGTATTCATGGTGTCGACACAATTACTCCAAGTGTCGACACTGCTTCTCTAGGTGTCGACACAAGCCTTCTTAAGTGTCGACACTTTTCTTCTGGGTGTCGACACATGGACTTAGAAACTTTTCAGCTTTCCCTGCAATTACTTAACCTGCACACATCAACTCAAAAACACATCAAATACACCTTGATGTATATCATTGAGTAGCGTGAGGCTTCTTCAAATCAGGTACATTTTTTCTAATATACCCAACAATCTCCCTCTATTTGGAGAAGTCGTAACCCTTAGTCAATGATATACACCATACATAACAAATTCACAGTATGATGAAAAACAATATTAAATGACAGGGTAAGTACATAAACATGTATAAAAAAACATGTATACACGAATATCTCAGAACAGTAATGTAATAGATTTAACACATATCATATTGTTCTGACAACTTCAACATTTTCATTATTCAAAAGTTTACAGAAAGTTGAATGCAACTGATTACACATAGTAAACTTAAGAAAAATTTCTATCCTAAGGCAGCTCAGGCTCCTTGATCACAATGCCCTTTCCTGATTGTATCTTTGCTTGGACAGGAGCTTCAGTATCATCAGCAGCAGCAGGCTTCTTTCCCTTAAGATCTTTCTTTTTCAATTCTTCAGCCTTTATCTTTTGTCTTTCAAAATAATGATAAGGCTTAGGGAAGTACTTGCTAGGCTCATGTGCAGTAGGAGGTAGCTTTCCCAACTTAGCCTTTCTTCTATATTGAACAATAGCCTCTTGCCTGTTCTCATGTTTCCTCCACTCCAGTTCAGAATACCACTTGCCTCTATCCTAGACATTGTCCTTAGCAGCCTTACATGCAGTCAAGATGATATTCCTGGAAGTGGGGCTCCATTGTTCAAAATCAGGCCTTAGTTCAGCTTGCTCTCTGATTCTTTTCTTAGACAATTGAGTCTCTTATTCTTTTAGCAAAGCCTCTTGTTCTTTCAGTATTGCCTCTGGCACAGGCTGGACTACTTTCTCTATGATGACATTCTGATTTCCCTCAGGAGGATTGTACATAGTCTGGATCTCTTGATGTATCATGTCAAAGTCTGGTGGAGGGTATATCACTTGAGCTACTTCAGCTTGCTCTCCTCCAAGATATGCATGATTGATTCCAAACTCTGCCACATTGTCATCATCACATAAGGGTGGATATCCAAGGGTGGCTCTGATGGAATTTGAAATCCATTTAGCATAATCAGAGCCTGCCGTGACTAATACCCTCTCCCCCTTTATGACTTCTCTTTCAATTTGATCCCTAAGATCATCTTTCTGAAATCTTATCTGTGCATTCAGATAGTTGACTCCATCTTTGTAGAAAAGTTTTAACCTTTGGAGCTTGTCAGTGATAGCTTTTTGAGAGTCTTTAATAGCGGTTTTAACAGTAGTTAGGCTCTCTTGCAATTGTTTGTCAAATTCAGCCTTGGCAGTAGCACTTGTTGTAGTCTGACCAGTAGCTATATTCTTCATTTCTGTTATTATTGCATTATGTGAAGCAGTGAGATTATCATTCATTCTCAGCTGTTTCTCCAGTACATAGCCTTGTTTTAGTGCAATATCATCCACTTGTGTTTTGATCTTCTCCTGATGAGTGGTCAGATAGACTACTGCATTTCCTCCCTTATGGAAGCAGTCAGTCATTTCTTTCTTGTTCTGATTCATTTCAAATCTGATTGACTTGATGTCTTGGGCCAGATCAAATTGCAGTGACTTATGCCCTTCATCTATATACTTTTCTATAGCTTGCCTGTGCTCATCCAGCTTTATCTGCAATGCCACCATCAGTGAACTGTAGTCAGTAGATGGGGCAGGTTGTGGAGCAATTGTTTGTAAAGCTTTTTTGTAAGTCTGGCTTCTTCTTTTGAAGACCTGAAACTTCCTCTTCTTGGCTCTTGCAGCCTCTTCATCTTCTGAAGCAGATGTGCTAGCAATTTCCACTCTGTCCTTAGGACTAGGATGTGAATCATTCTCAGTCCTTGGTGGTTGCTTAGCATCCTTGGGCTTCTCAGTCTCTTTGCCTGCAGTTTCTTCTTCAATCTCCACATGCTCCCCCTCAACATTGACCTTCTCTCCCTCAGCAGCAGCTTTCTCTTTCTCAAAATCAGTTTGTAGAAGATCTGGGAATAGCTCCTCTAAGGTAAATTCCTGTTGAGGAGGACTTGGTGAATCCCTGATCTCAGGAGCAGCTGATACCTCTTTCTCAGCTACAGATGTGTCCTCCATGACCACATCTTGGGGTTGGCTATGTGTCTGTGTTTGCTGATCAATAGGAAGTGTTGACACTTTTCTTCTAGCTTGGGCGCCATTAGGGTTTGAAGAAATTTGAATTTAGAGAAGAGAGATGTCGACACACAAGTTTGGTCTCGAAACTTTGGTGAGCGTGTCGACAAACAATGAAGAAAACCTATTTATACCTTTCTAGAATCGAAGATGAAAGGGCGTGTCAAAATACTTAAATTGTGTCGACACTGTTGAAAAGTGTCGACACAGACTGCGAATGTCTCGACAACAATGTGTCGACACAAGTATAGTCGACAGAATATATGTTTTGACACTTGTTTATGTGTCGACACCACTTAGCTCGACACTTAGTCGAGACTTTACTAGACTAATTCTGTGTAAAGTCTAAGTGTCGACACCACTCTGGATGTGTCGACACCTACACTGCATGTGTCGACACTGATTCTCTGAAGTGTCGACACTGACTTCCTAGATGTGTCGACACCATTTCTCTGAAATGTCGACACCACTTTTCTGTGTCGACACAGACAACTCTGTGTGTCGACACCATTTTACTTAGCCAATTTTTTTGTAAACTATTCTAAGTTTATTATACCTAATTCAATTTTAAATTTATTGAATTTGGTTTCATCTAAGGGCTTAGTATACATGTCAGCTAGCTGATTATCTGTATTAATATACTCTAGTGAAATATCTCCTTTTTCCACATGTTCTCTTAGAAAATGGTATTTTATTTCTATGTGCTTAGTCCTACTATGGGAGACATGATTGTTTGGAATAGAAATGGCACTAGTAGAATCACAAAATAGAGGTGTTCTACTTACTTGAATACCATAATCTTCTAGCTGATGTTGAATCCATAGAAGTTGAGCACAACAACTTCCTGCAGCAACATACTCTGATTCTGTTGTGGAGATAACCACACTTGTTTGTATCTTGCTACTCCATGATATCAGCCTTCCACCTAGGAATTGACAGGTACCTGTTGTACTTTTCCTATCTTCCTTGCAGCCTGCAAAATCTGCATCTGAATAACCTGTCAGTTTAAAGTCTCCATTCCTAGGGTACCAAAGGCCTAGATAAGGAGTGCCCTTAAGATATCTCAGAATTCTTTTGACTGCTGTCAAATGAGATTCTTTAGGGCAAGCCTGGTACATAGCACACACACATGTAGCATACATGATATCTGATCTACTAGCAGTTAAATACAATAGGAAGCCAACTATCCCTCTATACAAAGTCTCATCTACAGGTTTCCCTGCATCATCTTTGCTAAGAGACATACTTGACCCCATAGGAGTTTTCATGATACTGGATGATTCCATACCATACTTCCTTATCAATTCTAGGGTGAACTTAGACTGGCATATGGATAAACCATCCTCAGTCTGTCTAACTTGGAGACCCAAGAAGAACTTAAGTTCCCCCATACTGCTCATTTCAAATTGTCCTTGCATAAGTTTTGCAAACTTTCTGCAAAAACCACTTTCTGTAGACCCAAATATGATGTCATCTACATATATTTGGACTAAGATAATCTTGCCTCTGGATTCCCTAAGGAATAGAGTCTTGTCTATTTTCCCCCTTGTGAATTTATTCTCAATGAGAAAACTAGACAGGGTTTCATACCAAGCCCTAGGGGCTTGTTTTAGCCCATACAAAGCCTTCCTAAGTCTATAAACATAATTAGGTTTAGTAGAATCAACAAAACTTGATGGCTGTTCCACGTAGACTTCTTCCTTCAGATTTCTATTCAGAAAAGCTGACTTAACATCCATTTGGTATACCTTGAACCCTTGGAATGTTGCATAGGCAAGAAACATCCTTATGGCCTCTAGTCTGGCTACTGAAGCAAAGGTTTGATCAAAGTCAATACCATCTTCCTACCTATATCCCTTAGCAACCAGTCTAGCTTTGTTCTTCACAATAACTCCATGTTCATCCATCTTGTTCCTAAAGATTCACTTAGTTCCTATAATGTTGTGGTCCTTGGGTTTAGGAACTAGCTCCCATACATTGCATCTTTTGAACTGGTTCAGCTCCTCTTGCATAGCCTCAATCCAATGAGGGTCTAGGATGGCTTCTTCAAATTTCTTTGGCTCTACCTGGGATAGAAAACTAGAGTAGAGTACTGAACTTAGATTTCTGCTCCTTGTTTGTACCCCTTGTCTGAGATCACCAATAATTTGATTGGCTGGATGATCTTTTAGATGTTTATTTACTGGAGGCAGTCTGTCTTCAGGTTGTACACCTTCATTCTCTTCAACTTGCTGCACCCCTTGGTCTTCTTCTGCATCAGGTGTATCTAGTACTCCCCCTGGACAACAACCAGTATCATCTACTTGCTGACTTGCAGTAGGACCTTCTGCAATAGTTAGCTTGTCCATCTTCTCAGTCACACCTGTGGATCTGCAAACACTACTAGACAATTCATTGTTAATGAGTCTAGCTTCATCAAACACTACATGAACAGACTCTTCTACAACTTGAGTAGTCAAGTTGTAGACCCTATAAGCCTTATTGTTGTTGCTGTACCCAACAAAGATCCCCTCTTGGGATTTGGCAGCAAACTTGGTTAAGTAAGACTTACCATTGTTAAGTATATAACATTTACAACCCAATATCCTGAAATAGGATAGATTTGGTTTTCTGTCTTTCACAATCTCATAGGGGGTCTTGTTATGGCTCTTGGTGATAGTAGCCCTATTAATCACATGACATGCAGTATTAACTGCCTCAGCCCAGAAATATTCAGGGAGAGATGTGTCACTTAATAGTGTTCTACCAGCCTCAATCAAGGTTCTATTTTTCCTTTCAGCAATGCCATTTTGCTGAGGTGTTCTTGGTGAAGAGAATTCCTGAAAAATTCTAAATTCTTCACACAGTTTTGTCATACTGTCAGACTAAAATTCAGTACCATGGTCACTTCTGATTTTGACCACTGTACTGTCCAATTCATTCTGAATTTGTTTAACAAAGTTGTATAAGATACTTGGAGTTTCAGATTTCTGTCTAAGGAAGAACACCCAGGAAAATCTTGAGTAGTCATCTACAACCACAAATGTGTAGACCTTCCTACCTCGGCTGTGAACTGGCATAGGACCAAAAAGATCCATATGCAAGAGATATAAACACCTCACAGCATCTTTGTTCTCAATGTTATTAAAGGTGGATTTGGTCTGCTTGCCCTTTTGACAAGCTGAGCATATCCCAACCTTTTTACACTTAACTTAGGACCATTCCTCACTAACTCTTTACTAAAGAGTTGACCAATTGTCTTATAGTTAAGATAGGCTAGCCTCTTGTGCCATTTGACACAATGAGAGACTTTCTCATCAGCTACAAGACACACAGGAGAAACATTGTTCTCACACATAATGTCTAGACAATAGACATTTCTCTTCCTATAACCTGTCAGAATGATCTTTTGATCATTTGACCTCCTGATATGACAACAATCTTTGACAAATGAGATGTCATATCCTAAATCACTCAGCTGGCTTATACTAATGAGGTTGTGTTTCAAACCTTTAACAAAGCCTTTGATGATTCCTTTTTCAGAACCACCAAAGGTGACCTTAGGACCATCCTTGATTGGTGTATAGTCCTTTAGCAATCCCCTAGTTCCAGTCATGTGCCTGGAACATCCACTGTCCAAGTACCATATTGGGGCATGGTCACTTGGACTCACCTGCAAAACAGATTAGTTAACCTTAGAACCCAAAAAATTCTTGGGTCCTTGGTGCTGGTTAGTTTGTCTCTTAACAAAACTATCCGTAGCTTTTCTAGCAGGCAGATTACTACTCACCTTGGCACTTGAATTGTGCCAACAGTCTATGGCAAAATGGCCTACCTTGCCACAACACCAGCACTCAAATCTGTTGTACCTTTGTTTAGGTACAACCCTGGCTGTTTTATTTACAGCAGGCTCCTTGTTGAGTACTGGGGCTTTGCCCTTAGACTTGGACTTTACAGTCCTGGCAGGTTTTGTACACCCCAATCCAGTTTTACCCTTTTGATGTACAAATTCATCTATCAAAGGTAAAACAGATTTTGGTTTAGAAAAGCTTGCTACAATATCTCTCTCTTTATGAAGACTAATCTCCAGATTTCTGATTTGATCATTTTTAAATGTTATAGTCCCCATCTGAATAACAGTAATGTGCTTCAGTCTGGCTATTTCATTTAATTTTTGACCAAGCAACTTGTCAAAATCTGTTGCAGCAACTTTAAGACTGGCAATCTCCTTAGCCTGACTCTTGGCCAAGGATTTGCTTTTCTTCAAAGCTTGCAACACTACTCTATATTCATCAATCAACTGATGAATATCTCCTTCAGATTCAGATCCACTAACATCACTTGATGCTGATGTATCTGAATCTGACTCAGTACTAGAAATTGAACTAGCAGAATAATTTTGTACCTGACTTGGTCCAGGCTGATCCTGGATTTTGTCTCCTTCTGATAAGGCCATCAGTCCCTGGCACTGATTGTCCTCATGCTCATATATAGAGTTCATTAACTAGATGAACTCATCTTCCACTTCTTCAGCAAACAGTCCAATATAAGCTTCGGCTTCTAAATCAGTTTCTGAAGAATACATATCAGACAGACTTTTGTCCTTCTTAGCAATAAAGGACCTTTCCTTTTTCCCTTTGATTTGAGTCTTCTTCTTATCAGTTGACTCTTTCCTCTTCTCTGTACAGTCAGCAACAACATGTCACTGTCTGTTACAACAATAACAAACACTATCTTTGAAGATGTAGTTTTACTTGACTTGGGCTTTCTCCTGTCATTCTTTGATGACTTCTGTGAAGTGGATGGCTTAGACCTCCACTGTTTCATCTTTAGAAACTTCTGAAAATGTCTAGTGAAAGCTGCAAAGTCTTCATCACTCTCACTGCTTTCAGAATTCTTGCTTTTTGACTCATCTGTCTCTGTCTCAGCAACTTTTGGAGGTGGAGATGGAGACTTGCTTTTATATTTCCTAGTGGCTTCAGTCTTGAAAGCCACAGCTCTTTCTTTGTGCTCAACTCTTGTAGTCTTCTCCTCCTCCTTCCTTACCATTAACTGCATCTCATATGATAACATTTTTCCAAAAAATGTTGGAGGAGAAATGTCTGCTAATTTGGCCATTTCCCTTATGGCACAAATCTTAGTATCCCAGTCTTTAGTTAGGGATCTCAAGAACTTATCACTCAGCTCATAATTGTTGAATTCTCTTCCATAGGACATTAACTCATTAATTATCCTATAGAATTTCTTGTAGCACTCAGTTATGATGTCAGACCTTCCTTGTCTGAAGCTCTCATACTCTTGGTTTAACAAAGACTTCCTGTCTTGTCTAACTTCTTCAGAGCCCTCCATGTACACTATCAGTGTGTCCCACATTTCCTTTGATGTTTTACAGTGTATCAAATTCTGAAATGTGGCATCATCTATTGCACTTACAATTATATTCTGAGCCCTCTTGTCCATAGTGGCCAGAATAATCTCATCTTTAGTCATCTCTGAATAGTCCTTAGGAGTTCTCTGATTTGCATCCAGAACTGATACTTTCATTGGCACATATGGCCCTTCTTTGACTATGATATAGATTGTAGGGTCAGAGGCTTCCATAAAAAGTCTAACCCTTTCTTTCCAAATGCCAAAGATCTCCTTTCTACAGATTGGCAACTTCATGGATCCTAGATCTTTGTGATTCTCAGTTGAACACATTTTCTTGATTCTTGATTATACTGAATCTGCCAACAGAATCTTTACTCAGACTGTTATGTCCTTTTTGAGGAACCTGGCTCTGATACCACTTGAAAGAAATTGTACCTAATCACCTAGAGGGGGGGGGGGGGTGAATAGGTGACCTAAATCTTTTTAAACTTTTAGGCAGAATTAATCACAGAATTCACAGAACTTTAAACAGCAAACACAGAATCAGTCACACACAGAGTACACACAGTTTTATAGTGGTTCCCCAAGGTCTGGGTACATCCACTTTCCCCCTTCGCCTATCTAGTAGTGTACTAGATTCGGCCAAACTTCTCCACTATTCCTCAGATCCTCAGATCTTACACTCAGAACCCCAAATAGGTTCCTACAGCTCAGAGTGATCCCACTCTTACAACTCAGGCTCAAAAGCCCTACCACTCAGTCTTCACCAAGACCTACACTCAGCCTTCAACAAGGCCTACACTCAGCCTACAACAGGCCTACACTCAGAGAAATGTATCTCCTACACTTAGACACACATGCACTACCACTCAGCCTTTATAATTTCAGGCTTACAACTCAGATCCCTTAGGATCCTACAAGAAATTAAAATTACAAAGTATATACCCACAACTCAGAATGAGAGAGAAGAGTTGACAGGTTTCTTGATGAGTTCTTGGAAGAACTTTGCTGAGATCAACCTCCCTTGGCTTTATTCAAAGCTTCTTGAATTAGAACACAGTACGGTTGAAACTCTATGTAGTTGATCTTCAATCACTGTTGACTTAAGAATAAGATCTTAATCTGAAACTTTCTTCACAGCCTGGTTCAACAGCTATTTTCTTGGAAGGAGCTCTCTCTCTCCAACTTCTTAGATCTTCTCTTGAAGGTCTTCTTCTTGTTGTGTTGTGCTTCAATGATTCATCATTTTCTGTCGAAGGAGAAGGGTCTTTATATAGACTTTCTCCAAGGTAACCGGCTATTCCGGTTTCTAACAACTTTCTGACAGCTCTGACAGTTGCAGTAGACCGGCTGGAATGGCAGCTGTCAAGTCATCCAGTCACTTTTTGAATTTTCTATAACTGTCTGAAAGTGTCGAGACAGTCAGTCTTTAAGTGTCGACAATGATAGACTAAGTGTCGACACAAGTAGACTAAGTGTCGACACTAGTCTTCATGGTGTCGACACAACTCCTTGTGTTGTAGAATCTGCTTCTCGACACTGCTACTTCAACATGTGTCGACACTGATCCTGTGTGTCGACACAAGTCCTTCTTTGATACTTAGTTGATTTCTTGTAAGTGTCGACACAACTCCTTTGTGTCGACACATCTTCTTGTGTTGATACTTGCTAAGTGTCGACACATCTCCTTGGTGTCGACACATGCCTTCTGTGTTGATACTTTTACTGAGTGTCGACACATCTCCTTGTGTCGACACATTCTTCTTGTGTTGAGACTTTTGCTGAGTTTCGACACATCTCCTTTGTGTCGACACATGCTTCATGTCTTGATACTTTTGCTGAGTGTCGACACATCTGCTTGTGTCGACACATTCTTCTTGTGTTGAGACTTTTGCTGAGTGTCGACACATCTCCTTTGTGTCGACACATGCTTCATGTGTTGATACTTTTGCTGAGTGTCGACACATCTACTTTGTGTCGACACTTGTACTTGGACTTTATTGAAATTTGCTGAGAATCGACACAGCCTCCTAGTGTCGACACTTTCTTCATGTATTGAGACTTTTGCTGTGTGTCGACACATTCTTCATTATGTCGACACTTGTACTTAAACTCTGTTGAAATTTGCTGAGTGTCGACACAGCCTCCTAGTGTCGACACTTTTGATGTCGACAAAGTTCCTCTGGGTGTCGACACTGCTTCTAAGTGTCGACACAGATTCTTTAGAAAATTCTTCATTGAGTGTCGACACTTCCTGTATGTGTCGACACTTTCCTTCTGGTGTCGACTCTGCATTCCTGGTGTCGACACAATTACTCCAAGTGTCGACACTACTTCTCTAGGTGTCGACACAAGCCTTCTTAAGTGTCGACACTTTTCTTCTGGGTGTCGATACATGGACTTAGAAACTTTTCAGCTTTCCCTGCAATTACTTAACCTGCACACATCAACTCAAAAACACATCAAATACACCTTGATGTATATCATTGAGTAGGGTGAGGCTTCTTCAAATCAGGTACATTTTTTCCAATGTACCCAACAGTTTCGCCCGCCGCCGCGAAACCCACCATTCCACCGGCCAAATTATAAAAAACCAAATTAAATAATTATAATTTAATAACAATTTATTTAATAAAAAACCAAAAAATGAAAGCACGCCCCACGGAGGGCTTCGCCCGCCCCCGCGAAGGCCGCCCTTCTGCCGGCCAAATTATAAAAAACCAAATTATATAATTATAATTTAATAACAAT
The DNA here is from genome assembly GCA_039583875.1 of Platanthera guangdongensis. Lineage (NCBI taxonomy): Eukaryota > Viridiplantae > Streptophyta > Magnoliopsida > Asparagales > Orchidaceae > Platanthera > Platanthera guangdongensis. Next base: position 69,969,085 of record CM077155.1, on the reverse strand, counting down.
TTATTTAATAAAAAACAAAAAAAATGAAACAAAAAATAAAACCGAAAATCTCGTTCCCCTTTCGCCTCCGCCTCGCTGCCTGCCGATGCCGCCGCCGGCGGAGCTGCCGGAGGCCTGCCCGACACCCACCGGCGCGTTAGCCGGCCTCCGGCGAACCGGCCTGGTGTAGTCTTGCGGCGAGCGGGCAGGGCCCCCGCCAGCGGCGGCCCTGCCCATGAGCCCTAAACTGGAGCAAACGGGCAGGGCCGCCGACGGCGGTGGTCCTGCCCGCTCGCCGCTGGACAACCCATGGCGGGTTCGTCGGAGGACGGCGAACACCACGGTGGGTACCCATCGGGCCGCCGGCGGCTCCGCCGGCGGCAGCGGGGTGAACCCGTGAAGTGACGGAGCGGAAGGGGAGGGATATCGCGATTTTGCTGGATATGAACAGTAGGAGTTCTGGAGATTGGGTTAATAGCAAGCCGGTATTTCTAGATCCAATGGCTAGATGACGTCTCCTGAAGATCGGACGATCGTAATGCGTTTAACGGTGTGCTTTAAGAATGCTATATTTTTTTATATAATAAAGATATAATAGCATCTTCGAACGGGCTCCGCCCGTTCTCGATGGGTCGTTGCGGGCTTCGCCCGCTTGACATTTCGGCGGGCTTCGCCTGCCCCCCGACAGTTATTTACAATTTTAAAATTTTAAAGTTCAAAATTTTAATTTTCTGATTTTTTTAAATAATTATTAATTATTTATTAAGAATATAAATTATTTAATTATTTAAAAAATTATAAAATCGAAAAAAAAAATAAAAAACTGCGCACGGGCAGGCCGCCGCTTCCGCCCACAGCCCGCGGCGGAGCCGCCGATGGCCCAGCACGCTCGCCGCCGGACAACCCCCGACGGGTTTGCCGGAGGCCGGCGAACCCGCCGGTGGGCGCCGGGCAGGCAGCTGGCGACTCCGCCGCCGGCTGCGGGGTGAGCTCGTGAAGGCACGAGAGGCGCACTCCAGTTATCGGGAATTTGCGGAGATGAACAATGCCCAAATTCGAAGGAAATACAATAGGCAGCCCTTCTGTTTTGAATCAAACGGCCCGTGTTTGATGGAGCTTGATCGGACGGTTCAGATGAATTTCATGGTTTGCTCCAGATATGCTTATTGTTTTATATAATAAAGATATATATATACAAGCAGAAGTGCACGGGGGACCCCGTGCGGGCAACTTTCGTCGTGAGTGCGACATTTGTCGAGTGGGCGACATTTGTCGTGGGGGCGACATTTTTCGCGGGGGCGTCATTAGTCATTGTGGTGACATTCGTCGTCGTGACAACATTTGTCGTAAGGGAGACCTTCGTCGTGGGGGCGACATTTGTCGAGGGGGCGACATTCGTCGCAGGGGCGCGGCATTTATCGTGGGGGCGACATTTGTCGTGCTGCGACATTTGTCGTGTGTGCGACATTTGTGGTGGAGACAACATTTATCATGGGATGCGACATTTGTCGTGGGATGCGACATTTGTCTTGCGATGCGACATTTATCGTGGGATGCGACATTTGTCGCGGGGAGAGACATTTGTTGTAGATGTGACATTTGACGTAGGGGCGACATTTGTCATGGAGGGCATTCGGCGGGGGAGCGACATTTTTCATTGAGGCGATATTTGTCGTGTGGGGCGACATTTGTCGTGGGGGCAACATTTATCGTGGAGGAAACATTTGTTGTATGGACGACATTTGTCGTGTGGTCGACATTTGTCGTGGGTGCAACATTTGTCATATGGGGCGACATTGGTCATGAGAGTCATCATTCGTGGTGGACGACATCATTCGTCCGGGGCATTGTCCTTCGTCAGGAATGACGACATTTGTCGTGGGTGACGAAATTTATCGTGGAAAGATGGTGGCACGAATGTTTTATCCCGGTAGATGAGGAGCTCTGCTGAGGCACGCCCTGGTGGAGAAATCCCGGCTGTTGTGGAGGAGAAATCCCGGCTGTTGTGGAGGAGAAATCCTGGCTGCTGTGGAGGAGAAATCCTGGCTGCTGTGGAGAAGCGTCGTGGAGGAGATCGATGCGCAAAAGGGGTGAGCCGAAGAGGGGTGTCGGGGGAGTATGCCGCAGAGGGAGAAGAAGCATGCACTGTGGTGGAGGAGGGATTGCCGCAGAGGAAGAAGAACACAGAGGAAGGAATCATGTGAGGAGGAGTATGTCGCAGAGGAAGAAATCGCGGCTATCGCGAATTTGAGGCGGTCGAATAGTGCAGGGAACCCTAAATTAAAGCTCTGAATCGGACAAAAGACAAAAAACCCTTAAATTAAAGCCCAAAACTTGTTTAAATGAGTGCATTTTTGGATTTAAATATTACACCGTTCCCTCATTAGGGGTTTGCTTATAATATATATATATATATATATATATATATATATATATATATATATATATATATATATATATATATATATATATATATATATATATATATATATATATATATATATATATATATATATACACGGGCATCTTCACACGGGCTACTCCCGTGCTCGATGCTCTCGGGCGGCCTTCGGCCGCATCCAGTCGTGCTTCGCCCGCCTCCGAGCGGGCTTCTCCCGTGCTCGATGCGTCATTGCCGGCTGTGCCCGCATCAAAGCGGGATGCACCCACATCAAGACGGACAGTGCCCGCAATATATACATATGAGGACTCAAAATGACCGTAAAAAATATAAATCAATATTACAATTTTTATTTATAAAAAAAATTATGTTTTAACGTAAAAACATTAATTTCGCGCAATCTTTCTCTCCCTCTTCTGTCTCTCCCTTTCCCATTTCTCTCCCTTTCTCTCTCCCTCTCACTCCGCCCCCTTTCTCCTCTAGCTTCCGCCATCTCTCTTCCTTTCTCTCTCCCTCTCACTCCTCCCCTCTCTCTCTCATTCTCTCTCTCCCTCCTCTCTCTCTCAACTCTCTCCCTCCATCTCATGCTCTCTCTCAAGATCCAATGGCTCTTATTTGATCTATGGTGTGCCTCCAAATACCTATATTGCTTTATATATATATCTTATTATATAAAGCAATATAGGTATTTGGAGGCACGCCATAGATCAAATAAGAGCCATTGGATCTTGAGAGAGAGCATGAGATGGAGGGAGAGAGTTTGGAGACAGAGAGGAGGGAGGGAGAGAAAGAGAGAGAGGGGAGGAGTGAGAGGGAGAGAGAAAGGAATAGAGATGGCAGAAGGTACAAGAGAAAGGGGGCGAAGAGAGAGGGAGAGAGATGGGAAAGGGAGAGAAAGAAGAGGGAGAGAAATATTGCGCGAAATTAATGTTTTTACGTTAAAACGTAAATTTTTTTATAAATAAAAATTGTAATATTGATTTCTATTTTTTACGGTCATTTTGAGTACTCATATGTATATATTGCGGGCACTGCCCGTCTTGATGTGGGTGCATCCGGCTATGATGCGGACACATCCCTCTTTGATGCGGGCGCAGCCCGAAACGACGCATCGAGCACAGGAAAAGCCCGTTCGGAGGCGGACGAAGCCCGCCTGGATGCAGCCAAAGGCCGCCCGAGAGCATCGAGCACGGGTGTAGCCCGTGCGAAGATGCCCGTATATATATATATATATATATATATATATGTATATATATATGTATGTATATATATATATATATGTATATATATATATATATATATATATATATATATATATATATATATATATATATATATATATATATATATATATATATATATATATATATATATATATATATATATATATATATAAGCAAACCCCTAATGAGGGTATGGTGTAACATTTAAATCCAAAAATTCACTCATTTAAATAAGTTTTGGGCTTTAATTTAAGGGTTTTTTTCGTCTTTTGTCCGGTTCAGAGCTTTAATTTAGTGTTCCCTGCACTATTCGCCCGCCTCAAATTCGCGATAGCCGCGATTTCTTCCTCTGCGGCATACTCCTCCTCACGCGATTTCTTCCTCTGCGTTCTTCTTCCTCTGCGGCAATCCCTCCTCCGCTGCAGTGCATGCTTCTTCTCCCTCTACGGCATACTCCCCCAACACCACTCTTCGGCTCACCCCTTTTGCGCATCGATCTCCTACACGACGCTTCTCCACAGCAGACGGGATTTCTCCTCCACAGCAGCCAGGATTTCACCTCCATAGCAGCCGGGATTTCTCCTCCACAATAGCCGGGATTTCTCCTCCACGGCGTGCCTCAGCAGAGCTCCTCATCTACCGGGATAAAACATTCTCCCCACCGTCTCTCCACGATAAATGTCGTCACCCACGACAAATGTTGTCATTCTAGACGAATTACAATGCCCCAGACGAATGATGTCGTCCACCACGAATGATGACTCTCATGACCAATGTCGCCCCCTATGACAAATGTTGCACCCAAGACAAATGTCGACCACACGACAAATGTCACCCCGACAACAAATGTTTCCCCCACGACAAATGTCGCCCCCACGACAAATGTCGCCCCACAAGACAAATGTCGTCTCAATGACAAATGTCGCTCCCACGCCGAATGCCATCCACGACAAATGTCGCCCCTACGTCAAATGTCACATCGACAACAAATGTCTCCCCCCGCAACAAATGTCACATCCCACGACAAATGTCGCATCCCACGACAAATGTCGCATCCCATGACAAATGTCGTCTCCACCACAAATGCCGCACACACGACAAATATTGCATCACGACAAATGTCGCCACCACGATAAATGTCGCGCCCCTGCGAACCAATATCGCCCCCTCGACAAATGTCGTTCCCACGATGAAGGTCGCCCTTACGACAAATGTCGTCATGACGACGATTGTCGCCATGACGACTAATGACGCCCTCGCGACAAATGTCGCCCCCATGACAAATGTCGTCCCCTTGACAAATGTCGCACTCACAACAAAAGTTGCCCGCACGGGGTCCCCCGTGCACTACTGCTTGTATATATATAAATCTTTATTATATAAAACAATAAGCATATTTGGAGCACACCATGAAATTCATCTGGACCGTCCGATCAAGCTGCATCAAACACGGGTCGTTTGATTCAAAACAGGAGGGCTGCCTATAGTATTTCCTCCGAATTTGGGCATTGTTCATCTCCGAAAATACCCGATAACTAGAGTGCGCCTCTCGTGCCTTCACGAGCTCACCCGGCAGCCGGCGGCGGAGCTCCCGGCGGTCGGCCCGACGCCCCCCGGCGGGTTCGCCTGCCTCCGGCGAACACGCCGGCGGTGGCCCTGCACACTCGCCGCCGGACAACCACCGACGGGTTTGCCGGAGGCCGGCGAACCCGTCGGTGGGCGCCGGGCAGGCCACCGGCGGCTCCGCCGCCGGCTGTGGGCGGAAGTGGCGGCCTGCCCGTGCGCGGTTTTTTATTTTTTTTCGATTTTATAATTTTTTAAATAATTTTATAATTTATATTCTTAATAAATAATTAAATAATTATTTAAAAAAATAAGAAAATTAAAATTTTGAACTTTAGAATTTAAAAACTGTAAATAACTGTCGGGGGGGCGTGTGAAGCCCGCCGAAATGCCAAGCGGGCGAATCCCGCAGCGACGCATCGAGAACGGGCGGGACCGCCACTGCTTATATATATAGGGGCGGGACCCCGTGCGAACAAATTCGCACAGGATCCCGTGCGAACACATTCGCACAGGATCCCGTTCGAAGAGAACTTTGCAGCGCCGCCGGCACTGGCTGCGGGCTCGTCGGGCAGCGGCCGCCCGCCGTTCGTCGGCATGCACGCATACGAACCCCGGCCGTCCGGTTCCCGGCGAGCCCGCAGATGGCGGCGGTGCAAAAAAAATTAGAAAGTTTCTCAGCGCCGCCGCCGACGAACCCCGGGCGGCCGGTGCCCGGTGAGCCCGCAGCCGCCGGCGGCGGCGCTGAGAAAACCTCAGTCGTTGGAGGATCCCGCCATGGACGGCGGATGGTGCACAGTTCGCACCTTCGCAGGGAATTCTCTGCGCATATGATCCTGTGCCTATATATATATACACACACATACATTATAACACTCAAGCCTTTATCGCACTATAGTGGGGTCGGCTATATGTATCATTTGTCACCATTGTGCCCTATATTTTTGAAAGATATAGTACCTAAACACCTAGAGGGGGGGAGGGGGGGTGAATAGGTGACCTACTTCTTTTTAAACTTTAATGGCAGCAATCAGTTAAGTTCAGAGAATTCTAACTATTTTAACACAGCAAACACAGCAAATCAGCAAAGCACAATCACAGCACAGCAGACACAGAGTTTTTATAGTGGTTCCCCAAGCTTTGGGTACATCCACTTTCCCCCTTCGCCTATCTAGCAGTGTACTAGATTCGGCCAAACTTCACCACTGTCTCAGAACCCAAACTGGTTCCTACACCTCAGGCCCAAAGCCTTACAACTCAGCTTTTCAACAAAGCCTATACTCAGCCACAAATGCCTACACTCAGCCAACAAGGCCTACACTCAGCCAACAAGGCCTACACTCAGAGATTTCAATCTCCTACACTCAGGCTCTCAAGCCCTACCCTCAGCCTTTATAAATACAGGCTTACAATTCACTCAGATCCAAAGGATCCTACAAGATAAAAATGATTATAGAAATAATAACTCAACAACTCAGAAACAAGAGAGGGGAGTTGAGAGTTTCTTGATGAGTTCTTGGAAGAACTCAGCTGGATTCAATCTGACTTAGCTTTCTTCAAAGCTTCTTGAAAGTAGAACTGAATAAGAATGAATCCTCCTGCAGTTGATCCTTGATCTCTGCTTCGTAAGATCCAGAATTAATCTGAATCCTTCTTCTCAGCCTAGTTCCAATGGCTGATTTCTTGGATGGAGCCCTCTCTCTCCAACTTCTTAGATCTGCACTTGGACTGCTAGATCTTCTTGATTTGATACTTGATCAATAACTCTGTGTACCACTTTAATAACTTGTTCAACAACAATCTGAACAACAGTTTTTGTAAACTGTATGAGCCTATTTATAGGCCTTCTTCATGGTAACCGGCTGGTCCGGTCCATAACTGAATTCTGACATCTCTGACAGGTGCTGTAGACCGGCTGGAACGGCAGCTGTCAAGTCATCCAGTCAGTTCTTGAAAATCTCTAACTGTCTGATAGTGTCGAGACTTTCTGTCTTTAAGTGTCGACACTTATAGACCAAGTGTCGACACAAGTTGTGTAAGTGTCGACACAAGTGTACAAGGTGTCGACACAATTCCTTGTGTTGTAGATACTATGTCTCAACACAGATTCTTCTTCAGGTGTCGACACTTAAATTGAGTGTCGACACAAGTACTTGATCTTCTATCTTTTGCTGAATTCTTCTAAGTGTCGACACATCTCCTTTGTGTCGACACATCTTCATGTGTTGAATCTATTAAGTGTCGACACTGCTTCTTGGTGTCGACACATAGTCTTCTATGTTGATACTTGCTGAGTGTTGACACAGCTCCTTATGTCGACACTTGATTCTTCTGTTGAGACTTCAGCTGAGTGTCGACACATTCCCTTAGTGTCGACACTTGTACTTAGAATAATTTGATGATCTTGCTGTTCTTTGCTAAGTGTCGACACAGCTCCATGTGTCGACACTTTCTTCAAGTGTTGAGTCTTCAGCTGAGTGTCGACACATTGTTCTGGGTGTCGACACTTACTTCAAGTGCTGACTCTTCTGCTAAGTGTCGACACATTGTGCTGGGTGTCGACACTTGTACTTAGTCTCTGCAGACTTTTGCTGAGTGTCGACACAGCTCCAAGTGTCGACACTTTCTGATGTAGACACAGCTTCACTAGGTGTCGACACTGTTGTTAAGTGTCGACACTGCTTTACTGTACTTTCTTCATTGAGTGTCGACACAGCTCCTTGTGTCGACACTTTGTGTCTGGTGTCGACTCTGCATCCCAGGTGTCGACACAATGACTCCAAGTGTCGACACTGCTTGTCTGGGTATCGACACAAGTCTTCTTAAGTGTCGACACTTTCCCTCTGGGTGTCGACACATGGACTTAGAAATTTTTGCTTCAGTCCTGCAAATACTTAACCTGCACAAGTAACTCAAAAACACATCAAATACATTTTGATGTATATCATTGAGTTGGGTGAGGCTTCTTCAAATCAGGTACATTTAACCAATGTACCCAACAATCTCCCCCTATTTGGAGAAGTCATAACCCCTAGTCAATGATATACACCATTCATAATTAAAATTACAAAATGATGTACAACAGGACAATGTACAGCAGGGTAAACATAAACATGTATCAATTTCACATGTATACAAATTCATCATTACAGAACAAATAAGAAATAGACATATTCACAGAACAAACATGAAATATATTGATCATATATTGTTCTAACATTTGTCTTATACATTTTCAGTAGTTCACAAAAAATGTTTTACATTCAAAAGATTACAAAATAATCTTCAAGTAAATTCTTAATCTATTTCTGTTCTGGTTCCTTGATAACTATTCCTTTGCCAGCTTGGACTTTAGCTTGGACAGCAGCATCAGCAGTTTCAGCATCAGCAGGCTTCTTGCCTTTCAAATCTTTCTTTTTAAGCTCTTCAGCTTTGATCTTCTGCCTCTCAAAATAGTGGTATGGCTTAGGAAAGTACTTGCTAGGCTCCTGGGCTGTAGGAGGTAGCTTTCCCATCTTTGCCTTCCTTCTGTATTGAACAATGGCCTCTTGTCTAGATTCATGCTTTCTCCATTCAGCTTCAGAGAACCACTTGTTCCTGTCATGAGTGTTATCCTTGGCAGCTTTCCAGGCAGTTAATATTATGTTTCTAGAGGTAGGACACCACTGTTCAAAGTCTGGCCTTTGTTCTGCTTGTTCCCTAAACCTCTTCTTAGACAACCTTATCTCTTCCTCTTTCTGCAATGCCTCTTGCATGGCTTCTGATATAGGCTGAACAACCTTTTCAATATGGACATTGTCCTTGCCCCCAGATGGGCTGTACATGGTCTGTACCTCAGCATGAATCATCTCAAAATCTGGAGGTGGATAAATGACCTGAGCTACTTCTGGTTGCTCACCTCCAATATATGCAGGTTGAATGCCAGATTCAGCAACATTGTCATCATCACAAAGTGGAGGATAGCCCAGTGTAGCTCTGATGGAATTAGATATCCATTTGGCATGATCAGAGCTAGCTTTGACTAAAACTCTCTCCCCCTTTATGACTTCTCTAGCCATATGATCTCTGACATCATCCTTTTGAAATCTGATTTGACTATCCAAGTATCTGATGCCATCTTTAAAGAATGGTTTGAGCTTTTGAAGTTGTTCAGATATGACTTTCTGGGAAGCTTGGATAGCAGTCTTTATAACAGAGATTTCTTCTTGAAAGACTTTATCAAATTCAGCTTTAGCAGCAGCAGTAGAAGTAGAAGGTTTAGCAGCCTTGTTCTTTAACTCAGTGACTATAGCATTATGAGAAGCAGTCAAGTTGTCATTCATCCTTAGTTGATTTTCAAGAACATATCCTTGCTTCAATGCTATGTCATCCACCTGTGCCTTGATCTTTTCCTGGTGTGTTGCCAAGTACACCACCGCATTGCCACCCTTGTGGAAGCATTCTGTCATTTCTTTCTTGTTAAGGTTCATTTCAAACCTTATAGACTTGATATCCTGGGCTAGATCAAACTGGAGTGACTTTTGCCCTTCATCTACATATTTCTCTATGGCCTGCCTTTGCTCATCCAACTTGATTTGCATTGCCACCATCAGTGCACTATAATCAATGGCTGGGGCTTGTTGAATTATAGGCTGTGGTGCAACTGTTTGGAGAGCCTTCTTGTAACTCTGGCTTCTTCTCCTGAAGACATAAAGTTTCTTTTTCTTTGCCCTAGTAGCCTCCTCATCTTCAGACTCTGAGGAGCTGGCTATGTCAACCCTTTCCTTAGGGCTTGAAGGCTTTTCAGCTTGCACAGCTGGAGCTTTCTCAGTTTCTTGCCTTATAGGCTCTTCCAGAACTTGTACCTTCTCCCCCTCAACAGCAGCATCATCAGTTTCCTTATCAAAATCTGCTTGATCCAGATTTAGGAACAAGTCTTCCATTGTGTATTCTTGTAGAGACAGTGCAGGAGAAATTCTTTGTTCTTCAACCACTGGATCAGGAATTACTTCTAGTACAGCAGATGTGTCATCTCCAACAGCATCTGGTTCTTGAGTATTCAGCTGAGTTTGCTGATGAACATCAGACAAATCAGCATCTTCTATAAGAAATTCTAAAGTATTTAGGTCAGTGAGTACCTCTAGTATGATGGTGGTGGCTTGTTCACTTTCCATTGTAGAGGGTTCTTCTACAACTGGAGGCTCCCCCTGGCTTTGATCCTTGTGGATTGGGCTTGCTTGAGGTAGCTCCCCCTGGATCTCAGCAACCTTTTGAGGAGCAGGAGCCTTTACTGCAGGCTCTTCCTCATGGTCATCAGGAGTGAAGACAACCTGTTCTTCACTGTCAGAACTACTGGTGGACTCTTGTGCCACTGGAGCAGTTTTTCTTTTCTTCTTAGGTGGAATTTCTTTCTCAGGAACTAGTTTCTCAGGGGTTGGCATTTCCTTTGACAACACCCTGTCCCATCTAGAAAAGATCCTCAGATCCATCTTCCTCATGTGGTTTATTTTGCTTCCTGCAGCTTGTTGCATTACCTCTGGTATGACACCAGCTAGGTAGAGACTTATAATTCTGCCCAGGTTGGGCTTCTTCAAGCTTTCCTTAATCTTCTCATAAACTACTATAGACCAGTCTGTTTTCAGAGTGAAGATTATCCTTGTCATTATTCCAAACATATAGGCAGACACTCTGTCATGCCCTCCTGGCTTGCTTAAAATCACTTTGCCAACTATCTCAGACAAGAATTTGCCTTGGCTGTTCATGCCTTTCCTGTTGAAAACAGAACCTATCTTCATCTTGGAATCAAGTACACACCAGGTTAGAGCTTCCCTGGTCTTGGATGCAGTAACTTCTTCTTCATCTTGAGTTCTTGGCAATTGAAGCACCTTTCTCAAGCTCTTTGGCGATATCTTAACCTTAGTTCCATGAATTCTGGATTTGATTCTGTATCCAGATTCATCCACTTCAGCTCCATTTAGGAATTCAAGAACCTCTTTCTTCCATATCTTTGTAGGTTCAGAAACTAAATACTCTAACCCTGAATCTGCGACTAGGGTTACGACCGCCTGGATTTCTGCATCAGCATCATTGAAAGCGCCGCGCACCAGCTCATATCCTTCGTTGACGTTCTCTTCAAGCTTAGGCGCCATTAGGGTTTGTAGAATTTGTCTTGAGAGAAGAGAGGTGTCGACACAGAAGTTTTAGTCTCGAAACTTTGAAAGCGTGTCGACAAACAAAGACAGAACCCTATTTATACCTTTCTGATTTTGAAGATGAACAGGCGGGACAGCTAACTTAAAATGTGTCGACACTGGCAATAAGTGTCGACACTGACTAATAATGTCTCGACACACATGTGTCGACACAAGTTTAGTCAACAGATTTTATGTGTCGACACTTGGTTATGTGTCGACACAACATAACTCGACACATTGTCGAGACTTTACTTAGAAAAATTCTGAGTAAAACTTAAGTGTCGACACCACTATAGATGTGTCGACACCTACTTGACATGTGTCGACACTAATATTCTGAAGTGTCGACACCAACTTCCTAGATGTGTCGACACCTTTTTCCTGAAGTGTCGACACCACTATTCTGTGTCGACATAGACTTGTCTATGTGTCGACACTGTTTTACTTAGCCAATCTCAATTCTGTAAACTTACTCTAAGTTTATCATTCCTAGTTCAATTTTGAATCTATTGAACTTAGCTTCTTCTAGGGGCTTAGTAAACATATCAGCTACTTGATTATCAGTTTTAACATATTCTAATAAAATATCTTCTCTTTCTACATGCTCCCTAAGAAAATGATATTTAATTTCAATATGTTTTGTTCTACTATGAGATACAGGGTTATTAGCTATTGAAATAGCACTTGTAGAATCACAGAAGAGTGGAGTTCTACTTACCTGAAATCCATAGTCCTCTAGCTGATGTTGTATCCACAGAAGTTGAGCACAGCAACTTCCAGCAGCCACATACTCTGACTCTGCAGTGGAGATAGCCACACTGGTTTGCTTTTTGCTACTCCATGAAATTAGTCTCCCACCTAGGAATTGACAGGTTCCAGTAGTGCTTTTTATATCTTCTTTGCATCCTGCAAAGTCTGCATCTGAATAACCTGTTAGATCAAAATCTCCATTCCTAGGGTACCAGAGGCCTAGATAGGGAGTGCCCTTTAGATATCTCAAAATTCTTTGACTGCTGTCAAATGAGACTCTTTAGGGCAGGCTTGATACCTTGCACAGACACATGTAGCATACATGATATCTGGTCTACTAGCAGTCAAGTATAATAGGGAGCCAACTATCCCTCTATACAAGGTTTCATCTACAGGTTTCCCTGCATCATCCTTGCTAAGAGACATACTTGACCCCATAGGAGTCTTCATGGTGCTGGATGAATCCATACCATACTTCCTTATGAGTTCTAGGGTGAACTTGGACTGACAAATGGATAAACCACTTTCAGTCTGTTTAACTTGGAGACCCAAGAAAAACTTCAGCTCTCCCATACTACTCATCTCAAATTGACCTTGCATAAGTTTTGCAAACTTTTTGCAAAAGCTGCTTTCAGTAGACCCAAATATAATGTCATCTACATATATTTGGACTAGTATAACTTTGCCTCTAGATTCCCTAAGGAATAGAATCTTATCTATTTTCCCCCTTGAGAACTTGTTCTCAATGAGGAAACTAGATATGGTTTCATACCAAGCCCTAGGGGCTTGCTTTAACCCATATAAAGCTTTCCTAAGTCTATAGACATGATGAGGTAAAGTTGGATCAACAAAACCTGAAGGCTGTTCCACATAGACTTCTTCCTTAAGATTACCATTTAGGAATGCTGACTTGACATCCATTTGGTAAACCTTGAATCCTTGATAGGTTGCATAGGCCAAGAACATCCTTATGGCTTCCAGTCTGGCTACTGGAGCAAATGTTTGATCAAAATCAATGCCTTCTTCTTGCCTATATCCTTTAGCAACCAATCTTGCCTTATTCTTAATGATGACCCCTTGTTCATCCATCTTATTCCTGTAGATCCACTTGACTCCTATTATATTGTGGTCTTTAGGCTTAGGAACAAGTTCCCAGACCTTGCACCTCTTGAACTGATTAAGCTCTTCTTGCATTGCTTCAGTCCATTGTGGATCTTGTATGGCTTCTTCAAACTTCTTAGGTTCAACTTGAGATAGAAAACTGGAGTAGACTGCTGCATTCATGTTTCTGCTCCTGGTTTGTACTCCTTGTCTTGGATCTCCAATAATCTGCTCTACTGGATGATCTCTTAGATGCCTGTTGGCTGGAGGCATCCTCACTTCTGGTTGAACCTCTTCAGCATCTCCATCATGCTGTACTCCTTGTACTTCTTCTACAATTGGCACATGTAGTTCTCCCCCTAGACAACAGCTACTGTCCTCTACTTGCTGTCTTGCAGCAGGTACTTCTTCTATAGTAAGCTTGTCCATTTTCTTTGTTAAACCTGTGGGGCTGCATACAATACTAGATAACTCATTGTTAATAAGTTTAGTCTCATCAAAAACTACATGCACAGATTCTTCTACAACTTGTGTAGTCAAGTTGTAGACTCTATAAGCCTTACTGTTATTGCTATACCCAACAAAAATTCCCTCTTGGGACTTGGCAGCAAATTTAGTTAAGTAAGACTTCCCATTGTTAAGTATGAAGCATTTGCAACCAAAGATCCTAAAATAGGATAGGTTTGGTTTCCTGCCTTTCACAACTTCATAGGGGGTCATGTTAAGCCTTTTAGTGATGGTAGCCCTATTTATAACATGACGTGCAGTGTTAACTGCCTCAGCCCAGAAATACTCTGGCAGTGATGTATCACTTAATAGGGTCCTACCAGCCTCTATCAAGGTCCTATTCTTCCTTTCAGCAATGCCATTTTGCTGAGTTGTTCTAGGTGAAGAAAACTCTTGAAATATCCTAAAGTCTTCACATAGTTTTGTCATGCTATCAGACTGAAATTCAGTACCATGGTCACTTCTAATTTTGACCACTGTACTATTTAGTTCATTCTGAATTTGCTTGACAAAGCTATAGAAGACACTAGGTGTTTCAGATTTCTGTCTTAAGAAGAACACCCAGGAAAACCTTGAGTAGTCATCTACAACTACAAAGGTATAGACCTTCCTACCTAAGCTGTGAACTGGCATTGGACCAAAGAGATCCATATGCAAGAGATATAAACACCTCACAGCATCTTTGTTTTCTATGCTTCTAAAGGTGGATTTAGTCTGCTTGCCCTTTTGACAAGCTGAACAAATGTCATCTTTAACACACTTAACTTGAGGACCATTCCTCACTAACTCTTTGCTAAAGAGTTTGCTAATAGTCTTGTAGTTAAGATGGGCAAGCCTCTTGTGCCATTTGACACAATGAGAGACTGTCTCATCAGCTACAAGACACACTGGAGAACCATTGTTCTCAATTATAATGTCTAGGCAGTAGACATTCCTCTTCCTATATCCAGTCAAAATGATCTCTTGATCAGTTGACCTCCTGATATGACAACCATTTTTAACAAATGAGATGTCATACCCTACATCACTTAATTGACTTATACTTATTAGGTTGTGTTTCAACCCTTTAACATAAGCCACTTGAGTAATGGTAACCAAGTTGCTAGAAATGTTACCAAATCCTTTGATGATTCCTTTTTCAGAACCACCAAAGGTGACTTTTGGACCATCTTTTATTGGAATGTAGTCCTTTAGTAATTCTCTTGTTCCAGTCATATGTCTGGAATATCCACTGTCCAAGTACCATGTTGGGGTATGGCCACTTGGACTCACCTGCAAAACAGATTAATGAACCTTAGAACCCAAAGAATTCTTGGGTCCTTGGTACTTGTTAGTTTGCAATCTGACAAAGCTACCTACTGGCTTTCCAACAGGTAGTTTGGTACTCACTTTGGCACTAGCATTGTGCCAACAGTCCACTGCAAAATGACCAACTTTGCCACAGCACCAACATTCAAACTTATTGTACCTTTGCTTAGGTACTGCCTTTGCTGTCTTATCTACAGCAGACTTGTTGAATGTTGGGGCTTTGCCCTTAGACTTAGACTTGAACTGCTCACTCCTAGCAGGTCTAATAAAACCCAGTCCAGCCTTGCCCTTGTGATGAACAAATTCATCAATTATGGATAGTACTGACATATGTTTAGAAAACCTAGCAACAAGCTCTCTCTCTTTCTGAAGATTGATCTCCAGACTCTTGATTTGATCATTCTTAAAGGTGATAGTCCCCATCTGAATCACTGTTATGTGTTTCAGCCTGGCTATCTCATTAAGCTTTTGATCAAATTGCTTCTCAAAATCTGTTGCAGCAGCTTTAAGATCAGCAATTTCCTTTGCCTGACTTTTGGCTAGGGACTTGCTTTTCTTGTAAGCTTGCAACAACACTTTATATTCATCTATAAGCTGATGAATATCATCCTCAGACTCAGATACATTCTCATCACTTGATGATGAAGAATCTGATTCTGTACTAGAACAAGAAACTGAACTTAGAGTTGAACTTTGTACCTTACTAGGTCCTGGCTGCTCTAGGATTTTGTCACTCTCAGTCAATGCCATCAGTCCTTGGCACTGACAGTCTTCTTGTTCATAAATAGACTCCATTATCTGCATGAATTCTTCTTCTTCTTCTTCTTCAGCAAACAGCCCTATGTATGCCTCAGCATCAGACTCAGTTTCTGAAGAGGAGATTTCTGATAGAGTCTTCTCTTTCTTGGCTACAAAAGACTTCTCTTTCTTGCCTTTGAAATGAGTCTTCTTCCTGTCACTAGACTCTTTTCTCTTTTCAGGACAATCTGCAATAACATGGCCCTGTCTATTGCAGCAATAGCACACTATCTTAGAACCAGTTGCCTTGCTAGATTTTGTCCTCTTCCTGTCCTTCTTTGAAGCCTTTTTATCTTGATAAAAATATTCTTTTCCTTTTGAAGTAGAGGGACTTGTCCTCCACTGTTTCTTCTTCAAGAATTTCTGAAAGTGTCTAGTGAAGGCAGCAAAGTCTTCATCACTTTCACTGTTTGTAGATTTTGTACTGACTGACTCATCTGTCTCTGATTCAGCTACCTTTGGAGGTGGAGTTGATGACTTATTCCTGCACTTTCTGGAGGCTTCTGTCTTGAAGGCTACTGTTCTTTCCTTGTGCTCAGTTCTTGTTGATTTCTCCTCCTCTTTTCTCACTGTCAACTGCATCTCATATGAAAACAATTTGCCAAACAGTGTAGGTGGAGGAATTTCTCCCAACTTAGCCATTTCTCTAATGGCACAGATCTTGGTGTCCCAATCTTTGGTTAGGGACCTTAGGAACTTGTCATTTAGTTCATAGTTACTGAACTCTCTTCCATAAGACATGAGTTCATTCACTATTCTGTAGAACTTCTTATAGCACTCAGTTATGCTATCACCTTTTCCTTGTCTAAAACTCTCATACTCCTGATTTAGCAAGGATTTTATACCTTGTCTAACTTCCTCAGATCCCTCCATATACACTATAAGAGTGTCCCACATCTCTTTGGCTGTCTTACAGTGTATAAGATTTTGAAATGTTGCATCATCTATGACACTCACTATAATGTTTTGTGCCCTCTTGTCCATGGTGGCTAGGACAATCTCATCCTTAGTCATTTCAGAGAAATCCTTTGGAGTTCTCTGATTTGCATCTAGAACTGAAATCTTCATGGATACATAAGGCCCCTCTTTTACTGTGATGTAGATTCTAGGGTCTGAGGCCTCCATAAACAGCCTTACCCTTTCCTTCCAGATCCCAAATATCTCTTTCCTGCATATGGGCAATTTCATGGAACCCAATTCCTTGTGATTTTCAGAAGAACCCATGTTTCTTGATTTTTTTGAATCTGTAATTTGCCTTAGACTGAATCTGCCAATCAGGATCTCCTCAGACTGTTAGTCCTTTTTGAGTAACCTGGCTTTGATACCACTTGAAAGATATAGTACCTAAACACCTAGAGGGGGGGGGGGGTGAATAGGTGACCTACTTCTTTTTAAACTTTAATGGCAGCAATCAGTTAAGTTCACAGAATTCTAACTATTTTAACACAGCAAACACAGCAAATCAGCAAAGCACAATCACAACACAGCAGACACAGAGTTTTTATAGTGGTTCCCTAAGCTTTTGGTACATCCACTTTCCCCCTTCGCCTATCTAGCAGTGTACTAGATTCGGCCAAAATTCACCACTGTCTCAGAACCCAAACTGGTTCCTACACCTCAGTCCCAAATCCTTACAACTCAGCTTTTCAACAAAGCCTACACTCAGCCACAAAGGCCTACACTCAGCCAACAAGGCCTACACTCAGCCAACAAGGCCTACACTCAGAGATTTCAATCTCCTACACTCAGGCTCTCAAGCCCTACCCTCAGCCTTTATAAATACAGGCTTACAATTCACTCAGATCCAAAGGATCCTACAAGATAAAAATGATTATAGAAATAATAACTCAACAACTCAGAAACAAGAGAGGGGAGTTGAGAGTTTCTTGATGAGTTCTTGGAAGAACTCAGCTGGATTCAATCTGACTTAGCTTTCTTCAAAGCTTCTTGAAAGTAGAACTGAATAAGAATGAATCCTCCTGCAGTTGATCCTTGATCTCTGCTTCTTAAGATCCAGAATTAATCTGAATCCTTCTTCTCAGCCTAGTTCCAATGGCTGATTTCTTGGATGGAGCCCTCTCTCTCCAACTTCTTAGATCTGCACTTGGACTGCTAGATCTTCTTGATTTGATACTTGATCAATAACTCTGTGTACCACTTTAATAACTTGTTCAACAACAATCTGAACAACAGTTTCTGTAAACTGTGTGAGCCTATTTATAGGCCTTCTTCATGGTAACCGGCTGGTCCGGTCCATAACTGAATTCTGACATCTCTGACAGGTGCTGTAGACCGGCTGGAACGGCAGCTGTCAAGTCATCCAGTCAGTTCTTGAAAATCTCTAACTGTCTGATAGTGTCGAGACTTTCTGCCTTTAAGTGTCGACACTTATAGTCCAAGTGTCGACACAAGTTGTGTAAGTGTCGACACAAGTCTACAAGGTGTCGACACAATTCCTTGTGTTGTAGATACTATGTCTCGACACAGATTCTTCTTCAGGTGTCGACACTGAAATTGAGTGTCGACACAAGTACTTGATCTTCTATCTTTTGCTGAATTCTTCTAAGTGTCGACACATCTCCTTTGTGTCGACACATCTTCATGTGTTGAATCTGTTAAGTGTCGACACTGCTTCTTGGTGTCGACACATAGTCTTCTATGTTGATACTTGCTGAGTGTTGACACATCTCCTTATGTCGACACTTGATTCTTCTGTTGAGACTTCAGGTGAGTCTCGACACATTCCCTTAGTGTCGACACTTGTACTTAGAATAATTTGATGATCTTGCTGTTCTTTGCTAAGTGTCGACACAGCTCCATGTGTCGACACTTTCTTCAAGTGTTGAGTCTTCAGCTGAGTGTCGACACATTGTTCTGGGTGTCGACACTTACTTCAAGTGCTGACTCTTCTGCTAAGTGTCGACACATTGTGCTGAGTGTCGACACTTGTACTTAGTCTCTGCAGACTTTTGCTGAGTGTCGACACAGCTCCAAGTGTCGACACTTTCTGATGTAGACACAACTTCACTGGGTGTCGACACTGCTGTTAAGTGTCGACACTGCTTTACTGTACTTTCTTCATTGAGTGTCGACACAGCTCCTTGTGTCGACACTTTGTGTCTGGTGTCGACTCTGCATCCCAGGTGTCGACACAATGACTCCAAGTGTCGACACTGCTTGTCTGGGTGTCGACACAAGTCTTCTTAAGTGTCGACACTTTCCCTCTGGGTGTCGACACATGGACTTAGAAATTTTTGCTTCAGTCCTGCAAATACTTAACCTGCACAAGTAACTCAAAAACACATCAAATACATTTTGATGTATATCATTGAGTTGGGTGAGGCTTCTTCAAATCAGGTACATTTAACCAATATACCCAACAATTTTGTCATAATTTCACTATTGTATAAGTACATCATGTCTTATAGTTTCATTCCAAATCTTTATTGGTCTACCTCTCCCTCGTTTAACATGGCTAGTAACTAGACTCTTGCAACGCCTAACAGGTGTCGCTAATGGTCTCCTTTTTACATGTCCAAACCATCTTGGTCGAGTTTCTCACATCTTCTTTGCAATTAATGCTACTCATGTCTCATCACTGATACATTCATTCCTAATTTTATCAACTCTCGTGCGTCCTCACTTCCACCTAAGCATTCTCATCTCTACAACTCCCATTTTTTGCTCATGCACACCATTCACTGACCAACACTCAGAACCATAGAGCGTCACGGGTCTAATTGCAGTACGGTAAAACTTGCCCTTAAGTTTTAGTGGTACTTTACGATCACATAAGATCTCTGACGCACCTCTCCACTTCAACCAACCCGCTTGGATTCTATGTGTCACATCTTTATCAATACCTCTGTCGTTTTGATATGGATCATTTGATATATATATATATCTTTATTATATAATACAATATGCATATTTGGATCACACCATGAAACTCATCTGGACCGTCCGATCAAGCTCCATCAAACACGGGTCGTTGGATTCAAAACAGAAGGTCTGTCAATAACCAAGTCAACTGTTGAAGCACTGTTCACAGGCGATAAAATCCCGATACCCACGTTCTCTCCCACCCCGCCATCACTGTCTCACCCCACCGCCGGCGGCGGCCTGCTCGGCGCCCCCCGGCGAACCCGCCGGTGGGTTCCGAGCAGGCCGTCGGCGGCGGCCGGGAATGCCCCCGCGTGAGCAGGCGGAAGCCGGGGGGGGGGGGGGCGATTTTGGATATTTTTTCAGTTTTTTTCCATTTTTATATAATTATTTATTATATTATAATTTAATTTAAAAATAATAATTATTTATTTAATTATTTAATAATTTAAATTTTGCCAGGGGCGGGCGAAGCCCGCCGGGGGGGGGGGGGGGGGGGGGCTTGCGCGCCGGGGGACGGGCATCCCGCGTCGGGGGGCGGGCGAAGCCCTCTTGATTGCGGGTGAAGCCCGCAGTGACTCATCAAGAATGGGCGGAGCCCGTTCGAAGATGCTAGTGTGTGTGTGTGTGTGTGTGTGTGTGTGTGTGTGTGTGTGTGTGTATATATATATATATATATATATATATATATATATATATATATATATATATATATATATATATATATATATATATACGTCCGCCGATCCAGATGTCGGGGCCCGAATCGAGGTCTAAGAAGGCTCCCAATCAAAAAGTGATCAACATGAAAGTTGTTCGTCTCGCAGTAAAAATAATCTTAGCGCAGTAAATTTGTTGCGGGTCACCCGGTTTTTTCCCGGTCCGGAGAATCGGACCGTCTTAGCTCGAAAATGGGTCGGACACGCAAACAGTCAAAGATAAACAATAACAAATGACAAAATGCATTTTTGACATGGAAAACCCGGAAAGGGTGAAAACCCATGAGGTCGGATCTGTGTCGAGCCAAAATCCAATATTTTCTTGGAGTTTACAAGAGTTTGAGATGATCTCTCGGCACGGGCGGACCTAGCACGAGACACGTTCGGGCACGTGCCCGGGCTTAAATATTGCGCGAAAACTGAAAGTTTGAGGTTGGCGTCGGCGCTGTTGAGGACTGAGGAAGGTCAGGCCATGTTGGCGCCGGCGGATGCGACATGAAGTGGTGCTTGGGGTTGCGGCAAGCGAAGGTGTGGTGTCGGCATGCCCTAGGGCGGCTTTCCTGCCACCTTGCTCGGCGAGGATAAAGCCATTAAAGTTGCAGTAAATATCTGGATGAGTGCATAGAATCTCAAAGTCAGAGATCCGTTAGATCATATTCTCGATTAGGCTCTCCAGTCTCTCCTAAGCAGTTTGTTTCTTCTTCCCTCAAGCAGCTAATCGATAAAAATTCATGAGTACAGAATTCTGCACAAAAGTGTAGTCCATGTGTTTGTGAAAATGCCACAATGAAGACTTCAATAGCTGTTGCTGAACTCAGACTACTTTCCAAAGAGGTATGTGTATAAATGTTTTTGAGCATTTGAAAATATATAAATCAAGTGTTTTAAACAAATTATGCTAATTAATTATTATTATTATTTGTTGATTTTGGAGGATAACAAATGATGCATTAGTATTAAATTACTCTTTTAATTTTGATTAAAATGTAATTTGCATGTTTTTCTTGTAACATGTTTAATTAAAATTGAGAGGGGGTGAGAAAATAGCTGCAATTGTGAGTGCAACTAATTCAATTTTTATCCATCTGGGTTGGAGCATTCCAATTTAGAGAAGACATTTTTAGATTATTAAACAGATTCGTATATTGTTCAAAGTTTGTCACAACATAAATTCATATTGTTGTAGAATTTAGATGGATGAGACAACCACAAGGGTGATACATAATTAAAGAGCAATAAGAGCTTTTTGATTTATCACATTTAAATCTTAATCCGCTTATTTAGAAATAAGAATTTGTTCAAATGTATATAGATTTAGAGCTTTGCATGTATATTTTTCTTTTGCATTAATGAAACTTGCAATACTAAAAACATTATGCAATATTTTCAACAATTAATTTTAATTTATATTGATTGTGCCCGGGCGGAGTAAAAATGCTAGTTCCGCCACTGTCACTCGGAGGGTGACATGCAACCTCTCCGTTACAGTGGCAAAGTACAAAAATGATGAAAATTAACTAAGCCCTCAGAACATCGATGGAAGCGCTCCGGCCAGGAAAATTGGCTAAGTCTACAGAACCTCAATGTAAGCGTTACGGCTGGGAAAAATCTCTAAGTCCACGGATCCTTGATAGAAGCACTCTGGCGGAGAAGTACGGCGTGCCTTGAAGCTTGTTGGAGCCTTTGCGCTAGAAGGGGAGCAGAGCAAATTCCTAAGTAGAGGATCGGCCTAAGTCCACGATCTCGCCGCAAATTCTCAGAGTTCTTTCTAGCCTCTAGAGTTGCTTATTCTCAAATGAAAGTCTTGGGGCATATTTATAGTTTTCTGAAGTGTTGTGTCGGTAATTGCTTCGGGGCGAATTTGTGCTTGTGTATGGAGTCTCTTAGTTTCAGTCACTTGGATCACCGAATTTAGCAAAAAGAAGAAGGTGCCCCACGGGCAGCCCGGGCGGGGTGCCCGAAGGCGGTGACCTAAGGTTGTGGCAGCGGCCACCGATGGCTTTGGTGGCCGCTGGTGTGTCAACGCACGCATGAAGCAGGCATTAGTGGGGCGCGTGTGCTAGAGCGTTGTGCACGCGTGACGGAAGCGCGGTCCTACGTGCGTGGGGGACGTGCGTAGGAAGCGCGCGCTTCCTGTGCGCTAGCGGGTGCACTGCACTTGGGTGCTTTCAAGCCTTGGGAGGACCGCGACTTCTTGCGTGGTACTTGTCCAAGTATTTTTGGTTTGTTCAAAAAGTTTTAGGGGGAACCTCATCAAATGCCCCCAAATTTTTGCGGGTAATGAACCACCATGCGACAAACCTGGAAATTTCAAAGCTTGTCCACCTTGCCTTGGGGTTGATTGCTCCCACGTCGTTCTTGGTTGTTGTGCAATATTTGCGGCGTGTCGTAGAAACGTCGCATAACACTTTGCCTGTTGCGTTGGTGCGGAAGCGAGCTATTATTTACATTTCTCCTTGTATGCATATGCGA
This sequence comes from Platanthera guangdongensis, assembly GCA_039583875.1. NCBI lineage: Eukaryota > Viridiplantae > Streptophyta > Magnoliopsida > Asparagales > Orchidaceae > Platanthera > Platanthera guangdongensis. The sequence goes on along the minus strand of CM077155.1, from coordinate 69,946,209 downwards.
GTATGGCGATGCACGCTAGCTGGTGCGGCTGCCACACAGTGTTAGGACAAGTGGCAGGTTCATGTGATATGGAGCGATGATCTGTCCCCTTGTCTCGGCGTCGCGGAAGGACCTACGGGATTGTTGTCACGAGAAGACATAGAAGTACATGGTGTCTGTTTCCATGGTGCATTATAGCATGATACAGTGTTTATTGTACAACCCCGTGTTTGTTGAGTGGGCGACCGAGAATAGTCCAAAGAATAAAATAAGGTCCCCGGACTCAGGCAAGCTGAGTAGGTGAGTAAGGCAATAGCACACTCAGTCAATGTGGCGGGCGTCTGATGGTCAGGGTGAGCCAAGTAATAAGGCCGCACTCACTCCAAGCTACAACGAAGAGGTGGGTGAATGTCAGCTTCACCCGACACTCACCTAGGAGGGCAGTGAAGATCAGCGGGGAGCTCAGCCCGGAGGACCAGGAGAAGATCCTAGCCTGCATCGAGCAGAACGTAAACATCTTTTCCTGGAGCGTGGCAAACATTTCAGGGATTGACACAGACGTGGCGTGCTACCATCTTAACCTCCAACCAAATACCTGCCCCATCCGAAAGAAGAAAAGGTTCGTCGCCGACAAGCTGGCCAAGCCTATCTAGGAGGAGTAGGTAAATTACACAAGACCGGGTTTGTATCAGAGATCCATTATCCAAGCTGAGTCTCCAGTGTAGTGATGGTTAAAAAAAGGTGACAGGAGGTGGAGGATTTTTGTGGACTTCTCTTTACTTAATAAAGCATGCTCTAAGGATTGTTATCTCTTGCCCTGAATCGACGCACTGGTAGACTCAGCCATCAGTTTTTCTCTAATGAGTTTCTTAGATGCTTTTTCAGCTTAACATCAAATCTGCATTTGCCCTCCTGACATAAATTATGTCTCCTTAATCACAGGGGATAGGTGCTACTGCTACAGGATGATGTCCTTCTAGCTAAAAAATACAGGGGCCATATAACAAAGGATGATGGACCGGATCTTCCAGGAGCAGAAAGGCAGGAACCTGGAGATCTATATAGATGACCTTATGGTCAAAATTAGGGACATCAGGTCTCACCTCCGAGACTTCGCAGAAACTTTTAGCACCATGAGGAAGTATAAGATGAGGCTTAACCCCTAGAAGTGCGTCTTTGGGGCTAGTAAGGGAAATTTTCTAGGCCATCTTCTCAACCCAGCAGGGGTAGATCCCAATCTGACAAAGTGAAAGAGATACTGGAACTGGAGTCACCAAAGATTGTGAAAGAGATCCAGTACCTCACAGGGAAGCTGGCAGGGCTAAGCAGGTTTCTCTCCCGGGCTGGAGAGAAGTTCTCACTCTTTTTTAAGGTATTGTGCAGGAACAAAAAGTTCGAGTGGACCCCTGAGTGTGAGGGTGCTTTCCAAGCTTTGAAGAAGCAACTCACCCGGGACCCACTACTTCAAGGTACGATCGAGGCGAAAGACCTAACCCTATATCCAAGAGTGGGAGCAGAGGCAGTAAGCATCATCCTGGTACGGGAGCAAGGGAGAAGGTAACTCCTGATTTACTATGTCAACAGGATCCTCAGGAAGGCGGAGCTCAGGTACCCTATCTTTAAAAAGTTGTTGTTTTCCCTGGTTGTTTCATCTAGGAAGCTCCGACCTTACTTTCAGGCACATTCAATCCAGGTGGTGACCGATCACCCCTTCGCAACATCATGGAGGGGGTAGAGCACTCAGGAAGATTGGCAAAATTGTTTGTAGAGCTGAGCGAGCTCGACATCTCGTTTGTCGCCAGGTTGTCAATGAAGGCGCAAGCAGCGGAAAATTTCTTGGCAGATTATGTGTGTAACGACTCCATGTGGCAAAATCATGGTCGTCCATTTTCTCAGCTGGGATCCAATGGCTGAGAGCCCTCCCTGCTTCCTTAAGGACAGAAAATGAGATGAGAAGCTCATTTGCTTTTGGCCACTATCTTTCTACAAAGTTAGGGAGAGAGGAAGAAGGAGGAGGAAGGAGAGTCGGCCACTGGTGGAACTGCGGAGTTCCTATTCACAATCTGAGGCTAGCATTGTGGATGCAAGGCCGCTGCAGTGTTGTTCAGCCGACTAGGAGTTCATGGCGCTAAAACAATCGTCAAGGGTAATGATCTTTCTTCCTAGCCATGTGAAGGCTTCCTTTTTGACATGTGCATAGGATTCCCCCACCAGAGGGTGGCTTCTTACGGGATTCCCTTGGGTTGATTCATGGAATCCCCAATCATTTGGCATATAGATCCGAAATTTGATTACGGAATAGACATGCTGTGTGAAGCCCATCTGGACAGGTTAGTCTGGATTGGAGATGTTGCATATATGCACCGGAGAAGACTCCGTGATGAAACGTGTAGTTTAAGGAGTTGATGGGTTGTACCTGTGAAGGACAGTAGCAAGAAGTACTGTCGTGGAAGTCCAGGAAATACCCTTGAATGTTTGATGTTCATGGGTTAGCCAGTGAAGGGCAGTAGCAGGAAGTACTTGATTGAAGATCCAGGAAAATACCTTTGATATTTGTGATGCTTGGTGGGTTGTGCCTGTGAAGGGTAGTAGCAGGATGTACTGGCGTGAACGCCCAGGAAATACCCGCAAATGCTGGTTCGAGCTAGGGATGGAAAATGAGTTCTGTCGCTACCACTGAGCATGATACCTAGCTAATCTGTGATTGTGAAGCCAGTCCTGCGAGGACATGATGGCTATGTATGAGCTGGAAGAGCTCTAACGGCTTGATCCCAAACAGTTATGGTAAAACCGACCCGCGCCTTTTTGATAGCCGCGAGTACGCTGTACTCGGTGATGGCAAGGCGACTTGAGCAACGGGGGGTGGCTGATCCGACCTGCGTTATGTCCGTCCGACGTGAGACCTGAAAGTGCGGTCTGTTGGAGCGCATATCGAGAGTCTTAGGCTTGCTCGCCACGACACCATGGGGGGCTACGGGCCAATCCCGGGTCATTAAGAATAAAATCTCCGGCTGCACGCCATGGAGTAAATGCTCAATTTTTGTCTTTGGGTTTTGGCCCTGATATGGTGGTGGGACCCTAGTTCGCCGGTAAACCAAGAATGTGCCCTGAGTGCACGGATCGTCGGGCCCTGTGGCTGGCGATTGTGATGGAATGTTTGTGCATGAGTGCACAATATGTGCTGAATATATATATATATATATGCATGTGAATTGTTATGCCTGCAGAGAAGGAATACCACTGCCCCGGGAAAGGGGTAGAGTCGTTATAATTTTGTCAGCTGAATGCTGACCGTTGCCTTGTTTGCCACCGTTGGGAGGGCTGTCCCTGTGCAGGTGCTGGAGAACTAAGCAGGACACATAAAGGTTAAAGTCCCTGCTGTTGTTGCTGCTAGCCCTTGAAGGCTAAGCTTAAAATGCTGGGTTTTATTTATATGTGGCCGGCCTGCGCGCCAATATTTGGGAGCCACTGTTGCAACAGAGGGGCGTCGTCACAGGTACAAGTTAAGTTATTGCCTTACAGTTATTCTTTTACAATAGTGGCTCCCAAACATTGGCGCGCAGGCCGACCACATATAAACAAAACCCAACATTTTAAGCTTAGCTTTCAAGGGCTAGCAGCAGTAGCAACAACAACAGCAACGAATTCAACCTTTATGTGTCCCGCTTGGTTCTCTAGTACCTGCACAGGGACAGGCCACCCAATGGTGGCAAACAAGGCAACGGTCAGCATTCAGCTGATCAAATTATAACGACCCTAACCCTTTCTCGGGGCAGTGGTATTCCTTCTCTGTAGGCATAGCAATTCACATGCATATATATATATTCAGCACATATTGTGCACTCATGCATAAACATTCCATCACAATCGCCAGCCACGCGACCCGACAATCCGTGCACTCAAGGCACATTCTTGGTGTACCGGCGAACCAGGGTCCCACCACCGTATCAGGGCCAAAAACCAACGGCAAAAGTTGAGCATTTACTCCATGGCGTATAGCCGAAGATTTTAGTCTTAATGACCCGGGATTGGCCCGTAGCCCCCCATGGTGTCGTGACGCGCAAGCCTAAGACTCTCGCTATGTGCTCCAACAGACCACACTTTCATGTCTTACGTCGGACGGACATAACGCAGGTCGGATCAGCCACCCCCATTGCTCAAGTCGCCTTGTCATCACCGAGTACAGCGTACTCGCGGCTATCAAAATGGTGCGGGTCGGTTTCACCTTACCTGTTTGGCATCATGCCGTAAGAGATCTTCCAGCTCATACATAGCCATCATGTCCTCGCAGGACTGGCTTCACAATCACAGATTAGCTAGGTGCCACGCTCAGTGGTAGCGACAAAACTCATTTTCCATCCCTAGCTCGAACCAGCATTTGCGGGTATTTCCTGGGCTTTCACGCCAATACTTCCTGCTACTACCCTTCACAGGCACAACCCACCAAGCATCACAAATATCAATGGTATTTTCCTCGATCATCAATCCAGTACTTCCTGCTACTGCCCTTCACAGGCACAACCCATGAACATGAAATATTACAAGGGTATTTCCTGGACTTCCACGCCTGTACTTCCTGCTACTGTCCTTCACAGGTACAACCCATCGACTCCTTAAACTACACGTTTCATCGCGGAGTCTTCTCCGGTGCGTATATGCAACATCACTAATCCAGACTAACCTGTCTAGATGGGCTTCACACAGCATGCCTATTCTGTACTCCATTTCTGGATCTATATGCCAAATGATTGGGGATTCCATGAATCAACCCAAGGGACTCCCGCAACAAGCCACCCTCTGGTGGGGGAATCCTATGCACATGCCAAAAAGGAAGCCTTAACATGACTAGGAAGAAAGATCGTTACCCTTGACGATCGTTTTGGCGCCATGAACTCCTAGTCGGCTGAACTGCACTGCAGCGGCATTGCCTCCACAATGCTGGCCTTAGATTGTGAACAAGAATTCCGCAGTTCCACCGGTGGCCGACTTTCCTTCCTCCTCCTCCTTCCTCTCTCTCTAACTTTGTAGAAAGATAGTGGCCAAAAGCAAATGAGCTTTCTCATCTCATTTTCCGGCCTTAAGGAAGCAGGGAGGGCTCTCAGCCATTGGATACCAGCTGAGAAAATGGACGGCCACGATTTTTCCACAAAAGGATAAATTTTTCCTGACATGGCCTGTGACACGCCCGTGTCACAATATGTGTGCCTTAAGCGGCACACACCCGACTCATCCAGACCAGTACATGACCATGTTACACGCCCGTGTCACGGGCCGTGTCACCTGACATGCCTTCAGATACGCCCGTGTCTGTGGCCGTGTACATCAGGTTGCTCAAAACCAAATCAACCCGATCAGGACACGGCCAGTGACACGCCCGTGTCACAGGCCCTGTACCTCAACACACGACCGTGTCCTGCCCGTGTTTACCATGCCTCAAATGCCTTGGGAACGTCCAGCAAAGGACACGGCCTGTGACACGCCCGTGTCACAGGCCGTGTGCCCATACACTGCAGCAGACACGCCTGCAGCTCAACTTTGTCGAACAAAGTTCATCGACCCGAACAGGACACGCCCTGGGACACGCCCGTGTCCCAAGCCGTGTCACCCACCTTTTTCCCAATCCTGGGATTTGGGGTGTTACAATATGGCCGAGGTCAAGGAGGCCGAGACTCTCCACCCGACGTTGTGGGAAATGTTAGTGGACAGAGCGTTGGGGAATCATTCCTTTGGGGGAGGGGAAATAGACATTCACTTCCCACTCACTAATAACCAGGCCGAGTACAAGGTTGTGATCGCGGGGCTTCGCCTGGCTAAGGAGTTGGGGGTGCAGGATGTGAGGTTCTCGCCGGACAGAATGGTAGTGGCTTGTCAGGTCAGAGGGCAGCTTTTTGAGGCTTGAGCTCCAACTCCCCAATGCTAGCTTATGACGGTCAATGGCCTTATAGGGTAGTTCGATACTTTCTCAATTCAACATGTGCCAAGGGAGGAGAGTGCCCCAATGCACCATCTGGATAAGTTTTGTCCTTAGGCAGGAGGCAAAGTCATGGATCTCTTTCGATTATCTATTAATGAAGGGGAGTTGATGGAGGTGGACTAGCAAGCATCATGGATGGATCCCTTCATTGTCTTTTTAACTTCAGGCAATTTCCTCGAGGGGCAATTGGACAAGAGGCGGTTCAGGCACAAGTCGGCGTATTACTTACTGCATAAATGAGAATTGTATCGAAAAACTCTCCCAGGCCTTTTATCTTGTTACGTGTCAGAAGAGGAGGTCCCACAAATTTTGAAGGAGATCCATTCTAGAGAATGTGGTAGTCACTCCAGGAGCAGGACCATGGAAGGAACTGTACTGGGGCAAGGTTACTTCTGGTCGAGCATCAGCAAGGATGAGGCAGAGTTTACAAAGAAGTGCCAGAAGTGTCAAATGTTCGCTCCCCTCTATCTCCTTCCAGCCTAGTGACACAGAACCATCACAACCCTATGGCCTTTTGCAATATGAGGAATAGATATGGTGGATCTTTTTCCCTAGGCCAGCGGTCAAAGGAAGTTTCTGCTAATCATGATCGATTACTTCTCAAAGTGGTTAGAAGTAAAGGCGTTAGCCAAGGTAAGCTCTCAAGTTATCAAAAAAATTGTATGGGGGAGATAGTATGCCGACATGGGCTACCTCTAGACATAGTCACGGACAATGGGTCATAGTTCTCTAGCGAGGAGTTTGTCGGACTCTGTGGCCATTTGGGCATGGATCTCCGCTTCGTGTTGGTCCACCACCCAAGGAGTAATGGATAGGTAGAAGCGGAGAACAAGATAATTGTAAATCTATAGAAAAATAAAGTCGAGAACCTGAGGGGTTACTGGGTGGAGCAGCTCCCCCAGTCCTTTGGGCCTTGAGAACTACAACTAACACAGCCACGACTGAAGCCCCCTTTAAGCTATCTCATGGTTCTGAAGATGTGCTTCCAGTAGAGTTCGAAGTGAAGTCACCGAGGGTGGTCACCGCAGGAGAAGGAGACGAGGAATGACTGATGGAAAACGAAGAAGAACAAAGGCTCTCACTGGATCTATTAGAAGAACTTCGATACTTGGCAACCATCCAACAAGAATAAATTAAATGATGAATGGCCATGTATTTCAACAAGCACATTCGAGTAAAATAATTTGTGAAGGGAGATCTTGTTCTTAAGACGGTTGACGCGGTTGGGAGGGGAAACAGTTAGGAAGCTTAATCCCAACTAGGAAGGACCTTGCATTGTAGTAGAAGCTTTGAAGTCGAGAGGGAACCACCTTTAGAATGTGGAAGGGGTATCCCTCAGCCGCGCTTGGAGTGGCAATGATTTGAAACATTTATATCACTTATCAATTAATATCAATGTATTATTAGTATCTTTCACTGCCTTATTTTTTGCTTATTTTATGTGATGTGCATATTTGAAAACACCCCCGATTGGATCCTGCAGATCGGGCTCTCACTAGACGGCCGGGCCGGCAGGTTACTCGGGTGGTTGCTGTTTGTGAAGGAAGGAAATATTGAGAAAGCCCTCAATTGGATATCACTGGCTGGGCTCTCACTAACTGGCAGGGCAGGCAACTCGCTCGAGTGGCAGCACCCCCGATTAGATCCCGCTGACTGAGATCTCACTAGCCGGTAGGGCTGGCAGGTCGCTCGGGTGGTGGTTAGTTGTGATGGAAGGAATGATTGAGAAATCCCTCGATTAGATCGCACTGATTGTGCTCTCATTAGCCAGTATGGAAGATAGGTCGCTCGAGTGGCAACACCCCCGATTGGATCCCGCTGACCAGGCTCTCACTAGTCGTCGGGGCAGGCAGGTTGCTTGGGTGGTGGCTAGTTGTGAAGGAAGGAATGATTGAGAAAGACCTCTATTGGATCCAGCTGACCAGGCCCTCACTAGCCAGCAAGGCAGGCAGGTCGCTCAAGTGGCATCACCCCTGATTGGATCCTGCTGACCGAGCTCTCACTAATCAGCGATGTAGGCAAGTCGCTCAGGTGGTGGCTGGTTGTGAAGGAAGGAATGATTGAAAAACCATCACTTAGATCCCGCTGACCGGGCTCTCACTAGCCGGTAGGGCAGGCAGGTAGCTCGAATGGCAGAACCCTCGATTGGATCGCAATGATCGGGCCCTCACTAGCCAGTGGGGCAGGTAGGTCACTAGAGAGGCAGCACGCTCGATTGGATCCCGCTGACCGGGATCTCGCTAGCCGGCAAGGCAGGCAGGTCGCACGGGTGGTGGATGCTTGTGAAAGAATATTAAGGAAAAAATGTTGGTGATTACAAGTCCACACTCGCCCCAGACAAGAGGCAAGGGGTCGGCGAGTGCTTTTTCCACTAGGTACTCGCGGACCAAGTAAACGAGGCATCCCCACAACATTAAGGCAAAGCAAGAGGTGGGATTGATATCCAAGATTTTGCTCGCATACATCTAGTACTCGCGACTCGACAATAGTTTGGGGTACCCGATCTTGGGACCTCGCAAGCGCGAGTGCGTATATAGTTGAAACAAACATTATTTGCCTAAGTCTTAGCGGGGGCTCATAACAATGTATACGCGGGTCTCTACTCGCAAAATGACCTATATGGAGTTGAGTAATCACCCATACTAATGCGCTAACGGCCCAAGGCATGAGAATTAGTGGCGCATGTGTGAATACAAATCAATGGAAGAGATTATGTGAAAGCACAAAAGAAAAGGCAAAAAAATTACCATAAGGGACTCGCCTATAAGAAAACACACACACATATATATATATATATATATATATATATATATATATATATATATATATATATATATATATATATATATATATATATATATATATATATATATATATATATATATATAGGGTCTCGCCCATAAATACAAAAGAGTAAAAAATGGCAAAAGAGGTCTCGCCTCGGAAAACACAACGACAAGAGAAAGAAGGAAAGTGAAAAAGTTATAACACTTCATTCTGAACCCCCCGACTTCTCGCTCTTATGTAGGGCCAGGTCAGCGTCGTCCACAGATTCCTAGATTGGGAGGAATAGCTCTAAGACTAGCTTTCACGGAGACCGGATTTGGGCAAACACAATTGATGGTCATATTTCTCGATAGATAGACATTGAGTTTGATTGCTAGATAAAAGTCCTAAAGCATTTGAACGTTACCCCCTGCCCCTTGGGGGAACTTTAGTGAACGTAGCTCTGAGTTATTAGGAATTTTAGTAAACAGTTAGTTTGTTATGGCTTTGTTCCTTACGTAACTAAGCCACTCACTTGCCCCATGCCTTCACATATCACAAGGCCAGACCGCTGCATCACCCGAAGCATGTGCTCTGTCGCATTGTTCTTGTTCAGCTGCATCATCTCCTTGATCTCACGATTGGTGTACTATTTGAATTTACTCCGGTCGGGAGCCGGTGGGAGGACGGACTTGAGCAGTTTATTAATTTGTGTTTGCATCCCCTTGTTCTCGTTCTCAAGAGTGGCGGTCCAAGCTTGAAGTCTCTTGGCGTTCGCACCATCCTGCGAAAAGTAAGTAGATGGGGGGGGGATCAACGCGAGGTGAAGGTAGAAGTGAGAGGGCACGGGAGAACTAATACTTACCACTCCACCAGAATGGTTGGTGAGGAGCCGTTTAGAGGCCTCTAGTTTTTTCTTGAGATCTGCGATCTCCTCCTACGCACGTTCCTGCGAACCATTGATCTCGGCAAGGGTCCAATCAAGGTAGTTGTTGCGATGTGCCATCATTGTACAACCCTGTGTACGCCGAGTGGATCCAACAAGGTATAACGGGGCCCTCGGCGTGGCCCGACCCGCACTCACCTAAAGAGGCGAGTGGGCTAGGATATCCAGTCTGCGTCTGCCCAGAAGGCGAGCGAACTGGGTTGCCAGCCCGCGTGCACCTGAGTGGCCGCTAAACAAAGATAGCTGGCCAGCCTCCATGTAAGGGGCAGGCGAGCCGCAGGAGCCTGGCTCGCGCTCGCCTAAAGAGAGAGGCGAGCTACGGGAGTCGGTCCGCATCTGCCCGAGAGAGTGGTGTGCTGGTCCCGATCCTCCCCCGTAGGTGGGGTGAAGATAGTGTGTATTTAACATTATTTGGTCTGCTAGTAGCCTCACTTAACAACGAAGTTTCGCTGTTGGCAGACCCACTTTGGGATGCATATAACTGTTTAGAACAGCGGAGTTGCGCTATTTGCAGGCCAAGCTTAAGAATCTATAAATTGATCCAACTGGGTACCTTTGAAGGCATGCTTTCAAGATTTCTCATTCTCTAGTCTTATAGTGCTTTCTGAGGTGTCCTTAGCTCAGCACTGGCTAAGGATGGGAAACGCTCTAAGATATTTCGGGTGTGTGGTGGGACCTTCGTACTAGAACCTTGGGTCAGTCTCTAGTCCTAAGTTCTCGGTCAGGCGAGCTTACCATGAGAAGTAAGTGTGTGGTCAACCCTTTCTAGGGTCCGAACTCTATATAAACCGAGTCTTGATTTCAACAATCATATGAGCGAGCTCAAGAGCACAGAGCTGGTTGCATACTCTCGTGCACGATCATCCACGTATTTGCGTCATCAAAGAATGTGGCATCCTCCCGCCTGTAGAGCCCAAAGGCATGGGCATATGACTTGTTTTTGGTAGTCTCTTGCTCTTGCTTGGACGGGAGATGAGTGGATATGGTAACTTTGTTGGCCTCCCGGTCCTAGAATAGTAGTGTCTCGTCAGCTTCGTCCCGCTACATCTCGTCGAGACCGAATTTTTGGTGCCCCTTCGGAGCTGCCTTCTCACTGACCTCCTTATCCGATGCGACCAAGATTCCTGCAAGTTCGCTGGTAATCTCGCCCACTATCTTACTCACGACCGGGGCATCTCTGGCAGTGTACCCACAACTTGTTTTCCAATGAAAAGGACCCTGATTTTTGGTTTCTTTAGAGCCGACTGGGAAAGGTGCGAGTCGCGATCAGCAGGACCGACCTGTTCCTTCTCACTCATGGGCCTGAAGGAGGTGCTCGGTTCATCTCTGCATATAGCTATAGAGGCCGAAATATAAGTGAGGTTGGTAGAGGTAACCCTAGCAATCGCGTACAATGGATGCCGGAAAAGATTTCGCTCCCCTGGGATTTATTTAGTGTGAGATGCAAAAATAACTAAAGAGGGAAATGAAGTCCATAGGGTGAAGACGAGCCAAAGGTACCTGTTTCGGGGAGGAGTGAGTCGACATTCCTCCTCAGGTGTGTGACCTCGAAGTTCTTTCCAACAAAGTAATTGAAGAGGTTAGCCTCATGGCCACTTACTAATAGGGAGGGGGCAGTAAGTCGCCTTAACCTGTTGAATTGGCGAAAAGGGGATGTTGTCGAAATTTCCCTTAACAAACACGAACTTCTGAAGTCTATGTGGTTCTTGTTGGTCGTCTTGCGAACCTTTGTTGGGTATTACATCCACACTAATCCAGATTTGATGAAGTCACCCTGGAACTAAGATGAATTAAGTTGTATTTGATGCTTGGTTTGAGTTATATGTTTGCAGGAATTTCACTGGGAAGTGTAGACCAATGTCAGTCCACAGTGGGTCACCAAACACAGGAACTGTGCAATGTAATCCCTCATTGCATATTCCAAAGTGTTGACTCATGTGTGGTCTCTCTATTGGGATACAGTTCATATTCAAGCTATTGGACCTTGGGAAAAGGATTGGAAGTTGACTGCATTAGAAGAAAGAGTTTTCCAACAACAAAAATTCTCTAAGTCTTTTACTCGAGTAGGTCGATAACTACTCGAGTAGATTGGGCATAATGTACTCGAGTAAAGAAACTTTGTACTCGAGTACTTAAGTGTACCTCTCATATAGCTAAGTTATGTACTCGAGTAGACTTAGTCATATACTCGAGTAGCATGTTTATATACTCGAGTAGATCACTCATTATACCCGAGTAGTTAAGGCTTCTCTCATCAAAATTATTCTAAGTCATGGACTCGAGTACAAACACTCATATACTCGAGTAAGTATATTCAACTACTCGAGTAGATCGTGTTTCACTCGTGTACTTTGAAATTTTCCTAACTCCAGAACTTTCTAAGTCTTTTACTCGAGTAGAACTTTCACCTACTCGAGTAGATCACTACCTCTCGAGTAGTTTAGTTCAACTACTCGAGTAGTTGCTTGCTGACATCTTCAAAATTTATTCTAAGTATTCCACTCGAGTAGTTCCTTTATATACTCGAGTAGTTACTTTATATACTCGAGTAGTTCATTTATATACTCGAGTAGTTCCTTTATATACTCGAGTAGTTCCTTTATGTACTCGAGTAGTTCCTTTATGTACTCGAGTAGTTCCTTTATGTACTCGAGTAGTTCCTTTACGTACTCGAGTAGTTCTCTATACACACTCGAGTAGTTTTTTCTGCTTACTCGAGTAGTTGGTTTCTGCCTACTCGAGTAACCCATCTTTATATACCCGAGTATGTTCTCCTTCATGTACTCGAGTAGTTATTCAACTACTTGAGTAGATCTTCTCTTACTCGTGTATATGATTGAACTTTCCCGAAATTTGTCTAAGTCTTTTTTCTGACGGGATTTTCAAATCACGCGACATGATTGGTCCACGTGTACATCATTATGACCGATTATGACTCTTATTCTCTCCTATATAAAGTCTTATCAGAAAATGACAAACCCTAAGTTTTCTCCAAGCCTTCTTGTCATTCCATTTTGAGAAAGTTTTCAGCCGACTCCTCTGTCCTTTTTCACGAAACGGAAGCCGCCGCCGCCGCCCTCTTTTCCGGCCACCGCTTCTAATTTCAGAGGACTCATTCTGAAGAAAGTTACAGATCGAGATCGACATCACTGTTCATCTTCTCTCTCTGATTCTGTAAAGGCAAAGAAGATCCAGATCTGGGCCGAGATTTTCTTCACCGATTTCTGATAGTGCTGCAAAGTCCATAAGAAGAAGTTTCTGGCCGTTTCATCAGATCTGATTGGATTTACTATTTGTATAATTTTTCAAAACGTTATTAATCTTGTCGGAGAAAGTTCTCCGAGTGTAGGTGTTTTTCACTCCGAGTTTGTAGGAAGTGTTATCTTCCGAGGTGTAGATCCCGTTGTTTGGATCGAGTTTGTAGGAATTTTGTTCCGAGGGTAGGATCGATTTTTGATCCGAGATAGTGGAGTACCCGAGTCTAGTTGATTGCTATATCGGTGAGGGAAAGTGGATGTACCCAAGGTCGGGGAACCACTATAAATCTTGTGTCGTCTGTGATATTGGTAGATAGTTCTGTGCTGTGCTCTAAATATTTTTTTCCGTAAAAGACGCACAACTCACCTATTCACCCCCTCTAGGTGATTTAGGTTGACAACCGTTTTCTTTCAATTGGTATCAAAGCGAGGTTGTTCTTCAAAAGGTTAACACCTTGATCAGATCCAAATCTGTTGTCTGAAAGATTCTACCATAAAATGGACAAGGGCAAAGATTTCGCCAAGCTCCCACTGTGCAACAAAAATAACTTTCTCATGTGAAAAGAAAGGATAAAATTTTTCATGGAAGCTGTGGATCCAAGGATCTTCATGATCGTTGAAGAAGGCCCTTACGTTCCCATGATTGTGTCCACTATCGACCCTACCAAGAAAGTTCCCAAAAATCTAATGGATCTCGACAAAGACGAGATTCCACTTGTCTCCCTCAATAATAAAGCTAAGAACATTATAGCAAGTGCAGTCGATGACTCGATGCTGCAAAATTTGATTCACTGTCAATCGGCTAAGGAGATGTGGCATTCCTTAGTCACTTTGATGGAAGGAACTGAAGAAGTAAGGGATGATCGGAGATCCCTTCTCAACCAAAAATATGAAGCGTTCCGACAAGGGAACAAGGAAACAATTGCCGACACATTTGAAAACTTCTTCAAAATTGTGAATGGCCTAAGGGTGTATGGCCGTGTCTTCACCAACGGAGAACTAAACGACAAGTTCTTGAGATCCCTAACCAAGGAATGAGATAACAAGGTATGCGCCATCAGGGAGTTCGGGAAGCTAGCTGAAACGGACCCGCAAAATCTCTTTGGAAAGCTTATTTCTTATGAACTCCAAATCAATACAAGAAAAGCTGAAGAAGAGAAAGGCAGGTCTGCACTGAAGGAGAAATCTGTCGCTTTGAAGGCGGACACCTCCAGAAAGACTAAGGCTGCCTCCCCCGCTCTAGCTCCAGAAGTTGATGAAGAAGAAGAAACATCAGAGCCTAGCACTTCAGGCTCTGAACTATCTGAAGGAGAGTTTTCCTTACTCTCGAGGCAATTCAAGAAGTTTCTTAAAAAAAGAAACAATGGAAAGGCAAGAATGCCTCATACAAAAGATCGCAGCGCGATGGCGATCGACAAAGAAAAGGCTCAAGCAGCCACAAAAGGTATAATACTAAACAGAACAAATACGTTTCAACTGACATCATTTGCTACTGCTGTAATAAGCCAGATCACGTCATTGCTGACTTCCCTCATAAGAAGAAGGAGGGTGGTAGAAGAGAAGAAAGGAAATCCTCACACAACAAGAAGAGGAAAGAGAAGAGCCTCATAGCCAAAAGGAGCAAGACTCTTAGCGACTCCGACTCATCTGAGTCAAGCAAAGAAGAAGAAGCTTACTTTGGGCTAATGGCTCAAACAGATGATGAACAAGAGCCCCAGTTCACTGGGAAGGTAAACTCTCATACCCCTCTTTCAGATTTTGACGTCTCTGAACATGATTGCGAGGGTAGCTCCTTTGACGATAAGTCAGAATTAATGGCCCAATACAAGGAGTTAATCATGGCTTACGACAAATGTCGTCGAGTCGTGAAGACCCGGCTAAAGAGATCAAATCTCTAAAAGCCGAAGAGAGCATCTTGAGAGAGAAAGTCGCAAAGACTGACTCCATCGAAGAAAACTTCAATAATGCTATTGAACAATACAACAAGGCTCTTGAGCACCTTGACCTTAAGGAGAAGATCATCAAGGGATTGGAAGACGAACTTGCGGCTGAAAGGAAACTTGTTGAGAGTTTCTCGAAGCCCAAGACAGTTCTTCCATTCGTTGCTGAATTCTCAGCAAAGGCCAAGGGAGCTGGACTAGGCCATGAAGAAGCTCCTAGTAAATCCTCTAGGAGAAACAAGAATCAACGAAAAAATAAGGCCGCCAAAAAGGCCTCAGCCGAAGAAAAGGGAAAAGCCTCTCAAAATCAAACTACATTCAAAAAGGTCATCTTTCCATCAAATGAGTTTGATTTTGACTCATCCTACGGGCACTTTGCTAGGCCTACCTATGTAGAGCCAAAGTCTCGCTATCAAGGATGGGCTCGACCCCGAAACTTTTGCGAGAGTGTCTTTAAGGTACCTTATGAAGAAGTTATTCTTCAGAGCTATGGCCCTTTCAATCATGGGCATAACTTCAAGAAGACATCAAAGACAAAACCTGTTGTAGAGAAACCCATAAAGGAGAAGAAGCCATGTGATTGCCATCATCATGAGTCATCTTCCTCCAAGAATGCTACCCCTGCTAGACCAAAATTCCAAAAAGTCAAGCAGGGAATCTTGAGGCAAAGGTATAACAGATTTGACTGTTGGTGCTGTGGCAAGGTTTGTCACTTCGCCATAGATTGCTGGTTCAATTTCAGAAATGCTGCAACCCCTCATGTCAGCAATATGAGAAAGACCACTCACAATGCAACACTCGTAGGGGGAGCACTCTAACCCGAGACCAAGGACCCAAACGTGTTTGGGTTCCTAAGGCAAATTGATCATGATTGCAGGTATGTACAAAGGCCAACAAAACGCCGATCTGGTACTTGGACAGCGGATGTTCTCGGCATATGACCGGGACTAGAAGCCTCATTCAGAACGTTACTCCAGTCATGAACGGACCAAAGGTCATCTTTGGAGGTTCAGATCTTGGAATTACTAGAGGCTATGGTATGATTACTAACGGCAATGTATCCTTCTCGGATGTGGCTTATGTCAAAGGATTGGAACACAATCTCATAAGCATAAGCCAACTCTGTGATAAAGGATACATAGTTGAATTCTATGCTGATAAGTGCCTAATAAAATCCGTTGACAATATGGAAACGATTCTATCCGGCACTCGAAGCAGGAATATTTTCTGTTTAAATTTCATTTGTATTGATTCCTCTACACCAGTGTGTCTTTTAGAAAAAAATAGTGCGTCTCTTAGTGACCAATGACACAAGAGACTAGCACATATTAATTTCAAAACTATTAATAAACTATTTTCAATGAACTTAGTACGTGATGCCCCAAATGTCAAATGCGTCAAAGACAGACCTTATCATGCATGCGTAAAAGGCAAGCAAAGAAGGGATTCCTTTAAAAGCATTATTGGCAAAGACTCTAACAGATATCTCCATCTACTGCACATGGACTTGTTTGGTCCACTGCAAATTAAAAGTTTTGGAGGTAAGGACTATACATTGGTAATTGTTGATGACTACTCGCGCTTTGCGTGGGTGTTCTTTCTGAAACACAAGTCAGATACCTTCGACATCTTTACTAATTTTGTCAGGCAAGTCCAGAATGAATACAACTGCTCCATAGTCAAAATCAGAAGTGACAATAGAATAGAGTTCAAATCTGGGTCCATGACAGAATTCTGTGAAAGCTTAGGTATCTTTCATGAGTTTTCCTCTCCTCGTGCTCCACAACAGAATGGGGTGGCTGAGAGAAGGAACAGAACACTCATAGAGGCCTGCAGGACCATGTTGAGTGATGCTTCACTACCGGAGTACTTCTGGGCTGAAGCCGTCAACACTGCATGCCACGTGCAAAATCGAGCACTCATAAACAAAGGCCACAATAAGACACCTTACGAACTTCTGAAAGGCAGGAAACCAACAGTCTCATAGTTTAGAATCTTTGGTTGTAAATGCTTCATACTTAACAATGGTAAGTATCATACCACCAAGTTCAGCGAAAAGAGCTTTGAAGGTATTTTTGTAGGCTATAGTAGCCATAGTAAGGCATATAGGATATTTAATAGAAAAACCCTGGTGGTGGAAGAATCCATACATGTTGTATTTGATGAGACGAGCTTGCTGCAAAGCAATCCGTCTAGTGTGCTCTTTGAAGATGCAGGAGAAATGCTGAAAGAAACTAGCTTGGATGATCCGTCCGAAGACAAAGGCGAGAAGTTCATTAAGATCACAACTCCAACTCCTATTGGAGAGGCTGATGATCAAAATGAAGAAATCATACAGGATGAAGAACTCACTCCAGTGATTGAAGATAATCCAGATGCAAGAACTTTAGAGCTCAGACATCTGAAGGATCACCCCATGGACCAGATCATAGGAGATCCCCGGGATGGTGTCGGAACTCGAAAAGGTACAACTAATGAGAATCTTCATTTGAGTTTTCTCTCACAGGTTGAATCGAAAAAATTTGAGGAAGCAAACTCAGACGCATCATGGATCATGACAATGGAAGAAGAGCTAAATCAGTTCAAGCGCTGCAATGTGTGGATGCTTGTTCCAAGACCCAAAGGGAAGAATATCATTGGAACAAAATGGGTTTACAGGAACAAGATGGACGGAGACGGAACTATCATAAAGAACAAGGCCAGACTCGTCGCTAAAGGCTATCGTCAAGAAGAACTAATCGAATTCGACCAGACATATGCTCTAGTGGCGAGGGTGGAGGCAATAAGGTTGTTCCTAGCATATGTTGCCTTCAAGGGCTTCACCGTCTATCAGATGGACGTGAAGTCGGCCTTCCTAAATGGTAACATAAAGGAGGAAGTGTATGTGGAGCAACCTCCAGGTTTCGTTGATCCTAACTTTCCTAATCATGTCTATTTTCTACACAAGACCCTATATGGTCTGAAACAAGCTCCTAGATCTTGGTATGAAACGCTGTCTACCTTTCTACTTGAGAACAAGTTCACAAGGGGAAAGATAGACAAGACATTATTTCTTAGGAAAATAAAAGGCAAGATTTTGCTAGTACAAATCTATGTCGACGACATTATCTTTGGCTCTACAGATGGTAACCTCTGCAAAAAGTTCTCAAAACTTATGCAAGGGAAGTTTGAAATGAGCAGTATGGGCGAGCTGAAGTATTTCTTAGGGCTTTAGGTGAAACAATCTGAAGATGGAATTTTCATCTCACAGACCAAGTTCACCAAAGAGCTAATTAAGAAATTCGGAATGGAGAACGCAACCTCTATGAGTACTCCAATGGGCTCAACTATGTCTCTGGACAAGGATGAAAAAGGGAAACCTTTTGATGAGACCATGTACAGAAGCATAATTGGATCCTTGCTCTACCTTACTGCCAGTAGGCCTGACATAATGTTTTCAACATGTGTCTGTTCTAGATTTCAGGTGAACTCTAAGGAATCTCATTACACTGCTGCAAAGCGGATCCTGAGATACCTTAAAGGCACACCAAATCTTGGCTTATGGTACCCGAGAAGTAATGACTGCGAACTAATTGGGTTTTCATATGCAGATTTTGCAGGTAGCAAAGTCGACCGGAAAAGCACCTCAGGGACTTTCCAATTCTTCAGAAGAAGGCTAATCTCCTGGAGTAGCAAGAAGCAGAACTGTGTCGCAATCTCAATGACCGAGTCAGAGTATATCTCTGTAGGCAGTTGTTGCGCACAGTTGCTATGGATAAAGAATCAGTTTGAGGACTACAACCTGCAGTTCAAGGATATTCCTTTGTACTGTGACTCCTCCAGCGTAATTGCAATAGCCAACAATCCAGTCTCCCACAGCCGGACAAAGCGCATCGAGCTAAGGTATCACTTCATCCGGAAACATGTGGAGCATGGAGACATAGATCTCCAATATGTGCCTACAGATAGGCAAGTTGCAGATATCTTCACAAAGCCGCTGGACGAGACCAAGTTCTCGTTCTTCAAGACTGAGCTTGCTATGCTCAACAAAGAGGAGTAAAGATGGTTGTATGTCTAAGAAGCAAGAAACTCCAAGGGGTTAGTCAAAATTTTTATTTTCAAAATTTTTTTTCAAAGTTTGACTCGAGAAGAATAAGACATACTCAAGTATGTGAATTCACCTACACGAGTCACTGCAGACCTACTCGAGTATCTACTGACATACTCGAGTACGTTAACTTACCTACTCGAGCACTTTTCTTTACTTACCCGAGTATAAGAGTATGCCTACTCGAGTAAGTCACTTACCTACTCGAGTAAGTCACTTACCTACTCAAGTAAGTCACTTATCTACTCGAGTATTCTCCTCCAACTACTCGAGTACTTTCTACAGACCGACTCGAGTAATTTCTGGAGATCTACTCGAGTAACCTCTTACCTACTCGCGTAGTCTACATCCCTCTCGTGTAAGTGTTTCCCAGATTTTGAAATTTGTTCTATTAGCCACCCAAGGCTAAATGTCGCCTCTTCCCGCGCGTTAGTTAATTCCCGTCAAACTAATTAGACGTAATTAGACGTAATTTATGGTTTTATATATATGAATTTCCGAAAACCCCAACCTACACGAAATCAATTCATCCTCTCGAGTACCCTCTGCCGCTTCGCCTCCTCTGCCGTTTCGCCTACTCTCCTCCGCCGCTGTTGCAGAGCCGCTTCCCTCCTCATCACTTCCAGTCACCGCAGCCATGGCCGCCTCTTCCAAGATAGGCGTCGGATCAGAACTCGTCACCACCGGTATTGCAGAGCTCTCAGATGACTTCCACAACCTTCTCATCCTACTCGACACCGCCGGCCTCTCCTTCATTCTCCAGGAACCCTGTCGAGTTTTATTCACAGAAGTTGCCGAATTCTTCTCCAATCTCAAGGTCAGAAGGAATGGAAAAGTCCTAAAATCCAAGGTGAAGGGTCTGAAACTTAAGCTCACCAAGACCTCTGTATCTCAGCTTCTCCGAATGCCGATTGTCGATGAAGAAGATGATTTAGATGATGAAGACTCTGACCGAACAGCCCTTTTCTGTGGCATTTCTCCTGAAGCTCAGTATATTAAAACGTCAGACATGAACTCTGAAGGAAAATTTCTAGTTGACATTATTGGCAAAATTCTACTGTGCAAGACACACTCCATCAGAGACATTCCATCATATTTCTTCGACATAATGCAAGCAATTGTCTGCCGCAAGAAATACCAATTTGGTATGCTGATTCTGGATAAAATAAAAGACAGTTTAAAATCCCCCAACTATGCCAGAATCATCTCTCTGCTCCTCCATGAAACCAATCCTGAGGTCTTCAACTTCTCCAAAGGGACCCCTCTTCACCACATGAAGAAGGTCTCCATCTCTTCCATTCAGAGATGGGATCTCAAGCTAAAGAATTCTGCCCAAGCTGCAAAGCTCTCTGAAGTTCCAGAAGTTCCAGCCATAGAGGACAGGACTCCATCTCCCTCTCCTCATCATATGTCCAGCTCCTCTGGTGCACTAAGTGAGGGGGAGCCTGCTCCTTCTATCCCAGTCAGGCAGCCCTCACCTCATCCAGCACTTTCTTCCCTACCTCATACTCTAGGAAGTCCAGCCACTCCCTCAGATCAGATACATCAAGATTCTCTTCTGTCCACAGCTGCTGCCATAGATGCTATGATTGCAGAGCTTTCTGAAGAAGTAATGCCCATTCCTCCTCTATCTCCTACAGCTCCAACCTCTGAAGGTCACAAGGACTTTTCTCCAGCCCAATCTCCTACCCATTCTCCAGCCAGGACTCCAACACCATCTCCAGATCCCCCAAAAGACAAGCAAGACACCATTCTTATCTTTGACGAGACCTCTCCTGAGCCAGCTGAGACCCCTCTCAGAAACCTAGATTTCTCCATCCCCCATGATACAGAAGAAATGGATGCTATAATTCATACTACTAGAGCTCTTAGCTCTGTCATCATTGAAGAAATAGCTCCTTGGGTAACCCCTCCTATCCCTACTACTGCTCCCTCTACTGCTGTTCCAGTCTCTTCCTCCTCAGATTTTTTGTAATATATTGCACTTCTTCTTCAAGAACAGAGAACTTATTTTGACACCTCTCTAAAAATAGTCACTGACAAGGTAACTGCTCTTGAGACTGAGATGAGCAGAGGCTTTGCTGAAATTCAGCATAATACTGACAAGCTCCAGTATTTATTTCAACTTGGTGGGAAAACCATAGACCACACTATCACTAGTGTTGGCAATGTTATGGAACAAGGTGTCACACTTGCTAACAATCAGATAGAGCTAGAAAAGAGAAATGAAGCAAACAAAATGAAAATCTGTGAAGAAGAGGGTATTTTCAAAGATGATACTGTAGCCCAGCTATCTATTGAAATCAGAAAGGGGGACGGTTTGATAAAAGAACTCAAAGAACAGGTAGAAAAATCTGCTGCTCAGAAGACAGCTGTATGGGAAGCTCATGTGAAGGCCATTCATGATGATGTGCTAGCCCAGATACAGAGTGTCAAGTTTCACACCTATGGCATTGCTGTCTGGATGCACAATCAGATCTTGCCAGATCTTGCAGTTGACCCCAACATCATTCCTCATCACTTAAACCCACTAGCTACAGATGTTACTGCCCCAGCTGTTCCTTTGCAACCTTCCTTCTCTCCCAGGCCTGGAGACACAGTTAACCCTCCAGACTCCTATGCTCCAGAAGACCCTGCTGATATCTTCCTTCAAGCTCCCCCAGAGATCAGAATCCATAAGAAGAGAAGGAAGTATCGTGAAGGTCCCTCTACTAGCAGGACTGCTCCTACTAGAGCTCCCGACCATGCTGAAGCTTGGTCTCCAACTTCCAAGTCTCTAATTTTGGACACACTCAGGCTAGTTATGGATCACAATGAGAATATGAGCATTCACTACAGTTCCCAGGAATGAGAGTTATATTAGAAATCAATGCTAAAAATGAAGATCCATGATAGAGAGTTTGGGAGAAATAATCCTGCTGCTCCTCCAAGGCCTCCTAAATATTTCCCTAAGCCTTTCAGCTATCTAAGAAGACAGCAAGAAAAGATTGAAAAGCAGCAAACCCAAGCCTAAACCTAAACGATGTTGAGAGATTGAAATGACAAGCTGTAGACTTGATGTTTTTGGAAATTTACATATATACAATTCTAAATTTCTGTCTAATTATCTTTTTCATTGTCTATTGCTTACCTGTTCATGTTTTTCTACTTAGTTTCTTTTATGTCTATAATTCACCTTAGTGTAAAGGGTTCTGACTTCAACAAATAGGGGGAGATTGTTGGGTATTACATCCACACTAACCCAGATTTGATGAAGTCACCCTGGAACTAAGATGAATTAAGTTGTATTTGATGCTTGATTTGAGTTATATGTTTGCAGGAATTTCACTGGGAAGTGTAGACCAATGTCAGTCCACAGTGGGTCACCAAACACAGGAACTATGCAATGTAATCCCTCATTGCATATTCCAAAGTGTTGACTCATGTGTGGTCTCTCTATTGGGATACAGTTCATATTCAAGCTATTGGACCTTGGGAAAAGGATTGGAAGTTGACTGCATTAGAAGAAAGAGTTTTCCAACAACAAAAATTCTCTAAGTCTTTTACTCGAGTAGGTCGATAACTACTCGAGTAGATTGGGCATAATTTACTCGAGTAAAGAAACTTTGTACTCGAGTACTTAAGTGTACCTCTCATATAGCTAAGTTATGTACTCGAGTAGACTTAGTCATATACTCGAGTAGCATGTTTATATACTCGAGTAGATCACTCATTATACCCGAGTAGTTAAGGCTTCTCTCATCAAAATTATTCTAAGTCATGGACTCGAGTACAAACACTCATATACTCGAGTAAGTATATTCAACTACTCGAGTAGATCGTGTTTCACTCGTGTACTTTGAAATTTTCCTAACTCCAGAACTTTCTAAGTCTTTTACTCGAGTAGAACTTTCACCTACTCGAGTAGATCACTTCCTCTCGAGTAGTTTAGTTCAACTACTCGAGTAGTTGCTTGCTGACATCTTCAAAATTTATTCTAAGTATTCCACTCGAGTAGTTCCTTTATATACTCGAGTAGTTACTTTATATACTCGAGTAGTTCATTTATATACTCGAGTAGTTCCTTTATATACTCGAGTAGTTCCTTTATGTACTCGAGTAGTTCCTTTATGTACTCGATTAGTTCCTTTATGTACTCAAGTAGTTCCTTTATGTACTCGAGTAGTTCCTTTATGTACTCGAGTAGTTCTCTATACACACTCGAGTAGTTCTTTCTGCTTACTCGAGTAGTTGGTTTCTGCCTACTCGAGTAACCCATCTTTATATACCCGAGTATGTTCTCCTTCATATACTCGAGTAGTTATTCAACTACTGTTGGGTACATTGGAATAAATGTACCTGATTTGAAGAAGCCTCACCCTACTCAATGATATACATCAAGATGTATTTGATGTGTTTTGAGTTTAGTTGTGCAGGTTAAGTATTTGCAGGGAAAGCTGAAAAGTTTCTAAGTCCATGTGTCGACACCCAGAAGAAAAGTGTCAACACTTAAGAAGACTTGTGTCGACACCCAGAGAAGCAGTGTCGACACTTGGAGTAATTGTGTCGACACCAGGAATGCAGAGTCGACACCAGAAGGAAAGTGTCGACACATACAGGCCGTGTCGACACCCAATGAAGAAATGTCCAGAGAAGCTGTGTCGACACTTAGAAGCTGTGTCGACACCCAGAGGAACTTTGTCGACATCAAAGGTGTCGACACTTCGAGGCTGTGTCGACACTCAGCAACACTTCAGCAAAGTTCAAGTACAAGTGTCGACATAATAAAGAATGTGTCGACACACAGCAGAAGAGTCAACACATGAAGAAAGTGTCGACACTAGGAGGCTGTGTCGACACTCAGCAAAGTTCAACAAATTCTAAGTACAAGTGTCGACACAAAGGAGATGTGTCGACACTCAGCCAAAGTCTCAACACATGAAGAAAGTGTCGACACTAGGAGGCTGTGTCGACACTCAACAAAGTTCAACAAATTCTAAGTACAAGTGTCGATACAAAGGAGATGTGCCGACACTCAGCCAAAGTCTCAACACAAGAAGAATGTGTCGACACAAGGAGAAGTGTCGACACTCAGCAAGTATCAACACAGAAGGCATGTGTCGACACTGAACAAGTTCAACACAAGAAGATGTGTCGACACAAAGGAGTTGTGTCGACACTTACAAGAATTCAACAAAGTACTAAAGAACAAGGAGTTGTGTCGACACACAATATCTATGTCGACACATGTTGAAAAGGCAGTGTCGAGAAGCAAATTCTACAACACAAGGAGTTGTGTCGACACCATGAAGGCTAGTGTCGACACTTAGTCTACTTGTGTCGACACTTGGTCTATCAGTGTCGACACTTAAAGACTAACTGTCTCGACACTTTCAGACAGTTACAGATATTTCAAGAAGTGACTGGATGACATGACAGCTGCCATTCCAGCCGGTCTACTGCAACTGTCAGAGTTATCAGAAAGTCATTAGAAACCGGATCAGTCGGTCACCATGAAGAAGGCCTATATATAGGCTCATTCTATCAACAGAAGAAGATGATTGAAAAAGAGATTGAAAGAAGAAGATCAAGCAATTCATTGAAGAATCAATTCAAGTGAAGATCTAAGTAGTTGGAGAGAGAGAGCTCTTTCCAAGAAGACA
This sequence comes from Platanthera guangdongensis, assembly GCA_039583875.1. Taxonomy (NCBI): domain Eukaryota; kingdom Viridiplantae; phylum Streptophyta; class Magnoliopsida; order Asparagales; family Orchidaceae; genus Platanthera; species Platanthera guangdongensis. Next base: position 69,921,618 of record CM077155.1, on the reverse strand, counting down.
GCTATTGAACCAGGCTGTGAAGAAGATTTCAGATTGAGATCTGAATCTTAAGTTGTAGTGATTGAAGATCAACTGCATAGAGAATCAACCCTACTGTGTTCTACATTCAAGAAGCTTTGAAGGAAGCCAAGGGAGGTTGATCTCAGCAGAGTTCTTTCAAGAACTCATCAAGAAACCTGTCAACTCTTCTCTCTTATTCTGAGTTGAGGTTATATACATTGTATTCTAAATTTCTTGTATGATCCTTAGGGATCTGAGTTGTAAGCCTGAAATTATAAAGGCTGAGTGGTAGGGCCTGTGTGCCTGAGTGTAGGAGATTCATTTCTCTAAGTGTAGGCCTTGTGGCTGAGTGTAGGTTTTTGTGAAGACTGAGTGGTAGGGCTGTTGAGCCTGAGTTGTAGGAGTGGGATCACTCTGAGCTGTAGGAACCTGTTTGGGGTTCTGAGTGTAAGATCTGAGGATCTGAGGTATAGTGAAGGAGTTTGGCCGAATCTAGTACACTACTAGATAGGCGAAGGGGGAAAGTGGATGTACCCAAACCTTGGGGAACCACTATAAAACTGTGTGTACTCTATGTGTGTGTGATTCTGTGATTGCTGTGCTGAATTGCTGTGAAGAAGTATTTATAATTCTGTGATATAATCTGCCTAAAAGTTTAAAAAGATAAGGTCACCTATTCACCCCCCCCCCTCTAGGTGATTAGGTACAATTACTTTCAAGTGGTATCAGAGCCAGGTTGCTCAAAAAGGACATAACTGTCTGAGTAAAGGATCCTGTTGGCAGATTCAGTTTAATCTAGTGCAGAATCAAGAAAATCAAGAAAATGGGTTCAACAGAGAATCATAAAGAACTTGGATCCATGAAGTTACCAATTTGCAGAAAAGAGATCTTTGGCATCTGGAAAGAAAGGGTTAGGTTATTTATGGAAGCCTCTGACCCTAGAATCTATATCACAGTCAAAGAAGGGCCATATGTGCCTATGAAAGTATCAGTCCTGGATGCAAATCAGAGAACTCCTAAGGACTTTTCAGAGATGACTAAAGATGAGATTATTCTGGCCACCATGGAAAAAAGAGCCCAGAATATTATAGTAAGTGCAATAGATGATGCTACATTTCAGAACTTGATACACTGTAAAACATCAAAGGAGATGTGGGATACTCTGATAGTGTACATGGAGGGTTCAGAAGAAGTTAGACAAGACAGAAAGTCTTTGTTAAACCAAGAGTATGAGTGCTTCAGACAAGGAAGGTCTGATAGCATAACTGAGTGCTACAAGAAATTCTATAGGATAGTTAATGAGCTAATGTCCTATGGAAGAAAATTCAGCAATTATGAGCTGAATGATAAGTTCTTGAGATCCCTAACTAAAGACTGGGATACCAAGATTTATGCCATAAGGGAAATGGCCAAGTTAGCAGATATTCCTCCTCCAACATTGTTTGGAAAGCTGTTATCCTATGAAATGCAGCTAATGGTTAGGAAAGAGGAGGAGAAGACTACCAGATTTGAGCAAAAAAAAAGAGCTGTGGCATTCAAGACAGAAGCCACCAAGAAATATAAAAGTAAGTCTCCATCTCCACCACCAAAAGTTGTTGAGACTGAGACAGATGAGTCAGACAGTAAGAATTCTGAAAGCAGTGAGAGTGATGAGTACTTTGCAGCTTTCACAAGACATTTTCAGAAGTTCCTGAAGAAGAAACAGTGGAGGTCTAAGCCATCCAATACACAGAAGTCATCAAAGAATGACAGGAGAAAGCTCAAGATAAGTAGAACTACATCTTCAAAGATAGTCTGTTATTGTTGTAACAGACATGGACATGTTGTTGCTGACTGTCGAGAGAAAAGGAAAGAGTCTACTGAGAAGAAGAAGACTCTAATCAAGGGCAAAAAGGAAAGGTCCTTTGTTGCAAAGAAGGATAAAAGTCTGTCTGATATGTCTTCTTCAGAATCAGATTCAGAAGCTGAAGCTTACATTGGACTGTTTGCTGAAGAAGAGGAAGAGGAGTTCATCCAGTTAATGAACTCTATATATGAGCATGAGGACAATCAGTGCCAGGGACTGATGGCCTTGTCAGAAGGAGATAAAATCTAGGATCAGCCTAGATCAAGTCAGGTACAAAATTGTTCTATTAGTTCAATTTCTAGTACTAGTTCAGAATCAGATTCATTAACATCAAGTGATGAGAGTGGATCTGAATCTGAAGGAGATATTCATCAACTAATTGATGAATATAGAGTAGTGTTGCAAGTTTTGAAGAAAAGTAAATCCTTGGCCAAGTGTCAAGCTAAGGAGATTGCTAATCTTAAAGTTGCTGCAACAAATTTTGATAAGGTGATTGATCAAAAATTAAATGAAATAGCCAGGCTGAAGAACATAACTGTTATTCAGATGGGGACTATAACATTCAAGAATGATCAAATCAGAAATCTGTAGATTAGTCTTCAGAAGGAGAGAGATATAGTTGCAAGGTTTTATAAACCAAAGTCTGTTCTACCTATGATAGATGAATTTGTACATCAAAAGGGTAAAACTGGATTAGGGTTTACAAAACCTGCTAGGACTGTAAAGTCCAAGTCTAAGGGCAAAGCCCCAGTCCTCAACAAGCCTGCAGTAGATAGAACAGCCAGGGTTGTACCTAAGCAAAGGTACAACAGATTTGAGTGCTGGTGTTGTGGCAAGGTAGGCCACTTTGCCATGGACTGTTGGCACAATTCAAGTGCCAAGGTGAGTAGCAATCTGCCTGCTAGAAAAACTACAGGTAGTTTTGTTAAGAGGCAAACTAACCAGCACCAAGGACCCAAGAATTCTTTGGGTTCTACGGTTAACTAATCTGTTTTGCAGGTGAGTCCAAGTGACCATGCCCCAATATGGTACTTGGACAGTGGATGTTCCAGGCACATGACTGGAACTAGGGGATTGCTAAAGGACTACACACCAATCAAGGATGGTCCTAAAGTCACCTTTGGTGGTTCTGAAAAAGGAATCATCAAAGCTTTTGGTAACATTTCTAGCAACCTTATAACAATTACTCAAGTGGCTTATGTTAAAGGTTTGAAACATAACATTATTAGTATAAGTCAGATGAGTGATTTAGGATATGACATCTCATTTGTCAAAGATGGTTGTCATATCAGGAGATCAAATGATCAAGAGATCATTTTGACTGGTTACAGAAAGAGAAATGTCTATTGTCTAGACATTATGTGTGAGAACAATGTTTCTGCAGTGTGTCTTGTAGCTGATGAGAAAGTCTCTCATTGTGTCAAATGGCACAAGAGGCTAGCCCATCTTAACTACAAGACAATTGGCCAACTCTATAGCAAAGAGTTAGTGAGGTATGGTTCTCAGGTTAAGTGTATTAAAGATGGGATATGCTCAGCTTGTCAAAATGGCAAGCAGATTAGATCCACCTTTAATAGCATTGAAAACAAAGATGCTGTGAGGTGTTTATACCTCTTGCATATGGATCTCTTTGGTCCTATGCCAGTTCACAGCCTAGGTAGGAAGGTCTACACATTTGTAGTTGTAGATGACTACTCAAGGTTTTCCTGAGTGTTCTTCCTTAGACAGAAATCTGAAACTCCTAATATCTTTTATAGTTTTGTCAAACAAATTCAGAATGAGTTAGACAGTACAGTGGTCAAAATAAGAAGTGACCATGGTATTGAATTCCACTCTGACAGTATGACAAAGCTATCTGAAGAGTTTGGGATATTTCAGGAATTTTCTTCACCAAGATCACCTCAGCAAAATGGCATTGCTGAGAGGAAAAATAGATCCTTGATTGAGGCTGGTAGAACCCTATTAAGTGATACATCTCTCCCAGAATATTTCTGGGCTGAGGCAGTAAACACTGCATACCAAGTAATTAATAGGGCTACTATCACCAAGAGCCACAATAAGACCCCCTATGAGATTGTGAAAGGCAGAAAACCAAACCTATCCTATTTCAGGATTTTTGGTTGTAAATGCTATATACTTAACAATGGTAAGTCTTACTTAACCAAGTTTGCTGCCAAATCCCAAGAGGGGATCTTTGTTGGGTATACCAATAATAGTAAGACTTATAGGGTCTACAACTTGACTACTCAAGTTGTAGAAGAGTCAGTACATGTAGTATTTGATGAAGCTAGACTCATTAACAATGAATTGTCTAGAAGTATTTGCAGCTCTACAGGTGTGACTAAGAAGATGGACAAGCTCACTATTGAAGAAGGATCTACTGCAAGTCAGCATGTAGATAATAGTGGCTGCTGTCCAGGGGGAGTACTAGATGCACCTGATGTAGAAGAAGATCAAGGGGTGCAACAAGTTGAAGAAGCTGAAGGAGTTCAACCTGAAGACAGGCTGCCTCCAGCTACTAGGCATTTAAGAGATTATCCAGCCAATCAAATTATTGGTGATCTAAGACAAGGGGTACAAACAAGGAGCAGAAATCTAAGTTCAGTACTCTACTCCAGCTTTCTATCCCAAGTTGAGCCAAAGAAATTTGAAGAAGCCATCCTAGACCCTCATTGGATTGAGGCAATGCAAGAGGAACTGAATCAGTTCAAGAGATGCAAAGTCTGAGAGCTTGTTCCTAAACCAAAAGACCACAACATAATTGTAACTAAGTGGATCTTCAGGAACAAAATGGATGAACATGGAGTGATTATAAAGAACAAAGCTAGACTGGTTGTCAAAGGATATAGGCAGGAAGAAGGTATTGACTTTGATCAAACCTTTGCTCTAGTAGCCAGACTGGAGGCAATAAGGATGTTCCTTGCCTATGCAACCTATCAAGGGTTTAAAGTATACCAAATGGATGTTAAGTCAGCCTTTTTGAATGGCAATCTGAAGGAAGAAGTCTATGTGGAACAGCCATCAGGTTTTGTTGATTCAACTAAACCTAATTATGTTTATAGACTTAGGAAGCCTTTATATGGGTTAAAACAAGCCCCTAGGGCTTGGTATGAAACACTGTCTAGTTTCCTCATTGAGAATAAATTCACAAGGGGGAAAATAGACAAGACTCTATTCCTTAGGGAATCCAGAGGCAAGATCATACTAGTCCAAATATATGTAGATGACATAATATTTGGGTCTACTGAAAATAGTCTTTGCAGAAAGTTTGCAAAACTTATGCAAGGACAATTTGAAATGAGCAGTATGGGGGAACTTAAGTTCTTCTTGGGTCTCCAAGTTAGACAGACTGAGAATGGTTTATCCATATGCCAGTCTAAGTTCACTCTCGAATTGATCAGGAAGTATGGTATGGAATCATCCAGTACCATGAAAACTCCTATGGGGTCAAGTATGTCTCTTAGCAAAGATGATGCAGGGAAACCTGTAGATGATACTTTGTATAGAGGGATAGTTGGCTCCCTATTGTATTTGACTGCAAGTAGACCAGATATCATGTATGCTACATGTGTCTGTGCTAGGTACCAAGCTTGCCCTAAAGAGTCTCATTTGACAGCAGTCAAAAGAATTCTGAGATATCTTAAGGGCACTCCTTATCTAGGCCTTTGGTACCCTAGGAATGGAGACTTTGAACTGACAGGTTATTCAGATGCAGATTTTGCAGGCTGCAAGGAAGATAGGAAAAGTACAACTGGAACCTGTCAATTCCTAGGTGGAAGACTGATATCATGGAGTAGCAAGAAACAAACAAGTGTGGCTATCTCCACAGCAGAATCAGAATATGTTGCTGCAGGAAGTTGATGTGCTCAACTTCTATGGATACAACATCAGCTAGAAGACTATGGTATACAAGTAAGTAGAACACCTCTATTTTGTGATTCTACTAGTGCTATTTCTATTGCAAACAATCCTGTCTCCCATAGTAGGACTAAGCATATAGAAATCAAATACCATTTTCTAAGAGAACATGTGGAAAAATGAGATATTTCCCTAGTGTATGTTAATACAGATAATCAGCTAGCTGACATGTACACTAAGCCCTTAGATGAAACCAAATTCAATAGGTTCAAAATTGAATTAGGTATGATAAACTTAGAATAAGTTTACAAAAATGGCTAAGTAAAAAGGTGTCGACACACAGAGTTGTCTGTGTCGACACATAGAAGTGGTGTCGACACTTCAGAGAAAAGGTGTCGACACATCTAGGAAGTTGGTGTCGACACTTCAGATAATTTGTGTCGACACATGCAGTGTAGGTGTCGACACATCCAAAGTGGTGTCGAACTTAAGATTTACACAGAATTAGACAAGTAAAGTCTCGACTAAGTGTCGAGCTAAGCGGTGTCGACACATAAACAAGTATCGACAAATATATTCTGTCGACTATACTTGTGTCGACACATGGTTGTCGAGACATTATAAGTCTGTGTCGACACTTATCAACATTGTCGACACAATTTAAGTATTTTGACGCGCCCTTTCATCTTCGATTCTAGAAAGGTATAAATAGGTTTTTGACATTGTCTGTCGACACGCTCACCAAAGTTTCGAGACCAAACTTGTGTGTCGACATCTCTCTTCTCTAGATTCAAATTTCTTCAAACCCTAATGGCGCCCAAGCTAGAAGAGAATGTGAATGAAGGTTATGAACTCGTGCGACACGCATTTGATGACGCGGAACCTGATATCAAAGGCGTGATAACCCTAATCGCAGAGACTAGGTTAGAATTTCTTGTTTCAGAGCCGATCAAGATCTGGAAGAAGGAGGTCCTGGAGTTTCTGAATGCAACAAAACTAGATGAATCAGGACTAAAGATTAAGTCAAGGGTTCATGGAGAAAAGGTGAAGGTCTCTCCTAAAAGTCTGAGAAAGATACTTTAGTTACCAAAGACAAAAGAAGAAGATGATGTTTCTGCTTCTAAGACTAGAGAAGCACTAACATGGTGTGGACTGGACTCCAACCTGAAGATAGGTTCTGTTTTCAACAGGAAGGGAATGAACATGCAAGGCAAATTTCTATCTGAAATTGTTGGCAAAGTCATCCTGAGCAAGCCTGGAGGTCATGACAGAATCTCAGCTCACATGTTTAGCCTCATGACAAGGATTATCTTCAAACTACAAATTGATTGGACTGCAGTAGTGTTTGAGAAGATAAAAGAGAGTATGAAGAAGCCCAATTTGGGTAGGATTCTAAGTCTTTACCTGGCTCGTAGTATACCAGAGGTCATGAGTCAAGCAGCTGGAACTAAGATTAACCACATGAGGAGAATGGATTTGAGGATCTTCTCTAGGTGGGATAGAGTGTTAACCAAGGAAATGCCAACTCCTGAGAAGGTAACACCCCAGAAAAGGAAGAAGAAGACAGCCCCTGTGGCTCAAGAATCATCAAGCAGCTCTAAAGAGCATGTAGTGTTCACTACTGATGAAGAAGAAACTGGACATGCTGGCCAATCTCCAGAAGGACAAGAAGATGCCCCAAGGCAGGGGGAGCTACCACCAGCAAGCCCAATTCACGAGGATTCAATTCAGGGGGAGCCTCTACTGATGGATGAGCCTACTCCCTTAGCAAGTGAAAGAGCTACTCAAACCATACTTGAGGTAATAACTGAAATCAACCAATTAGATTTCCTTATTGAGAATGAAGTTATGACTGACACATTATCTGATGTTAATCAGCAACCTCAGATTCATAGTCAACCCCCAGATATTGTCATGGAGGACACATCTGTTGCTTTTCAAGTGGTATCTGATCAAGTGGTTGATGAGATCAGGGATTCTCCAGCCCCTTCTCAACAAGAATTTACCTTAGAAGAACTATTCCCTGACCTTCTCCAAACTGACTTTGAGAAAGAAAGTGCTGCTGCTGAGGGGGAGCAAGTGGAGAATATAGAAGAAACTGCAGGCAAAGAGACTGAGGTGCCAAAAGATGCTGAAGGGCTACAAAGGACTGAGAAGGAGTTACCTCCAAGTCCTAAGGACAGAGTGACTATTGATAGCACATCTGCATCAGAAGATGAAGAGGCTGCAAGAGCCAAGAAGAGGAAGTTTCAAGTCTTCAAGAGGAGCCAGACATACAAAAAAGCTTTACAAACAATTGCACCACAACCTGCACCACAGCCAGCCCCATCAACAGATTACAGTTCATTGATGGTGGCTTTACAAATTAAGCTTGATGAGTAAAGGCAAGCTCTGGAAAAGTATGTAGATGAAGGGAATAAATCTCTACAATTTGATCTTGCACAAGATATTAAGTCCATCAGATTTGAAATGAATCTGAATAAGAAAGAGATGACTGACTGCTTTGATAAGGGAGCAAATGCAGTAGTCTATCTAGCAAATCATCAAGAGAAGATCAAAGCTCAAGTGGATGAAATTGAAGTGAAGCAAGGCTATGTTCTGGAGAATCAGATAAGGATGAATGATAATTTGACAGCTTCCCACAATGCCATTGTAACTGAACTAAAGAATATAGCAACTGCCCAGAATGCAGCCCTGACCACTGCCAAAGAAGAATTTGACAAAGCATTGCAAGAGAGCCTAACTGCTGTTACTACTGCACTTCAAGATTCACAGAAACTCATAACTGAAAAGCTCCAAAGGTTGAAACCTTTCTACAAGGATGGAGTAAATTACCTCAATGCACAAATAAGATTTCAGAAAGATGATCTAAGAGATCACATTGAAAGAGAAGTCATAAAGGGGGAGAGGGTGTTAGTCAAAGCCAGCTCTGATCATGCAAAATGGATTTCCAATTCCATCAGAGCCACCCTTGGATATCCTTCATTATGTGATGATGACAATGTTGCAGAGTGTGTGATTAATCCTGCATATCTTGGAGGGGAGCAAGCAGAAGTGGCTCAAGTAATTTACCCTCCACCAGACTTTGATATGGTACATCAAGACATACAATCAATGTATAGCCCTCCTGAGGGAAAGCAAAATGTCATCATAGAAAAAGTGGTTCAGCCAGTGTCAGAAGATATACTGAAAGAACAAGAAGCTTTGCAGAAAGAACAAGAAGCCCAATTGTCTAAGAAGAGATTCAGGGAGCAAGCTGAGTTGAGGCCTGACTTTGAACAATGGAGCCCCACTTCAAGGAATATTATCTTGACTGCATGGAAGGCTGCCAAAGACAATATCCAGGATAGAAACAAGTGGTATTCTGAACTGGAGTGGAGGAAGCATGAGACCAGGCAAGAGGCAATTGTGCAATATAGAAGAAAGGCTAAGATGGGAAAGCTACCTCCTACTGCCCAGGAGCCTAGCAAGTACTTTCCAAAGCCTTATCATTACTTTGAAAGGCAGAAGATCAAGGATGAAGAGCAGAAAAAGAAGGATCTTAAAGGAAAGAAGCCTGCTGCTGCTGAAGACACTGAAGCTCCTGTCCAAGCAAAGATACAATCTGGAAAGGGCATAGTTATCAAGGAGCCTAAGCAGCAATAGGATAGAATTTTTCTTTAGTTTACAGTTGTAATCATTTGATTTTTAAACTGTCTGTAAACTTTTGGATAATGAATATGTTGAAGAACAATGTGATATATGTTAAATCTATTACATTAATATTCTGTAATATTTGTGTATACATGTTTTGCTTATACATGTTTATGTACTTACCCTGTTATATAATCCTGCTTTACATCATACTGTGATTTTATTATGTATGGTGTATATCATTGACTAAGGGTTATGACTTCTCCAAATAGGGGGAGATTGTTGGGTACATTGGAATAAATGTACCTGATTTGAAGAAGCCTCACCCTACTCAATGATATACATCAAAATGTATTTGATGTGTTTTGAGTTTAGTTGTGCAGGTTAAGTATTTGCAGGGAAAGCTGAAAAGTTTCTAAGTCCATGTGTCGACACCCAGAAGAAAAGTGTCGACACTTAAGAAGACTTGTGTCGACACCCAGAGAAGCAGTGTCGACACTTGGAGTAATTGTGTCGACACCAGGAATGCATAGTCGACACCAGAAGGAAAGTGTCGACACATACAGGCTGTGTCGACACTCAATGAAGAAATGTCCAGAGAAGCTGTGTTGACACTTAGAAGCTGTGTCGACACCCAGAGGAACTTTGTCGACATCAAAGGTGTCGACACTTGGAGGCTGTGTCGACACTCAGCAACACTTCAGCAAAGTTCAAGTACAAGTGTCGACATAATGAAGAATGTGTCGACACACAGCAGAAGACTCAACACATGAAGAAAGTGTCGACACTAGGAGGCTGTGTCGACACTCAGCAAAGTTCAACAAATTCTAAGTACAAGTGTCGACACTCAGCCAAAGTCTCAACACATGAAGAAAGTGTCGACACTAGGAGGCTGTGTCGACACTCAGCAAAGTTCAACAAATTCTGAGTACAAGTGTCGACACTCAGCCAAAGTCTCAACACAAGAAGAATGTGTCGACACAAGGAGAAGTGTCGACACTCAGCAAGTATCAACACAGAAGGCATGTGTCGACACCAAGAATATGTGTCGACACTGAACAAGTTCAACACAAGAAGATGTGTCGACACTTATAAGAATTCAACTAAGTACTAAAGAACAAGGAGTTGTGTCGACACACAATATCTGTGTCGACACATGTTGAAAAGGCAGTGTCGAGAAGCAAATTCTACAACACAAGGAGTTGTGTCGACACCCTGAAGGCTAGTGTCGACACTTAGTCTACTTGTGTCGACACTTGATCTATCAGTGTCGACACTTAAAGACTGACTGTCTCGACACTTTCAGACAGTTATAGATATTTCAAGAAGTGACTGGATGACATGACAGCTGCCATTCCAGCCGGTCTACTGCAACTGTCAGAGTTATCAGAAAGTCGTTAGAAACCGGATCAACCGGTCACCATGAAGAAGGCCTATATATAGGCTCATTCTGTCAACAGAAGAAGATGATTGAAAAAAGATTGAAAGAAGAAGATCAAGTAATTCATTGAAGAATCAATTCAAGTGAAGATCTAAGTAGTTGGAGAGAGAGAGCTCCTTCCAAGAAGACAACAGTTGAACCAGGCTGTAAAGAAGGTTTCAGATTGAGATCTGAATCTTAAGTTGCAGTGATTGAAGATCAGCTGCATAGAGAATCAACCCTACTGTGTTCTACATTCAAGAAGCTTTGAAGGAAGCCAAGGGAGGTTGATCTCAGCAGAGTTCTTCCAAGAACTCATCAAGAAATCTGTCAACTCTTCTCTCTTATTCTGAGTTGAGGTTATATACATTGTATTCTTAATTTCTTGTAGGATCCTTAGGGATCTGAGTTGTAAGCCTGAAATTATAAAGGCTGAGTGGTAGGGCCTGTGTGCCTGAGTGTAGGAGATTCATTTCTCTGAGTGTAGGCCTTGTGGCTGAGTGTAGGTATTTGTGAAGACTAAGTGGTAGGGCTGTTGAGCCTGAGTTGTAGGAGTGGGATCACTCTGAGCTGTAGGAACCTGTTTGGGGTTCTGAGTGTAAGATCTGAGGTATAGTGGAGGAGTTTGGCCGAATCTAGTATACTACTAGATAGGCGAAGGGGGAAAGTGGATGTACCCAGACTTTGGGGAACTACTATAAAACTGTGTGTACTCTGTGTATGTGATTGATGCTGTGTATGCTGTTTATAGTTCTGTGAAATCTGTGATATAATCTGCCTAAAAGTTTAAAAAGATTAAGTCACCTATTCACCCCCCCCCCCTCTAGGTGATTAGGTACTATTTCTTTCAAGTGGTATCAGAGCCAGGTTACTCAAAAAGGACATAACTGTCTGAGTAAAAGAACCTGTTGGCAGATTCAGTATACTGAAGTGCAGAATCAAGAAAATTAAGAAAATGGGTTCAACAGAGAATCACAAATAACTTGGATCCATGAAGCTGCCAATCTGTAGAAAGGAGATTTTTGGCATCTGGAAAGAAAGGGTTAGACTATTTATGAAAGCCTCTGACCCTAGAATCTATATCACAATCAAAGAAGGGCCATATGTGCCTATGAAAGTATTAGTCCTGGATGCAAATTAGAGAACCCCTAAGAACTTTTCAGAGATGAATAAAGATGAGATTATTCTGGCCACCATGGACAAGAGGGCTCAGAATATTATTATGAGTGCAACAGATGATGCCACATTCCAGAACTTGATTCACTGTAAAACATCAAAGGAAATATGGGACACACTGATAGTGTACATGGAGGGCTCTGAAGAAGTTAGACAGGACAGAAAGTCTTTAATAAATCAGGAGTATGAAAGTTTCAGACAAGACAGGTCTGATAGTATAACAGAATGCTACAAGAAATTCTATAGGATTGTCAATGAGTTGATGTCTTATGGAAGAGAATTCAGCAACTATGAGCTGAATGATAAGTTCTTGAGATCCCTAACTAAAGACTGGGATACCAAGATTTGTGTCATAAGGGAAATGACCAAGTTAGCTGACATTCCTCCTCCAACATTGTTTGGAAAACTGTTATCCTATGAGATGCAGTTGATGGTAAGGAAGGAGGAGGAGAAGACTACAAGATTTGAGCACAAAGAAAGAATTGTGGCTTTCAAGACTGAAACCACTAAGAAATATAAAAGTAAGTCTCCATCTCCACCTCCAAAAGTGGCTGAGACTGGGTCAGATGATTCAGAAAGCAGGAATTCTGAAAGCAGTGAGTGTGATGAGGACTTTGCACCTTCTACAAGACATTTTCAGAAGTTTCTTAAGAAGAAACAGTGGAGGTCTAAGCAATCCACTTCACAGAAGTCATCAAAGTATGACAGAAGAAAGCCCAAGACAAGTAAAACAACCTCTTCAAAGATAGTTTGTTATTGCTATAACAAACAGGGACATGTTGTTGCTCACTGTCCAGAGAAGAGGAGAGAGTCAACAGATAAGAAGAAGACTCAAATCAAGGGAAAGAAGGAAAGGTCCTTTGTTGCTAAGAAGGACAAAAGCCTGTCAGATATGTCTTCTTCAGAAACTGATTCAGAAGCTGAAGCTTACATTGGACTGTTTGCTGAAGAAGAGGAAGAAGAGTTCATACAGTTAATGAACTCGATATATGAGCAAGAGGATTGTTGGGTATTGTATCCACAATTACCTGGATTTGAGGAAGCCACCTGTCAAGCTAAGATGAATTCACAATGTATTTGATGAAACCTCTTAAGTTGTGCTTGCAGTTATTCCACGCTAAGTGCACACCAATGTCAGGGTACAGTAGGTCAATATACACGGGTCTGTACGATGTAATCCCTCGTTGAGCAGATCAGTGTGTTGGCCTACGTGTACTCTCTCTATTGGAGTGCACTTACTTTCAAGTACAGGGCTGTAACTATGCAAGAGCAGAGAAGGAGCAAGGATGGGTCAAGGAGCAGCTCTTGGGTGGATAGACGAAAAATCGTCTAAGTATAAATCGACGAGAATCACCAAGTGATTCTCGCCGATTCGGCGAGAATCACTAGTGATTCTCGCCGAATCGTCGAGAATCATTAGTGATTCTCGCCGACTCTATCCGGCTACCTCAAAACGGTGTCAAGTAAGATTCGGCGAGAATCACTAGTGATTCTTGCCGAACCCATCGTTAAGCAGATCATGGCCAAGTAATATTCGTCGAGAATCAACAAGTGATTCAGCGAGAATCATCAAGTTATTCGGCGAGAATCACTAGTGATTCTCGACGAATCGTCGAGAATCACTAACTGATTCTCGCCGATTCGTCGAGAATCACCTTCGATTCTCGCCGATTTTGACTTGGGCAATTTTCTGGAAAAAGCTGGACCGGATTCTGCCGCTGGCACTGTTTGAACCGAATCTAGGGTTTCTTCTGGTGGGACCCATAACGGTCATAAAAGAGTATTTCACTGTATAAATACACGGGTATTTTTGAACAGTAGAGACACGGAGAAAAAGACGAAACACGGGCCGCGACGTAACCTAGATCGTTGGTTCCGCTCCGCCGCCGCCGTCGCCGCTTGAGAGAGTTGATCGCCGGTCTTGATCGTGGTTTCTTCCAGATCTCCGGTCGATAGAAGCTTAGCCAAGCTTAGCATCTCACGTGTCTAACCGGAGATCTCTTGTCTCTTGATTTGTTGATCGGGAAAACCTTCCCCGTCCGAATCGATCGAGACAACTGATCCTAGTGTGACCGTTGGAAGACCTAGCTAGCTTTGCTACGAAGTTTGGATCTCCAAAGTAAAGCAGCCGCACACCGTGTCGCCGCCGATGCCGTGAACCAAGCCGCCGCCCATCTTGCCGCCGCCGGTTCCGGGGAGATTCTCTCCAAGAGAGATCTAGGGTTGTGGACTCTTCGTGGACTTCAAAAACACGTCGTCAACGAAGAGGGACACCTTAGTCTCCAAACGTAGTTTGTATCTCTTATACATTCTAGTTTTACTTTTATTGTAAAGGAACGTTGGTTCCTAGTTGTAAGGGTTGGGTGCAACCCGTGTTGTGGGAGTGTTGACTCCTACGTGTGGAAGGGTTCCTTCCGATAGTGCAAGGATTGGATTTCAATCCTATTGGTGAAGAGACCGAGTCGTCCCTTGTTGGGAGATAGGTCGAAGGGGGAAAGTGGATGTACCCAAATCGGGGAACCACTATAAATTGCTTGTGTATCTTCTGTGCTGTGGTGTTTTGTTTTCTTGTGCAGGTACAATTTTAAATTCCGCAAAAACACTGCACGTCACCTAATCCCCCCCATAGGTGAAGTTAGCTGACACTAGGTGGACTTTCAAGTGGTATCAGAGGCAGGTTACTCATCAAAAAGGTTTACACCTTGAGTAGAATCCTGCCACCAGTGTCCGAAGCATGGAGCTGGATCATGAGATATCACCACTAAGACTCCCCACATGCACAAAGGAGTTTTATCCCGTCTGGAGGATGAGAGTGTCGTATCACTTGGATGCTATCGATCCTCGAGCATCTTTTATCCTGGAAGAGGGTCCTTTTATTCCTATGAAGACCTCCGACTCTGGAAAGAATATCCAAGTGCCCAAGTGCATTGCTGAGATGTCGGAGACGAAACTTTCATTATTTAATTTGGACAAGAGGATTCGTCAAATTATCATGGATATCTGGTCTGGAGCTTCTCGCTCTAGATTGGAAAAATGTGGGTCGGCTAAATCTATGTGGGTGATGATCTCAGAGCTGATGGGGGGGGGGTCAGAGAAAGCTGGAATTTGCTGTCAACCAGAGGATGCAGCCTATGTGGGGGTCCTCGCCTCTGAAGATGAAGGCAGGGATCTATCGGACAGCATCAGAGCTCCAGTGTCCGTGTCAGAGACTGAAGAAGCCAGTGAGGAAAGCAGTTCTGATGAGGATGACATAACGGTCACTGCCGCTAGTGACAATGACTCTGATGAGCAGGTAACTTCCTCATCTTGCCCCGTCTCTCTTGAAGTTTCTGAAGACAGGAACTGCTTTCCTTCAGAAAATCTTGATTCCCTGAAGAGAGCCCTTCAGAAAAGCAACCTCCTTACTAAGGAGCAAGCTCAAGAGATTGCTCGACTGAAGATCTTGTTGGTTCTCCAATTGGCATCCAACAAGGTCAAGGACTCTAAAATCTCAGCTTTAGAGAGTAGTCTAGAGAATGAGAAAAGGATAGTAGCTAACTTTTCCAAGGTTGATGCTATGAAGAGAAAGGTAGAAAATGGGTGGATCTCCAGAATTATCAATTCATGGAGAAATGGGGAAACGATATTCCGACCCCCCACTCCAAACAGGAAGGCTACTCATCATGCCTTCAGGTATGATCACAAGAACAATCGTGATCACTGTAAGGGTGATCTGTCCTCATGTGGAGACACTCATAGTGCAAGGGCCGTCGTGGCCACCCATGAGAGAATACCTAAGGCTCATTCTGAGCCCTTTGTATTCACTGCCACTGCCTGAACTCGGTGTGAATCTGCATGTATCAGCTCACAGAACACTTCTCACCACCCGAGGACACAGGACAGGGAGGTTAGAAGCCATGCTGTAAGTTTTCATGGGGCCTCAGGATGGGCGATGCCTGAAAGGAAGGCACCACCTCCCTGGCCTCATGACGCTCGCAACATGCATTCCTTCCACCCTTCCACGTGTCACGGTGGAAGAGGAAATTTTGTGAGGAGATCATGCCCTATCCCGTTTAGACCTAGGACCATGACTACCTCAGTCACTAGATCAGGTCAGAAATGGCGATACAACATTCACCCGTGTTGGTGCTGTGGCAAAGTGGGACACTTTGCCACAGACTGTTGGCACAACCCCTCTATGTCAAGGGAAAGGGCCTATCCACATTTTCTGGGCAGAGGTAGTCTTCCTGACAGGTTTTCTGAGGGAAGGCATTCCAGTGGTTATACTAACAAGAACCTAGGACCCAATATGGTTTGGGTTCCTAAGGTAAAGTAATTCTTTCTTGCAGGGTACTCTAGGTTCCCGTAAATATGATGGGAACTAGACAGTAGATGTTTCAAGACTGAATTGGAACATGCATCTGGAATAACAACAGTGATATCTATATGGGCATACTCACATCGAGCACCTGGTATGTTTTAGTCAGAGAGGCTAAATGATAACTTTCATAATCCCAGGTATTTTTCATCAGCCCCAAGACTTGAGTCATTTTCTATCGACATTTATATATATATATATATATATATATATATATATATATATATATATATATATATATATATATATATATACATATATGTGTGCACATCTAAGGATAGGTTAACACGGTGAATATAAACCTTAGATACATCTTTAAAGAGTTATCGGTAATTCCACTGGTAGACTCGAGATCTAACATCTACAGGCATAAATTAGTTCACTGAAAACAAATGAAGATATGTCATTGAAAATCTTGCCATCAAGAAATGTATGGAAAAGCCGGTTCAAACCCCAAATAGATTGGCTTTAAGAAGTATTTGCATATTTAGAAGATTTTTAAATTAACTTAGACAAACGGAAACCCGTTAAAATCCCTTTTAAAACCCGTCGATATCGCGCAGTCTCCCGCCGACTCTTCACATTCTCACGGAAATCCATTTTAAACTCGCCGATCGCCTCTTTCGTCGACAATAGCAGGGATCGACATCTGCAGGACTCTCGCCGATTGCCCTCCGCCTTCCCGCAAGATCCCCGGAAGCTTCTTCCCGAAGGTCTCTCGCCGAATCATGAAGGCTTCCGTCGACATCCCGCAGGACGCTCACCGAAGCTCTCTCGCAGGAAGCTCACCGAAGGTCTCTCGCCGATTCTTCCTTCCAGGAGTTTCTCCGCGGTTCCGATCTCTCCCGGTTTCGATTCTTCCTTCCAGGAATTTCTCCGCGTGCACTCATCGGGTGTCCATTATCTTCAACCAACTAACTACCGTCTACGCTTTTAGGTAACCTCATCCTCACCCGTACTTGGACGTTATCACTAGTGTCGCTTCCCTTTTGACCTTTAATTAAGCGTAGAGTAGGGATTCTCTCCCTAGGTGTGCAATGGCTCCAAGGACAACCGCTGGGCTGGTCACTGGATGCGAGCTGGTTCGAACAGGGTTCTCTCATGCCTCAGATGAATTCAGAAACATCATCCTTATGCTTGAAGAGGCTGGACTCTCATTCGTACTAGAGCATCCCTGTAAAATCCTGGACAAGGAAGTGCTGGAGTTCTTTGCAACCGCAAAACTCCGGAATGACGACTCTCTTATCAAAAGCAAGGTTGCCGGGGCAAAGATCAAGATGTCTGCCAGCAAGCTGACCCACTACTTGCAGCTCACTAGCTCGGAGCACGAGGATTATCTTGAGGAAGAAGACAAAACCAGGACTCTATTATTCTGTGGTCTCGCTCGAGAAACTCAGTCGATAAAGTGAAAGGATATGAATGAAGAAGGGAAACTTCTGTCAGACATCGTTGGGAAGGTACTCATATGCAAGCCGGGCTCTCATGACCACATCTCTGCGAACATGTTCAAGATCCTGGTGGCAATTGTCTGCAGGAAAAGATTCAACTGGGGGGCATTGCTTTTTGAGAGGATAAAGGACACCCTTAGATCTCCGAGCTTTGGCCGAATCATCAGTCTGTATCTCAATCAGTTGAATGGAGATAAGTATGACATGAGTAAAGGTGTTCCTCTACATTACTTAAAGAAAATGGACTCGAGTGTTTTTGACAGATGGGAGAGGCAAATTGGGCAGGCTGCCGTGGTAGAACAACAGGACGCATCTCCGGCCGAGGATGACACTGTGGCTGATTCCGTAGTAATCCCCAGTGAAATTCCTAATGCATTGACTGCAGGAATTGAGGGGGAGCCTCTACCCATTGATGCTCATATCGTATCTGACATCTCCCAGATAGCAAGAGATGCAGTGGCGAATATACAAGAAGAAAGTGAAGCTGTGCTGGAGAATGAGGAGGCCCTGAACCTGAACAATCTGGAAGCCGGAGGTGCGGTAGAGGAGACTGCTGACGAAGAGTTGGAAGATGATGCTGATGAAAATGATCTCATGCATGATGAAGGTGAGGAAGAAGGCAATGAGGGACATGAAGCGTTGGAGACTCAGGATATCACTGAAGTTCCATCTGACAAGCACGCTCCTGAGATCGTTCCTGAGATCATTGGTGCACCAGTGGAGGGGGAGTCCGAGAAATCTACAGATACTGCAAGTATTCCTCCCTTAGAGACTGTGCTCGTGTCCAGCTCTACATGTGCATCTGCTGAAGAGCACGACCAAGAAGTGCCTCAAAACTTCCACTACGAGATGATCTAGCCACTCACACCGTGAATGTCATTCAGGGCATAGTGGATGAGCTTAAGACATCTTTTGAGAAAGCTCAAAATAAAATGTTAAAAAGGATTAAGAAATCTGAAAATCTCATGCTCAAGAACATGGTGGAGATCAATCACAAACTGGACGTGATGGAAAAGAAGTTTGAAGATAAGTATACAGCGGCCGGCCAAGCTGTCACTCTTCTTATGGACGGATTGAAAAAGAACACCGATACTCTCGCCATAGTGAATCAGAATGCTCATGTCGTAGCAAATAACATTCAAAAGTTTGATGGCAATATGGTAACTCTCAACACCAATCAACAAGCCTTGGTCACTGAATTCTCCAGGACTACAACGCATATTGATGAGTCACTGCATTCTTATGCAAACTCCATCGCAGTCGAAGCCAAAAAGGGGGAGAAAGAATATATAGCTAAGATGGCCGAGCTTCAGGAAATCATGATCAAAAACTTTGAGCAGTCAAACCAATATGTCTATGACAGTTGCTGGTGGATGCTCCAACAAGTGTTAGGCGTCGATTTGCCTGGAAATCCTGCGGGTATTCATGCTTCTGAAAGTTATACTGCGGCTGATGAGGGAGCCAATGCTGAAGAAGCTCCTGTAAGTGAAGCTGATGCTCATAGGGCTGCTAGGGCCACCTCAAAGGCAAAATTGATGGCAATGTTTGACCAAGGAGCCCTAGCAAAAGCCAGAGACAAGAGAAAATCTCAAGAAGGGACATCCAAGGAAACAAAAGCTGAAAAGAGAATCTGATTGAAGGAGGAGGACGTAAGAAATGAAAAGTGGAGTCCGGTTTCAAAGAGTATCATCTTGGACACATTCTGGCTACAAGAACAAGGAGAAATCAATCGGAACGATGTATACAGCTAGCATGAGTGGGAGCTGCATAAGACGTATGAAGCCAAACGGAACATCTTTTTCAGGACCAATACTGCGGCAGATAAAGCTCCTCCACCCAGATATTATCCGAAGCCCAAAGAGTATATGGAGAGGCAAAGAAAGAAGTATTTGGCTCAAAAACTCAAGGATGACTTAGCCAAAGAAAAATAGTCAAAAATTTATAGCCTGTCATTCTCTCTTAAGAACAATTAACGTTTACTGTTATTATATGAACAATCTCGAGATTATATATATATATATGTATTTGAATTTATGAATGACTCAAGTCTTGATCTGTTTGCATATATTCTCTTGTGCTGCATATATAAATTCTGAATGTTGTTTATATTATCTGGTTGGTGTTATTCATCTTAAGTAGTAGGGTTTTGGCTTCGTCAAATAGGGGGAGATTGTTGGGTATTGTATCCACAATTACCTGGATTTGAGGAAGCCACCTGTCAAGCTAAGATGAATTCACAATGTATTTGATGAAACCTCTTAAGTTGTGCTTGCAGTTATTCCACGCTAAGTGCACACCAATGTCAGGGTGCAGTAGGTTAATATACACGGGTCTGTACGACGTAATCCCTCGTTGAGCAGATCAGTGTGTTGGCCTACGTGTACTCTCTCTATTGGAGTGCACTTACTTTCAAGTACAGGGCTGTAACTATGCAAGACCAGACAAGGAGCAAGGATGGGTCAAGGAGCAGCTCTTGGGTGGATAGACGAAAAATCGTCTAAGTATAAATCGACGAGAATCACCAAGTGATTCTCGTCGATTCAGATTCTCGCCAAATCGTCGAGAATCATTAGTGATTCTCGCCGACTCTATCCGGCTACCTCAAAACGGTGCCAAGTAAGATTCGGCGAGAATCACTAGTGATTCTCGCCGAACCCATCGTTGAGCAGATCATGGCCAAGTAATATTCGTCGAGAATCAACAAGTGATTCGGCGAGAATCATCAAGTGATTCGGCGAGAATCACTAGTGATTCTCGCCGATTCGTCGAGAATCACCTTCGATTCTCGCCGATTTTGACTTGGGCAATTTTCTGGAAAAAGCTGGACCGGATTCTGCCACTGGCACTGTTTGAACCGGATCTAGGGTTTCTTCTGGTGGGACCCATAACAGTCATAAAAGAGTATTTCACTGTATAAATACACGGGTATTTTTGAACAGTAGAGACACGGAGAAAAAGACGAAACATGGGCCGCGACGTAACCTAGATCGCGGGTTCCGCTCCGCCGCCGCCGTCGCCGCTTGAGAGAGTTGATCGCCGGTCTTGATCGTGGTTTCTTCCAGATCTCCGGTCGATAGAAGTTTAGCCAAGCTTAGCGTCTCACGTGTCTAACCGGAGATCTCTTATCTTTTGATTTGTTGATCGGGAAAACCTTCCCCGTCCGAATCGATCGAGATGACTGATCCTAGTGTGACCGTTAGAAGACCTAGCTAGCTTTGCTACGAAGTTTGGATCTCCAAAGTAAAGAAGCCGCACACCGTGTCACCGCCGATGCCGTGAACCAAGCCGCCGCCCATCTTGCCGCCGCCGGTTCCGGGGAGATTCTCTCCAAGAGAGATCTAGGGTTGTGGATTCTTCGTGGACTTCAAAAACACGTCGTCAACGAAGAGGGACACCTTAGTCTCCAAACGTAGTTTGTATCTCTTGTACATTCTAGTTTTACTTTTGTTGTAAAGGAACGTTGGTTCCTAGTTGTAAGGGTTGGGTGCAACCCGTGTTGTGGGAGTGTTGACTCCTACGTGTGGAAGGGTTCCTTCCGATAGTGCAAGGATTGGATTTCAATCCTGTTGGTGAAGAGACCGAGTCGTCCCTTGTTGGGAGATAGGTCGAAGGGGGAAAGTGGATGTACCCAAATCGGGGAACCACTATAAATTGCTTGTGTATCTTCTATGCTGTGGTGTTTTGTTTTCTTGTGCAGGTACAATTTTAAATTCCGCAAAAATACTGCACGTCACCTAATCCCCCCCCCCTTAGGTGAAGTTAGCTGACACTAGGTGGACTTTCAAGGACAATCAGTGCCAGGGACTGATGGCCTTGTCAGAAGGACACAAAATCCAGGATCAGCCTGGACCTAGTCAGGTACTAAATTGTTCTGCTGATTCAATTTCTAGTACTGAGTCAGATTCAGATACATCATCATCAAGTGATGAGAGTGCATCTGAATCTGAAGGAGACATTCATCAATTAATTGATGAATATAGAGTAGTGTTGCAAGCTTTGAAGAAAAGCAAATTCTTGGCCAAGAGTCAGGCTAAGGAGATTGCTAATCTCAAAGTGGCTGCAACAGATTTTGATAAGTTGATTGATCAAAAACTAAATGAAATAGACAGGCTGAAAAACATAACTGTTATTCAGATTGGGACTATAACATTGAAGAATGATCAAATCAGAAATCTGCAGATTAGTCTTCAGAAGGAGAGAGACATTGTTGCAAGGTTTTCTAAACCAAAGTCTGTTCTACCTTTGATAGATGAATTTGTACATCAAAAGGGTAAAACTGGATTAGGGTTTACAAAACCTGCTAGGACTGTAAAGTCCAAGTCTAAGGGCAAAGCCCCAGTACTCAACAAGCCTGCAGTAGATAGAACAGCCAAGGTTGTACCTAAGCAAAGGTACAACAGATTTGAGTGCTGGTGTTGTGGCAAGGTAGGACACTTTGCCATGGACTGTTGGCACAATTCAAGTGCCAAGGTGAGTAACAATCTGCCTGCTAGAAAAACTACAGGTAGTTTTGTTAAGAGGCAAACTAACCAGCACCAAGGACCCAAGAATTCTTTGGGTTCTAAGGTTAACTAATCTGTTTTGCAGGTGAGTCCAAGTGACCATGCCCCAATATGGTACTTGGACAGTGGATGTTCCAGGCACATGACTGGAACTAGGGGATTGCTAAAGGACTACACACCAATCAAGGATGGTCCTAAAGTCACCTTTGGTGGTTCTGAAAAAGGAATCATCAAAGGTTTTGGTAACATTTCTAGCAACCTTATAACAATTACTCAAGTGGCTTATGTTAAAGGTTTGAAACATAACCTTATTAGTATAAGTCAGCTGAGAGATTTAGGATATGACATCTGATTTGTCAAAGATGGTTATCATATCAGGAGATCAAATGATCAAGAGATCATTCTGACTGGTTACAGAAAGAGAAATGTCTATTGTCTAGACATTATGTGTGAGAACAATGTTTCTCCAATGTGTCTTGTAGCTGATGAGAAAGTCTCTCATTGTGTCAAATGGCAGAAGAGGCTGACCTATCTTAACTACAAGACAATTGGTCAACTCTTTAGCAAAGAGTTAGTGAGGAATGGTCCTCAGGTTAAGTGTATTAAAGATGAGATATGCTCAGCTTGTCAAAAGGTCAAGCAGACTAGATCCACCTTTAATAGCATTGAGAACAAAGATGCTGTGAGGTGTTTATACCTCTTGCATATGGATCTCTTTGGTCCTATGCCAGTTCACAGCCTAGGTAGGAAGGTCTACACATTTGTGGTTGTAGATGACTACTCAAGGTTTTCCTGGGTGTTCTTCCTTAGACAGAAATCTGAAACTCCAAGTATCCTATACAGTTTTGTTAAAAAAATTTGTTGAAGTTGGTGACCGGGCGGTCTGGCGGTCTGTCATGGCGGGTTGAAGACCGCGCGGTCTGGCGGTTTGTCTCAGCCGGCTTGGAGACCGGGCGGTCTAGCGGTCTACCCTGGCAATCTCTCTTTCTCTCTGGTGGTAGCCGTGCGGTTAGCCCTTCTGTCTAACCGCGCGGCTTGTGCGGTTTGTTTTGTATAGTCCGCTTAGTCCTATAAATTTTTAGTCCCACATCTCTTATTTGTATTCTCTCATCTCTCCTCCATTCTATATAAGGGAGGGCATACATTTGTAATAGATATCTTTTTGGATAATAAAACTTTAAATTATTCAAAACTCTGGCTTGTTTTTGGTCGTTTGTTCGCTACTTTAACATGGTATCAGAGGACTCGATTTTCTTCTCCTGATTCTGTGCGCCCTCTCTAACCTCGCGGCCTGTCCCCGCGGCTTGTTTCTTCCGCCTGCTTGCGCCCTGTTCGCGCGGCTTCTTCTCTCCTTGTCGTTGCCCTTTGTGTGCGCGACCTCTTTATTTCTTCTTCTTGCTGCGACCTGTTTGCCTCCCAGTGGACTTTTCTCTGTTCGCGTGGTGTCTCTTTCTTCTGTTCGTGCGCGCTGATTTCTAGCCGCTCGACTTCTTTCCCTCTGCTTGCTTCTGCGGCTTGGTCGTGGTTTTTTTCTGGCCGCTGGTATCTATCATCGTGACCGCTGCAGATCTCTTTTTCTCTAACCGCTATGTTTTCTCTCTGTTCGCGTGGGTTCTTCCTTGTTTCGGTGGCCTCTCTGCCTTTCTTCCTTTAGCCGCTCCTGCCTGTTAGTCGCCGCGACCTCCTGTTAAGTCGCGCGGCTTGTGCTTCCCTCTTCTCCCCCTTATGGATTTCATATCCTCCTCCAAGCCGTTCGCCTCGGCGGTCACGTCTTCTGGTCGTGCCCACGTTGTTACTCAAGGAAAATGGCTGATTGACACCGGTGCTACAAATCATATGACCGACACTCTCCAGTGTTTTTCTCTCCTAGAAACACATGATCTGTTGCCCCCGGTTATTCTCGCTGACGGCTCTTCATCATCAGTCCATGGGACAGGGATAGTTCATGTCACTCCGTCTCTTCACTTGGCGGATACTCTACACGTGCCCAAGTTCCCGTGCAGCTTATTATCTATTACCTCTATATGCAAGCAATTACAGTGTTCCGTCACATTTACTTCTACTTCTTACTCTTTTCAGGATCCGGACTACCAACGGACGATTGCTACTGGGACTGAGAGTGGCGGCTTATACTTCCTGGACAACATTTCTGCTTTCTCCACCTCCTCCTCCACATTCACAGATATTCTCCAATGGCATCTCCACCTTGGTCATGCTCCTCCACGCCTTCTTCGTCAACTTCTTGCCCCAACTTCCTCCACACAGTCCTCCGCTCAACTGTGAGGCCTGTAAGCTTGGCAAGCATCACCGCTCCTCCTTCCCTCCAAAGCACGTTCGTGGATCTACCCGTCCGTTTGATCTCATCCACTCCGATATTTGGGGTCCTTCACCTACTCTTACCATTGGTCGAGGTAGTTCATATTTTGTTCACGTTCATTGATGATTTCTCTCGCTGTACGTGGGTGTACCTGTTAAAAGATCGCTCCGAATTATTCTCTGTATGGACGTCCTTCTATCTCATGATCAAAACTCAGTTTAATGTTTCTATCTAAGTTTTTCGATCTGATAATGCCAAAGAATATATCAGTCATGATTTCTCTACATTCTGCATGCAAAATGGGATTATTCATCAAACTAGTTGTGTCTATACTTCACAGCAGAATGGTGTGGCAGAACGCAAAAACCGTCACTTCCTCGATGTCGCTCGCACCTTGATGACCCAGATGCATGTTCCTCGCTCCTATTGGGGCTATGCTGTTCTCCTTGCCTGCTACCTTATCAATCGCATTCCTTCCACGGTTCTCCACGGAAAAACCCCATTCTCCATTCTGTATACGGGCAAGGAGCCGTTTCCTCTCTCTCTCCAAATCTTTGGATGCACTGCCTTTGTGCATGCCCCTTCGGCCACCAGTGATAAGATCTCCCCTCGCTCCACCAAATGTGTCTTTCTGGGATACTCCACCACTCAAAAAGGCTATTGTTGCTTTGATCCCGTCCTTCATAAGCAGTTTGTCTCTGCTGACGTCACCTTCTTCGAGAATACCTCCTACTTTTCGGATGACTCCTCTTCTCTTCTCCCCGCTTCTGATTCTCCTGCCGTTCTCTTTGTTCCCTCGTGCCCTACTACGATCTCCACCCCTACACCGTCTCCACCCACTCCTCTTTCTCCACCACCGTCTCCCTCATCTCCGCCACCATCTCCCTCATCTCCGCCGCCGTCGCTCTCTACTCCCGGGCCAGCTTTCTCTGCTACGGATGTTCCGGATGCCGATGGACCCGCTGACCTGGATCTTCCTATAGCTCTTCGCAAAGGGGTGTGGATGTGCACCCTACACCCCCTTGCTGTTGTTGTTTCATATGATCGTCTTACCCCTTCTCGCAGGGCATTTGCACTGGCTATCTCTACCACCGCCATACCCCGCTCCTACCAGGAGGCCCTTGCTATTCCTTATTGGAAGCTGGCCATGGATGAGGAAATGGTGACCCTAACTGAGCGGGGTACATGGACTCTTGTTCCTCCTCCCTTCGGTACTGATGTTGTTGGCTGTCGCTGGGTCTTTGTGGTCAAATATGGCCCAGACAGCACTGTGGATCGGTATAAGGCTCGCCTTGTTGCTAAGGGCTTTACTCAGACCTATGGGGTTGATTAGTTTGACACCTTCTCCACCGTGGCTCGTCTCAGCACTATCCGGGTCCTTCTCTCTGTGGCGGTCAATAGGGATTGGCCGATTTCTCAGCTGGATGTCAAGAATGCCTTCCTTTATGGTGATCTTCACGAGGCCGTTTACATGGAGCAACCTCCTGGGTATGTTGCTCAGGGGGAGACACGAGTATGCCGGCTGAAGAAGGCAATTTATGGCCTCAAGCAGAGCCCTCGAGCTTGGTTTGACAAGTTCAGCGGCATCGTGGCGGCCGTTGGTTTTGTGCGAAGCTCTGCCGATCACTCTCTATTTATTTGCAAAACTCCTTCAGGGCTGGTTGTTCTTGCTGTGTACGTCGATGATATTCTTCTCACTGGCGATGACCAGGAAGGGGTAGCCCTAACAAAGCGACATCTTAGCCAACATCTGATCACGAAAGATATGGGCTCTCCAAAGTACTTTCTGGGGATCGAAATCTCTCGGAAGCCCGACTCCTTAGTTCTCTCTCAGCGTAAGTATGCCCTTGATCTTTTAAAAGAGGCAGGATTGACTGGAGCAAGACCTGCACGATACCCCATGGCAACTAGAGAGGACAAAACCTGGACAAATGATTCGCCTCCTCTTTCAGATAGTTCGCGGTACAGGCGTCTGGTTGGTAAGCTCATATATCTCACAGTGACCAGGCCCGACATTTCCTATGCTGTGGGCAAGGTGAGTCAATTCATGCAAGCACCTAGGGAGTGCCATCTACAGTCCGCCTTGCGGATCTTGGAGTATGTCAAAGCAGCGCCTGGGAAAGGATTACTTTTTCAGAAGAATGGTCATCTGAGTATTGAAGCATACTCAGATGCAAGTTATACTGATGACAAAGGGGATCGCAAGTCAACCTTAGGTTTTTGCACCTTTGTTGGGGGAAATCTGGTGAGCTGGAAGAGCAAGAAGCAGTCTGTTGTCTCCAGTTCCAGTGCAGAAGCTGAGTATCGCAGTATGGCGTCGACCACTTGTGAGTTAAAATGGCTGCGGGCTCTCATGCTAGATTTAGGAGAGGTCTACAACCATCATCTACCTATGTTCTGTGATAACAAGGCCGCCATATACATCTCCAAAAATCCGGTCTTCCATGAAAGAACAAAGCACATTGAGGTTGACTGTCATTTCATTCGTGAAGAGATCTTAAAGGAACAAATTTGCACTCCCTTTGTCACTTCTGATAAATAGCTGGCTGACATCTTCACCAAGCCAGTTTCTGCCTCGTTTCTTCATGTTTGTGACAAGCTGGGAATGATCGATATATATGCTCCAACTGAGGGGGAGTGTTGAAGTTGGTGACCGGGCGGTCTAGCGGTCTATATTGGCGGGTTGAAGACCGCGCGGTCTGGCGGTTTGTCTCAGCCAGCTTGAAGACCGGGCGGTCTAGCGGTCTACCCTAGCAATCTCTCTTTCTCTCTGGTGATAGCCGTGCGGTTAGCCCTTCTGTCTAACCGCGCGGCTTGTGCGGTTTGTTTTGTATAGTCCGCTTAGCCCTGTAAATTTTTAGTCCCACATCTCTTATTTGTATTCTCTCATCTCTCCTCCATTCTATATAAGCGAGGGCATACCTTTGTAATAGATATCTTTTTGGATAATAAAACTTTCAATTATTCAAAACTCTAGCTTGTTTTTGGTCGTTTGTTCGCTACTTTAACAAAATTCGGAATGAATTGGACAGTACAGTGGTCAAAATCAGAAGTGACCATTGTACTGAATTTCAGTCTGATAGTATGACAAAACTGTGTGAAGAATTTGGGATATTTCAGAAATTTTCTTCACCAAGAACACCTCAGCAAAATGGCATTGCTGAAAGGAAAAATAGAACCTTGATTGAGGCTGGTAGAACCCTATTAAGTGACACATCTCTCCCAGAATATTTCTGGGCTGAGGCAATAAACACTGCATGCCATGTAATTAATAGGGCTACTATCACCAAGAGCCACAATAAGACCCCCTATGAGATTGTGAAAGGCAGAAAACCAAATCTTTCCTATTTCAGGATCTTTGGTTGTAAATGCTATATACTTAACAATGGAAAGTCTTACTTAACCAAGTTTGCTGCCAAATCCCAAGAGGGGATTTTTGTTGGGTACAGTAACAATAGTAAGGCTTATAGGGTCTACAACTTGACTACTAAAGTTGTAGAAGAGTCAGTACATGTAGTATTTGATAAAGCTAGACTCATTAACAATGAATTGTCTAGAAGTATTTGCAGCTCCACAGGTGTGACTAAGAAGATGGACAAGCTTACTATTGAAGAAGGATCTACTGCAAGTCAGCATGTGGATGATAGTGGTTGTTGTCCAGGGGGAGTACTAGATGCACCTGATGTAGAAGAAGACCAAGGAGTGCAGCAAGTTGAAGAAGCTGAAGGAGTACAACCTGAAGACAGGCTACCTCCAGCAAATAGACATCTAAAAGATCATCCAACAAATCAAATTATTGGTGATCTAAGTCAAGGGGTACAAACAAGGAGCAGAAATCTAAGTTCAGTACTCTACTCCAGTTTTCTATCCCAAGTAGAGCCAAAAAAATTTGAAGAAGCCATCCTAGACCCTCATTAGATTGAGACAATGCAAGAGCAGCTGAATCAGTTCAAGAGATGCAAAGTCTGGGAGCTTGTTCCTAAACCAAAAGACCACAACATAATTGGGACTAAGTGGATCTTCAGGAACAAGATGGATGAACATGGAGTGATTATAAATAACAAAGCAAGACTGGTTGCTAAGGGATATAGGCAGGAAGAAGGTATTGACTTTGATCAAACCTTTGCTCCAGTAGCCAGACTGGAAGCCATAAGGATGTTATTGGCCTATGCAACCTATCAAGGGTTTAAAGTATACCAAATGGATGTTAAGTCAGCCTTTTTGAATGGCAATCTGAAGGAAGAAGTCTATGTGGAACAGCCATCAGGTTTTGTTGATTCAACTAAACCTAATTATGTTTATAGACTTAGGAAGGCTTTGTGTGGGTTAAAACAAGCCCTAGGGCTTGGTATGAAACCCTGTCTAGTTTTCTCATTGAGTATAATTCACAAGGGGGAAAATAGACAAGACTCTATTCCTTAGGGACTCCAGAGGCAAGATCATACTAGTACAAATATATGTAGATGACATCATATTTGGGTCTACTGAAAGTAGTCTTTGCAAAAAGTTTGCAAAACTAATGCAAGGACAATTTGAAATGAGCAGTATGGGGGAACTTAAGTTCTTCTTGGGTCTCCAAGTTAGACAGACTGAGAATGGTTTATCCATATGCCAGTCTAAGTTCACTCTTGAATTGATAAGGAAGTATGGTATGGAATCATCCAGTACCATGAAAACTCCTATGGGATCAAGTATGTCTCTGAGCAAAGATGATGCAGGGAAACCTGTAGATGAGACTTTGTATAGAGGGATAGTTGGCTCCCTATTGTATTTGACTGCAAGTAGACCAGATATCATGTATGCTACATGTGTCTGTGCTACGTATCAAGCTTGCCCTAAAGAATCTCATTTGACAGCAGTCAAAATAATTCTGAGATATCTTAAGGGCACTCCTTATCTAGGCCTTTGGTACCATAGGAATGGAGACTTTGAACTGACAGGTTATTCAGATGCAGATTTTGCAGGCTGTAAAGAAGATAGGAAAAGTACAACAGGTACCTGTCAATTCCTAGGTGGAAGACTGATTTCATGGAGTAGCAAGAAACAAACAAGTGTGGCTATCTCCACATCAGAATCAGAATATGTTGCTGCAGGAAGTTGCTGTGCTCAACTTCTATGGATACAACATCAGCTAGAAGACTATGGTATTCAAGTAAGTAGAACACCTCTATTTTGTGATTCTACTAGTACTATTTCTATTGCAAACAATCATGTCTCCCATAGTAGGACTAAGCACATAGAAATAAAATACCATTTTCTTAGAGAACATCTGGAAAAAGGAGATATTTCACTAGAGTATGTTAATACAGATAATCAGCTAGCTGACATGTATACTAAGCTCTTAGATGAAACCAAATTCAATAGGTTTAAAATTGAATTAGGTATGATAAACTTAGAATAGTTTACAAAAAAAATTGGCTAAGTAAAAAGGTGTCGACACACAGAGTTGTCTGTGTCGACACAGAATAGTGGTGTCGACACTTCAGAGAAAAGGTGTCGACACATCTAGGAAGTCTGTGTCGACACTTCAGAAAATTAGTGTCGACACATACTGGGTAGGTGTCGACACATCCAAGGTGGTGTCGACACTTAGGCTTTACTTAGAATTAGTCTAGTAAAGTCTCGACTAAGTGTCGAGCAAAGCGGTGTCGACACATAAATAAGTGTCGACACATATATCCCGTCGACTATACTTGTGTCGACACATAGTTGTCGAGACATTATAAGTTTGTGTCGACACTTATCAACAGTGTCGACACAATTTGAGAATTTTGACGCGCCCTTTCATCTTTGATTCTAGAAAGGTATAAATAGGTTTTCGTCATTGCGTGTCGACACGCTCACCAAAGTTTCGAGACCACACTTGTGTGTCGACATCTCTCTTCTCTAGATTCAAATTTCTTCAAACCCTAATGGCGCCCAAGCTAGAAGAGAATGTGAATGAAGGATATAAACTCGTGCGGCATGCTTTTGATGACGCGGAACCAGATATCAAAGGCGTGATAACCCTAATCGCAGAGACTGGGTTAGAGTTTCTGGTTTCAGAGCCGATCAAGATTTGGAAGAAGGAGGTCCTGGAATTTCTAAATGCAGCAAAACTAGATGAATCAGGACTTAAGATTAAGTTAAGAATTCATGGGGAAAAGGTGAAGGTCTCTCTTAAGAGTCTGAGAAAGGTACTACAACTGCCCAGAACTAAGGAAGAAGATGTTTCTGCATCCAAGACTAGAGAAGCACTAACATGGTGTGGATTGGACTCCAACCTGAAAATAGGGTCTGTTTTCAACAGGAAGGGAATGAACATGCAAGGCAAATTTCTATCTGAAATTGCTGACAAAGTTATCCTGAGCAAGCCTGGAGGCCATGACAGAATCTCAGCTCACATGTTTAGCCTCATGACAAGGATTATTTTCAAACTAGAAACTGATTGGTCTGCAGTAGTGTTTGAAAAGATAAAAGAGAGTATGAAGAAGCCCAATTTGGGTAGAATCCTGAGTCTATACCTAGCTGGTAGTATACCAAAGGTGATGAGTCAAGCAGCTGGAACTAAGATTAACCACATGAAGAGAATGGATTTGAGAATCTTCTCTAGGTGGGATAGAGTCTTGACCAAGGAAATGCCAACTCCTGAGAAGGAAACACCCCTGAATAAGAAGAAAAAGACAGCCCCTGTGGCTCAAGAATCATCAAGCAGCTCTGAAGAGCAGGTATTGTTCACTCCTGATAAAGAAGACACTGGAAATGCTGGCCAGTCATCTACTAGACAAGAAGATGCACCAAGGCAGGGGGAGCTGCCACAAGCTAGCCCAATTAACCTGGATTCCATCCAGGGGGAGCCTCTACTAGTGAAAAGCCAACTTCACTAGAGAGTGAGCAAGCTACTCAGACCATACTTGAGGTAATAACTGAAATCAACCAATTAGATTTCTCTATTGAAAATGAAGATATGACTGACAGATTACCTCATGTTAATCAGCAAACACAGACACATAGCCAACCCCAGGATGTTGTCATGGAAGACACAACTATTGCTGATCAAGTGGTTGATGAGATTAGAGATTCTCCACCCCATCATCAACAGGAATTTACCTTAGAAGAACTGTTCCCTGACCTTCTCCAAATAGACTTTGAGAAATAAAGTGCTGCTGCTGAGGGGGAGAAAGTAATTATTGAGGGGGAGCATGTGGAGATTATAGAAGAAACTGCAGGCAAAGAGGCTGAGGTGCCAAAAGATGCTGAAGGGCTACAAAGGACTGAGAAGGATTTACCTCCAAGTCCTAAGGACAGGGTTGATATTGCAAGCACATCTGCTTCAGAAGATGAAGAGGCTACAAGAGCCAAGAAGAGAAAATTTCAAGTTTTCAAGAGGAGGAGCCAGACATATAAGAAGGCTTTACAAATAATTGCACCACAGCCTGCACCACAGCCAGCACCATCTACTGATTTCAGTTCTCTGATGGTTGCATTACAAATTAAGATGGATGAGCAAAGGCAAGCAATAGAAAAATATATAGATGAGGGGCATAAGTCATTACAGTTTGATCTTGCACAAGATATTAAGTCAATCAGATTTGAAATGAATCTTAACAAGAAAGAGATGACTGACTGCTTCCATAAAGGAGGGAATGCAGTAGTCTTTTTGGCTACTCATCAAGAAAATATCAAGAAACAAATTGAAGACCTGGCAGTAAAGCAAGGCTATGTCCTGGAAAACCAGATAAGAATGAATGACAATTTGACTGAATCACACAATGTGATAGTCACTGAGATGCAGAATCTGGCTGCTGCTCAAACTACAGCAAGGACTACTGCCCAGGAAGAGTTTGATAAGAAGTTCCAAGAGCACATCACTGCTTTTAAGACTGTTCTTGAAGACTCTAAGAAGGCAATAACTGAACAACTTCAGAAGTTAAAACCCTTCTATAAGGATGGAGTTAATTATCTGAATCATCAAATAAGATTTCAGAAAGATGATCTGAGGGATCACATTGAAAGAGAAGTCATAAAGGGGGAGAGGGTGTTAGTCAAAGCCAGCTCTAATCATGCAAAGTGGATTTCAAATTCCATCAGAGCCACCCTTGGATATCCTCTATTATGTGATGATGACAATGTGGCATTGTCTAGTATTAATGCTGCTTATCTTGGAGGGGAGCAAGCTGAAGTGGCTCAAGTGATATACCCTCCACCAGACTTTGATATGGTACATCAAGACATACAATCAATGTATAGCCCTCCTAAGGGAATTCAGAAGGTCATCATAGAGAAAGTGGTTCAGCCAGTGCCAGAGGCTATACTGAAAGAACAAGAGGCTTTGCAGAAAGAACAAGAAGCCCAATTGTCTAAGAAAAGATTCAGGGAGCATGCTGAATTGAGGCCTGACTTTGAACAATGGAGCCCCACTTCCAGGAATATTATCTTGACTGCATGGAAGGCTTCCAAGGACAATATCCAGGATAGAAACAAGTGGTATTCTGAACTGGAGTGGAGGAAGCATGAGACCAGGCAAGAGGCAATTGTGCAATATAGAAGAAAGGCTAAGATGGGAAAGCTACCTCCTACTGCCCAGGAGCCCAGCAAGTACGTTCCAAAGCCTTACCATTACTTTGAAAGGCAGAAGATCAAAGCTGAAGAATTAAAAAAGAAGGATCTTAAAGGAAAGAAGCCTGCTGGTGCTGAAGATGCTGAAGCCCCAGTCCAAGCAAAGATACAATCAGGAAAGGGCATTGTGATCAAGGAGCCTGAGAAGCAATAGGATAGAAATTTTGATTAAGTTTACTATGTGTAATCACTTGTATTAAAACTTTCTGTAAACTTTTGAATAATGAAAATGTTGAAGTTCTTAGAACTATGTGATATGTGTTAAATTTATTACATTGTTGTTCTGAGATATGTGTGTATACATGTTTGTTTATACATGTTTTTGTACTTACCCTGTTATATAATCCTGTTTTACATCATACTGTGATTTTGTTATGTATGGTGTATATCATTGACTAAGGGTTATGACTTCTCCAAATAGGGGGAGATTGTTGGGTACATTGGAATAAATGTACCTGATTTGAAGAAGCCTCACCCTACTCAATGATATACATCAAAATGTATTTGATGTGTTTTGAGTTTAGTTGTGTAGGTTAAGTATTTGCAGGGAAAGCTGAAAAGTTTCTAAGTCCATGTGTCGGCACCCAGAAGAAAAGTGTCGACACTTAAGAAGACTTGTGTCGACACCTAAAGAAGCAGTGTCGACACTTGGAGTAATTGTGTCGACACCAGGGATGTAGAGTCGACACTAGAAGGAAAGTGTCGACACATACAGACTGTGTCGACACTTGTACTAGAAATGCCCAGAGAAGTAGTGTCGACACTTAGAAGTAGTGTCGACACCCAGAGGAACTTTGTCGACATCAGAATGTGTCGACACAAGGAGCTGTGTCGACACTCAGCAAAAGTTCAACAAATTCCAAGTACAAGTGTCGACACAAAGGAGATGTGTCGACACTCAGCCAAAGTCTCAACATATGAAGAATGTGTCGACACAAAGGATCAGTGTCGACACACAGCAAAAGTCTCAACATATGAAGAAAGTGTCGACACTAGGAGGCTGTGTCGACACTCAGCAAATTTCAATGAAGTCTAAGTACAAGTGTCGACACTAAGAAAATGTGTCGACACTCAGCAAGTATCAACACAGAAGGCATGTGTCGACACCAAGAAGATGTGTCGACACTGAACAAGTTCAACACAAGAAGATGTGTCGACACAAAGGAGTTGTGTCGACACTTAGCAGAATTCAACTAAGTACTGAAGAACAAGAAGTTGTGTCGACACACAATATCAGTGTCGACACATTCTGAAGAAGTAGTGTCGAGAAATAATTTCTACAACACAAGGAGTTGTGTCGACACCATGAAGGCTAGTGTCGACACTTAGTCTACTTGTGTCGACACTTAGTCTATAAGTGTCGACACTTAAGGACTGACTGTCTCGATACTTTCAGACAGTTACAGAAAATTCAAGAAGTGACTGGATGACTTGACAGCTGTCATTCCAGCCGGTCTACTGCAACTGTCAGAGATGTCAGAAAGCTGTTAGGAACCGGATCAGCCAGTCACCATGAAGAAGGCCTATATATAGGCTTATTCTGTAAATAGAAGATGAAGATCAAGCAATTCATTGAAGAATCAATTCAAGTGAAGATCTAAGTAGTTGGAGAAAGAGAGCTCCTTCCAAGAAGACAGCAGTTGAACCAG
Source organism: Platanthera guangdongensis (assembly GCA_039583875.1). Classification (NCBI taxonomy): domain Eukaryota; kingdom Viridiplantae; phylum Streptophyta; class Magnoliopsida; order Asparagales; family Orchidaceae; genus Platanthera; species Platanthera guangdongensis. The sequence continues at coordinate 69,886,814 of CM077155.1, read as the reverse complement.
GCTGTGAAGAAGGTTTCAGATTGAGATCTGAATCTTAAGTTGCAGTGATTGAAGATCAGCTGCATAGAGAATCAACCCTACTGTGTTCTACATTCAAGAAGCTTTGAAGGAAGCCAAGGGAGGTTGATCTCAGCAGAGTTCTTCCAAGAACTCATCAAGAAACCTGTCAACTCTTCTCTCTTATTCTGAGTTGAGGTTATATACATTGCATTCTTAATTTCTTGTAGGATCCTTAGGGATCTAAGTTGTAAGCCTGAAATTATAAAGGCTGAGTGTTAGGGCCTGTGTGCCTGAGTGTATGAGATTCATTTCTCTGAGTGTATGCCTTGTGGCTGAGTGTAGGTCTTTGTGAAGACTGAGTGGTAGGGCTGTTGAGCCTGAGTTGTAGGAGTGAGATCACTCTGAGCTGTAGGAACCTGTTTGGGGTTCTGAGTGTAAGATCTGAGGATCTGAGGTATAGTGGAGGAGTTTGGCCGAATCTAGTACACTACTAGATAGGCGAAGGGGGAAAGTGGATGTACCCAGACCTTGGGGAACCACTATAAAACTGTGTGTACTCTGTGTATGTGATTGATGTTGTGTATGCTGTTTATAGTTCTGTGAAATCTGTGATATAATCTGCCTAAAAGTTTAAAAAGATTAAGTCACCTATTCACCCCCCCTCTAGGTGATTAGGTACTATTTCTTTCAATTGTGGTATGTTTAGGAAGAAAGGTGGGGGCCTATTTAAAGAAAACGAAATGGGCATGAGGAATTCAAGGCGGAAGGTGTGTGGATAGAAAATCATCATTACGCACCTCAAACCTCTGGCCGACCCCGCGCTCCCTTCCACTCGCCAGCTATTTGAGACTAACATGGCATCCAAAATCTCAAGGAAAAAGTGAGAAGAAAACAAAATATCACAAGGCACAAGAAGAACATGAATTTATGTCGAGCAAAAGCCCCACAGTTCTAGTTATGAATGTCTTTGACGAGTTCAGAGTTAATTATTAAAGAATTAAAAATTTAGAAATAATGTAGGGTTGAAGAGGAGGGGAGATCGAGTGCCAGTAGGCTCAGTATTGGAGCCATTTCCAACTTTCCCGGCCACGCACTCTAGACCTTGGTGGTTGGCGAGGATAGTAATACTCACGGACAGTGCTAAGTTCCTGTTGCACCGAGCGCAACTGATTTTCAGCTCACGAAATGTGGAGCCCTTGGGTGGTGGCCTCGCCACCAGCGCCCATCGTATCTTGTCAAGGAGATGCGCATAGTCCCTTTCGAGACAGCCTTTGCCGCTACTCGGTGGCATCTCTGTTCTCTTGGACCTGGCTGTATATCTCGCGCAACATAAGGCTATGTTTCCTAAATAGCTCTGTCATTCGCCTCTTCAGAAAGTCATAGATCTCATTAGGGGAGGGGGGAGGTTATAAATCGTCCTTGTTTATTTCAAGATCAGTGGAATAGACCTCTCGCTAGCCTGAAAGGGAGGGGGTTAGCCAAACAAAAGCAGGACTCAGCGATTAGAAAGGTGAACGCTCTTGCTAACCTGGAGAGGGCACAACCCCCTTGCCGGGGCGTTGGCAAGACGACCTGGGTCTCCCTTAGATGGGTTCGTTAAAAGGTAGCGTAAACGATTTTCCCAGTCCAGGACAGGGCGACGTGATGTTTGCAATCCGGAGGGAAGTAGGAGTCGATTGGTCGGGAGCTCCCTCGGCCCGGGGCCCTAAATAGGGGGTAATGACCTGGATGGCCAAGTGAACTGGTGATTTTGGTTGTGGGACTATCAGGCTGGTGTTCCCGAAAGTGACAGCTGCAAGAAGTGGAGCAAGGTAAAAATCGGAGGACAAAGGAGAGGGATGGCACGAAGGTGACAAGTCACTCAACGAGCATAAGTAGAGGATTGCCTTGGACAACCTGGAGTTCATTATCCATGGCTATCATCTCGCTACCTCCTTCGTGCCAGTGAGGATGGATGTTTCTCGGGTCTTCTCTCGTGATTTCCTCTTTAGGAAACGTTTCCTGTAAATATCCAAAGCGATTTCAGTTCATACGTCTTGGCGGCAGGCGTGCTAAGCGGTAAGTAAGCATATAGAAGGAACAAGTTTAGTGTAAGTGGAGAAGTTGGATGGGAGGATCCGCCCTCTTCCTAGTTGCGCATAACCATCTTGTCCTTCTTTAGCTTAAAGTGTGAGACCGAGGTCCGCCGGGCAAGCCAGAGCACGAACTCCATTGTAAAGGATTTACTCTCCTCTCTCGTAGCGTTCATGTGAGCCTGGATTTCTTTTGCGAGCGACATCGTGCACCAAAAGTAGAGGATCAGAGGAAAAATGAAGAAGTTTCGAAGCCCCCCACCCTCTATGTTTGTCAGTATTTGTAGTGTAGAGGAGAGACCCACCAAAATGACTCCCTCCAGGTCAGCAAGCGCCCATTGAACATGGGAATTGGACTTTTCTTTCCAAGATTGAGACAATCTTGCAAAGAGCGGGGATTGTGTATAATCCTGTGTTCGCTGAGTGGGCGACCCAAAAGAGCCCAATAAATAAAAGAAGGTCCTCGAACTCAGGCGAGCTGAGTAGGAGAGAAAGGCAATAGCACACCCGCCCAGTTTGGCAGGCGTCTGATGGGCGGGGAGAGCCGAGTAGTAAGGCCGCACTCGCTCCACGCTGTAATGAGGAGGTGGGTAAATGCCTGCTTCATCAGGCACTCTCCACTCCATATAGGGCGAGTCGGGTGTGGTGTTCGCATTCGCCACAGGAAAGGAGTAGGGGGCAGGCGAGTATCTATTTTAATAGGCACTCATCAGATGGCGAGGTGAGTTTGGAGACAGGTCCTCACTCGCCCTAAGCGACGAGCCAAAGAAAAGTTAGTGCCAGCTCCATTATGCACTCGCCGCCCTTGGAGGCTAAGGCCTCATCATTGACATGTTTTAGGAAGATTTTTCACAGAATTCTATATACCTATTTGACAACGGAGTTTGGCTATTGGCAGGCCATTTGGGGTGCATTTAGTAAAACCACAAAGCAGGATTCCGCTATGTGCTGACCAGAATTGGAAAACTATAAATAGATCCTGAAGGACACCTTTGAAGGGGATCCGTTTTTGTACTTCTTCTTCTTCTAGTCAATATTGGTTGGCTTCCAGCGCCCTCCAAAGGTGTCCAACTTCAGCATTGGCTTGGGAGGGGACGCTCTCACAGAACTTCCAGGTGAGTGGAAAGTCCTCCAAGCAGTAGCCCAAGGTCAGTGTTTGGTTCTATGTCTTCAGTCAAGCGATCTTTCTCGAGAGAAGTAGGTGCAGATTTCCCCCTTTGGGTACGAACTCCTCTTTGGGCCAAATCTTGTTTCCAACATTCATTCTTGTCAAGATTTTGGATGGAGCCTTTGGAGGAAGAGGTCTTTGATGGTGTCTGTGCCTCATAATGTTGCAATGATATGAGCCTTCACATTTGAAAATATAGGGAGTCTTGTGTCCTTGGTGTGTAGCATTGTCGGATAACAGTGCGGGCCCTGAGATGACAACTACGAAGGTAGGTCTATTACGGCAGGGCGTGCGTATTATTAAGTTCTTCCTTGTACTTGGTGTGAGGCTTCACGTACTGTGAAGGAAGCAGGGGTGTTCCATCCGCCGAGAAAGTGCTGTCTTAAAAAATGGTGTTGGAGGCAGGGGAGAACTTGATTGTATTTGTGTCGAACGCACATTTAATATTGTTGGATCGTGTGTTGCCTTTGTTGTTTCCTTTGCTTAATTGGGCAAGATTTCTGCGTGACGGGTTGATCTTGTGACTGCCCTTGGGCGTCGTCCTTGTGTGGTGGAGATCCTGCCGTCGTCATTAGGCCGGGAACCTCAGCAATTGCAGAATTGTTCCTTATTGTTGCCCATGCGGTAGTGACTTAGTGTCATGGCATGTGTTATGGCAGCCTGGGAGTATCTGGTGCTTTCATGTTCCATATTTTCCGCGTGTTATAACTGTTGATTGTCACTGACCGTTAGTGGCGGGAGCTTGTCATTTAAGCATGACGGGGAGGACACTTCATCCCCTTGCCTTAGTGGTGCGGATGGACTCAGAGGTTTGTTAGTTTGGATGGCGGTGACCGACCTTGGTTCGTGTGTTCTTTGAGAGGGCCCGGGATTTGGCGAAAAGACTTTGCTTATTTTTTTCCTGAGGAGGACTACATAAGCCAGAGTTTGAGATGATCTCTCAGAGAGTGACAAGCCACCTCTCCATTACAATAGTTTAAGATGGAACTTGCGCGTGCAAAGACAATCCAACTAAAGGTCGCTTTTAAGGGGAGGGGAAAGTCTTGTTTTCAAGGCTAGCTAAACACCTAGAGGAGGGGGGGGGGGGTGAATTGGTTTTTGTCTTTATTTCAATCTTTTTACTTGTTAGCCGATTTCTGTGCTAAGTGATTAGGTTAGTTTTAGCTTTTAAGAACAATCACAGACAACACAGCAATTTTATAGTGGTTCCCCAATTTTGGGTACGTCCACTGTCCCTCTGCGCCTTTTTAACAGTGTGTTAGAAAGGCTCTTCACCCCAAAACTCAGTCGCCTTCCTGCGAAGGGGACTCGACTCGCTCCTCCCTGTTCTTCCCGGCGAAGGTATTCTTCTCTTTCCTATTGCTCAGCTCACCGGATTTTGATAGAATTTTTCTAAGTCTTTTCTGCAGGGGAACGACTGATCCCTGCGAACCCGCCGTTCACGGACTCGGGGTTACATCCAGACCGCCTTGCTCGCGAGCGGGTGGCGGCGGTGGCCTGCCAAGACGAGCTGGCTTCCTCCAAACCCTCGTCCAGCAAGAGGTGACTTGAGCCTGCGGTATCGAGCCCGCCACATCGCCAACAACCGCCAAAGAAAATGAGGAAAGCCGTGGTGGTCCCTCGGGCGAGACATCAAAAATAACAACTAAGCCCCAAATTCATGAGCTTGCCCAAGACCATCCCAAATGGGTCGCCGGAGAGCCCGCTGAATGAGATCACGAGCAAGGGCCAGAGGGGCGGCAAGACCTCTGCTCCCCCTGCTGCGAAGAAGACGGGCTGAGAGCCCTCCGCGCCAAAGGACCATTCCCTCTTCGAATTTAGGGGGAGGTGGAAAGACTCGGCTGGAGAACCCATGGTCCAGTGGGACGAGCTGGCCCATCGAGTCTCCATCTCCACCCTTCACCATTCCTGGGCTGACCGCGAGCTCTCCACTGGTCACGCCTACGCGCTCGGCTTCGGCCTTTATGACCGTGAGGATGTCGAGGCCTACAAGAGCATGGCCTTGCGCCAACTCGGACACGAAGGCATGCAGGCCCACATGAGGGCCATGAAGCTTCATCACATGATGATTCGCCGCAGCTTAAACCTCAACAATCACCTCCAGAAAGCCGAACAGGCACGCGATGTCGCCAAGGACAAGGCCGTCGACCTGGCGAGGCAACTTGGCATCACAAAGAGCTTACTCGCCCAAGCTGCCAGCGGGCTGGTAAGCATCGGGTTGCTTCTATTTTTACTTAAAATCTTCTGTCCTGTTAGTAACGTGCTTCCTTTGTCTTCAGGATGACAAGACCGATGAGGAGTTGCGGGCTCGCGTTGCCGGGCTGGAAGAGGAGAAAGGCCAGCTGCGCGCCCGCCTTGCCTGGCTGGAGGGGTAGAACACGACGTTGAAGGAGGAGAATACGAGCCTCCATCGTGAGGTCTGTCGCCAAGCGGAGATCTTCTTCCCCTCGGGCGACGTCAAGCCCATCTTCTCATACAAGAGCTTGAGGATCTTCGACGAGGCCGACATCGCTGAGAGGATGCGGGTCAACTCAATCGAGGTAGCCGAATGCACCCTCCAAATGATGAAGGATACGAGAGTGCTGTTGGACGGCTGTGAGGAAATCACGGCCCGGGACCTCATGCCGAGCCTGTTCCTGGCGACGCAGCCTAGCGAGAAGGAAGATAGCCTCGACATGCTCTTCGAGAAGGGCTTCCAGGATGACCTATCCGCGGGAGGGGGTGACGATCGCAAGTCCAGCGGGGGGGGGGGGAGTTGATCTTTTTTTTCCTTTCCTTTTTGTAATCTCGCCTAGGCGAGCTCCCATTGCAATTGATGTTATACAATTGAAGACAGTTTTGATATAGATTTTGTCTACTTTTTCTATCTTTTTTCTGGGCTTTCTTGCTATGTCGTGCTTGCTCGAGAGCTCTTCCCCTCGGGCGACCTCGCGAAGATAGATCTTGCCATTAGGATGGTCACTAGGACTCATTCCCGAGAGTAGACCTTGAGAGCTCGCCAACCCCAGACGATCTGGGGAGGTACTACTCACCGCACTGGACGCACCTCCCCCCCTTCATAGCTCGCTCGCGAGCTCCCCATTTTTTCTCTAATATGAAAACAGAATTACTAAAAATTTCACAAGTAAAACTGAAGGGGGGGGGGGAGGTTTCCGGCCGGAGCCCGCCTCCTAAAGCGAGAGCTAAGGGCTCGGCTCGCCACCCTTCTGTCGAGCTGGGTTTGCGAGTCCCGACTCTCCTGTGAAGAGTTCTTCCTGTTTTTAAAGGCCAAACTCCTTAATATCTGGAGAGTACAGGACTTCCCCAAGTGACATTCAGCCCTGCCAACTAGATAAGAGTCGGGCAGCGGGATCTGCTCGGGGTTCAAGTAGACACCATCGAGTGACATCCAGCCCTGCCAGCTAAGTGAGATCCTGGAGGCGGGATATGCTCGTGGTCTGGGTAGATGTCGTCGAGTGACATCAAACCCTGCCAGCTAAATGAGAGCCTGGCAGCGGGATATGCTCGGGGTCCGGGTAGACACCGTCGAGTGACATCCAGCCCTGCCAGCTAAGTGAGAGCCTGGCAGCGGGATCTGCTCAGGGTCCGGGTAGACACCGCCGAGTGACATTCAGCCCTGCCAGCTAAGTGAGAGCCTGGCGGTGTGATCTGCTCGGGTTTCGGGTAGACACCGTCGAGTGACATCCAGCCCTGCAAGCTAAGTGAGCCTGACAGCGGGATCTACTCGGGGTCTGGGTAGACACCTTCGAGTGACATCCAGCCCTGCCAGCTAAGTGAGAGCCTGGCAGCGGGATCTGCTCAGGGTCCGAGTAGATACCATTGAGTGACATCCATCCCTGCCAGCTAAGTGAGAGCCTGACAGCGAGATCTGCTCGGGGTTTGGGTAGACACCGTCGAGTGACATCCAACCCTACCAGTTAAGTGAGAGCCTGACAGCGGGATCTTCTCGAGGTCTGATTAGACACCATCGAGTGACATCCAGCCCTGCCAGCTAAGTGACAGCCTGGCAGCGGGATCTTCTCGGGGACCGGGTAGGCACCGTCAAGTGACATCCAGCCCTGCCAACTAAGTGAGATCCTGACAGTGGGATCTGCTCGGGATCCGGGTAGACACCTTCGAGTGACATCCAACCCTGCCAGCTAAATGAGAGCCTGGCAGCGGGATCTGCTCGGTGTCCGGGTAGACACCATCGAGTGACATGCAGCTCTGTCAGCTAGGTGAGAGCCTGGCAGTTGGATCTGCTCGGGGTCCGGGTAGACACCATCGAGTGACATCCAGCCCTGCCTTCTAAGAGAGAGCCTGACAACGAGATCTGCTCAGGGTCCGGGTAGACACCGTCGAGTGACATCCAGCCCTGCCAACTAAGTGAGAGTCTGGCAGCGGGATCTGCTTGGGCTCTATAAAATTAACACCACCCTTTAGTATGAGTTACTGTAGCAGGATTAGCACATCAAAAAGCTTTATTAAGAACAAGACACCACTTACATATCTCAAGGATAGAAATGTTTCAAGTCGTCACCGCTCCAGGTGTGACTTAGGGTCTTGCCCTCCACATTTTGGAGACAATACCCTCCTGATCTCAATGTTTCTTTTACAATGTATGGATCTTCCCAATTGGGGTTGAGCTTCCCCACGGTTGCCGATCTTCCTGCTGCATCCACCTTTTTCAGGACCAAGTCGCCCTCCGCAAATTGTTTGACTCTGACGTGCATGTCAAAGTACTTAGCCATTCTCCTCTTCACTTCTTCTTGTCGGATGGCGGATAGGTCATGCAGCTCCCCCAACATATCAAGGGTGAGTCGCAGCTCCTCCTCATTCTCAGCCTGCCATTCTTCCCTGCCTTCCTCTGCCTCGACAACCCGAGGCGTTTGAACTTCAAATTCTATGGGGAGTACTGCCTCACATCCATGGGAGAGTTTGAAAGGGGTCTCCCCTATGGCTGTGTTGGGGGGTGGTCCTCAGGACCTAGAGGACCGAGGGAAGCTGCTCCACCCAGCTACCTTTCGCGTTCTCTACCATCTTCTTCAGGAGGTTCATAATAATCTTATTCGCGGCCTCCACCTGCTCGTTGCTCCTGGGGTGGTGGACCGAGACAAACCTGAGGTCAATCCCGAGCTGCTCGCAGAAGCTATTGAATTCTGTGCTGGCGAACTGAGGCATGTTGTTCGTGACAATGGCCTAGGGTAACCCATGGCGGCAGATGATCTCCCCCCAACCAAAATTTTTGATGACTTGAGAGCTCACTTTGGCCAGTGCCTTCACCTCCAACCACTTAGAGAAATAGGCTATCATTACCAGCAGAGACCTCCTCTGCCCACTAGCCTGGGGGAATGTTCTGACCAAATCCATTCCCCAAATCGCAAAGGGCTAGGGGGCCGTGATGCTCTTGAGGCGCTGGGCCGGCAGCAGCTGGAGGGGGGAGAACAACTGGCACTTGTGGCACCTCCTTGTGAATTCCACAGCGTCGTGGCCCAGGGTTGGCCAGAAGTATCCCTGTCTGACGATCCTCCCTTCTAGGGTCCGACTCCCGGAATGACTCCCACACTCCCCGGAGTCGATTTCTTCCAAGATGCTTTGTACTTCCCTCTCGGCCACGCAATGGGCCAGCATCCCTGAGAGAGTCTTCCTATACAATTGTCCGTCTCGGAGTAGATAATATGCCGATTTGTACCTGAGCGTCTTCTTGTCCATCCCCTCCGGATGCTCTCGCGTGGAGAGGAAAGTTGTGATCGTGTCCATCCACGAGGGGTGTTGATCTACTTTTATTAGTTCTCCCTCTTCAATTGAAGGGCAAAAAAGATAAGTGATAGTACCCCACCCCCCCACCCGGGGCCATGCTTTACCAGCTGATCGACCTGCTCGTTTTATTCTCTGGGCATGTGTCGGATGGAGAAGGTCTGAAACGTGTCGATGACCCCATTCAGTTTTGATAAGTACAGCCGTAGGGTAGATTCTCTCACCTCGAATTCTCCGTTGATCTGGGAAGCTACCACCATAGAGTCAGTGAGGACCTCCACATCCAGCACCCCCAGCTCCCTGGCCAGGCGCAACCCTGCTATTACGGCCTCGTACTCGGCCTTATTGTTAGTGATGGGAAAGTGAACCACCACCGTTTGTTCGATTCTAATTCCCTGGGGGCTCTCTAAGATCACCCCACCCCAAGGGAATGCCTCCCTAAAGCGCCATCTACCTTCACCTTCCATGGAGCTGGGCGAGTGAGCTCTCCCTCCATCACCTCGATCACGTAATCGACCAACAATTCGGTCATTGCTTGGGCCTTGATCGATAGGCGGGGGACAAAGAAGATGTCGAACTCGCTCAACTCTACCGACCACTTGGCCAACCTGCCCGAATGCTCCACCCCCTCAAAGATGTTGCGGAGGGGATGATCATTCACCACTCGGATGGAGTGTTCTTGGAAGTAAGGCCGGAGCCTTCAGGCTGAGATGATCAGGGTGAAGGCCAGCTTCTTCAAAATCGGATATCGAAGCTCGGCCTTCCTCAGGACCCGACTCACGTAGTATATGGGGAGCTCAAGGCCTCTGCTCCGACTCCGAGATACAAAATAGGTCCTCCCCTTCTTTTGGCCCTTGGAGTAGCGGAGCCTGGGTCAACTTCCTGTTCAGGGCCTGGAATGCCTCGTCATACTCATTCGTCCACTTGAACTTTTGTCCTCCCCTTAGTGTCTTGAAGAAGGGAGAGCACTTCTCCTCGGCCTGGGAGAGGAACCGGCTAAATCCCGCTAACTTCCTCATCAACCATTGCACCTCTTTAGTATTCAGCGGTGACTCCAGCTCCATGATGGCCTTGACCTTATCAGGATTTGGCTCTACCCTTGCGGGGGTGAGGAGATGCCCCAAGAACTTTCTCCTACTGGCCCCGAAGATGCACTTCAGGGGGTTCAGCCGCATCTTATACTTGTGCAGCGTGGCGAAGATTTCTTTCAAGTCCTGAAGGTGAGAGTTCACGTCGTGACTCTTGATCATTAGGTCATCCACGTTGTTGGATCCCTAGTTGATTTGGGCTAGGTTCACTAGCTTAGGATGTGACCCATCATGTATAGCCACGGTCAAATTTGTGTCCTAGAGTCCAGGTCAAGTCATTAGGTTCAACATCAGATGGACCAGCTATCATCAAGACCTTCAGAGACTCCAGACTTAGAGGATTTCAAGACTAAGTAAAGTGAGTTCGACATTCGTCGAACTCAGCTCGACGAAAGGTGTTCGGCGCTCGACGATCGTGAGATATTTCTTTGTTCTGAGCTCGATGATCTTTGTTCTCTGTTCGACGAAGAATGAGTTTCTACATCAAGCTAAAGTCAGGACAACTTCAGAATTTTTCTAAGTCCAGCTTAAAGCTTTGGTCGACGAACTAGATTCTGAGCTCGACGAACTTGGACCTCAAGTTCTTAACTTCTCAGGTCGACGAAGTCAACTTCTCAGCTCGACGAATTTGGATCTCAACTCGACGAATGAAGATTGTCAGTTCGACGAAGATTGAAGCAGAATTGACAAGATTCCCTAGAAGACTAAGTGCTATTGTCTGGTCGACGAACTCATCAAGCTCAGCTCGACGAACTCAACCTCAGCTCGATGAACTCAAACTCAGCTCGACGAATTGTGTTCTTCGTTCGACGATTCCAGACTAGGTCTTCTCTAGTTTTGCCGTCCCTTTCTTGGCGATGAATCCTCAGTAATTAATGCCAGATCTTCTCGGAATGTTACCGTTAGAACGCGCATTAATCTTGGATTATTACATGCCGTTCCATGGGACAGTTAGGGAAATCATTGATTGCGGCTTCCTTCCCAGGCCGTCTGCAATTACTGCTCAACATTCAAATTTCGAATGTTCTTAGTTAGTCTCAAGTCAGAAAAAGAAGAGAAGTAATTAGTAAGAGACACAAGCAGAGATAATCAGACAGACACATATAGATTGCACAGAAGAACAATCATACAGAAATCTGCTAAAATTAATCCACAGTCTTCTCAGTTGTTATTGAGAAAGAGAAGACACCATCACCCCTTTTTTCATCTATTGTACAGGGTTTTAATTCCCTTCAAAATTATTCCTGCCTGCAAGTCTCCTTCCAAAAGACTTGAGGTTTTGGTTTTTGAGCACCTAAATAAAAGCTCATTGGTGTCAGGCACCTGATCAAAAACCTGAGTGGATTCCTACCAGGGTGGTAGAAGAGTGGATGTACCCAGGTTGGGGAACCACTATAAAATTTCTTGTGTCGTCTGGTTGCCCTTTTCTTTTGTTTTGGCTGTGCTCTGTGATTAGATAGTTTGCTGTGCTTATTTATTTTATTTGCTGACTTGTTCACTTAGGAATATAACAAAAGTTGTAAAAAAGTTTGTCGTGAGCACAATACTCTATTCACCACCCCCCCTCTAGAGTATTTCAGATCTAACTTGCACTTTCAATTGGTATCAAAGAGAGGTTGATTAAAATACCACACCTTAAGAGATCAAGTGGTTGAACAGGCTAACACCTGAATCATAAAGATCCCTCTAGTTAGATCTGTTTGTTTTGATTTTGTTATTAGATTTATTTCTTCACAGACATGGCTCAAAACAAAGATTATGCAAGCATCAGACCTCCAGTATGCAATCTTAACAAGTTTGACATCTGGAAGGCAAGAATCAGATTATACATGAATTCTAATAATGAGGATATTTTTTCTGTTATCTTGATAGGTGTACCTCCAGCACCTACAGCTTCTACCAGCACCTCTACCAACATGACTGCAGTACCTCCTCCAGAAAATAATGATGCCTACAAGAAAGAAAAAATTGCAGATGCAAAGGCAATGAATATCTTGGCTCAAACTATGTCAGATGACATATTTCAGAAGGTGGCTGAGTGCACGTCAGCCAAGGCCATTTGGGACTCCCTCAACCAAATGGTAGCTGGCTCAGTAGATGAGAGAAAAGACAGGAGATCCAATCTCATTTCCCTGTATGAGAACTTCAAAAATGATGAGACAGAATCAGTGGCTGAAATGTACAACAGGTTGAGTTCAATCATCAATGAGCTCAAAACGTTGGATAAGGACATCACCCTGATAGAGGTGAATGACAAGATATTGATGTGCTTCCCTAGCTCTTGGGACTCCAGAATCTTGCCTATCAAAGAAGCCAGAAGCATAAATGAGATATCAACTGAATCTCTGCTAGGCAAATTAAAGTACTATGAGCAGCTGATAAAATCAAGAGAAGCAGCAGAACAGAAGGCAACAACTCCGGTTAGAAAGGATCACAGCATAGCCTTCAAAGCATCAGAGGAAAGTGAGACCTCAACATCAAATGAGGAACTGATGAGCCTCTTTGCAAAAAGATTATATAAGATGGCTAAAAAGGATTTCAAAAGGAAATCATCCAGGCAGGATGATAAGCCCGGATTTGACAAGACACCAACCAAGGAGGTTGTGTGCTTTGGATGCAGGAAGCCTAGACATTACATCTCTGAATGTACAGAAAATCAGAAGAAGGAGAAAATCAGAGAAAAGTACTCCAGGAGAAAACACAGCAGTAGACCCTCTTCCAGCAAGTATAAGAAGAAAGACAAGGGCTTTGTTGCTGAGACATGAAGTGATACAGAGGAAGACTCATCCTCTTTCAGCTCAAGTGAAGAAGAGGAAGAAGCAAGATCCAAGGAAGTTTGACTTATGGCAATTGATGCCTCTAGGAGCAATTCTGGATCAGAAGGAGAATCTGACGATGAAGCAGCCTCAGACTCAAAGACAGATCAGGTTCTTTCAAATTTTGATTTTAATTCTGATTCATTCAAAATTGAATTCAAAGCCATGTGTTGGGATTTAATTAGCTCAGAAAAGGAAATAAAAACTCTTAGAGAAAGACTAGGAAATCTTGAATCTGTTAACTCAGAAAATATTAAACTAACAGACCAACTAACTCTGGCAAATGAACAAATAATTAAATTAAAATCTGAATTATGTGAGGCCAAACAACTTGAGCAATCTCTCAATGGGAGAAGTCTCAAGCTGATAGACATAACAAGCACAATTAATGCTAGATTAAATGGCAAGCTGGGCTTGGGTGCTTCATCAAGTTTGCCCCCCATAATTAAGAAAAATATTCTGTCAACACCCATTAAATTTATTTCTGCCAAGGGAAAAGAAAAGATAATAGAGAAACCAATGACTGCAAACAATCCAAAACCTATAGACAAGAGAAACAGAAATCAGAAAACAGTTAATAAAAACAAGGTTCAGCAGCATTCGTCGAACTCAGATCGACGAAATGTGGCCAGTTCGTCAAACCCAGATCGACGAACGCTGAACGCAAACTTCAATTATAACAATTCGTCCAACTGCGATCGACGAACTTTGTATGGTTCGTCGAGTAGAGGTCGACGAACTTGGGGCGCAGAAAATGACTATTGTCATTCTCTGAGCAGAGATCGAAGATCTCAGCCCTATTCGTCGAACTCTGGTCGACGAACTTACAAGAATTCGTCGAACCCAGAAGGACCAAACAGAAATCATTTCTCTTACAGAAATTCTAAGCCAACTTATAAGCCATTCAATCCAGTAGCTGATTGGGTTATTCCACCTAGGATATATCACCCCTTAGGTTATAAATCTCAACCTGCATTATCAGTTATATCCAGTTTCTCTTTTCAACCAAATAAAGTACCCAAGGTAACCTGGGTCAAGAACAATTGAGTTTTGTTTTTCATTACAGGTACATGTGAAGAACTGTCCAAGGGTGAGTCAGACCTGGTACTTGGACAGTGGTTGCTCCAAGCATATGACTGGAAGCAAGGCAAATCTATCCAATTACAAGGCCAAACTAGGACCCAAGGTGATCTTTGGTGATTCAAAGAGTGGCCAGTCAGAAGGATATGGAGCAGTAAAGATTGGATCAGTTACTTTCAAGAAAGTAACATATGTAAGAGGACTTAAACATAACCTAATATACATAAGTCAATTATGTGATGAAGGTTATCAGGTACACTTTAACTCTACCTCTTGTTCTATTATTAATAATGAAAACCAAACTGTTTTAATTGGACTTACACAAGGCAACATATATCTAGTAGATTTTATTTCTGCCAAAACTGATGTTTGTTTACTCAATATCACTAGTAACCAAAATGAGTTGTGGCATAAAAGATTAGGCCATGTAAACCTTAAGAATATATCTAGGTTATCTAAAGACAACCTGGTTAGAGGTTTACCTTCTGGCCCATACAAGAAGGAAAGCCTATGCAGGGCTTGTCAATTAGGCAAGCAAACTAAAAATATTTTCAAATCCATTAATAAAAGTGATTCACCTAGGATATTGTATTTGCTTCATGTGTATCTATTTGGACCCATTGCAGTACAAAGCCTAGGAGGGAAGTCTTATATTTTAGTGATTGTTGATGACTTCTCTAGATTCAGTTGGGTAGCCTTTCTGAGAGCTAAGTCAGATACATTCAAGGTTCTTACAGATTTTATCAGGACCATACAGATTGAGTTCTCTACTCATGTTGCATTGATCAGAAGTGATCATGGCACAGAGTTTGAGTCTCTTCTTATGCTTGATTTCTGTGAGAAGGAAGATATCAGGCAGTGCTTCTCAGCTCCTAGAACTCCCCAACAAAATGGGGTTGCTGAAAGGAAAAATAGGACACTCATTGCATCTGCAGGCACATTATTGGCAGATGCTTACATGCCTCTATCCTTTTGGGCAGAAGCTGTAAACACTGCTAACTATGTCCTGAATAGAAGCCTTATACATAAGCTGAAAAATAAGACCCCCTATGAATTACTTAAAGGGAAGAAACCTAAAATCACATATTTTTGGTTGTATATGTTACATTCACACAAATAATAAGAGATACATTAGAAAGGTTGATACTAAGGTTGAAGAAGGGATTTTTCTAGGATACTCCCAAGTAAGCAAGACCTATAGGGTTTTTAATAAATCCACCCTTAAAATTGAAGAATCAGTCCATGTATCTTTTGATGAAGCTAACATGTCTTATAAGGAGAAAGAGGTTTCTACAAATAGCTTTTTGTAGGTTCCACAACTGTGTGAGTCTATGGATGGACTAAACCTTACCCAAGAGGTGTCAACCCATCCTACTCCACAGGTTGCTGAAGACAGTGAAGAAGAAATTCAAGTTGAAGTGGCTGAACTTCCCTCAACAGCTAGTATAATTCCACAAGAGGAATTAATTACAGAAGTTGTTGCTCAACAAACTCCACCAACTGATCTTGTCATACTTAGAGATCACCCAGATCTCAAGTAATTGGAGACATTTCAGCAGGTGTATAGATAAGGCATCAACTCAACCAAGACTTAATGCATGCATGTTTTCTCTCTCAAATTGAACCTCTCTCCATCCATGAAGCAGAGCAAGATCCCCACTGGATCATTGCAATGCAAGAGGAACTAAATCATTTTGAGAGATGTAGAGTTTGAGATTTGGTTCCTAGACTGCATAACTACCCAGTTATTGGAACCAAATGGGTCTACAGGAACAAGTTGGACGCTCAAGGGAATATAGTGAGAAATAAGGCTAGGCTTGTTGCTCAAGGCTACAGTCAAGAAGAAGGAATTGACTATGACCAAACCTTTGCTCCTATTACAAGGTTAGAGGCCATAAGAATATTCCTTGCCTATGCAGCTCACAGGAGATTCAAAGTGTTCCAAATGGATGTCAAAAGTGCATTTCTGAATGGAGTACTTCAAGAAGAGGTTTATGTAGAACAACCTCCAGGTTTTATCTCTCTAACTCAACCCTCTTTTGTATTTAAATTGCATAAAGCTCTCTATGGTTTAAAGCAAGCTCCAAGAGCTTGGTATGAGACCTTAGCAAGCTTTCTTTTAGAGCATAAATTTACAAGAGGAATCATAGATAAAACTTTTTTCACTAGACATCATAAGGACCAAATTTCGTTAGTACAAATATATGTGGATGACATCATTTTTGGGTCTACTAATCCCAAATTATGCAAGAGGTTTGCTGACCTCATGCATTCTAAATTTGAGATGAGTAGCATGTGTGAGCTTTCCTACTTCCTTGGTCTCCAAGTGAAGCAGCTCCCTGATGGTATCTTCCTCTCCCAAGCTAATTATACTAAAGAGTTTATCAAAAAGTTTGGGATGAGTGATGCTTTAGGAATGAAAACACCTATGGCTACTAATGCTATTGTGGATTCTGATGCAGCAGAGAAACCTGTAGATCAGAAACATTATAGGGCAATTGTTGGATCCCTATTATACCTAACAGCTAGCAGACCTGATATAATGTTTGCCACATGCCTTTGTGCTAGGTTCCAAGTGAACCTTAAAGAATCTCACCTTATTTTCTTAAAAAGAATTTTGAGATATATAAAGAGTTGTCCTAATCTAGGACTCTGGTATCCTGTAGAGTCAGAGTTTGAGTTAACTGGATACTCAGATACTGACTATGCTAGATGTAGAGTGGACAGGAAGAGTATCTCTGGAACTTGCCAGTTCCTGGGTATGAGACTTGTCTCTTGGTTTTATAAAAAGCAAACATTTGTGTCTACATCAACTGCAGAAGCAGAATATATGGCTGCTGGCAGCTGCTGTTCACAAATGTTATGGATACAAAACCAACTCCTAGACTATGGTGTCAACTTAAATAATTCAACATTATTTTGTGATAATACTAGTGTTATTGCTATAGCACAGAATCCAGTTCACCATTCTAGGACTAAACATATTGAAATAAGACATCATTTCATTAAAGATAATGTAGAAAAAAAGAAAATTAACTTAATCCATATTCCTACTGATCTATAGAGAGCAGACATTTTCACCAAACCTTTGGATGAGAAAAATCATCTATTCTTTATAAATCAACTGTGAATGATCAATGGAGAAGAGTTAAATTAATTTATGTCTGCATTCGACAAATTTTCCAGAGTTCGTCGATCGGAGTTCGACAAATTAGGGAAAGTTTGAGAGATTCTCGTCGAACGGAGATCGACGAATTCTCTGTGTGGAAATAATTTACGTCGACCGGAGATCGACGAACTTTGCCTCAGAAGACATTTCGTCGAACGGAGTTCGACGAACTGTGTTCGATTCTTCTGGATGAGATCGACGAATTATCTGTCTATAATTTATTTCATCGACCTCAGTTCGAAGAATTGTTCTCTTTTTCGTGGAACGGAGATTGTCGATTCATATTCTGAAAATCTTATATCTAGGTTTTCTTCGACCTCCGTCCTACGCTTTCAGTTCTCTTGCTCTTGATCGCCATTTTTCTCTGTCTTTCTTGCAGGTCATCAATGGCGATTCCAGCAGGAGCTTTGGCTGCCATGAAATTTGACACTGGTTTCGACATGGATTTAGATTCATTCCAACACTCTGACCCAATCTTCCTCTACATTCTGGAACTATTAGAGGAACTTGGTCTCAAATACTTCATGACCAGAAGGATTAAACTGCACTCAACTGAAATCAGAGAATGGGTGTATACATTGTATGTTTCTGAGGAAAATATTTTGACAGGAAATATTGGGAGTCATGCTATTTCCCTATCTCCCGCCGTCCTCTCTGAGATTTTTGGTTTGGTAAATGGAGAAGATGATATGGAAATGGATTCTGAAGAATTTAGTGAAATGCTGAAGTTAATGAGGTTTTTTGGAAGCAACCCTAACAAGTTGTTGAAGAAACAACTTTCTGTCGCTTATCAGTTTTTGCCTGATATTGTGGGAAAAATACTGATGGGCAAGCACACCGCACATGATTACATAACCCGACATCAATTTCTTATCATGTGCGCGGTGGTGAATATGCGTCAAGTCGATTGGAGTAAGATTTTCTTTGAGTTGATAAAGAAAAAAAACAGCAAGAAAGAGGTTTGCTATCGAAGAATCTTGGGGATCTTTCTTCAAGAGAATGTGGTGAACTCATGGTCTCCCCGACCACTTCATCAATGCCAGCAAGCGCCTCACATGCGCTCTGTTTGGCAGATGGGAGAGGACGATCTCCATATAACACCCCCATCTATCGCATGACATATAACAGAAGGTTCAGCTGAAACCCGACGTCATATACCACAGACAGTCGGAAGGATTACCAAATAAATATTCAAACCATCCAATTAAGACTACTCGTCCTACACAGTGCATTCTAGCGAAAGTTTTTAAAGTTGAAAGAACCCAAATCTTAAATCCAATATATATAAGAATGTCCACTACCACAACCACAGGAATGAACCCAAATACACTGAAAAGGTACATGGCCTTATGGCCTTACAAATGTTCACATAATAAAACATGTCTTACATACATCGGCTCGCAGGCCGGCCACACATGATAAAAGTAAAAACAACTATTATACGGCCTTTTAGGGCCAACACAACAACATGGGCTCCAGCCCGCTATTTGGCACTCGGCTCCGCAGCACATGCAAGCACATACCACCGCACGGTGGCAAACAAAGCAACGGTCAGCTAAAAACCGATCAAATTATAACGACCCCGCCCCTTACTCGGGACGGCGGTGCTCTTTCCCTGCATAACATTAGCCCAATAAAATAATAAAGCTCGACTATACTATGCCACAGGTGTAGGCTCGCACGGCCAAACACCCCGTGCACTCAGGGCACATTAACGGTGAGTCCTGACATATTAGTGTCTCCACCACCATCCCAAAGATGGCAACCAAGTGAGCATTTAGCCTATCTGACCACCGTCTAAGGCTTCTGACTATGCCAACGGCCAGTGCCCTTTTCGGATTTCTCGCACCGTTCCACATAACCTAGGTCCAATTCCACTTGCCCGTTGCTCACGCCGCATATACAATTTAAGTCCTACGCGCGGGACAAGCTTCTCTCGGATCCCAAAATTTTCCAAACAATCTCATAACCCAGTTATGATCAAGGCCGGTTCCCAGACCGCCAAGTTACCAGAACACATTTTCGCTCAGTTTTCCGGGTCCGCCTTGAAGCTAACCTCCAAGGATCCCTGATGCAATCTACTGCGTAGAAACCCAAAAAACCCAAAGCACGAAGTTTTCTCCGGCAAAAATATATCAAATGAAACATCACCGATCCAGACAATACACGTCCGGGTAGGCTTCCCACACAATGCATATGCCCGTACTTACGATTTCGGACTCTATATGCAACACAAGGGGCACTATTCACATCAACCCCAAGGAACACCACACACTCACCGCACACTCGCGGGAGCGGGATTCCCTATGCAGAAAGAAAGAGCTTCACATGCTCAAGTTGAGAGTCGTTACCCTTGTAGTCCGTTTTGGCGTCATGGAAAAACTACGCGGATGGAAATCTTCGCAACAAACTTTCCTCCATGGATCTGCTCTCAGATTTCGAAATGGTGCTCCGATGCTCCGCTGGTGGCCGGAAACCTCCTTCTTCTTCCTCTTCTCTCTTACACCATGGAAAGAGAAAGCATTGGAGAGAAATGAGGGATTAACTCCCCTATTCCCAGCCTTAACAGAGTAGGAAATCATCTGGGCTGTTGGATCTTAATTAAAGAAAACGAACGGCTTAGATCTGCACAAAATTTCCCAGACCTGGGCCGGACACGGCTTGGCACACGGCCGTGTCCCAGGCCGTGTGCCTCGCTCCAGGCATGATCGTCGAACTCAGAACAATCACACGGGCACAGACACGCCCGTGTCTCACCCGACACGCCCGTGTCAGGTTCCTCGACACGCCCGTGTTCGGGGGCGTGTCATGCATAACCGTCACGGCAATGGACATGACCCAAAATAACACGGGTAGGGACACGGGTATGCACACGCCCGTGTCACCTGAAAAACGTCGAACAACAATCGTCGATCGCCGAACGCAGAACACGGGTACAGACACGGTTAGGCACACGCCCGTGTCCTTTAGCCATGTTTGTAGTCGTGTGCTTCTCGGGAAGAAAATGGCCAAAAACACCAGCCAGACACGGCCTTGGACACGCCCGTGTCCTAGGCCGTGTACCCTTATACAGGCACCAAAAATCACCTTTTTCGCGATCGACTAAAATATAATTTTTGGGGCATTAAAAATCTCCCCCACTTAAGGAATTTCATCCCGAAATTAAGTAAAGGTACACAAATCTAGATAATACCTGAGTGGAATAACTCGGGGTATTCCTCCAACATAGCTTGCTCTCGCTCCCAAAAAATCTCCTCACGTCCGCAATCATCCCATCGGACTTTCACCACACGGATATCCTTGTTGCGGAGTCGCTTGACTGCAACATCTTCAATACATACTGGCTTGACCCATGTGGTCAAATCATAATCAACTGGTACTTGATTATCCGCAATGATCTGCGAAGGCTCTTGCACCGCCTTATGCAACACCGATACGTGGAACACGTCATGAAGCCCACTCAATTCCGCCGACAGATGCAATCTATACGCCGCCTCGCCAATACGCTCCAGGATTTCAAATGGTCCAAGGTATCTCGGACTCAGCTTTTTCAAGCGTCGAACCCGCGATAGACCCTTGAACGGTTTGATTTTTAGATACACCATGTCACCAACATTGAACTCCATGTTACTATGCTTGGCGTTGTAATACTTTGACTGTCTATCCTTAGCGATCTTCAACCTTTCTCGAATTGTTCGTATCACTGATGTGGCATCCTCCACTGCTTGACGTTTATACAACTTCGATTCGCCTGCCTCCAACCAAGACAACGGCGTACGACACTTCCTCCCGAATAAGGCTTCGAAAGGCGCCGTTCCAATACTTTCCTGAAAGCTGTTGTTGTACGCAAACTCCACCATGTACAGGTGATCCTCCCAAAGCTTTCTGATATCTAGGACGCACATGCGAAGCATGTCCTCCATAGTCCTGTTGACCCTCTCGGTCTGACCATCCGTCTGTGGATGAAAGGCTGTGCTGAAACTCAACATAGTTCCCAACATACTATGCACCAACCTCCAATCTTTCGACATAAAGCGTCCATCTCGGTCACTAACAATACTGCGGGTCACACCATGCAATCGTACAATATTCTCCACATAAAGTTTGGCTAATTTTTCCACCGGATCTTCCTTCCTGACCGGAATAAAGTGCGAAACCTTTGTCAACCTATCCACGATCACCTAAATGGCGTCGTTTCCCCTCTGTGACTTCGGCAAACCATGCACAAAATCCATTGATATGTCATCGAATTTCCATTCTGGGATAGGTAGGGGCTTCAAGAAACCTCCGGGCTTCTGGCATTCCGCCTTCACCAATGCACAAGTACGACACTTGGCCACATAAAGTGCTACATCTTACTTCAATCCCGGCCACCAGAACAATTTCTTCATGTCTCGATACATCTTCGTGCTTCCCGGGTGGATTGAGTACTTGGTATGATGAGCCTCATACATCAATTCCTCCCAAAGATTATCCGCACTAGGAATGCATAGGCGACCGTCCTTCCTTAGCAACCCATCCTCAACAGCAAACTGGGAATTTGACCCCTCCAAAGATTCTTCCAAAATCTGTTTCATGCTGTTATCCTGAACCAAAGCCCGCTGAACTCTATCCGCTAGGTCACACTGCACCTTTGTCCAAAACAGTTTCGCCTCGGCACTAGACTGCTTGTCGACGCAAGATATCTCCAAAGCCGCCAACTCATGGACCAATCTCTCATCATGTACCAATAACTAGTTGGCTTGTGCGGGAACCTTACGACTCAATGCATCTGCCACTGCATTTCCCTTCTTAGGCACATCGTGAATCTTGAAGGTGTAGTCCCATAAGAACTCCATCCACCTCCATTGCCTCATGTTCAGATCCTTTTGGTCCAACAGGTACTTCAAGCTCTTATGATCGGTGTAAATGTCGACCTTTACACCGTACAGGTAGTGCCTCCAAAGTTTTAGAGCAAATATCACGGCCGCTAACTCTAGGTCGTGGACCGGATAATTTCTCTCATGAACCTTCAACTGTCGAGAACCATAGGCTATCACTCTCCCATGCTGTAGCAGAACACAGCCCAAACCACTGCCCGAAGCATCACTATAGATCTCGAACCCTTCGGTTCCACTTGGCGAACATAAAATGGGCGTCGTGGTCAACCGTCTCTTCAACTCTTCAAAAGCCTGATCGCACTCCGAAGACCACAAAACTTCTGATCCTTCCTAGTCAACGTTGTGAGTGGTAGCGCTATCCGCGAGAAGTTCTCTACGAAGCGCCTGTAGTAGCCAGCAAGCCCCAGAAAACTCCGGACCTCTGTCACTGCAGTCAAAGCAGGCCACTCCCGTATCGCCACTATCTTCGCCGGATCCACAACTATCCCTTCTCCACTAACAACATGACCAAGGAATGCTATCTAGGATAACCAGAATTCACACTTGGAGAACTTAGCATACAACCGATTCCTCCTCAACGTCTCCAACACCATGTGAAGATGATTGTAGTGATCCTCCTCGCACCGCGAGTACACCAGGATATCATCGATGAATACTATCACAAAACGATCCAGGTACTCTCTGAACGTCCTGTTCATCAGATCCATAAACACGGATGGCGCATTAGTCAAACCAAACGGCATGACCGTGAACTCGTAATGCCCAAACCGCGTACTGAATGCTGTCTTAGGGATGTCGCTCTCCCTTATCCTCAACTGGTAGTATCTAGATTTCAGATCTAACTTCGAATATACCGTTGGCCCAACCAACTGATCAAACAGATCGTCAATCCTCGGAATCAGATACTTATTCTTTTTCGTAAGCTTGTTCAATTCCCGGTAGTCAATACAAAGTCGCAAGCTCCCATCTTTCTTCTTAACAAAGAGAACGGGTGCGCTCCAAGGCGACGAACTTGGACGCACATATCCTTGCTCTAGCAACTCTTGCAGTTGCACCTTCAACTCTGCCATCTCTCTTAGCGCTATCCGATATGGAGAGCGTGACACCGGTTTGGCGCCCGGTACCAGCTCAATGGTAAAATCAATCTCCCGCTGAGGAGGGGCACCTGGGAGATCATCTGGAAACACATCGGGATACTCAGATACAACTAGGATGCTGTCCAAACTAGGCTTAGGCGTTGAAGTCTGCACTAGAGTGACATACATCTCTGCCCCAGACCGAACTGCCTTGATCTCCTGAAGGGCCGACATCAAAACTTTCCCTGACCCCTTCATGCTCGCAAAAGTAGTCTCCCGATCAGTGTCCAGACCCAACTTGACTTCCTTACGGTTGCAATCAATGCATGCCCCCTGCTCCGAGAGCCAATCCAAACCGAATATTACGTCGAACTCTACTAACGGTAGAACCAACGATCGCAAAACAAACTCCTGGTCTCCAATCCGAATCTTCACCACGCAGACTCTATCCACACGCATGGAGCACCCATTGGGCAACAACACATCCAACCTGTCTTTTGCCATCGAGGACGGAACACCGATGCGCGATATGAATTATTCGGACAAAAAGGAATGTGATGCTCCCGTATCAAACAGGGCTCTCGCCGGAGACTCAAAGATCAACACCAAGCCTAGCACCAACAAAAGTAAGCTAACCAATACGAAGGTAACAACTATAAAAGTTAAACCACTGTAATTTAACTCATACCTGTCACCACGTCCGCTTGCTTTATGGCCTCTTGCAGACCAAGGTTGCAAACTCTAGGCTTGGCTGGAACATGATGGGATGCGGTTGACTCCCCGCATTCCCTTTCTCCTCATAGGTCGCTCCAGGCTTCCTCTTGAACCTTGAACGTCCGCTCCAACACTCACGAGCAAAATGCCCCGTCTTCCCATAGTTGTAGCAAGCTCCTAGGACTCGGCTTGTAGTTGCCCCCGATGCACCAGACTAAGGGGCTGAGTTCGAAGTCCTCTGCTTCTTGTTCCATCTGTGAAAACTTGACTTGTTATTTGGCACCTTGAACTCGGACTTCTTTTCTCCTGGGTCCTTCTTCTCTTGAACTTTCTTAGCGACCTTCTCCAATGATCGGGCCGAATTGACCAAGGCTAGGAAGCCTTGCGCCTTAGGCCCAACAAGTAGTAACTGTAGATCGCCGCGTAGACCCTCATAAAACCGGTTGGACTTCCGCTCTTCTTCAATAAACATGGCACCAGCATAACGACCCAACCGTGTGAACTCGTGGAGGTACTCGTCCATGCTTCTGGCTCTCTGAGTCAACCCAAGAAATTGGTTCTCCATCTCAAGCTTCTGAGAAGAGGGTACAAATTTGGCTAGGAACAATCTTGAAAATTCCTCCATAGGCACATCAGCAAGTTGCCTTCCCACTAGAAGATGAAACTCCAACTCATCCCACCACAGCCTCGCTTCACCCACCAAAAGAAAAGTTGCTATGGTGGTCTTCTGCCACTCCTCAGTTAACGTGACCGTCAACACCCTCTTTATCGAAAAGAGTCAGTCTTCAGCTTGAGCTGGCGTTCCAACCCCATCGAATCTCGGAGGATTAAAGCCCATCACATGCTTTAGCTGCTTCTCCGTAGCTCTCCTCGGCTCTACCAGATCAACTGCTGTGCGCTCCCCCACTCTCGGATCTGCCACCCTAACCGGTTCTTGCTCATTCACAGGAGGTACGCGATGCATTTGCCCTGCAGGTTGGGCATTTATCATTGCAAATACGGCTTCAGCCACCATCCTGATGGTTTCTGCTGAAGGAGGTGTAGTAGGCACGTCCCATGGTGCACTACTTTCCGCTGATTGCGGACGCTCTGACCGACCAGCACCGCTCCTAGATTCCTATAGTAGCAAAGACACATGATTAGATGACAAACAAATTGCTAAAAGCAATCATTGGAACACTCAAATTCCACAAAACAAGTGTATTTTCATTCCTAAGTGGACATTCATGGGTTCTTTTTGATGTTATAATGATGACGCACATATGTGCTCACCACCCCTTAAAATAATTCACCCACGAATTCATTTAAGCCTGACCGTAACCTCCCTCTGATACCAAATTGTAATACCCCCATCTGTCGCATGGCATATAACAGAAGGTCCAGCTGGAACCCGACGTCATATACCACAGACAGTCGGAAGGATTACCAAATGAATATTCAAACCATCCAATTAAGACTACTCGTCCTACACAGAGCATTCTAGCGGAAGTTTTTAAAGTTGAAAGAACCCAAATCTTAAATCCAATATATATAAGAATGTCCACTAGCACAACCACAGGAATGAACCCAAATACACTGAAAAGGTACATGGCCTTATGGCCTTACAAATGTTCACATAATAAAACATGTCTTACATACATCGACTCGCAGGCCGGCCACACATGATAAAAGTAAAAACAACTATTCTACGGCATTCTAGGGCCAACACAGCAACATGGGCTCCAGCCCGCTATTTGGCACTCGGCTCCGCAGCACCTGCAAGCACATACCACCGCACGTTGGCAAACAAAGCAACGGTCAGCTAAAAGCCGACCAAATTATAACGACCTCGTCCCTTACTCGGGACGGCGGTGCTCTTTCCCTGCATAACATTAGCCCAATAAAATAATAAAGCGCGACTATACTACGCCACAGGTGTAGGCTCGCACAGACAAACACCACGTGCACTCAGGGCACATTAACGGTGAGTCCTGACATATTAGTGTCTCCACCACCATCCCAAAGATGGCAACCAAGTGAGCATTTAGCCTATCTGACCACCATCTAAGGCTTCCGACTATGCCAACGACCAGTGCCCTTTTCGGATTTCTCGCACCGTTCCACATAGCCTAGGTCCAATTCCACTTGCCCGTTGCTCACGCCGCATATACAATTTAAGTCCTACGCGCGGGCCAAGCTTCTCTCGGATCCCAAAATTTTCCAAACAATCTCATAACCCAGTTATGATCAAGGCCGTTTCCCAGACCGCCAAGTTACCAGAACATGTTTCCGCTCAGTTTTCCGGGTGCGCCTTGAAGCTAACCTTCAAGGATCCCTGCTGCAATGTACCGTATAGAAACCCGAAAAACCCAAAGCACGGAGTTTTCTCCGGCAAAAACATATCAAATGCAACATCACCGATCCAGACGATACACGTTCGGGTAGGCTTCACACACAATGCCTATGCCCGTACTTACGATTCCGGACTCTATATGCAACATAAGGGGGACTATTCACATCAACCCCAAGGAACACCACGCACTCACCGCACACTCGCGGGAGCGGGATTCCCTATGCAGAAAGAAAGAGCTTCACATGCTCAAGTTGAGAATCGTTACCCTTGTAGTCCATTTTGGCGCCATGGAAAAACTACTTGGATGGAAATCTTCGCAACGAACTTTCCTCCACGGATCCGCTCTCAGATTTCGAAACGGTGCTACGATGCTCCACCGGTGGCCGGAAACCTCCTTCTTCTTCCTCTTCTCTCTTACACCTTGGAAAGAGAAAGCATTGGAGAGAAATGAGGGATTAACTCCCCTATTCCCGGCCTTAACAGAGTAGGAAATCATCTGGGCCGTTGGATCTTAATTAAAGAAAACGAACGGCTCAGATCTGCACAAAATTTCCCAGACCTGGGCCGGACATAGCTTGGCACACGGCCGTGTCCCAGGCCGTGTGCCTCGCTCCAGGAACGATCGTCGAACTCAGAACAATCACACGGGCACAGACACGCCCGTGTCTCACCCGACACGCCCGTGTCAGGTTCCTCGACACGCCCGTGTTCGGGGGCGTATCACGCATAACCGCCACGGCAACAGACACGACCCAAATGAACACGGGTAGGGACACGGGTATGCACACGCCCGTGTCACCTTAAAATCGTCGAACAACAATCATCGATCTCCGAACGCAGAACACGGGTACAGACACGGTTAGGCACACACCCGTGTCCTTTAGCCGTGTTTGTAGCCGTGTCCTTCTCGGGAATAAAATGGCCAAAAACACCAGCCAGACACGGCCTTGGACATGCCCATGTACTAGGCCGTGTACCCCTATACAGGCACCAAAAATCCCCTTTTTCGCAACCGACTCAAATACAATTTTCGGGGCGTTACACTCCAAGCCATCCAAGGCTTCCTCCTCCTCCATCCTAACTTCTGAGAGCACCAGGGCTGTGAAGGCCACTCCCCACCCTGCAGAAGAGGTCATTCCATCTCCACCATCTCTTCCAGCACAACTTCCAGCAAAACAACTCCCTTCCTCTTCCATTCCTTCTTCAACACCTCACTCTCCACAGCATACTCATGTGCCTACTCCTCCTCCATCACCACCTCTAGACATCACCAACATCCCCTCTCCACCTCCATCTTCCCCTCTACAAGCTAATCAACAATCAACACCTCCAGCTTCACCTAATGACACACATATTCTTACACCTCCTCAGTCTCCACTTCCCCCTCACTTATGCTCCATTCCATCTTACACCATACCCTGAGACACTACCACACCAAATGCATTTCCTCCTCTATCCCCTCCATTCATTCCTCCTACTTCATCTACTTCTCTACCTCCATCCACTATCTCTCCATCTTTGGAATCCCCCACTGTATCTACAATCATATCCCTGCTCACTCCCCTCATCAAAACTCTATTCACAGAGGTCATTACACCTCTTGTGAATTCTATCAATTCTTTATCTGCACAAGTTTCTCTTCTCTCTGTTGCCCCCTCTTCATTCAGGGGCCTGACTCCAGGTTTTCCTGAACCCAGGCAGGGGGAGATGCTCAGTGATGAAGTTGCAGCAGATGCAGATGCAGCAGCAGCAGTCACAGCAGCAGTTCCTTCTACAGCAGATGCAGATACAAATATTTTGCCAGAATTTGATTCTGAGATGATTGAATTGATTCATTTTATGGATACTGACATTGACTTAGATGAGTCAGTTGAGCAAATAAAAATTGTTGGTGATTTCATTATGAATCCCACAGTTAATCTACCAGAATTACTGCAAGTTTTTGATACTGTACATATGCAGTTTCTTCCATCAAATTTTACTAAGCCACATTTGGCTATTGTACCCTATAACTCTCCAGTTAGTCCAGCAGTTGCTAAGTAACTCTGTGACAGTCTTGCTATCCTAGCTTTAGCTTCAATCTCTGCAGCTAGTTCAGAAGTTCTTCCAGAAGATATCTCAGCCCCAAGTTTTGTTATGGATGACTCTCCTATGCCTGATTTGGATGAGCTAATCCTGGTTGATATTGAAGAGGAAAGTAAGGCAGCAGCTGAAAGCTCTGTCCCTACTATTCCTGATTCCTGTACAGTCTCCTCCTCACCTGTTGCTGAAATTCCAGTTCCTGAAATCTCAACTTCTGCCCCTTGTACAACAAAGGCTGTTTTTGATGATAAAGCTTTGAAAGCTTTGGATGCTCTTTATGATAACCCTCAGGGTTCTAATGCTGAAGGTGATGTAGCTGATGATGATGATGATTCAAATGAAGATGCTGCAAAGAAGAAAAAGAAAATGTTGTCAAAGAAAAGAAAGGCTCCTCCTCCTCCAGTTCCTAAGCCTAATCCAAATGCTGACACCTGTTATTACATTCTGCACAATGTTACTCCATATAAGGGAATGCCTGCCTGGATGTGGCTATCCAAGAACCAGCAGAAGGATAGGAAAAGAAGTAGGAGATATTCTCCTCCCCCAGTTCACAGATACAGGAAGGATCCACCTCCTCCTCCTCCTCCAGCAGCTGGTGCCTCTGGCTCTAGCTCTCAGAGATCTGCCCCCATGCAAACTTATCAGAGACAGTCAGGGAGATCCTCTGGAAGCAGCCAGCAGAGGCAACCATCCTTAGGTAATCAACATCAACAACAGCATCAACAACAGCAGCAACAAATATCTAAAGATCAAAAAGCTGACAGTCCAAAAAGGCCATACTCTTCTCCAATTCCATTTGAAAATCCTGAAACTACAAATACTGAAAGAATGGCTAGATTCCAGGAGCTAATTGGACTATCTTTGATCAATAAAGCAAAGGCTGAAGGAAAAGACACATCAGGATTTACAACAATGTCTAAGTATAGAAAAGAAGAACCGAAAAGGTTTGACAAAGGCAATAAGCTTTTCAATGTTGATGATTATATGAAGCTCCATCCATAAGCAGTTGTCCCCAGAGCTACATCATTGAATATTATTGGGGCAGCTGACATGACAATGACAAAGGCTCAGGCTTCAGATCCAAAGAGATAAATCATCTTCAAAAAGCCAGGAGAAAAGAAAACTGAAGACCAACCTATGCAAAAGAAGAAGAAGTAATCTTTATTTTTGTTTCATTCTCTTTCTGCATTTGTTTTCAAACTGTGCTATTTTGTTTAAACCAAGCCTATGTATATATATATATCTGCTGCATGTGTTGGTAATTCTCTGCCAGATATATTTTTTTTCATGCTTTATTTATCTCTTTTGATTCTCTTAGTGACCTCACCCAAATAGGGGGAGATTGTTGGATCCCTAGTTGATTTGGGCTAGGTTCACTAGCTTAGGATGTGACCCATCATGTATAGCCAGGGTCAAATTTGTGTCTTAGAGTCTAGGTCAAGTCATTAGGTTCAACATCAGATGGACCAGCTATCATCAAGACCTTGAGAGACTCCAGACTTAGAGGATTTCAAGACTAAGTAAAGTGAGTTCGACGTTCGTCGAACTCAGCTCGACGAAAGGTGTTCGGCGCTCGACGATCGTGAGACATTTCTTTGTTCTGAGCTCGACGATCTTTGTTCTCTGTTCGACGAAGACTGAGTTTCTACATCAAGCTAAAGTCAGGACAACTTCAGAATTTTTCTAAGTCCAGCTTCAAGCTTTGGTCGACGAACTAGATTCTGTGCTCGACGAACTTGGACCTCAAGTTCTCAACTTCTCAGGTCGACGAAGTCAACTTCTGAGCTCGATGAATTTGGATCTCAGCTCGACGAATGAAGATTGTCAGTTCGACGAAGATTGAAGCAGAATTGACAAGATTCCTTAGAAGACTAAGTGCTACTGTCTGGTCGACTAAAAATGACTATACCTGCATGCAGCTTTAATGACAGGCAAGCTAACATTGGCTCTCTGCACACTATGATTGTGCCAGCAATTAATAGCAAAGTGGCCTACCTTGCCACAACACCAACACTCATGGATGTTGTACCTAATTTTCAGAGTAGGTCTAGTGGTTGTGTTAACAACAACTATTCGTTTAAAAGGGGCAACAACAGTCCTGTGCTTTATTTTCCCAGCCCAGTCTGAAAAGTGGTTGGTCTGGCAGTAGAAGTGCTTGGGATATTTTGAGTCGTTCTAACAGCTGTTTTCTTTTTGGAAAGCATACTTGATAGCCTCAGAGATGCCCAGGTCTAGTCTACTGACAGCCTTGCCCTTTGTCTTAGAGTGGGTTGGAAGATCTGGAGAACAGTCAGCAACATTACCCTTGACTGAAGGAGCCGTTGCACCAAACACAAATGGTCCATGATGGGCCATTTGTATTTATCCATAGGCTGCCTTAAAGGCAGTTGAACCCTTGTTGTATCTACCTCCATATTGTGAAACATCTTTGTTCACACAAGAGGGTCTAGCATTATTCCAGTGACCATAAATACTCTCATGGTAATGCCTGTTGGAGGGTAGTTGCACTTTATTAAATTTAACAGGGGGCTTAGAGGCTAGTGGCAGCACTTGAGCTTTGCCCTTTCCCTTGGGATTGGCAACGCTTGTCCTTCCCTTGAAACTCAACCCTTTCTTTTCCTTTTGGGAGGAGAAGGAGCCTATCAAGGGCATCATTGTGCTAGGCTTGGAGTAGCTAGCCACTAGTTCCCTCTCTTTTTGGAGCTTTCCTTCAAGATTCCTGATATGGTTATTCTTGAAGGTTATTGTGCTCATCTGAATGATTGTTACATTCTTCAGTTTGCTGACTTCTTGCATCTTCAGATCTAGCAGTTTTGCTTATTCTGAAACAGCAAGCTGTAGAGAAGCAATTTCCTGAGCCTGCTGTTTGGCCAGGAGCATGCTTTTCTTTAGAGTCTACAGAGTGCACCATAGTTGTCAATCAATTGATTGATGTCTCCTTCAGATTCTGAGTCATCATCATCATTTGATGTAGAGGCACAAGAATCTAAAATTGATTCATAATATGATCCAGAAGAGCCAGTAACAGAGATTATCTTGCTTGGACTAGGCTGATCCCGGCTGATTTCTTCATCAGACCTAGCCATCATCCCAAGGCAGTAGTTGTCTTCTTCATAATCCACCGCTGAATCACGATCAGACTGTGATTGAGGGGCCCTGACTTCAACCCTTGCAGCAGGAAGAACCTTCTCAGCTTCTTCTTCTATAGCAGCCAACCTTTTAATACAGTCTGCTTCTACAGCTCCATCTTCAGTAGAGTACAACCCTATATAGGCATCTTCTTCTTCTTCTGACTCTGATGATGTCGCGGCCCCTCCACCACCAAAGATGATCTGGATGCTGAAATGCTATAACATGAAGATTTCAGGCGACATGACGACTCCTTGGCCTCTAACGGACGACAACGTTACAACCTTCGTCTGCGGCGCACGAAGCCTACTTAAAGGCTTATTTGAAGACCATTTCTATTACTTTAAATGCTTTAATTAATTTAGAGCTTGTAAAATTTTAATTTCTTGCACTTCACTTTTGGTGTGCGTATAAGCAGTTTGTTGTGCAATTAACCATCTGGATTGATGAAGTTTCATCTCAATCTTGGATGGTTGGATCTATTTTGTAACTCCTATATATATAAGGCTTATTAAGTGATTTGAGGAATGAAGAAAGAAAACCTAAAATCCCTTCTCTAAGAGGAATTTCGGCCAGGGCTTGTGACTAGCCGCCGCCCCCGATGTCTCCCTCTTCCCCCATTTCGGGCTCCCCTCTCGTGGAGCCTCCGGCGTGGTTTCTTGGTGCGACTCCAAGGAAGAAGGACGGCAACCCCACTCGGTACGACGCCAGTGGATCCATTCGGTGTGACGCCGATGGAAATCATGGAGAGAGTGATTCTCCCACAAAGTTATCAAGTGTGTTTCTCACCAACGGGTTGGGTAATCTCTTCGCCCTTCTCTAGTGCTTCTTCTCTTTGGATTTGTGGAGGTTTAACTATCATGTTCTCCGTGATTTTAAATCTCAATCGGTTTTCAAATCTCTAAATAAAAATTGTTATTGTTCGTGTTTCCTTTTCTCCGGACCGGGTAGGTCCATTTTACTTGAGCG
The DNA here is from genome assembly GCA_039583875.1 of Platanthera guangdongensis. Lineage (NCBI taxonomy): Eukaryota > Viridiplantae > Streptophyta > Magnoliopsida > Asparagales > Orchidaceae > Platanthera > Platanthera guangdongensis. Next base: position 69,854,503 of record CM077155.1, on the reverse strand, counting down.
GATCTTGATCTATAGCCTTGGTCTTGCTCTCAAAAGGGATCAGAAACATTTGCGTTATCTTTGGGAACGAGTCAACTCCTTTTTCATCGTTGTTTTAGAGTTGATCATTCTCCGATTGTGTTTATGCTTTGTGCGCGAAACGATTACGTATTGAAGGCGGTAGATGCTTATCTAGGTGCGGCGGATCAAGTGTGTGTTGATGGCAAACTAGAGCCGTCTCTCGTGTAGATCTCCGTTAGCGACATACGCTACATCAATTTGGTATCAGAGGCGTTCGTTTCAACTTCTATGTTGCAAACGTCCTCTCTCTCTTTCGTTGGCACGAATTAATAAAAAAAGAACAAAAAAAGTTTTTTCTGGTCTGCAAATAGCGGTCTAAAATCTTTATTTCTCTGCGAAAATAAAAAAAAAATTTAACGTTCCTCGTTCATGTCACTCTAGGAAAATTTCAAAATATCTTGTTTTAACTTTAGGTCCAGCCCTAGAAAAATTCGCCTTTCAATTTTTTGTAACCCTGTATGCGCACTAGACTAGGAACGGAGTACACTACAACGTCATCGTCTAGAATGCCTGCGAATGAGCACGAGGATGCGAATACCGAGGCTATTGAGGGACTATAAATTGAGATGACGGAGCTTAGGACCATGATAGCCCAAATCCTACAGAACCAAGAACGACCACCTCCACCCGTTAATGTGAGACATCCTAACCAGCACCAACCGGTAAACGATTTTGACACTGATGGGAACTTTCCCCGAATGCCTCACCAAGATCGCCACCCCGTGCGTGACTTTGATATTACTAGGGCCATTAAGATCGATGCCGCCACCTACGACGGCATGGGAGATCCCCAGATCTTCCTCACTTGGGTAGTGGACATGGAATGTTACTTCGAATGGCACACTCTCACGGACCTTCAGAAGGTCCAAGTCGCCAAGATGAAGTTAACTGGGCATGATAAAACATATTGGTTAAATGAGGTGCGTAGGCTAGGGACCGGGAACGGAGTCCCACTAGTTGTGTACAACCCCATATTCGCTGAGCCAGAGCAGGAGGCACAAATGGTCACAATCAGGCTAACGAGAGAAGTTCTCGCCCAAGTAGGCGGGAACGCTTGCGCCAGCATCAAGAGGGAGCTCTCGCCTGCAAGATGCCCCATGCTCGTCGAACCCATATCGTCGAGCGCAGCCAAATCGTCGAACCCAGATCGTCGAGCGCAACCCAGAACGTCTTGAAGAAGCTCTCGCCCATAGGCAGGCGAGACCGCTTGCGCCGGACTCTGGACAAAAGTCTCTCGGTTCAGAGCTCTCGCCGAGTGAGGCCCAGGGCCTTGGGTGAAATGACCAAATTACCCTCGGGTGAAATTACCCCTGTACCCAAAGGAAAACAGCGGGATTCGGCTATTGGCAGACCAACTAGGGCATTTCAGTAATCTCAGGGCAGCAAAGACTATAAATAGACCCATATGGGATCTTTGGAAGGCAGGCTTTTCATTATCTTCCAACTTCTAGCGCTTTCTGAGGAGCTCCTAGCTCAGCTTTTGGCTTTGGAGGGGAAGCTCTCAGAGATCTTCAGGGTGTGAGGTAGGACCTCCCTACTGAGGCTTTGGGTCAGTCTTAGGTCCTTTGCAGCTAGTCGAGGGTTGAGGCTTGAGAGAAGTAGGTGTAGGCTGCACCCCTGTTTTTGAACTCCCATTGAGGGCATTTTTGGCTTCAATAGTTCTGGTGCGGTGAGCGTGGAAAGCAGCCGATACAAGAAAGCCTTGAGTCCTGTCCCATGGATGGAGGTGAAGTTGAAGGGTCAGGTTCTGGAGGCTCCCCCACCCGGGGAGAGGAAGCGACGAAGAGGATGTTGGATGAATTCAGGCGAGTGGTCTTGCAGACAATCAGCTTGGCCTTCTCCGCTAGAAGCGAGTGGGCCACACCTCAGGTTCCGATAGAGGAGGTCCCGCTCTTGGGCGAGAACGCCCCAGGACAATGCCCGAGGAAGGAGGTCCCGGCGGAGGCTGGCGAAAGAGACGTGGCGGCATGGGAACTCTTCCCAAGCCAGAGTCAACGCCCGGGCAAGGAGGCTTTGACGGATTTGGGCGAAAAGGAAGCGGCAGTGCGAGAGCTCTTCCCAGGGCACATTCTCGCAGATCGGTCCAGTCAGCCGAGGCCGCGGGACGTACCTCCTCGCCAGGAAGGAGGCGAGAGCCCATTCAGCGAGCTCATCATCTCAGCTCCGGTAACGGAGGGGTTCTGGGAGCCTGACATGTCCTATTACTCGGGGAAGGATGATCCTGTACAACACGTACAGTGGTTTTAAGACGTCGTATCAATAAGGCAGATGACAGATGCTTTCAAGTGGCGGCTATTTGCCATCACGTTGAAGGAGAAGGCTCGGGACTGGTTCCACCAGTTGCCAGCAAGATCAATCTACTGTTTTGAGGATCTGCGAAGAAGTTTCCTGTTGAGGTTCTCAACCTCGAAGAAGCGGAAGAAGGAGGCAGAGTGCCTGTTTGCGGTGAGACAGAAGCCGGATGAGACACTGGGTCACTATGTCGACCGGTTTCAGGAAGAGATCCTCCTAATCTAGGAGGTCCCAGGGTACACACTGATGCTAGCCTTCACCCTGGGGCTGAGACCGGGATTCTTTAGCATGGAATTGAAGAGAGTGCCCCCTCTCCTTTGAGGAGCTCATGGAGAGGGCGACAAAGGAGATAGACTTCGAGAGAGCAAACCCAGCATTCGCCAGGAAGTTGGCCAGGCAGGCGGAGGACGACGTGAAGGAACCAGCAGCAGGAAGACAGAAGGAGCCAACGGAGCAGAGGGAGCAGAGAGAACAAAGGAGAAGGGAAGAGCCCCAAAGGCATGGGCAGCAGCAGGGATGGGGGGCCCGGGAGCCGAACAACCGGTTGGGTTGGAGGCCCCAGGAGGGTCGCCCCCAGGGCCAAGGAGGAGGCTACCAAGGGAGAGATAACCTACGAGAACCGAGGAGGTTCGACCAACCAGCGTGGAGGCATGAGCCAAGGGGTCGTGTCCCGCCGCCGCAAGAGGCCATGGAAGTGGGCAGAGGAAGAGGAGCGGGGAGAGGAGCTCGAGGAGGAGGAAGAAGAGGAAGAGGAGAAGGAAGAAGAGGTGGGGTGGCGTTGCTCTTTTGTGACTTCCACCAGGAGGAAGGTCATGCAATGGCCACCTGCCCGAAGTTCTTAGAAATAAGGGAAGCAAGAGGAGCAGGGAGGCAGGATCCGCCGGTGAGGATTGTAGAGGTGCAGCAGGGCGAGGTGGAAGATAGGTGCGAAGATCGGGTAGATGTAGGGACCCGGGGAGGAATTGGGGTGATTTACGGAGGAGTGGGGATTGAGGCAACCCGCAAGGGGAGCCTACAAACCATGTACCGAAGGGGGGTCGCCTCTACCTCCCAGGCTCCCCCACCGGAAGAAAAAATCACCTTCTCGTCGGCGGACATGCCAGACTATGATGATCCATTCTGTGACGCCCTGGTGATTCAGACGGCGGTGGAAAATTATACGGTCTCAAGGATACTAATAGACAACGGGAGCTCTGTGAATGTCGTCTTCAAGAAGGCCTTCGATGAGATGAGGGTTGAAGGGAAGAGGATCCTGGCCTCGGATTGACCGTTGCTTAGGTTCTCCGGAGAGAGGAAGGACGTGGAAGGGGGAGTAGGGCTGCACGTGAAGTTGGGGGGCATGTCACGGAACTGTTGGTTCGTGATCGTGGACGCCCCAAGCAACTATAAGGCCATCTTTGGGCGCCCCCTCATCAGCGCCTTTCGCTGCGTCCCCTCCTCATTCCATCAATGCCTCAAGTTCAACAATGGAGGGGTGCAGGTAAGGGTAAGAGGGGACCCGAAGGTGGCAAGATAATGCTACGTTACAGCAGTCAACACCATATCATGGATTGCAGAGGTAGAGGAGTTGGAGATGGAGATGGCGGCACTTGAGGAGCTTGTTGAGGAAGAGGAGATGGGCCTAGAGGAGGCGAGAGAGATAGCTGAAGAGGAAGCCAGAGAAGAGGAGACTGAGAAGCAGCAGAGAGGAGATGTGCAGGTGGTCCGGGGGGGACGAGGAGCAGGAGAGCCCGGAAGGGGCGATGGAAGTAGAAGAATAAGAAGCAGGAGGAGTTGAGGGAGAGGCCCCGAGGGGCGTAGAAGTCGAGCAGCAGCAAGAGGGGCTGGAGGAGGCAATGGAGATCGAGGAAGAGGTAAAAAGGAGGAGCTGGAGCTGGAGGAAGAGGCAAGGGCCGGCTGGGAGCAGTCGCGGCTGGAGCCGGCCGAAGAAGTGGTGGAGATGGAGGTCTTCACCAGCGCAGGGCAGGTACAAAGGGTGCGGGTCAGCGGAGGCTTGAGTCCCGAGGACCGGGAGCGGGTGCGGGCCTACATTCAAAGCAACATCGATATCTTCGCTTGGAACGCATCAGACATGACGGGCATCGACGCGGACGTGGCCTGCCACCGCCTGAACTTGGGCCCCCGCACCCGCCTCATACGCCAAAAGATGAGAGCCATCGCCACCAAACTGGAGGAGCCCATCTGCGAAGAGGTCGGGAAGCTCCTGGAGGCCGGTTTCATCTCAGAGATCCAGTATCCGGGCTGGATCTCGAATGTGGTAATGGTTAAAAAGGGGTGGGGGGTAAATGGAGAATGTGTATTGACTTTTCTTTGTTAAATAAATCATGCCCTAAGGATTGCTACCCCTTGTCTCGGATCGACGCGCTGGTTGATTCAGCCGTCTATTTTTCTGTCATGAGCTTTTTGGATGCTTTTTCAGGTTATCACCAGATCCGGATGCACCCTCCCTATACTAAGGATGTTTCCTTCATCACGAGGGAGGGATGTTTTAGTTACAAAATGATGCCCTTTGGGTTGAAGAACGCAGGGGCCACATACCAACACATGATGGATCGGGTCTTTCGAGATCAGAGGGGGAGAAATTTGGAGGTCTACGTCGATGACCTAATGATCAAAAGCAAGTGCATGGATTCACACCTGAAAGATTTGGAAGAGACGTTCGCCACCTTGAGGAGGTTTAAGATGAGGCTGAACCCCTTGAAGTGTGTCTTCGTAGCCGTGGGAAGTTCCTCGGGCATCTCTTGACTCCGGAAGTGGTGGAGCCCAACCCGGACAAGGTGAAGGCCATCCTGGATTTGGAGTCACCTTGCGACGCCAAGGAGGTCCAGCGCTTGACAGGCAAGCTGGCTGGGCTGAGCAGGTTCCTCTCCAGGGCAGGAGACAAATGTTCCTCATTCTTTAAAGTGTTGCGGGGGAACCAGAAGTTTGAGTGGACCGCCGAGTGCGAGGAAACCTTCCAGGGGCTGAAGAGGCAGCTCTCTCAGGCTCCTCTGCTTCAGAGTCCCAAAGATGGGGAGGATCTGACCATTGTACCTTGGAGTAGGAGCGGAGGCGGTAAGCTCCGTCCTAGTAAGGGAAGAAGGAAAGAAGCAACTGCCCATCTACTACGTCAGCCGGACATTGAAGAAAGCAGAGCTCCACTACCCCATACTCGAAAAGCTAGCTTACGCCTTGGTCATCTCTGCAAGGAAACTCCGACTGTACTTTCAAGCACATCCGATCAGGGTGGTGACGGACCATCCTCTCCGTAAAATCTTCGAAGGAGTAGAGCACTCGGGAAGACTTGCTAAGTGGTCTATTGAGCTAAGCGAGTTTGACATCTCCTTTGTTCCAAGACTCTGCATCAAGGCGCACGCAGTGGCAGACTTCCTAGCAGGCTATGTTGTCGAGGTCAAGGAGGGAGAGCAGCAGCCATGGGAAGCATGTAAGATGATGGTTGATGGGGCCTCGGGAAAACAATCCCTCGGGGGAGGAGTGGTGCTGATCAGCCCCCAGGGAGTCGCGATAGAGCAGGCGGTAGCTTACCATTTCCCGGTGACCAACAATCAAGCGAAGTATGAGGCCGTGATCGCTGACCTTCACTTGTCAAAGGAGCTGGAGATTCAGGATGTGGAGGCTTTCACTGATTCAAAGGTAATTGCGTCTCAGATCCGGGGAGAGTTTGAAGCTCGGGAGTCTACCCTCATAAAGTACCTCTCCAAGGTAAGGTCAATCATCAGAGGGTTCCGATCATTTTCTATCCAACATGTTCCGAGGGAAGAAAGCATAGCTGCCGATCGATTGACTAAGTTTGGACCTCGAGGAGGAGGGACCTTGACGGAGCTATTTCGACCGGCTATCGAGGAAGGAGAATTGATGGTGGTGGATCGGCGACCCTCGTGGGTGGATCCATTGATGACCTTCCTAATCACCGGTGGACTTCTTAAGGGGGCCAAGGACGGGAGAAGCTTCAAGCGCAAGGCAGCTCACTACCTAATGATAGAAGGGGGCCGGCATCGTAAGATGTTGTCAGGACTCCTAGCCAGGTGTGCGACCGAAGAAGAGATTAGGGGTGAGGAACGAAAACCGAAAACCGACTAAACCGACCGAACCACACCGACTTTGAAACCGAGCCGCCCGGTCCGGTGTTGGTTCAGTTTGGAGCTTTTGACAACCGAAGGCTTATCGGTTCATGTCGGTTTTCAAGTTGTGAAAACCGACTAAACCGAACCGAACCGAGCACTTCACCACTGTTTTGGGGTGTATTTGATCGAGCAACTTTCAGATTATCTTTGGGTCTACAACCAAGTTCACTTTTCCCATCTCCGTGCTTGGTGAGATTTTTCTGACCCTTCTCCTTAGGTTTAGAGAGTTTTTCAGATCCTAAGTAATTCTGTTGGGAAAAAGTTTTATTAACAGTTTCATTATTTGGGATGTTATGTATATTAAATTGATTTAATAACGACAATGATTATCAATCGTGATACTCCAATTGCTCTGATTGCTTATTGTTGGATCTATTAGTATTAAATTTGTCCAAATTATTATAGAGAATTGTGAGATGTCATAAAAAAGGTTTGCCTCAATATACCCAAACTCCGCATGTCTAAAAATGCACGAATATAATAATTATTTGTATGTGTGATGTCAATTAAATAAACATTCTCTCTGACTTATACTCAAAAAAATTGTATGTTATTTATTTAATATAAACCTTTAGTTGATAAAGATTATGAAATTATTAAAGGGAAGATGACCAATCCAAAAAAATAGCACTTGATTATGTTTGTTCGCAGAAAACCGACACTGAACCGCAAAAAACCGACTAAAAACCGAACCGACTTTGAACTGAACCGAATGGGTTCGGTGCGGGTCGGTTTGGACAAACCAAAAATCGAGGCATGTTGGTTCGGTTTCGGTTTGGGTCCAAACCGCCCCAAACCGAACCGTTCGCACCCCTAGAAGAGATCCCGAGGATCTTGGAGGAGGTGCACTCGGGCGAGTGCGGCAGCCATTCTGGAGGGAGAACGTTGGAGGCAAGGGTGGTCAGGCAGGGGTGCTTCTGGCCCACCCTAAGGAAGGATGCCGCGGAGTTTGCAAGGAGGTGTCAAAAATGTCAACTCTGCGCCCCCCTTTAGCTCTTGGCAGCTCAAAGGCTCCGAAGTATCACGACACCGTGGCCGTTCTCCATCTGGGGAATAGACTTGGTTGGACCTTTTCCTCCGGCTAGTGGACAGAAAGGTTCCTCTTGGTCATGGTCGATTATTTCTCAAAATTTCTGGAGGTTAAAGCCCTGGCCAAGGTCACCTCGCAAGTCATAAGGAACTTCATCTGGTTGGAGATCATTTGCCTACACGGGTTGCCCCAAGCAATAGTGACAGACAACGACCCCAATTTGCCAGTGAGGAGTTCATCAGCTTCTGCGCCCAACTGGGGATAGACCTCCGGTTTTCCTCTGTCCACCACCCCCGGAGTAACGGCCAGGTGGAAGCGGCGAACAAAATCATTGTAAACCTACTAAAGAAAAAGGTGGAGAATTTAAAAGGAAATTGGGTGGAGCAGCTCCCTTCGGTCCTGTGGGCCTTGCGAACGACCCCGAACACGGCCACCGGTGAGACCCCCTTCAAGCTTTCTCATGGGTGTGAGGCCGTCCTACCAGTGGAGTTCGAGGTCCAGTCCCCGCGGGTCACAGCCGCGGGCGAAAGAGATGAAACTTGGAGGTTGGAAAATGAAGAGGGGCAACGCCTCTCGCTGGATATGGTGGAAGAACTGCGGGACGTGGCAGCTATCAGGCAAGAAGAGATCAAGCAGAGGATGACCAAGTATTTTGATAAGCATGTCAGGGTCAAGCAGTTTGCCGAAGGGAATCTGGTATTGAGAAAGGTTGACACGGCAGGAATGTCGGCTCCCGTGGGCAAGCTCAACCCGAACTGGGAAGGACCGTATATAGTGAAGGAATTCCTTGGAACAGGAGGTTACTATCTCCAGGATGTAGAAGGAAGAGCCTTAAGCCACACCTGGAGCGGAGTTGACCTGAAACGCTTGGACCCATGAAGTGGGGAAGATGTAACTGTGTATTCAAAATCAAGCTTGTTATAATATGTCAATTGACTTGTTTCTCTTGTCTAGTACTAAATTCTTAGGATGAGATGTATTTATGAGTCCTGTAAAACCCCGAGCTCGGCTCGGCCCCAGGTAGACCCGCTGCGCAAGCTCTCATCTAGATGGCAGGTCCGAAGGCTCGCCTGTGGGGGATATGTTTGGTTTGAGATCGTCATCGACACCCCGAGCTCGGCTCGGCCCCAGGTAGACCCGTTGCGCAGGCTCTCATCTAGCTGGCAGGTCCGAAGGCTCGCCTGTGGGGGATAGGTTTGGTTTGAGATCGTCATCGGCACCCCGAGCTCGGCTCGGCCCCAGGTAGACCCGCTGCGCAGGCTCTCATCTAGCTGGCAGTTTCGAAGGCTCGCCTGTGGGGGATAGGTTTGTTTGGTTTGAGAACGTCATCGGCACACCGAGCTCGGCTCGGCCCCAGGTAGACCCGCTGTGGAGGCTCTTATCTAGCTGGTAGGTCTGAAGGCTCGCCGGTGGGTGATATGTTTGGTTTGAGATCGTCATCGGCACCCCGAGCTCGGCTCGGCCCTAGGTAGAGCCGCTGCGCAGGCTCTCATCTAACTGGCAGGTCCGAAGGCTCGTCTGTGGGGGATAGGTTTGTTTGGTTTGAGAACGTTATCGGCACCCCGAGCTCGGCTCAGCCCCAGGTAGACCCGCTGCGCAGGCTCTCATCTAGCTGGCAGGTCCGAAGGCTCGCCTGTGGGGGATACGTTTGGTTTGAGATCGTCATCGGCACCCCGAGCTCGGCTCGGCCCCAGGTAGAACCGCTGCGCAGGCTCTCATCTAGCTGGCAGGTCCGAAGGCTCGCCTGTGGGGGATAAGTTTGGTTTGAGATCGTCATCGGCACCCTGAGCTCGGCTCGGCCCCAGGTAGACCCGCTATGCAGGCTCTCATCTAGCTGGCAGGTCCGAAGGCTCGCCTGTGGTGGATAGGTTTGGTTTGAGATCGTCATCGGCACCCCGAGCTCGGATCAGCCCCAGGTAGACCCGCTGTGCAGGCTCTCATCTAGCTGGCAGGTCCGAAGGCTTGCCTGTGGGGGATAGGTTTGGTTTGAGATCATCATCGGCACCCCGAGCTCGGCTCAACCCCAGGTAGACCCACTGCGTAGACTCTCATCTAGCCGGCAGGTCCGAAGGCTCGCCTGTGGGGGATAGGTTTGGTTTGAGATCGTCATCGGCACCCCGAGCTCGGCTCGGCCCCAGGTAGACCCGCTGCGCAGGCTCTCATCTAGCTGGCAGGTCCGAAGGCTCTCCTGTGGGGGATAGGTATGTTTGGTTTGAGAACGTCATCGGCACCCCGAGCTCGGCTCGGCCCCAGGTAGACCCGTTGCGCAGGCTCTCATCTAGTTGGCAGGTGCAAAGGCTCGCCTGTGGGGGATAGGTTTGGTTTGAGAACGTCATCGACACCCCGAGCTCGGCTCGGCCCCAGGTAGACACGCTGCGCAGGCTCTCATCTAGCTGTCAGGTCCGGAGGCTCGCCTGTGGGGGATAGGTTTGGTTGGTTTGAGAACGTCATTGGCACCCCGAGCTCGGCTCGGCCCCAGGTAGACCAGCTGCGCAGGCTCTTATCTAGCCGGCACGTCCGAAGGCTCGCCTGTGGGGGATAGGTTTGGCTTGGTCAAGGCAAGAAACGCACCCGGAACGAGAAATGGAAAGAGGTGAAGATAGGAAAGATCTCGGCGAGAACTGATCACGGTAGGGAGACCGCCGTCAAAGAGGTCTCGCTGAAGGAGGCTTTCGCCGAGAAGGCCCCTAATAATATTCTTGGACAGACAGGATGAAGCGTTATGCGACAGGCTTGAACGGTTCGCCCTAGCTAAAGGGGGACGGCCCAGTCTTAAGGGTCCGCGGGCCACATTCCCGGCAGACAGTTTTCGGCAGGTTATCGCCTATCCGTCGCTAAGGGAAACTGCCTAGGGAGGCAGAGGGTCTCGGCGGCAGCATGCTTAAGGAACAATCGGCCACATCAATTACATCCTGCGCATTCACAAATAAGAACAGGACTAACATTTACAACGAAATATTTACAAGGTATTTTATATATATGATTACAAGTTTTGAGTGTCTTGCTCTTTACACTGAGGCGGAAAGGAAAAAAGAGAGAAAGGGGGCCCATCAGGGGGACAAGCTGTACCCCTCGGATCTCTCGCCGAAACTCCCGCTGGAGCTCTCGCCTGAGCTCTCCCTGGATGTCTCGCCACCCGCAGCAGGGGATTTCGGGACATCCGAGGGTGGGGTATCAGGCGCGCCCGGGGGCTTCGGAACAGGCTCGAAGAGCCAGGGAACGAGTTGTGGAGCTGTAATAATCTTGCCCCTCCCGTCTAGACATCCGACATCTCGCAGCGTCTCCAAGGTCAGCTTGACGGTAGCTTGCGCGTTGGCCTGGAGGAGCTTGTCGATATCATAGGCGGAGTAGTAGCAGCTCTTCAGTCTCTCGTCCAGAGGAGGGGGTGCATTCGCCTCCAGGCGCGAGATCTGGTCCCTCAGAAGAACATTCTCGTATCGCGCCTGGGACAGCTCCTCGCGAAGCGCGGCTTAGGCGGAATCCTGAACAGCGAGAGGTTAGCATGAAAGGGAAAGGAGTTAAAGTGGCGAGGGAAAGTGCCATGAATGATCTCGCTTTCCCCTTCCGCCTGCCGCGAAGACAGCAGTTGCTGGGCGTATGCCAGCTCCTTTGCCAAAGTGGCCTCCTGAGCCACCGCGTCATCCCTGGCCTTGAACATGTCCTAGAAATTGCAATCTATAGTGATGCTCCGGCGAGCACACATATGCGCAAGCTCCAGCCCGCGCATCAGAGCGCGAGTGGAGTCATAAGCCAGCAGCCGGGTGTTCATCCTATCATAGACGCTAGCGTCCTCCCGCATATAGAGGCAATAGCCTAAAGAGAAGGCCTCGCTGGTGACATCGTCTCGCTCCGCCCAGCTGGGAGGAGAGATGAGATGGAGACCCGGTTGACATCGGAGTCCCACTGTAACAGCGGCTTCTTTTCCGCGTCCAGGCACTTCATGCCGAGACCAAAATTGCGGTGGCCTCGAGGCACCTCTCCAGACGAAGGCTGGCCGGAGGTCTCGGCGGCAGTTCCCTCGCCTTCCACTACACCGGGGGCTGGAGGGTTCTCGGCAGGGGCTTCAGCGCCACCCCTGGTAGCCGCGATCTCGCTGACGACCTGCAGGATCTCTTCAAAAGAGCGGCCCGATGCGAGAGGTTGAGAGGGCAGCACCACAACGGCCTTACCCTTCTCGGTGTCAGTTATCTTGGGCCTCTTGATCGGTTGAGGCGGAGGGGCACCGGGCTTTCGCTTCCCGGCACCAGTTGAGGGAGGCGGGGCCGGCTCATTCCAGCAAGCTTGTGCCGCGGCCTTTGCGAGAGCCAGTGGGTCTTTTGGAGGTTGGCTCCCGGCAGCGCGAGCCTCGTCAAAAGGTTGGCGTAGGGAGATCTCGCGCTCTCCTAAGAAAGTGACACACTCAATTCAAACATTGAAAAAGGGGAATAACGAGACAAAGGCGAGACCTTACCTTCGCTCGGGAGTACGGGGAGGAGTGAATCGACGTCCCGCCGGAGGAAGAGGACGTCGAAGTCCTTGGTTTCGAAGAACTTGAGGAGGGCACTCTCGCATGAGCCCAAGGATGGAGGCTTGTAGGCGGCATCCTCATATTGGATGGGCGCGAGAGGCACGTTCCCGAAGTCGCCGGAAACAAAGATGAACCTCTCGCCCCAGTGGTAGTGCTTGTTGGCGAGACCGATCGTCTTGAGCAGTTGTCCTGAGAAGAAGACCACCCCTCCTTTGGCGCGGAAGGTGAACAGCTTGCGGAAGATGGGAAGGATGAACTAGATCCTCTCGGATCGCATGTAGCAGATGAAGGCCACCAGGATCACGACCGAGTTCGGGTTCAGTTGTGTGGGAACCAATCCGTAGTACCGGAGGGCCTATCGCATCTCGGGCCACAGCGGGAGGCGGAAGCCCACCTCAAAATGCTCAAGGGGGATGGCGAGCTCCCCCTCCCCCGCGGTGTTTACCTTATCATGGTTGCCTCTGTTCCGCGCGGTGAAGCCGGCGGGAACGTAGCGAGTCTGGGTCAGGTTGAACTCGTCCAGGGTAAGAGTACAGGAAGGAAACAGGTGCTTTTGGAAGGCTTCCGCGCAGTTTGAGCGACCATCGCTTCCTCCCGGCATCGTGATGAAGGAGTTGTAGGCGAGATCTTTAAGAGGGAGGTGAGAGCAAGAACCGCGCGAGAATGGAAGGAGAAGGCGAAAACACGCGAAAGCTTTTGAGAGACCGCGAAAGCGACAGGGGAGGAGAGAGATTCGGGTAGAAGAAATGAATATGGTAGGTGAGCCTCTCTATTTATAGGAAACCGTAATCATGACTTCAGGAAACAAAAGAGGAAAAAAAGGGGCGGCGGAGGTACAACCGTCACGACCTGAGTCGGCGGTGCTTCATTTTCCCGCCCAAATTTGACTGACTGATAGGTGATTGGCGTGAATCTTGTGAGATGGCATTCGACAAGCAACGGGAGCAGGTTTGCTCTCGCGGAGCGGGAAAGCTAAGTAAGAAGTAATAATAATGATAACCGCAAACAACGAGAGATAAGATTGCTCTCGCCAAGCGAGAACTAAATAGAGTAATAATAACAATGTAAATAGTTGTTATTCTCGCCAAGCGAGAGCTGAATAAAAGAGTAAGCAACATCAGTTAGACAAAATTAACGGGGTACATCGGAGAAGGGGAAGGCCGGGGGTAAGGAAGGGTGAGGTCTCACCAATCAATAAGGCTCCCATCGCCATCGTCCTTGCTCCCGCAGCCTGGTCCTCGGTGCTGCTTGCGGGTTGAAGTAGGATGACATGACGGTGAACCCTAGGTTGATCCGGCGAGATAGGTCCCGGATCCGCGCGATGCACCTTTCAGGGGAAGACCCGGCGGTAGGCCCACCTGGCCGATCCATCTCACTGATGAGGTAGTCTCGCTCCAGAACCTCCAGCCTCTTCTCCACTGATTGGCGAAACTCTTTCGCCGCGAAATCATGGGCTCGCTCCCGCCGGATAAGCTTCGATAGGACGGCGGCAACCTTCTTCTCCCGTCTTCTAGCGCTCCTGGCGCTGGTCAAAATCTCCTCCATCTCGTCAGATGAAGGGAAGGGGGAGCTCTCACCATCTTCCCCCTCTCTGTCTTCTTCTTCTTCTTCTTCCTCTGCGTCAGATCCAGACCGTGAGCAAAGATCCCCTGACAAAAGAATTCCAATTATAGCGAGAGCTAAAGGATTGTTGTAATAAATATTCCGCATACCTGCAGCATGGCGAGACCTCCCGGTCGACGGCAAGCGAGAAGGCCCAGCGCCTCTCAGCTCCAAAGAGTAGGTGGATCGGCTTTCCTTTTCCTGGGGGGTAGATTTTGCGAGTGGTAACCCCGGCTTGGCCGGAAGCGGGGGGGAGTGGGGGGAGGTCTCCTCTCCCGCAGGATGGCTGGCATCCAATGGAGGCGCGGAAGATTCGGCAGTCTTCCCTCCCGCCGGTAGGGAGGAATCAACCGCGAGGGCAGGCTGATTTGCATCCCTTGCTTCGTTCTCCCGGGTAGCGAGACCTGGCTGGGTGGAAGCTGGCGCTGCGGGAAAACAATTCAGCGTCCTAAGATTTGAGTTAAGAGCAAATGTGGAAATGTTACCTGCAGTACTCGGGTCAGGCGGAGGAGCCGCTTCCGTGACCCGTGGTTGGCCCTCAAGGGGGCGAGATGATAGGTCCAGAGGTTCCCGCGGGGACTTGACAACGTCGGGAACCGTCTCCTGCGAGAAGTATCGCGTCAGCTACAGAATAACTAGTATTCTCAGTTATTAGCGAATTGGACATACCTTCCGCGGAGAAGGATCGTCCGCGCGGCTTGGGGTCGGGGTAGGGGGGCTCCTGTTCTCGTGGGGCAGGTCTCGCTGGACCGCCTTTGCCTTCTTCTTTTTCTTCTTAGGCTGGGAAGGCTCAACGGCCGACGACTGTCTCACAAGCCATGGGGAAACCAAGGCACTATTAGCCTTGGCTCGCGCCTGTGCCGCATTGATGCGGTCTTGCAGATCCTGCGGAAACGGCTTGTCGGCGCGCTTGGAAGGCATCGCAAGAGGATGCGAGAACTCAGGCCAAGAAGGATGATTCAAGGGGAGGATTATGACCGTCTATCAGCACATATATTTATAGACACGGTACGGCCCACCAAAAGATTCCCTGATGTTGACACGTGCTCAACGAATATTTATGGGTTGGACGTGTCTTTTCGAGCGCAGAGCTAGATCAAAACGAGCGGGGATTGTGTACAACCCCATATTCGCTGAGCCAGACCAGGAGGCACAAATGGTCACAATCAGGCTAACTAGAGAAGTTCTCGCCCAAGTAGGCAGGAACGCTTGCGCCAGCATCAAGAGAGAGCTCTCGCCTACAAGATGCCACGTGCTCGTCGAACCTAGATCGTCGAGCGCAGCCAAATCGTCGAACCCAGATCGTCGAGCGCAACCCAGAACGTCTTGAAGAAGCTCTCGCCCATAGGCAGGGGAGACCGCTTGCGCCGGACTCTAGACAGAAGGCTCTCGGTTCAGAGCTCTCGCTGAGTGAGGCCCAGGGCCTTGGGTGAAATGACCAAATTACCCTCGGGTGAAATTACCCTTGTACCCTCAGGAAAACAGCGGGATTCGGCTATTGGCAGACCAACTAGGGGATTTCAGTAATCTCAGGGCAGCAAAGACTATAAATAGACCCATAAGGGCTCTTTGGAAGGCAGGCTTTTCATTATCTTCCAACTTCTAGCGCTTTCTGAGGAGCTCCTAGCCCAGCTTTTGGCTTTGGAGGGGAAGCTCTCAGAGATCTTTCGGGTGTGAGGTGGGACCTCCCTGCTGAGGCTTTGGGTCAGTCTTAGGTCCTTTGCAGCTAGTCGAGGGTTGAGGCTTGAGAGAAGTAGGTGTTGGCTGCACCCCTGTTTTTCAACTCCCGTTGAGGTCATTTTTGGCTTCAACAAGTTAGATGGCCCATAATGAAGAATCTGTTGATAGATCAGTACGTCCCCGCGTACCACCGTACACAGATATTCGATGAGCTAGCCATCCTTCAGCAAGGCTCAAAATCGGTAGCCGAATACATGGGTGAGTTAAAGGACCGCTTTGTGTGTTGTGACCTTAGAGAGGCTCCCGAGGTTACTTTATCTAGGTTCTGAAAGGGGACAACTCCCGATATCCAAAGGAAACTCCTACGATATGGACATACAGATTTAAACACGACTTTCAATGTCGCCCTTAACATTGAAAAGCATCTAGCCTCTAAGGCTCACTCCCGTTATTCCCAAGTGAAGGGTAAGTCCACACTCGGAGCATCCTCATCCACATATCAGGATAAAGGGAAATTTCGGTCCAACGAGTCTAAATCGGTAGTTATCACAGATAGGAATGCTAGGAATCCCACCAGTGAGCGTATCCCCATAGGGAAGGTTAGTAAGTCCAATACCACGTGTTATGCTTGCGGTGTTCAGGGCCACTATGCCTTTGAGTGCCCAGTAAAGACTAAGGCCATAGAAATATTAGATTCGACTACTGACCCCTCCGATCTAGTTTATGAGGCTGCTGAAGAGAGTGACCCCGATGGTGTCCCGAGTGACTTGGAGGACGATCACCCCCTTATGGTGATGCGTTGTATCTTGACCACTCCTCGTCCGTTAGATGATTGGAAGAGGACGAGTATATTTTCTCTGATTTTTAAGAGTGGAGAGAAGCTCTACAAATTGATCATTGATAGCGGTAGTTGTGTGAATGTCATATCCGAGAAGGCCGTTACACGTATGACCTTGACCACGGAACCCCACCCGACTCCCTATCAGGTAGCTTGGATCAATAAGGTTACCGTCCCGGTAACCAAGTGTTGCCTAGTCCCTCTCTCATTCAAATCCTATACTGACGAGGTGTGGTGTGGTGTCCTTCCCATGGATTCTTGTCACGTGTTGTTAGGCCGACCTTGGCTTTATGACTGTGACGTGATGCATTTTGGCAGAGCCAACACATATGAATTCAAGTTCAATGGAAAGACCATTACATTGAGGCCGACTATCCCGAAGGAACCTGTAGGACCAGTTAAGGACACCACGGTCCAAATTGAGAGGAAGGCCTTGAACCTAGTCGGGAGAAAGGATTATATTAAGGACCCGTTTCTTGATGGAGTGATGTATGCTCTAGTCCTTCTGAGTGCGAAGACGGATTCTGGAGTTTTGGATGACCTGCCCAGTGAGCTACGGAAATTGTTGGAAGAGTATAGGGATACGTACCCGGATGAGTTGCAATAGACATTACCTCCACGTAGGGATATTCATCATGCGATAGATTTCATCCTGGGGTCTTCCTTGACCAACCAGCCCCATTATCGACTCCATCCCGTTGCCCATAAGGAGTTGCAGGTTCAGATAGAGGATTTGTTGAACAAGGGGTTTATTAGGACGAGTATGAGTCCATGTGCGGTACCAGCTCTGCTTGCCCCCAAGAAGGATGGTTCTTGGAGAATGTTTGTCGATAGTCGGGCTATCAATAAGATTACCGTCAAGTATAGGTTCACTATCCCACGCTTAGATGACCTCTTGGATTTTTTAGCTGACGCCACTATATTCTCTATGTTAGATCTTTGGAGCGGCTATCACCAAATTAGGATCCGTGAGGGAGATGATTGGAAGACTGCATTTAAATCTAAGGGTGGGTTATATGATTGGCTTGTGATGCCCTTTGAGTTGTCCAATGCCCCCAGCACCTTCTCCCGGATGATGATACACGTCTTTCGGCCGTACTTAGGAAAGTTTGTGGTAGTCTATTTTGATGACATCTTAGTCTATAACACCTCCACTGCCGAGCACATCTCTCACCTGAGAGTGACTCTTTCGACCTTGAGGAAGGAAACCTTATTCCTTAACCTTAAGAAGTGCATATTCTACATTTTAGAGGTAGAGTTTCTAGGTTATATAGTCGGGCCCGAGGGAATTCGAGTTGATCCTGAAAAGGTTCAGGTGATTAAGGACTGGCCCGAACCGACTAGCCTACGAGAGGTGCGTAGTTTCCATGGTTTGGCTACTTTCTATCTTCGCTTCATATGAGACTTTAGTAGCATTATGACACCCATTAGTGACTGCATGAAGAAGGGTGAGTTCATTTGGACGAAGTCCGCCACCTTTGCCTTCCAACGTATTAAGAAGCTCATGACCGAGGCACCGGTGTTACGCCTAACTGACTTCACCAAGGTCTTTGAGCTTACGTGTGACGCGTCAGGGGTGGGAATAGGAGGTGTTTTGAGTCAAGAGGGTCACCCGGTCAGTTATTTCAGTGAGAAAATAGCAGGCACTAATTTGAATTATTCGAACTACGATAGAGAGTTCTATGTTGTTGTTAGGTGTTTGCATCATTGGCGGCATTATCTCCTCTCCAAGGAGTTTGTGATCCTCTCCGATCATGATGCTTTACGTTTCATAAACGGTCAGCATAAAATCAGCCCACGTCACGCTAAGTGGGTAGCCTTCTTACAAGGGTACACGTTTAGTCTTAAGCACCTTAAGGGGTCTGACAATCAAGTTGCTGATGCACTTAGCCGCCTTACCCTACTATTATCTACAATGCAAGTCAATGTCGTATGATTCGAACGAGTTAAGGACGAATACGCCACTTGCCCAGATTTCCACGAGATGTATTTCTCCGCCCAGGATAGCTCTCCAACGACCATATCTGCATTTGTTCTTAAGGACGTTTATCTTTTTAGGCACGGGAAGTTGTGTATTCCTCAATCCTCCTTACGACACCACATTATTTGGGAATTACATAGCGGAGGTCTTAGTGGACACTTTGGAAGGGATAAGACCATTACACTCGTTGAGCAGAAATTTTACTGGCCTAAACTTAAGGCGATGGTTGGGGGGATAGTGTGTAGTTGTCGTACATGTCAAGTGTCTAAGGGAACTAAAACCAATGTTGGGTTATACACCCCTTTACCAATTCCTTCCATACCATGGGAAGACGTGAGCATGGATTTCATATTAGGCCTCCCCACCACTCTTCGTCGACACGACTCCATTTTTGTAGTTGTGGATAGGTTTTCTAAAATGACATACTTTATCCCATGTAGCAGGACCAACGACGCATCTCACGTAGCTAAGTTATATTTTCGGGAGGTCGTTAGTCATCGCGGAGTGCCGAAGACAATTGTCTCGGATAGGGACGTGAAATTCACTAGCTATTTTTGAAAAACTTTATGGATTTTAATGGGGACCAAATTATTATTTTCCGCTGCCTATCATCCGCAAACCGATGGTCAGACAGAAGTAGTCATTCGGAGTTTGGGGAATCTTCTAGGATGTCTCATAAGTGATCACAAGGGCACTTGGGATCTACTTCTGTCCCATGCACAATTGGCTTACAATAACTCTAAGAACAGGTCCACAGGTATGTCCCCTAACGAGATTGTTCACGGGTATAAGGCTCCTGTGCCACTTGACTTGGTTCCATTACCACCAACATATAAAGCAAGTCAATTTGCACAATCCTTCGCCAAACACATTCATGACTTGCACGCACATATCCGAGAAACCTTGGCCTCCCAATATGAATCCTATCAAACACAAGCTAATCAACATAGGAGAGTGTCACACTTTAAAGTTAGCTATCAAGTCTTAGTCCGCTTAGTTCCTGTGTGACTGCCAACTGGCACCGTTAGAAAGTTAGCTCCAAAGCGCGGCGGCCCCTTCCGGATTATAAAGAAACTTGGTGATAATGCTTTTGTCTTAGATTTGCCGGCTGATTGGGGTGTTTCAACCATTTTTAATGTCTCGGATTTGATGATGTTTGTTTCGCCTCCACAAGAGTTGACTTCTTTGTCGTCTTCTCCTTTCAATCAAAATTCTTTGGGTTTGGGGAGTGGTAGTACGGATGATCTTTCTCCACTGGTCTCCACATGTTTAGCATCGGATGGTAAGTTACATTCTTTTATTCCCACTGCTAACATGTTTCCAAGGTTTCACAAATCCTTTCTTATACCAAATGGGATACTTTATGCTGAGCTGCTCCCTACTGCCGATGGTGCTACCCGCCGCTTTCTCATCCGTTGGCGTGACCGCCCTCCTTCCGATGACTCATGGGTAATCGAGACAGAGCTTCAACAATTGGATACCACTCTACTCCACCGCTATCTCCTGGACCACGCCATAGAGATACGTGACTTTGAGCGGGGGAGGATTGATGTCGCGGCCCCTCCACCACCACTTGAAGATGATCCGGACGTCGAAATGCTACAACATAAAGATTTTAGGCGACATGATGACTCCTTGGCCGCTAACGGACGACAACGTTACAACCTTCGTCCGCGCCGCGCGAAGCCTACTGAAAGGCTTATTTGAAGACCATTTTTATACTTTAAATGCTTTAATTAATTTAGAACTTGTAAAATTTTAATTTTTTGCACTTTACTTTTGGTGTGCGTATAAACAGTTTGGTGTGCTATTATCCATCCGGATTGATGATGTTTCATCTCAATCTTGGATGGTTGGATCTATTTTGTAACTCCTATATATAGGATGCTTATTAAGTGATTTGAGGAATGAAGAAAGAAAACCTAAAATTCCTTCTCTAAGAGGAATTTCGGCCAGGGCTTGTGACTAGCCGCTGCCCCCCTTGTCTCCCTCTTCACCCATTTCGGCCTCCCCTCTCGTGGAGCCTCCGACGTGGTTTCTTGGTGCAACTCCAAGGAAGAAGGACGGCAACCCCACTCGATACGATGCCGGTGGATCCATTCGGTGCGACGCCAGTGGAAATCATGGAGAGAGTGATTCTCCCACAAAGTTATCAAGTGTGTTTCCGACCAACAGGTTGGGTAATCTCTTCCCCCTTCTCTAGTTCTTCTTCTTTTTAGATTTGTGGAGGTTGAACCATCGTGTTCTCCGTGATTTTAAATCTCAATCGGTTTTCAAATCTCTGAATAAAAATAGTTATTGTTCGTGTTTCCTTTTCTCCGGACCGGGTAGGTCCATTTTGCTTGAGCGGATCTTGGCCTATAGCCTTGGTTTTGCTCTCAAAAGGGATTGACAAACTTTGTGTTATCTTTGGGAACGAGTCGACTCCTTTTTCATCGTTGTTTTAGAGTCGATCATTCTCCAATTGTGTTTATGCTTTGTGCGCAAAACGATTACCTATTGAGGGCGGTAGATGCTTGTGTATGTGCGGCAGATCAAGTGTTTGTTGATGGCGAACTAGAGCCTTCTCTCGTGTAGATCTTCGTTAGAAACATACTCTAGATCATCTGATGAGGAGGTGTCAGTCCTGCTTCTTTGCTTCTTAGCAATGAGGGATTTCTCCTTCTTGCCTTTTTGCTGGTGGTCCTTTTTCTCACCATGTTCCCTTCTTTTGACTGGGCAGTCATCTATTACATGCTCAGGCTTCTTGCAATGATAATTAGTCATATTAGATAAAACATGTTTACTAGTTTTGGGACCATACCTGTCTTCCTTAAAGGATTTCCTCCTGCCCTTGTAGTAGTTATCCTTAGGATGAGAGGAGGAGGAAGGATGACCTCTCCAGTGCTTCTTCTTCATGAATGTAACGCCCCGTATTTTTCGTTGAATGATTGCATACGCTTGATGGGCATTACGTTGGCTTTGACCATTGTTCGAGCATGGTTTTCATGCGGGCTTTCGAGTGGCTGTTTTGGTAGCCTAGTTGCATGATTCCCCAGCAAGCCGGAGTCCAATTTGGGGACTCGGTGAGGCCTCTTAGGGAATGCATGCACTTTTTCGAGCCCGGGTAAGGTTGCTCAAAACAGGTTGCTTGTATGGAAGATGTGGTGTAAAGAAAACAAAAAGGGGTAAAAAGTCCTTAAGGAAGAAATGGTCTAGGACGAAACAGAAACACTTTTCAAAATAATGAAAAATGGTCATTTTTTTGAGTGACATGGCCTGGGACACGGGCGTGTCCCAGGGCGTGTCTAGCTCGGGATGCGGTTTGGCTTTGTGGTCGTCGAACTTCGTTCGATGAAGTTGCGGGAGGAACACGCCCCCCGACACGGGCGTGTCGGGGCGTGACCCAGGGCGTGACCTGGGGCGTGACCTCCTTGACTCGACGAATTTTCTTGCGGCGAGTTGAGCTCGATGAATGGTGTACACGCCCCGTGACACGGGCGTGTCACGGGCCGTGTCCCGCTATGTTGAGTGTCGAGTGTCGAGTGTCGAGTGTTGAGTGTCGAGTGTCGAGTGTCGAGTGTCGAGTGTCGGGTGTCGAGAGAGGGGACACGGCCTGTGACACGGGCGTGTCACAGGGCGTGTCCAGCTTTGTCGAAGTGTCGACACTTTTGGTCGACGAGATGTCGAGACACGGGTTACACGCCCTAGGTCACGGGCGTGACCGACCCGTCACGGGCGTGTACCCGGCCGTGTACCTTGTGGATAAACTGGAAATTGTCGGAGTCTGCGCCGCTTAAGGTACACGCCCTGTGATACGGGCATGTCACAGGGCGTGACAGGGCCGAAAATCGACTTTTTTAGTTTTTTTGTGCCGTTCGTTTTTCTGATTCTGGATCAAGCCGTCCAGCTCTGTCCTGGAAGAATAAAGCCGAGAAGAGAGTTTATTTTCTCCTCACTTCATCTTTCTTCACCCTCTTCTTCATCTTCTTCCTCATTCCAAAAGGAACTCAAGGGAGCAAAGCTAAGACAAGGGAAGGAAAGAGAGGAGCAGCCGTCGCGGTGTTGTATCGGTTCAGGCAAGCGGTGTTCTTCACCCTTGCCAATCTTGTTTTCTTGTTCTTTGATTATGCAAGTTTAGCTAGCTTTCCCCTTTCAATTTTTAATAGCTTGTTCTTCTTGTTTTGCACCTCACTTTGGTCAAAATAGCTTAGCCTTGTTACTCTTACTTTTGTTTAGGATTCACAAGCATAAATAATCTTGTCTTTCAAGAATTTCTCAATCTATATGCTTACCTATTGTTCATCTCCTTGTTGCTTACCTCAGTTTTGTCCAATTTTACCTTGTATTTTTCTAAGCTACCTTTCTTGTTCCTATAATTCGTGAGGTTGTTAGGTTTCATCGACGTTGTTAATTGTGGGGTTTGCTTATGGTGAAGTAGAGATCCAAATTCTATCAAGTTTGACATAACTTGGGCAATATGTAGTCATGAGTGAGGATGATGAAATGAAACGTGTTTAGCTTGGGTTATGGTGATTTTTGCGAGGCGAATTGTGAACCATGGTAGGAGCATTTGTGCACGGATTCGGTAAGGGGTGGTGTGGTTTCAGCCTTGGTGGCCACCAAGTTTTGTTTTGTGGTGTAAAGCACCGTTTTGGCCCCGATTTGGGCTGGCTTTTATTGGTGCATTCCACTTTTGGGCCGCCACCAAAAGACCCTTGCGGAATCGACCCTAACTACTACTTATGTTTCACTAGTATAGGTGTTTCATGTTTTCAAGATGATGGAATGGGCGTATATGTTGCCTTTGTGCTCCTGCGGGTTGAGCAGGACTGGATGAGACTTTCACGCACTTGGTGCGTTTTACACTTTGGGTTGGCAGTGTTTGACACTTGTTTTCCACTCAGTTCTTTTCACTCGTTTTACATGAAAAATTGCTACGGGGTCGGTAAGCCCCTTCATTATATTTGATGAACTTAATGCTCTATTTTGTAGCTTTGATGATTGCTGAGGTGTTCTTTCTTGAATGCCTCAGGTGCAGGTTGTAGCCGGTTAAGCGGCTAGTGCTTGGGTAGAGTTTCTTTGGAGCTAGCCGAGCTTACTTAGTGAGGTAGTTATTTACTTTGTTGTTGCACAGACATACATACGCCCCAATGGGTTCGTGTCAGCTTGTTGGCGCCCATTGGTGGCTTTCTTTACTTGCTACATATGAATGCTAGACTGCTATTATGAATCATTGGAATGATCTCTACTTGCTCTTGGGACTGTTTTATGTTAGGTTGTATTATGTATTTTAAGCTAAACAAAACCTATTATTGTATAGCATTCATAACATGTTTTGGTCACCTAAACAAGTATTTTCCAAACAACGTAAAAATGATGATTTCTGATCTTATTATAAATCTAGAATGCATATAGGAAATCGTCATAAGTAAGCTAAAGTATTTTCCACCGCGTACAAACACACGTTTTGATCCATAAGGCCGAGGGATACGACCATCAAACTAAACAGTTTTCTTGCATACAACTGATGGTTTTCAACTACTAAAGTAGCGTCGATGGTTTGCCTAAGTGTGTGCAGTTATCCCCTGCACGACGTGGCATCATAACACGTAGTTCCTCTTACTCTGATACGATGTACTAGTTGAGGAAATGCGGGTTGTGACAATGAACTTCTGGAATTGCCTGGAGGAGGCAGCAAAATCATCATCAGATCATTGACAGACTGATGTGTTTTTCTCTGATCTTCCAGAATCAGATTCAACATCTCTCCTTGATGGAGTGGGAGACTTTCTTCTGCTTTTGTTGGAGTCTTCAGCTTTGAATGCTACAGCCATGTCTCTTGCCTGAGACTTGCTGTGGTTCTCCTTTTCTTTCCTGACAGCCAACTGTATCTCATATGACAGTAGTTTCTCAAAGAGGGTGACTGAATGGCACAGATCTTTGTGTCACAATCTCTAGTGAGAGATCTAAGGAACTTGTCATTCCGTTCATTATGACTGAATACCCTTACATAAGTCTTCAGTTCATTCACAATCCTAAAGAACTTTTCATAACAGGCAGTTATGTTGTCCCCCTTGTATTGTCTGAAAGCCTCATACTCTTGGTTGAGCATGGACTTACTATCATCTCGAACTTCATCTATCCCCTCCATGTAGATCACCAGTGTGTCCCGCATTTCCTTTGCTGTTGTACAATGGATCAGGTTCTAAAGTGTAGAGTCAATAACAACACTCATAATTATATTTTTTGCTCTCTAATCTATTGAGGCCAAAGCCAACTCATCCTTAGTCATCTCATCATATGTATTGGGTGTTTGGACATTTGTATCCAGCGCAGAGACTTTCATTAGGATGAATGGTCTCTCTTCAACTGTAATATACATTCTATGGTCAGCAGCTTGTATGAACTGTCTCACCCTTAATTTCCAGATGCAAAAGTCTTCCTTCCTACTGATTGGAAGCCTCACAGCACTCAGCTCCTTATTTCTCATTCCTAAACCCATAGAGACAGACTTCTAGCTAACCTTGGAGATCTACTCAGACTGGTATGCCTTTAAAGAGAAACCTCCCTCTGATATCACTTGAAAGTCTTGTTTTCAAGGCTAGATAAACACCTAGAGGCGGGGGTGAATAGGTTTTGGCCTCTATTTCAATCTTTTTACTTGTTAGTCGATTTCTGTGCTTGGTGATTAGGTTCGTTTTAGCTTTCAAGAACAATCACAGACGACACAACAATTTTATAGTACTTCCCCAATCTTGCGTACGTCCACTGTCCCTCTGTGCCTTTCTAACAATGTGTTAGACTAGGCTCTTCCCACCAAAACTCGGCTCCGTAAGAGATTACAACACAGATCACGTAGGACATCACAGGTCACATAGACCTACCACTTAGGCACTAAGCCAAACCACAGGTCACAAAGACCTTTCACTAGACACTAAGCCAAACCACAGGTCACAAAGACCATAGCCTTTATAACATAGACTTTCAACTTTAGACTCACAAAAAATCTATATAGAAGAAATAAAAAGTGATTTGATTAGACACCAGAGCAAGAACTCTGTGTATACTTCTTCCTAGACTGAGCAGATATTAGCCTAAGCTTTTGTTGTTGAAGACAATGAAGTCGGCAGTTTAATCTTTCTTCAAACAACTATCATTTCTTTGCATAGCATGTTGATCTGCTTCCTTAGAATTGCTTCTGAACCTGCTGTTGCAGATGGTGATTGCTTCAGCTATCTCTTTCCTCAGCTAAGTTTTCTGTGCAGAACAGGTTCTTCAGGCTCGACAAGAAAGGTGAGGAAGAAGATGAAGTTCGACCGCACTTTTGTTTTCAGAAAACCTAGACAAGGATTCGATTGTTTGCTCTAGCCGATATGCTTTTTTTTATTCTCTAACAACTAATCGAGCAGTGGGCCCACCACCAGGATTGATGGCTGAGATTTTTGCCATTCAACACATTCTTTCCATTTACTCTTGATTCAACGGCTCTTTGCTGTGTGTGGGCCCCATCACTTAAAGATGAAAATATTTCTTTCCAAGTGCAGAGGATGATGACAGCTGGCCGCCAGCGCCTCTTGTAGCATTCCCGCAACATTTGAATTTTGGTTGACTTTTTGAATTTGCTGACGTCAGCATGATTCAGCATCTCTGGACTTGGACAAAATTCAAACATTAGAAGCAAAGGCTTTGATTGAATGACCATCACTCAGCGCCAAAAGACTTCGACGGACGTAGAACTCAGTTCGACGAACTTAAAGGTCAGCTCGACGAAAAATGAAGACTTAGTTCGACGAACTTAGAGCTCAGTTTGACTAACTCAGAGCTCAGATCGGCGAACTCAGAGCTCAGCTCGATGAAAAGTGAAAGATATCAATGCATTTGGACTTAGCCAAATTTTCTGAGCCTTGGCGTTGAGAGAGTAAGCTCCACTCAATGCCAAACTACTTAACAAAACTTCTTTGTTATCTAGCGTTGAGTAAGTAAGCTACACTCAATGCTTTTGCTTCATGGCGTTGAGTGAGTAAGCTACACTCAACGCAGTGCTACTTGGATAGATTTTTCTGTCATGGCGTTGAGTGAGTAAGATACACTCAATGACAGGGGACTTAGTTAAAATTTTGCCCAACTTTTATGTGGAGTTGACAGACACAACAACACTCAACGCTAAAGGATGTATGGCGTTGAGTGAGTAGACACACTCAACACCTGTGGACAACCACATTTTCAGCCTATTTCTCTAGGCTTTGCTTTGACTGACTCAGCATGACTCACAACTTTTTTGCTGTATGGCGTTGAGTGAGTAGACTACACTCAATGTCTGTGTACTTGCCATATTTTTCCCTATCTATCAGTTAGGCTGAGATAGACTCAATGCTATTTGTTATATGGCGTTGAGTGAACTGTCCTCACTCAACACCTTTGGACTTGGGAAAATTTCTAGCTATACAATATTGAATCCTTAACTCTGGCATTGAGTGAGCTTGTTCCACTCAACGTCTGTGGACTTAGTACATTTTTGCTATGTCCAACAACCAATTGTTGTGTCCACTTGTCCAATCAATGTGATATGTACTAAATTGCACTCAAGACCTCAAATACACATCAAATACAGTTAATGTGTGTGATATTGACCTATTTGACTTCTTACAAATCAGGGACATTAGAACAATGGACCACACAGATGGCTTATCTTGGAGTTTACAAGAGTTTGAGATGATCTCTCACAGAGTGGCAGACCACCTCTCCGTTACAAGGAAAAAGTACAAAAATGATGAAAAAAACTAATCGCTCGGAGCCTCGATGGAACCGTGCCGACCAGGAAAATTGGCTGTCCACGGAACCTCGATGGAAACGTTCCGGCAGGGAAAAATCTCTAAATTTATGGTGTCTCGATGGAAATGCTCATGCGAAGAAGTACGACGTGCCTTGAATCCTGATGGAGCCTTTGCGCTAGAAGAGGAGCGGAGCGAATTCCTGAGCGTAGGATCGGCCTAAGTACACGATCTCGACAGAAAATCTCAGAGCTATTTCTATCCTCCGGAGTTGCTGGTCCTCCAATGAAGGTCTGTAGGTCTATTTATAGTTTTCTGGAGAGATACATTAGTGATTGCGTCGGGGCGCAATTTTTTCTGGCGAATGGCGTCGCTCCATTTCAATCACCTGAATAACCAGATTTATCAAAATGACGAAAGTCCCCCTCGGACGGTCTGCGCAGCCCGGACAGGGTGTGCGCGACCCCGCGCGGTTAAACATGGAGCACGCGCGCCTGTGGGCGCATGCGTGTGCATTGTGCTTGGGTGCTTTCGAGCCTTGGGAAGAGCACGGCTTCTTGCACGCGACTTGTCCGGACGGGTTGTTTTTCACAGCATGTTCTCGGTTCAAATCTTTCCGGTTTGATTCAGAAATTTTCATGGAAACCCATCAAGATTATTTACCCCAAAACACATTGTCTTTTTATTTTATGTTAATAATACAACTTTTCATTTTCATTTTATATTTTCTCTCTAATCACGGTACTATGTACATTAAATTCATCAAAGAGGCGAGATTATTGGTTCCAGAAGATGACAGCAAAGCAAGGTAATTAGGTACCGTACCAATAGCTAGATGCCTAAAATTTAGGTGCGCGGATAAGTAGGAGTTTGTTTCTCTAGCATGCAACTTGATTTTCATGGTAGTCATGTCAAACACGTATATTTTATGATGGTGACATTTTTCCCAACACACAGGATCAAAAATGTGGTGTCACACAAACCCAAAACTTAATAGCGCTCATGAGATTAAGAACATTATACGCCTAGTATGTTATCGTATCATATCAGTCTATCCAACCCAAAATCAAAATACTAAAGTTGGTAGATAGTCTATTCTTTTGAAAGGTTTTCTATTGTAGTTAGAATTTGATAGAAAAGGAGAATTTGGATTTCACATGTATAAAAAATACTTTTTTTTCTAAAATCTAGTTAGAAAAAGAATAATAGTATTTGCTCGGTTTTTGGTGTAGGATGCCTATCAGATGAGCACAAGAAATGTATGGATAAGGTTTGAATAAGTCAAACCCAATAAACTTTAGGCTATGCTTTAGACGAAAAATTGGACCAGGGTCAAACTCCCCAAATCCTATAAACTCTTGATTAGAGAAGATGGTTAGGGTTGAATTCAGTGTAATTATGTAAAAGTAAAAGTGGGATAGATTGCAATTACAAGTTTACATTAAGGCTTGGTTTGGCGCGGCGGGTGGAGACGAGGGCGGGAGGTGCCGGGCCGCTGTTCGAACCGGAGGGAGGAGTCCGCCGTTTGAAACGCTGTGGATTGCCCCATTCCTCAAGGGGAGGCGGGTGGAGACGCAACAAACGCAGCCGCCGGGCGTTTGGTTACCCGCCTTGCGGCGGCATTTGCCGCAAAAGCGGCCTCCAAACGCTGCGCCAAATGAACCCTAAATTAAGCTAATTTATGTGAGTTTTGTGAAACTATGTACTCAACATTCTTCAATATGTATATTGTTAATTATGTACCTTGAATCCTAACTCCAAGATAATTAGTGTTACTCTAATGGCTGACTCGTGGGGTCCAAATTTTTTTAGAATAGTTATCAAGGGTATTTTTTGGTAACTTGTAAATGTAGGTTGGGAGTGTTATATCCTCTTTGTTTTTTGGGGGTAATCATAAAATTCAAAATATGTTCATTTATTGTGACCGCCTTCCCTCTTGATCTAGTGAAAAATTGCTTGTTGTTGCACCTGTACATAAACCATCTTGAGGCAAATCACATAAATCCATGTCTCTTGTGTTTCTATTTTTTTGGTCGCTCTCCTCTCATTTCTGTAGCATCTTTGACATCTAATTAGCACCTGCATAGATTTTTTCATAAAAATTTCACCATGTCCTGGATTTAGCCATAGGTCCTAGTTTTTATCATGGAATATATCGCGATATATGCTAGGCTTGACAACTCGCTCCCATGTCACCCTATTAATTATAAAGTTTCATATTATAGAGGCGAAAAAATCTTTATCTAAATTGTTACATGTTGGATATTAATTAATTAATTCAACACTATAATGTGTAAATAATAATATGAAACAAAATTTAACAAATTACCCTCTGTGGAGCCGGTTCCAGAGCAATTCTTGCTCTAGTTATTATCCCAAACTGCCCCAACCCGCCAAGAACAGCATAGAATAGATCCGAGTTCTTCTTCTCCGAGCAAGTCACCAACTCACCCTTACCTGCAAAATTTAAATTCAAAATATTGCTCCATTATTATTATAACATATAATAATATGTATATATATTTAAAATATGCATGTAATTTAATTCCAACAAATTTGGAATACTTTTTATTATCTATACTATGTATAAAAAAATTCTTGTCACACTGTGTAATTCTTACGAATCATCAAAGTAATTGTAGTCGTTCATTATATTTTGAATATTTTTTTTAAAAAATAGTGTTGAGTGATGCGTCGGCAAGTGCACCGGTCGCTGTCAAGTAATAATTTTGGGAATAACTTTCCCGAATGTCGATCTCGAGGGAATGCGGGTTGGGTATCGTGATAGCGTCGCAGAAAGAACGTTACTAAGAGTTGAATGAAACAACAAAGAGGGTTGGATTTGGATTGCTAATTCTAACAAAACAAAAAAGAAATAATGCGGGTCGTAAGCACCGCTTCGCTAGGTGGATGGAACTAGTGCAGGCCGCTATGCCGTTCTTCGTGAGGCGGATGAACGGAGAGCAAGCGAATGAAATGAACACACGTGCGGAGAGTGAGAGTCGCAATCACCTCTTCAACCACCAACACTAGCCTTTGCTAGAGTGGTTCTAGTGCGCGAGTGGAGTGGACATGAATGGAGACGAGTGCATCACAACTAACAAAAGAGGATGTAATTAACCCAAGCAAACTTCATTCATAGACAAATAAAAACAAGTTATGGTTCATTACAAAATTTAGAGTACAATCAACTATGGAGAAGAGGTAGAATAAACTGAAAGGGGAAAAGCCTAGTTGTGGTTCTTGGCCGGAGTGGTGGGTTGTCAGTCCAATTCTCGACTCTGACCATGGTTGCTTCCGGAGGCAAATGGGTTGTCAATCCACTTGTCTTGCTTCGTCTTCTTCCATTTCCTTCAATCCTTTCTCCCTTTTGCCCTAATGACTTGCACCAAAAGTTCTCGGTTGCACACTGCTGGTGGTCGGAAACTCTCCGAAGTGATGAAGATGGCTTCGGATCGCCGGAGAAAGCTTCACGGAGGGTGGAGATGAGTGGAGGACCTCCAGGGATGAGAAACGGCGCTTCCGCGCAGCCGCGGGGCAGAAATGAAAGTGATGATGACCTAATTCGCGGAGCACGGGTTTAAATACAACAACAGAAAAACAGAGCGCACGATGAGTGGTGTACGACCAGAGGTCGTGCACACTGGATCCAGTGATCGTGTGATTAGCAGTGGTAGAGCTCCAGGAAAATAGAATAAACGGGCACGAGCAGTGGCGCACGACCAGACGTCGTGCGCACTATGTCCAATGGAGAATAGTGCGTACGATCAGTGTCTCACAACCAGTGGTCGTGAGCTATAGATTCAATGATCGTGCGCAGTATTCCTGTACCATTTGGGGTTCGATGAACAGACCGCGCACGACCAAAGGTCATGCGCTAAGGAGTCCACTGACCGTGCGTCTGTAAAAACATACGATCAGTGGCCCTTAGACGAAAAACATTCTCAAACGATCCCGGAACACACACACGACCGTTGTACCTGCAGCAAAAACAGAAGAGACACCGAAATGGGCATTCCACATTCTCCAGACACATAAAAATACCAAATAGGGCAAAAGTTTAATAACTATAGAATCACACTGAAAATGGGCCAAAAGTGCACTTAACACAGAATGGACATAATAATAAATATGACCAATTATGGCTCTAAAGTGTAGTGCATCAACGAGAAAACTAGCCCAGATGAGTCAAAAAATATGTATATAACTTCAACTCATCACACCCTCATACTTAAACATTTGTTTGTCCCGAGTAAATCATCACTCGGTGGACTAGGAAATAGTTAGCTGGCTTAGTAATTTTAAAATACAATAATGAGAGAAATCAAATATATCATGGGCATAGAACATAGAATAGATAAACATTTTAATTATACTACAGGATTTATACTTTTCGACATGCGTAAATAAATATTGTATCTACTCAAAATTGAAATTCTGGAGAATCGTTCGGTCATATGTAGGAAGAAAGTAGGCAGGCCACTCAGATGAGCATTGCCAAAGACCGGGGCTTATGATCACCTCCAAAGAAATCATCAATGTCGGGGACCATACGCTTGCCTGTTCACACTCACTCTACGGTACTAGCTCGTCAAGCGTGAATCCGTAGGACTTTTAGGATAATCATTGGGCTTAGGCTAAAGTTTGGTAGTAAAAGATAAACATGGAGGCTACATGCAACCCAAGCGAGCAAACAACAAGCTAAACCAATACAACCCCTCAGAATTGCACGTGTGACACACCCCCAGACTTAGCTTGAAAACTGGGTGTGTACACTGCCTAACTCCACCAATATCAAGAATAACAAGATGGAGATTTCATTTCTCATTATAATTCTTTTTAGATTTTCTCTTTCAATTCTCATTTTTTAATTCTTTTTTCTCTTTTGCAATCCTCAAATTTTTAGCAAGTAAAATTTCTTGAAATCATCTACCACATTACTAGAATTCCACACATCACACCTCATCAAAATATTAAATTCACTGGAGCTCATGGATTTGGTTGCGACTGGAGGATTGGCTTTAGGCTTTGGTGAATAAAGGTGGAGCTAAATCAATGGAGGGGTAGGCACAAATTTGGCTTGCAACGGTTAGCAGTTAGGACAAGGTAAACAAGGCTCAAACTAGCCAAATAGATGGCCTACGTCAAGCTTACGCTTAACTAACCATGCATCAATGCTTCGAGAGTTGCTTGGGGCAAGTTCTTAACCACCGAGAAAGATGATCCTTCCTCCTGACTCGAGCAAAACAAGTCTAGTGACGGCTACACACATCCCTGCACTACCATTCAATTTCACCAGATTCAACATTTCTGAGTAGTACAAATAATATTTATATCTATAGAAAAAGTATAAATCTACGAGCATAAAGAAAAATTAAATCTATACTATTTCTACACAGACCATGAGTACTCGATTAAGAGTACTGCACGAGTTTCGCACTACTCTATCCTAAAATCCTAAGTCAGCACCACTATTTTAAAGTTTACACACGAGCAATATATTTGACTCGAGCCGCGCGCATGGATAAGATCGCGCTCAAGTGGGTGATTCAGTGTGTGCTACATTGATTTTGATATAAATAAATAACAACTGGTATGCAATAAAATGTGGGCTCGTGTAGTGATCACAGGCATGCTCTCCCCCCAAACTTGAATGCGACACTAATAAAACTAAACATTCCAAATAATATAAAGAGTTATGAGTAAGAAGTACCTATGCTCAAAATTAAGCATACCAGTCGTACTGCGCGGTTGTCCGATAGCGGCAGATCTGCTGCGCTTCAAGAATTTCCAGCACCTGCGAATTAGAGATCCACGTAAAATAAGAAAAGAGAAATGCACATATAAAAAGAAATATACCACACAAAATAAGACCAAGTGGTCCATTTTAAAAAAAAATACTAACCTAGATAACTGATGGGTTTATTGTCTCTCAACAGGACTTATTCAAGGACCATTCACTCTTTTAACTGACGGGCGTATGAAATTTGAAGTGGTCGGGCAGTTATTCAAGTTCATGTTTCAGTAGCGGGTACCGAAACGGCGACAGAACGAATACCCATATACCTGTGTAGTTATACCTGTCTTGAACATCAGGCATGGGTAGAATAAATGTTGTGAAGCTCGACACATCTGACTCCACCTGCATCCGATCTCCATCAATGTTAGGCTGCATTACATGCCCTTGCACTAAATCGATCGGTTCCACGATGTGGTCCTGTAGAGAAGTAAGCACGAGAGCGGGGTTAGGAAATAAATTAGAAGAATGACAAAAAGTAACCTCAATCTTGAGGATGATCCCGGTGTCATCTCTCATCGGCGAAGTTGTGGGTGGATCTACACAGCTGTCTAGGCTGGTGCAAGAATGTGCTATAGTTGCATCCGCCTCGTCCGTGCATTGGACTTCCTTACATGGGACTGAGGCAGCAACCTCGGCCAAGCAGATGTCCTCCTCAATTGGATCTGGCATAATGCTACAAACACCAGCTGCTCCCTGCGAATCAACCACCACAACGGTGTCAGAAACAGAAAGAATACTATGCAAGGTAGAGGATAGAGGAGCAGTGCTCGCAAAAAAAACCAAGCACGGGCTCCTCACAACTAACAGACTCCATACAAGATGATATATGCACATCGGGAGTAAAAACATCCATGGCAGGGTTTAGATCAACACTAGTATCTGTGCAAATACTAGTATTTCTCCCTTCAAAATCTGAAGGTGGCACTAGTATGTACCCAGATACAGAAGGGCTGCTGCAAGTTGTCGCAGTGGAGACAATCCGAACATCCAGTTCATCATCCTCCTCCAACTGTGCCAAGTAAGCAACACACTCCTTCAAAGAGTGATCCCAACTCCAACAAAATAAACACTTCTTAGTCGGCTTTGTTTGTACAACGGGTACTAACGCCTGTTGGGTATTACATCCACACTAACCCAGATTTGATGAAGTCACCCTGGAAATAAGATGAATTAAGTTGTATTTGATGCTTTGTTTGAGTTATATGTTTGCAGGAATTTCACTGGGAAGTGTAGACCAATATCAGTCCACAGTGGGTCACCAAACACAGGAACTGTGCAATGTAATCCCTCATTGCATATTCCAAAGTGTTGACTTATGTGTGGTCTCTCTATTGGGATACACTTCATATTCAAGACATTGGATCTTGAGAAAAGGATTGGAAGTTGACTGCATTAGAAGAAAGAGTTTTCCCAACAACAAAAATTCTCTAAGTCTTTTACTCGAGTAGGTCTATAACTACTCGAGTAGATTGGGCATAATTTACTCGAGTAAAGAAACCTTGTACTCGAGTACTTAAGTGTATCTCTCGTGTAGCTAAGTCATGTACTCGAGTAGACGTAGTCATATACTCGAGTAGCCTGTTTATATACTCGAGTAGATCACTCATTATACCCGAGTATTAAAGGCCTCACTCATCAAAATTTTTAGTCATGGACTCGAGTAAGTATACTCACATACTCGAGTAAGTATACTCACATACTCGAGTAGATAGAATCATACTCGAGTAGTTCAT
This sequence comes from Platanthera guangdongensis, assembly GCA_039583875.1. Lineage (NCBI taxonomy): Eukaryota > Viridiplantae > Streptophyta > Magnoliopsida > Asparagales > Orchidaceae > Platanthera > Platanthera guangdongensis. The sequence goes on along the minus strand of CM077155.1, from coordinate 69,820,103 downwards.
TATACCTACTCGAGTAGATCATGTTTCACTCGTGTACCTTGAGATTTTCCTACTCCAGAATTTTCTAAGTCTTTTACTCGAGTAGAACTTTCACCTACTCGAGTAGATCACTTCCTCTCGAGTAGTTTAGTTCAACTACTCGAGTAGCTGCTTGCTGACTTCTTCAGAATTTATTCCAAGTATCACACTCGAGTAGTCCTTCATGTACTCGAGTAGTTTATGTAATATACTCGAGTAGTTTTTCTTGTACTCGAGTAGATCCTTTATGTACTCGAGCAAGTCAATATACATACTCGAGTAGTTCTTTCTGCTTACTCGAGTAGTTGATTTCTACCTACTCGAGTAGCCTATCTTTATATACCCGAGTATGTTCTCCTTCATGTACTCGAGTAGTTATTCAACTACTCGAGTAGCTCCTCTCTTACTCGTGTATATGGCTGAATTTTTCTGAAATTCGTCTAAGTTTTTTTTCTAACAGGATTTTCAAATCACGCGACATGATTGGTCCACGTGTACATCATTATGACCGATTATGACTGTTATTCTCTCCTATATAAAGTCTTATCAGAAAATGACAAACCCTAATTTTTTTTCCAAGCATTCTTGTCATTTTATTTTGAGAAAGTTCTTCAACCGACTCCTCACTATTTTCACGAAACGGAAGCCGCCGCCACCATCTTCTTCGGCCAGTCCTTCTAAGTTCAGAAGATTCATTCTGAAGAAAGTTACAGATCGAGATCGACATCACTGTTCATCTTCTCTCTCTGATTCTGTAAAAGCAAGAAGATCCAGATCTGGGCCGGGACTCTCTTCACCGATTTCTGATAGTGCTGCAAAGTCCATAAGAAGAAGCTTTCTGGCCGTTTCATCAGATCTGATTGGATTTACTGTTTGTATAATTTTCCAAAACTTTATTAATCTTGTAGGAGAAAGTTTCTCCGAGTGTAGGAGTTTTTCACTCCGAGTTTGTAGGAAGTGTTATCTTCCGAGGTGTAGATCCCGTTGTTTGGATCGAGTTTGTAGGAACTTTGTTCCGAGGGTAGGATCGATTTTTGATCCGAGATAGTGGAGTAGCCGAGTCTAGTTGATTGCTTGATCGGTGAGGGAAAGTGGATGTACCCAAGGGAGGGGAACCACTATAAATCTTGTGTCGTCTGTGATATTGGTAGATAGTCCTGTGTTGTGCTCTAATTATTTTTTATTCCGCAAAAGACGCACAACTCACCTATTCACCCCCCTCTAGGTGATTTAGGTTGACAACCGTTTTCTTTCAATTGGTATCAGAGCGAGGTTGATCGTCAAAAGGTTAACACCTTGATCATATCCAAATCTGTTGTCTGAAAGATTCTACCATAAAATGGACAAGGGCAAAGATTTCGCCAAGCTTCCACTGTGCAACAAAAATAACTTTCCCATGTGGAAAGAAAGGATAAAATTTTTCATGGAAGCTGTGGATCCAAGGATCTTCATGATCGTTGAAGATGGCCCTTACGTTCTCATGACTGTGTCCACTATCAACCCTACCAAGAAAGTTCCCAAAAAGCTAATGGATCTCGACAAAGACGAGATTGCACTTGTCTCCCTCGACAAGAAAGCTAAGAACATTATAGCAAGTGCAGTCGATGACTCGATGCTGCAAAATTTGATTCACTGTCAATCGGCTAAGGAGATGTGACATTCCTTAGTCACTTTGATGGAAGGAACTGAAGAAGTAAGGGATGATCGGAGATCCCTTCTCAACCAAAAATATGAAGCGTTCCGACAAGGGAACAAGGAAACAATTGCCGACACATTTGAAAACTTCTTCAAAATTGTGAATGGCCTAAGGGTGTATGGTCGTGTCTTCACCAACGGAGAACTGAACGACAAGTTCTTGAGATCCCTAACCAAGGAATGAGATAACAAGGTATGCGCCATCAGGGAGTTCGGGAAGCTAGCTGAAACGGACCCGCAAAATCTCTTTGGAAAGCTTATGTCTTATGAACTCCAAATCAATACAAGAAAAGCTGAAGATGAGAAAGGCAGGTCTGCACTCAAGGAGAAATCTGTCGCTTTGAAGGCGGACACCACCAGAAAGACTAAGGCTACCTCCCCTGCTCCAGATCCAGAAGTTGATGAAGAAGAAGAAACATCAGAGCCTAGCACTTCAGGCTCTGAACTATCAGAAGGAGAGTTTTCCTTACTCTCGAGGCAATTCAAGAAGTTTCTTAATAAAAAGAAACAATGGAAAGGCAAGGATGCCTTATACAGAAGATCGCGGCGCGATAGCGATCGACAAAGAAAAGGCTCAAGCAGCCACGAAAGGTATAATACTAAACAGAACAAATACGTTTCAACTGACATCATTTGCTACTGCTGTAATAAGCCAGGTCACGTCATTGCTGACTGCCCTCATAAGAAGAAGGAGGGTGGTAGAAGAGAAGACAATAAATCCTCACACAATAAGAAGAGGAAAGAGAAGAGCCTCATAGCCAAAAGGAGCAAGACTCTTAGCGACTCCGACTCATCTGAGTCAAGCGAAGAAGAAGAAGCTTACATTTGGCTAATGGCTCAAACAGATGATGAACAAGAGCCCCAGTTTACTGTCAAGGTAAACTCTCATACCCCTCTTTCATATTCTGAAGTTTCTGAACATGATTGTGAGGGTAGCTCCTCTGACGATGAGTTAGAATTAATGGCCCAGTACAAGGAGTTAATCATGGCTTACGACAAATATCGTCGAGTCATGAAGACCCAGGCTAAAGAGATTAAATCTCTAAAAGTCGAAGAGAGCATCTTGAGAGATAAAGTCGCAAAGACTGACTCCCTCGAAGAAAACTTCAATAATGCTATTGAAGAATACAACAAGGCTCTTGAGCACCTTGACCTTAAGGAGAAGATCATCAAGGGATTGGAAGCCGAACTTGCGGCTGAAAGGAAACTTGTTGAGAGTTTCTCGAAGCCCAAGACAGTTCTTCCATTCATTGCTGAATTCTCAGCAAAGGCCAAGGGAGCTGGACTAGGCCATGAAGAAGCTCCTAGTAAATCCTCTAGGAGAAACAAGAATCAACGGAAAAATAAGTCCGCCAAAAAGGCCTCAGCCGAAGAAAAGGGAAAAGCCCCTCAAAATCAAACTACATTCAAAAAGGTCATCTTTCCATCAAATGAGTTTGATTTTGACTCATCCTATGGGCACTTTGCTAGGCCTACCTATGTAGAGCCAAAGTATTGCTATCAAGGATGGTCTCGACCCCGAAACTTTGGCGAGAGTGTCTTTAAGGCACCTTATGAAGAAGTTGTTCTTCAGAGCTATGACCCTTTCAATCATGGGCATAACTTCAAGAAGGCACCAAAGACAAAGCCTGTTGTAGAGAAGCCCATAAAGGAGAAGAAGCCATGTGATTGCCATTATCATGAGGCATCTTCCTCCAAGAATGCTACCCCAGCTAGACCAAAGTTCCAAAATGTCAAGCAGGAGATCTTGAGGTAAAGGTACAACAGATTTGACTGTTGGTGCTGTGGCAAGGTTGCTCACTTCGCCATAGATTGCTGGTTAAATTCCAGAAATGCTGCAACCGCTCATGTCAGTAATGTTGAAACCGGAATCCGGCCTCTTGTGGAGTTCTACCCTTGGGGAAGGGGTGGTCTCGCGCCTACTTTGCTCCTGCAAGAAAAACAACGAGAGAGACAAGAGAAAACAGACCCAAGGGATCGGCAGGGAGGTCCCACCACAAACCCGGAAGATCTCTGAGCGCTTCCCCTCCTTAGCCAAGAGCCGAGCTAAGGTACCCTCAGAGAACACTTGAGAATGAGAGCAAGGAGGCACTGAAAGCGTGTCCTCTGAGGTACCCCTTGGGTCTTATTTATAGATTTTCAGAATCTGAACTGCCAATAACCAAAAGGACTGACCTGGAAGTACCAAAAGGCCCCTGGTTGGGTCTGCCAACAGCCAAACTCCGCTGTTCTGAACAGCTATGCGCAGTCCAACCTGGTCTGCCAACAGCGAGGCTCCGCTGTTCTGAGTAGCTATTCGCACCCCCGGGTGGTCAGCTCGCCTTCAGTTCTCCCGCAGGAGGCCGGCGCGGTCTGGCTTCGTGGCTCGCCTATCCTCCCTGGGCGAGCGCGAGCCGATAGGGGCGAGCTGCCTGTCTTCTGCCGGGCGGATCGGCAGCCAGGTCGCGTACGGGGGGTTGGCCGGCGGGTCGCCAATCGCGGGTCCGGCTCGCTTGCTGCGGTTCGCCAGCTCGCTCGCCTGAGATGGGCGGGAGCGGACCAGCCCTTCAGTCGTTCAGCCCGTTCTGCCGCTCGGGTGCGGGTCGCGGGGACAGGCCTGCTCAACCTTCCTGGCGGGGCCCGCTCGCCGGACACAGGGTTGTACAAGCAATAAGAGAAAGACCGCTTGTAGTGCTAACACTCGTAGGGGGAGCACTCTAACCCGAGACCAAGGACCCAAATGTATTTGGGTTCGTAAGGCAAATTGATTATGTTGGGTAATGTATCCATAATTACCTGGATTTGAGGAAGCCACCTGTCAAGCTAAGATGAATTCACAATGTATTTGATAAAATCCTTCAAGTTGTGCTTGCAGTTATTCCACGTTAAGTACACACCAATGTCAGGGTGCAGTAGGTCAATATACACGGGTCTGCGCGACGTATTCCCTCGTTGAGCAGATCAATGTGTTGGCATACGTGTACTCTCTCTATTGGAGTGTACTTATCTTCAAGTAGAGGGCCGTGACAATGCAAGAGCAGACAAGGAGCAAGGATGGGTCAAAGAGCAGCTCATGGGTGTAAAGACGAAAATTCTTCTAAGTAACAATCGACGAGAATCACCAAGTGATTCTCGCCGATTCGGCTAGAATCACTAGTGATTCTCGCCGAATCGTCGAGAATCACTGGCTGATTCTCGCTGTCTCTATCCGGCTACATCAAAGCGTGCAAATTTGGCGCTAAGTCATAATCGTCGAGAATCATCAAGTGATTCGGCGAGAATCACTAGTGATTCTCGCCGAATCGTCGAGAATCACTGGCTGATTCTCGCCGACTCGTCGAGAATCACCTTCGATTCTCACTGATTTTGACTTGGGCGATTTTCTGGATCCCGCTGGACCGGATCAAATGTTAAGGCGCTGTTTTGAACCGGTATTAGGGTTTCTTCTGGTGGGACCCACAGCGGTCATAAAGACGTATACTACTGTATAAATACTCGCGTATTTTTGAACAGTAAAAAAAAATTTGAAAAACAAAAGCCGAGCCGCCGACGTGACCTAGATCGCGAAATCCGCTCCGCCGCCGTCGCCGCTAGTGCCAGTAGATCGCCGGATTTGATCGTGGTTGCTTCCAGATCTCCCGACGACAGAAGCTCAGCCGAGCACAGCATCTCACGTGTACAACCCCGTGTCCGGCGAGCAAGTTCAACAAAGGCCAAACAGGCGAGCTCGGCGAGCTCGGCAGCAGCAGGCGAGCCCAGCAGCAGTAGGCAAGCTCGGCGGCAGCAGGAGCGGGCCAGAGTTCGGCATCCGTCGACCAGAGATCGACGATCGGCGACCCGGAGCTCGGCATTCGCCGAGCGGGCTGAGGCTCGCGTCCTCGCAGTGGAGCTCGGCAGCCGCTGGCGAGCAAAGCATGCCGAGGTGGCCAGGGGTCCCAGCTCGCCTGGGGGTCAGAGGTACCTTTTACTGTTTTACCCCTGCTGGTCTGCCCATAGCCCTTCAAAACAGCGGAGTTTGGCTGTTGGCAGACCCAGCCGAGGGTTTTCTGGTATTTTCAGGTCAGTTATTTTGGTTATTGGCAGTCCGGGTTTCAAAAACTATAAATAGGACCCAACGGGTACCCCTGAAGGCAGGTTTTTTCCCTGAGCTTCTCTCTCCAAATTCTCTAAGTGCTTTCTGAGGGTACCTTAGCTCGGCTTCAGGCTAAGGAGGGGAAGCGCTCTGAGATCTTCCGGGTTTGTGGTGGGACCTCCCCGCCGAGCCCTTGGGCCTGTTTCTCCTTGTCTTGTTATTTTTCCTTGCAGGAACGAAGTAGGCGCGAGACCACCCCTTTCCCCAAGGGCGAGCTCTACAGGAAGCCGGGTTCCGGTTTCAACATTTTGGTGCGGTGAGCGTGGATCGAGGTCAGCACAGAAAAGTTCCCGCGAGTTCAATGACGGGGCAAGGATCCGACAGGCCGAGCTCGCCGCCCCCCCCCCCCCCCCGCCTCTCGCAACGGTGGGAATGTTCGAAGACTTCAGAAGCGAGGTGCTGAATCTGGTCAAGTTCGCACTCGGCACGCGGGCCGAGTGCTCGACCCCGGCAAACCAGATCGCGGTCGCCCCCTCATTGGGCGAGGACGCTCCCGGCAGGCGAGCTGGGAAGGAAGTGGCCGAGGAGGGCCGTGGGTGCAAGCTCCCCGGGCGCGAGCTCTTCCCCGGCTCGGCAGGCCGAGGTCGCTTCGGCGAGCTGGGCTCGCGAGACTCGCCAGCTCGCCCAGTAGGGGGAGGGAATCCTTTCAGCGAGCTGGTCTCTTCAGCTCCAGTTCCAGATGGGTTCAGGGAGCCCGAGATGTCCTATTACACTGGGAAGGGAGACCCGGTACAGCACGTCCAATGGTTCGAGGACGTGGTCTCCATCCGTCAGATGTCAGACGGATTCAAGTGCCGGCTCTTCGCCATCACCCTCCGAGAGAAAGCGAGAGAATGGTTTCACCAGCTACCGGCCAGCTCTATCTATTGCTTCGAGGACTTGCGCCGAGGATTCATGCTGAGATTCACCACTTCGAAGAAGAGGAAGAAGGAGTCCGAGTCCCTGTTTCACATCAAGCAGGGGGTGAACGAGACGCTGGGGAGCTACGTGGACCGATTCCAGGAGGAGGTTACTCAGGTCCAGGAGATGCCGGGCCATAGTCTGATGATGGCCTTTACCCTGGGCCTGCAGCAGGGATTCTTCCGGATGGAGCTGAAGAGAGTTCCCCCCTTCTCCTACGAGGAGTTGATGTAAAGGGCGGCGAGAGAGGTTGACGGGGAGGCGTCAAACCCGGAGTTTGCAAGGAAATTGGCCAGGTGGGCCACGGAGGAGGAGAGGGAATCGAAGGGAGGAAGAGGTCAGGAAGAAAGAAGAGGGGAGCCCAGGCAGAGGGAGCAGAGGCCGCTCCAAGGGCAGCAGCAGCCGGGGTGGGGGCGTCAGGAGCCCGACCGTCGGCTAGGCTGGAGGCCAGAGTGGCAGGGGCAGGGGCCTCAGAGGGGAAACTTCGGAAGAGGTCACTTCCAGGGGAGGCAAGACCAATTCCACCCCCCAGGTTGGAGGCAGGGCCAGAGGCCCCGGCTCCCCGATCAAGAGGAGGCCATGGCCATAGCCTTGGGGGCCAGGAGAGGAGCGTGGAGGAGAAGAAGGAGGGAGGTTAGGGTGGAGCTGCCCTACTGCGACTTCCATCAGGAAGAAGGGCACGCAACAGCCACATGCCCGGAATTCTTGGAGATGAGGGGGAACAGGGAGCAGCAGCAGCAGCAGGGGGCGCGACAGGAAGTGAGGATCGAGGAGGTCCTGCCTCGGGCGGAGGAGGATCGGTGTGAAGACCGGGTGGACGTGGGAACCCGGGGAGGAATCGGGATGATCCACGGGGGAGCAGGGATTGAGGCCTCCCGCAAGGATAGCCTCCACACCATGTACCGGCGAAGCGTCGCCTCTACGTCCCAAATCCCGCCACCAGAGGAGAGGATCACCTTTTCCAGGAGTGATCTACCAGACCACGAGGACCCGTTCTGTGATGCGCTGGTCATCAAGACGGCCATCGAGAACTTCACCGTCTCACGGATCCTCGTGGACAACGGAAGTTCCGTCAACGTCGTCTTCAAAAAGGCGTTCGACGCAATGAAGGTGGAGGCGAGAAGAGTGCTGGCCTCGGATGGCCCCCTGTTCGGGTTTTCAGGAGAAAGGAAGGAGGTAGAAGGAGGAGTCGGACTCCATGTCACCTTGGGGGGGCAGTCCCGAAACTGCAAGTTCGTCATTGTGGACGCCCCCAGCAGCTACAGCGCCATCTTTGGAAGACCCCTGATCAGCGCCTTCCGCTGCGTCCCCTCGTCTTTTCATCAATGCTTGAAGTTCAACACCGAGGGGGTACAAGTCAGGGTTAGGGGAGACCCAAAGGTGGCGCGGGAGTGTTATGTCACTGCGGTGAACACCATCTCTTGGCAGGAGGGAGCCGAGGAGATGGGGCGAAGGATGGAGGTCGAGGAGGAAGCTGGGGGGGAAGAGCTGGGAGAGAAGGGCCACGCAGAGGAGGCGGCCAGAGGAAGTTTGGAGGAGGTGACCGAGGTGAGGGTCGAGGAGGAGGTAATGGAGGTAGAGATCCCCGCTCCGGAGGAAGGGGACGCCGAAGGATGGGCGGAGCAGTCCAGGCTGGAGGCAGCTGAGGAGGTGGTGGAGCTGGAGGTGCTCACCCGAGGAGGAAGGGTGGAAAAGATTCGCGTCAGCGGGGGGCTGACCCCGGAGGACCAAGGCAGGATGCTGGAGTGCATCCAGAAGAATGTGGACATCTTCGCCTGGAGCGCCGCGGAGATGCCGGGGGTTGACGCGGATGTGGCCTGCCACCGCCTCAACTTGGACCCGGGAACACGCCCCGTTCAGCAGAAGAAAAGGTCCACGGCGGACAAGCTGGCGGAACCCATCAGGGAGGAGGTGGCGAAACTTCTCAAAGCGGGCTTTGTGTCCGAAATTCAATACCCTGGATGGGTCTCGAACGTTGTGATGGTCAAAAAGGGAGACGGCCGCTGGCGCTTGTGTATCGATTTTTCCCTTCTTAATAAAGCTTGTCCTAAGGATTGTTACCCCTTGCCTCGGATCGACGCGCTGGTTGACTCAGCCGTCGGTTTTTCTGTAATGAGTTTTTTAGATGCATTTTCAGGTTACCATCAGATCAGGATGCACCCCCCGGACATAAAGGATGTCTCATTCATCACAGGGGACGGTTGCTACTGCTATAAGATGATGCCGTTCGGGCTGAAGAACGCTGGAGCCACCTACCAAAAAATGATGGATAGGATCTTCAAGGAGCAGAGGGGAAGGAATCTGGAGGTATATGTAGATGACCTCATGATCAAGAGCCGGGATGTGGACTCCCACCTCCGGGACCTGGAGGAGACCTTCGACACCCTGCGCAAGTACAAGATGCGATTGAACCCACTAAAATGTGTCTTTGGGGCCAGCAGGGGAAAGTTTCTGGGGCATCTCCTCACCCCCGCAGGGGTCGAGCCGAACCCAGACAAGGTCAAGGCCATCTTGGAGCTGGGATCCCCGCGGAATGCAAAGGAAGTCCAACGGTTGACAGGGAAGCTAGCAGGGCTGAGTCGCTTCCTCTCTCGGGCAGGGGAGAAGTGCTCCCCCTTCTTCAAGACACTAAGGGGGGGACAGAGGTTTGAATGGAGCAGGGAATGTGAAGAGGCCTTCCGAGCCCTCAAGGTGCAGTTGACACAGGCTCCGCTGCTCCAAGGGCCAAAGGAGGGGGAGGATCTGTTCTTGTATTTGGGGGTCGGGACGGAGGCCTTGAGCTCGGTCCTGGTTCGAGAAGAAGGGAAGAGACAGCTCCCCGTCTATTATGTGAGCCGGGTCTTGAGGAAGGCCGAGCTCCGGTATCCGATCTTGGAGAAGCTTGCGTTCGCCCTAATCATCTCGGCTCGGAGGCTGCGACCCTACTTCCAGGCACACTCAATCCGAGTAGTGACCGACCATCCCCTCCGCAACATCTTCGAGGGGGTGGAGCATTCAGGCAGATTGGCTAAGTGGTCGGTGGAGATGAGCGAGTTCGACGTATCCTTCGTTCCGCGGCTCTCGATCAAGGCCCAGGCAATGGCCGATTTCCTTGCTGACTATGTGGTTGAAGTGGCGGAAGGAGAGCTCACTCACCCGGCTCCTTGGAAGGTGAGGGTGGATGGAGCATCAGGAAGGCATTCCCTAGGAGTGGGAGTGATCCTAGAAAGCCATCAAGGGACCCGAATCGAGCAAACGGTAGTGGTGCACTTTCCTGTTACCAACAACCAGGCCGAGTACGAGGCCGTGATAGTAGGGCTTCGCCTGGCCAGGGAGCTTGGGGTGTCGGATGTGGAGGTCCTCACAGACTCCATGGTAGTAGCCTCCCAAATCAACGGGGAGTTCGAGGCAAGGGAACCCACCCTGCGGTCATACTTGGCCAAAGTAAAGGGGATCATCGGAACTTTCCAAACTTTCGCCATCCAACATGTGCCCAGGGAAGAGAACGAACAGGCCGATCAGTTGGCTAAGCATGGTCCCCGGGTGGGAGGCACCATCACCGACCTGTTCCGCCCCTCCATCGAAGAAGGAGAGCTCATGGATATCGATCAGCAAGCTTCATGGATGGACCCAGTGGTGGCTTTTCTCTCCACAGGGGAGTATTCGGAGGGGGTAGACAAGAAGAAGCTAAGACACAAATCAGCATACTACCTCCTCCAGGACGGGCAGCTGTACAGAAAAACCCTCTCAGGGATGCTGGCCCGCTGCGTAACCGAGGGAGAAGTGCGAAGGATCTTGGAGGAGGTCCACTCCGGGGAATGTGGGAGTCACTCCGGGAGTCGGACCCTGGAAGGGAGGATAGTCAGGCAAGGTTATTTTTGGCCCACCCTCGGCCGGGACGCTGCAGAATTCGCAAGGAGATGTCACAAGTGCCAACTGTTTGCCCCCCTCCAGCTACAGCCGGCCCAACGGCTCCGTAGCATCACGGCCCCATGGCCCTTCGCAATCTGGGGAATGGATCTGGTTGGGCCGTTTCCCCAAGCCAGCGGTCAGAGGAAATTCCTTCTAGTGATGATTGACTACTTCTCAAAGTGGATGGAGGTAAAAGCGTTGGCTAAGGTGACCTCCCAGGTGATCATGAATTTTATATGGGGGGAGATCATATGTCGCCATGGGCTGCCCCAGGCCATCGTCACAGACAATGGGCCCCAGTTCGCCAGTGCCGAGTTCACCAGCTTTTGCGAACAGCTTGGGATCGATCTCAGGTTCGCCTCGGTTCACCACCCCAGGAGTAACGGACAAGTGGAGGCCGCAAACAAGATCATCGTCAACCTCCTCAAGAAAAAGGTGGAGAACCTGAAAGGGAGCTGGGTGGAACAACTCCCCGCGGTTCTTTGGGCCCTGAGGACCACCCCCAACACAGCTACAGGAGAGACCCCTTTCAAACTCTCCCACGGGTGCGAGGCGGTGCTCCCCATCGAATTCGAAGTCCAAACACCGCGAGTCGTGACAGCAAAGGAAGGCCGCGAGGAATGGCAAGCAGAGAATGAGGAGGAACTAAGGCTCTCCCTTGACATGGTGGAAGAAGTCAGAGACCTTTCCGCCATCCGACAAGAGGAGGTAAAAAGAAGAATGACCAAATACTTTGACAAGCATGTCAGGATCAAGCAGTTCGTGGAGGGGGACTTGGTGTTGAAGAAAGTAGATGCAGCGGGGAGGTCAGCATCCGTAGGGAAACTCAATCCCAGCTGGGAGGGACCGTTCATAGTAAAGACGGCCTTGGGATCGGGGGGCTATCGACTCCAAAATGTAGAAGGCGAGACCTTGAGCCTCACCTGGAGTGGTGACGACCTCAAACGCTTTTTTCCCTGAACCATGTAAGCGACACACTGATTATAATAAATTCTTTCAAGCTCTCTGATATCGTTGCAATTGGCCTGCATGGTGGAATATGATGTATTTTGGACCCCGAGCAGATCCCGCTGTCAGGCTCTCACCTAGCTGACAGGGCTGGAAGTCACTCGGTGTCATCCTTGGCCTCGAGCAGATCCCGCTGTCAGGCTCTCACCTAGCTGACAGGGCTGGAAGTCACTCGATGGTGATGTATTTTGGACCCCGAGCAGATCCCGCTGTCAGACTCTCACCTAGCTGACAGGGCTGGAAGTCACTCGATGGTGATATATTTTGGACCCCGAGCAGATCCCGCTGTCAGGCTCTCACCTAGCTGACAGGGCTGGAAGTCACTCGGTGTCATCCTTGGCCTCGAGCAGATCCCGCTGTCAGGCTCTCACCTAGCTGACAGGGCTGGAAGTCACTCGATGGTGATGTATTTTGGACCCCGAGCAGATCCCGCTGTCAGGCTCTCACCTAGCTGACAGGGCTGGAAGTCACTCGGTGTCATCCTTGGCCTCGAGCAGATCCCGCTGTCAGGCTCTCACCTAGCTGACAGGGCTGGAAGTCACTCGATGGTGATGTATTTTGGACCCCGAGCAGATCCCGCTGTCAGGCTCTCACCTAGCTGACAGGGCTGGAAGTCACTCGGTGTCATCCTTGGCCTCGAGCAGATCCCGCTGTCAGGCTCTCACCTAGCTGACAGGGCTGGAAGTCACTCGATGGTGATGTATTTTGGACCCCGAGCAGATCCCGCTGTCAGGCTCTCACCTAGCTGACAGGGCTAGAAGTCACTCGGTGTCATCCTTGGCCTCAAGCAGATCCCGCTGTCAGGCTCTCACCTAGCTGACAGGGCTGGAAGTCACTCGATGGTGATGTATTTTGGACCCCGAGCAGATCCCGCTGTCAGGCTCTCACCTAGCTGACAGGGCTGGAAGTCACTCGGTGTCATCCTTGGCCCCGAGCAGATCCCGCTGTCAGGCTCTCACCTAGCTGACAGGGCTGGAAGTCACTCGATGGTGTCGGCCTTGAAGTCGTCAGGTGTAGGTCAAAGTCTGTGGCAGGAAACGAAGGGGAAGGGTTTTGACAGGGCGAGCTCGGGCTCGGCGAACCCAGCTCGGCATAACCGAGAAAGTAAGTTGGACTAGAGGGCTCGGCATAGGCGAGCTCGAGCTCATCATTTCCAGCTCGGCATAGGGAAGCAGGCAGCGAGCCCGGGGCCTCGCCGAAGATGAACCTGGCCAGGGCTCCTCGCACCCCAGGCCCATCATACTTCGAGAAAATTTCCTCGATGAACACAACCTGGGCAGCTCGCGTGCGAGTAGAGGTAGGCAGACAGAAGGCAGAAGTCCGCGCGCGAATGGTAATGGCGTAATAAGGGGGGAGAGTAACTCGCCGAGGAATCATTGGGACTCGGCGATCACTCCAAACGCACTTCGCTCGCGGGCGCGCTCTCATAATCACTACTCGCGGAACCTGTCTCGGCGAGGTCGCGGGAGAAAATGCATACATTCATGACACAATGAACATAATAAAAAAAACACCGGTATGATCCAAAACACTTGTTTATTTATAAATGTACAGGGGGCTCGCCTCCGCGAGTAGTCAAAAAAGAAAAAAAAGGAAGAAACAAAAATACAGGGCCGTCAGCTGGCCTCGCCCCCTCCGCCGGACTGATCCTCGCCGTCGCCCGAGTGGTCCTGGAAGCTCTTCCCGAACATAGCGTCCATGCTGTCCTCCTTCTCGCTAGGCTGCGTCGCCGGAAACAGACTCGGCATCAGGTCCCGAGCTGAGATCTCCCCGCATCCTTCCACCAGCACCCCTGAGTCCTTCATCATCGCGAGAGTGCACTCGGCGGTCTGAATGGAGTTGATCCGTAGTCTCTCAACGAGGTCCGCCTCGCCGAAGATGCGCGGGCACTTGTAGGGAAGAGTGGGATCGATGTCGTGCCCCGGGAAGAAGATCTCCGCCTGGCGACGCACTTCGCCGAGAAGGTGCTGGTTCTCCCCCTTCAGCTTCGCGTTCGCGCTCTCCAACTCGCCAAGGCGTGCGCGCAGTTGGACGATCTCTTCCCCTCGCTCGACGTCGCGAGCCTGGAGCTCCCCAGCAGCGTCTGCCTCCACGGCCAGCTGCGCGCGCAGGCGGCCGTTCTCCTCCTCTAGCTCAGTGTTGCGAGCCTGGAGCTCGCCCGCCGCCTTGGCATCCTGGAAAAAAGTTCACTTAGCAGCAACACAAGAAGTTTTCCAAGTAAAAGAGTGGTGCATGACACTTACCAGCCCGCCCGCAGTCTTGGCGAGAAGACTATCCGCGATGCCGAGTCGCCTCGCCTGATCGGCGACCTGCTCCTTGGCAAGGTCGCGAGCTTGCTCGGCCTTCTCGAGCTGGTGACTGAGGGCGAAGCTGCGGCGCGCCAGCATGTGGTGCAGCTCCAGAGTCCGCAGGTGGGACTGCAGGCCCTCATGGCCGAGCTGCCGGAGGGTCGCCCTCTTGTAGGCCTCGGCATCCTCCCGGCCATAGAGGCCAAAGCCGAGGGCGTAGGCGTGACCGGTGGCGGGTTCGCGGTCGTGCCAGGATGGGTGCAGGGTGGAGACGGAGACTCGATGAGCGAGCTCGTCCCACTGCAGCATGGGCTCGCCCGCGGAATCCTTCCAGCGCGCGCCGAAGTTGAAGAGGGGGTGCTGCTTCGGCGGCGCGCGCTCGCGGGCAGCCCTCTTCGCCGAGGGAGGAGGGGAGATCGCAGCCGAGGAAGAAGGGGCCTTGCCACCCTTTCTGCCCTTGCTGGTAGTCTCCTTCAGCGGGCTCCCCGGAGACACGTCGGGAGGGGTCTCCGACGAGCTGATGTACTTGGGGCTGGACTGATGTTGTTGTTGCCCCCGCGGAGCCAGCAGGGCTCTTCGCATCTTCTTCACCTGACGGGGGCCGGATGGCGGGTTCGACCCCGCGTCCTCAGGACGCCTCTTGCTGGAAGAGGGCTGCGAGGAGAGCGCCTCATCTCGGCAGGCCGCTGCCGCCGCCCTCTCGCGAGCAAGAGGGTCAGCATCAAGCCCCGGATCCGCAAAAGGCGGGTTCGCGGGGATTATTCGCTCCCCTGCAAAAAATACTTGGGAAGGTTAGAAATCCCAGAGATGATAATGTGCCGAGTCCGCGAGTAGGCGAGCTCGGCAAGAGGAAGGAAGCATACCTTCGCCGGGCAAAACCGGGGAAGCGCGTCGAGGCCCCTCCGCAGGAAGGCGACCTCGAAATCCTTGTGGAGGAAGAATTTGTGGAGCTCGGCGTCGTTGCCGGACACGGCCGGCGGGCGGTACACCTCCTCGCCTTTCTGTTGCGGCGAGTAGGGGATGTTGCCAAGATCGCCCTTGATGAAGGCGATCTTGGTCATCCAGGTGTGGTGCTTGTTCGCGATCTCGCGAACTTTGATCAAGGAGCCGCCGAAGTAGGCGACCCCGTCCGTCGTCGCCTTGTAGGAGAAGAGCTTCCTGAACACAGTCAGGTTGAACTCGATCCTCTCCCGCCGGAGGTAGCTCGCGAACGCCACCATCATGGCGATGGCGTTGGAGTTCAGCTGCGCGGGGACGGCCCCGTAGTACTTCAAGATCTGCCGGATCTCCGGCCATAAAGGAAGTCGCAGCCCCACCTCGAAGTGCGAGATGGGGAAGGCGAGTTCGTTCTCGTAGAACGTATTGATGGCCTCGCCCGGCCCCGGCCTGCGCGCCTCAAAGCCCGGCGGCACATACAGGGCCTTGAATTCGGCGAGCTCCTCCTCGCTGGTGTGGCCGTCAAAGAAACAATAATCTGCGAAGTGCTGCGCGCACTTGGAGCGGCCATCGGCGTCCGGATTAGTCTTGCCCATGGTCGCAGGAAAGAAGCAAAGAGGCAACGCGAGCAGAAGAAAGAAAAAGCAGGAAGGGAAGCAGAGCAATAAAGACAGTACGGGGGTAGGTGAGGGGGGGGGAGCTATTTATAGAAAAGAATCTGAGGCAGGCCGTCACATCGGCGCATCTCGCCATCCCAGCTCGCCACCCCAGCTCACCACCCCAGCTCGCCGACTTCCGGCGCATCCTCACTAAGGCTAAGTCAAAACATTACGGCATTTTATTTAAATAACAATCAAAATGTTCTAAAAATTATCCATCCCCGCAGGGGAAAGTTCGAAACAGAAGAAAAACAGGGCGCGCGAGCGGGGAGGGCACCAGGATGCGAGCGCCGGTCGGCTCGGCAGGGGAGCCCGCAAGTTTACCTACCCCGGCCTCGCGATCCCCGCCCCCCAAGCTGCCGCGCGCGGAGAAGCTCGCGGATCCTTCCAGAGTTCCTTTGCGCGACCAGGAGGCCGTCATCTATCTCATCCAGGAGTCGGGAAGGAGACATCAACTCGCCAGGCCGGCCAAGGCGCACCTCCTCGGCAAGGCGCGCATAGTCACGCTGCAGCGTCTCGTTGGCTCCTTGCACCTCGCGCAGGCTGCACACCAGCTTCTTAAGGAGCTTGACCTCCCTCCTCGACAGCTCGCCCTGATCCACCTCCGGACCCAGGTAAGAGTCCAGCGAGCTCGGAGATGGGAGGGGAGAATGGTGGGCCGCTCGCGAGGACTCCTCGGCAGCCGACTGACTGGGAAGGGCTGTAAAGGCAGATGTCAGCAGAGCAAAAGCTTGTGAAGCACAGGGTTGAGCGAGGCAGACCTGAAGAGCTCGGCGGCTCCAAAGAGATGCGAGGAGGGATGAACCTCAGGTCCTTCCCGCGACCTGGGCCGCGAGCTCCCGGCGAGATGGGCTCAAAGCCCGGGACAGGAATGGACCCCGGGCCCCCCCCGGCGGGCGCATCAATGTGCCGAGGAGGGGAGCCAGGCGGCGAAGCTGGCCTCTGCGAGCTCACAGGCAGGATCCCGAAGAGGAGCGGCGGATCCCGTGGATGGTGGTCCGGGGCCGAAAGTTGTGAAGTGGCGGGGACAGCCTCGCCTCGCGGCGTGGGAACCCGCGGCGCGGTCCCCTCGTCATCTGGAAGGCCGCCCTGATCGTCACCGACAACAACGACCTCCCTATCATTCTCCAGAACAGTTCGAGTAGAAGAGCCGGTCTCGCGAGCCAAAGTGGCCCTCAGGTCGTGGAAGATGGGCTCAGCCGCCTCGAGAAATGGCCTTGACCTCTTGGAGCCCGGCTCGGCGGGATCAACTTGAGGGACCTTTGCGGGGACCGCCGTCAGCGCGGCAATACGAGCCTCGGAAGCCCGGCGAGCTCGATCTACGCGCTCTTGAATCTCCTTAGGAAGGGGCATCTTGGCAAGGCAGCAGGGGGAATGGCAAGAGCCAGGTAGCAGAGCAGGTGCACATATATATAGCCGCAGGTGGCCCCCACCATAAGATTCCCTTCAACTCGCTAGCCGGAGCTCGCCGCACACTTCGGGTTGGATGTTTCTTTCCGAGCTTTTTGGCAAGCTCGAAAAGAGCGGGGATTGTGTACAACCCCGTGTCCGGCGAGCAAGTTCAACAAAGGCCAAACAGGCGAGCTCGGCGAGCTCGGCAGCAGCAGGCGAGCCCAGCAGCAGTAGGCAAGCTCGGCGGCAGCAGGAGCGGGCCAGAGTTCGGCATCCGTCGACCAGAGATCGACGATCGGCGACCCGGAGCTCGGCATTCGCCAAGCGGGCTGAGGCTCGCGTCCTCGCAGTGGAGCTCGGCAGCCGCTGGCGAGCAAAGCATGCCGAGGTGGCCAGGGGTCCCAGCTCGCCTGGGGGTCAGAGGTACCTTTTACTGTTTTACCCCTGCTGGTCTGCCCGTAGCCCTTCAAAACAGCGGAGTTTGGCTGTTGGCAGACCCAGCCGAGGGTTTTCTGGTATTTTCAGGTCAGTTATTTTGGTTATTGGCAGTCCGAGTTTCAAAAACTATAAATAGGACCCAAGGGGTACCCCTGAAGGCAGGTTTTTTCCCTGAGCTTCTCTCTCCAAATTCTCTAAGTGCTTTCTGAGGGTACCTTAGCTCGGCTTCAGGCTAAGGAGGGGAAGCGCTCTGAGATCTTCCGGGTTTGTGGTGGGACCTCCCCGCCGAGCCCTTGGGCCTGTTTCTCCTTGTCTTGTTATTTTTCCTTGCAGGAACGAAGTAGGCGCGAGACCACCCCTTTCCCCAAGGGCGAGCTCTACAGGAAGCCGGGTTCCGGTTTCAACATCACGCGTCTAACCTGAGATCCTTTGTCTCTTGATTCATTGACCGGGAGAACCTTCCCCTTCCGAATCGATCGAGACGATCGATCCTAGTGTGACCGTTGAAAGACCTTGCTAGCTGTGCTACGAAGATTGAATCTCCAAAGTACAGTCGCTACACTCCGTTGTCGCCGCCGATCCCGAGAACCAAGCCGCCGCCCTTCTTACCGCCGCCAGTTTCGGGGAGATTTTCTCCAAGAGAGATCTAGGGTTGTGGACTCTTCGTTGACTTGTCATCGAACGAAGAGGGACACCTTAGTCTCCAAAAGTTGTTTGTATTTCTTGTACATTCTATTTTCATTTTTGTTGTAAAGGAACGTTGGTTCCTAGTTGTAAGGGTTGGGTGCAAACCGTGTTGTGAGAGTGTTGACTCCTACGTGTGGAAGGGTTCCTTCCGTTAGTGCAAGGATTGGATTTCAATCCTGTTGGTGAAGTGACCGAGTCGTCCCTGGTTGGGAGATAGGTCGAAGGGGGAAAGTGGATGTACCCAAATTGGGGAACCACTATAATTTGCTTGTATCCTTTCTGTGTTGTGTTGTTTTGTTTTCTTGTGCAGGTACAATTTTAATTCCGCAAAAATGCTGCACGTCACCTATTCCCTCCCCCCCCCATAGGTGAAGGTAGTTGACACTAGGTGGACTTTCAAGTGGTATCAGAGCGAGGTTACTCATCAAATAGGTTAACACCTTGAGTAGAATCCTGCCACCAGTGTCAAAAGCATGGAGCTGGATCATGGGATCTCTCCATTAAGACTTCCCACGTGCACTAAGGAGTATTATCCCGTCTGGAAGATGAGAGTGTCCTATCACCTGGAGGCTATCGATCCTCGAGCATCTCTCATCTTAGAAGAGGGTCCATTCATTCCTATGAAGACCTCCGGCTCTGGAAAGGATATCCAAATCCCTAAGTGTATTACTCAGATGTCGGAGACTGAACTCTCATTATTTAATCTGGACAAGATGATTCGTCATATCATCATGGATGTCTGGTCTGGACCTTCTCGATCTAGATTGGAAAAGTGTGGGACGGTCAAATCTATGTGGGTAACCATCTCAGATCTGATGGGGGGATCAAGGAAAGCAGGGATCTGCTATCAGCAAGAGGATGAAGCCTATGTGGGGGTCCTCGCCTCTGAAGATGAAGGCAAGGATCAATCGAACAGCATCAGGGCTCCGGTGTCCTTGTCAGAGACTGAAGAAGAAATTGAGGAAAGCAGTTCTGATGAAGCTGACACAACGGTCTCTGGCGCTAGTGACAATAACTCTGAAGAGCAGGTAACTTCTTTATCTTGCCCCTTCTCTCTTGAAGTTCCTAAAGACAGGAATTGTCACCCTTCAGAAAATCCTGATTCCCTGAAGAGAGCCCTTCAGAAAAGCAACCTACTTGTTGAGGAGCAAGCTCAGGAGATTGCTCGGCTGAAGATCTTGTTGGTTCTCCAATTGGCATCCAACAAGGTCAAGGACTCTAAAATCTCAGATCTAGAGAGTAGTCTAGAGAATGAGAAAAGGATAGTATCCAACTTTTCCAAGGTTGATGCTATAAAGAGAAAAGAAGAAAATGGGTGGATCTCCCGAATTATCAATTCATGGAGAAATGAGGAAACGGTATACAGCAGCCGGCAAAGCTGTAACTCTTCTTATGGACGGATTGAAAAAGAACACAGATACACTCGCAGTCATTAATCAGAATGCTCATGTCGTGGCAAATAACATCCAAAAATTTGATGCCAACATGGTGACTCTTAACAGCAATCAACAAGCCTTGATTACCGAGTTCTCCAAGACTACAAAGCATATTGATCAGTCACTGCATTCTTATGCAAACTCCATTGCCGTCGAAGCCAAAAAGGGGGAGAAAGAATATACAGCTAAGATGGCCGAGCTTCAGGAAATCATAATCAAAAATTTTGAACAGTCAAACATATATGTTTATGACAGTTGCTGGTGGATGCTCAAACAAGCGTTAGGCGCCAATATCCCTGAAAATCCTGAGGGTAATCCTGCTCCTGAAAATAATACTGCGGCTGATGAGAGAGCAAGTGCGGAAGAAGTTCCTTTAAGTGAAGCTGATGCTCAAAGGGCTGCTAGGGCCACCTCCAAAGCAAAATTGATGGCCATGTTTGACCAAGGAGCCCTAGCAAAAGCTAGGGACAAGAGAAAATCTCAAGAAGGGACATCTAAGGAAACGCAAGCTGAAAAGAAAATCAGATTGAAGGAGGATGAAGTGAGGAACGAAAGGTGGAGTCCGGTATCAAAGAGTATTATCTTGGACACGTTCTCGCTACAAGAAAAAGGGGAAATCAATCGGAACGACGTATACAACCAGCATGAGTGGGAGTTGCACAAGACATATGAAGCTAAACGGAACATCTTCTTCAGGACCAACACTGCGGCAGATAAAGCTCCTCCTCCCAGATACTATCCAAAGCCCAAGGAGTACGTTGAGAGGCAAAGAAAGAAGTTCCTGGCTCAAAAACACAAGGATGACCTAGCCAAAGAGAAATAGACAGAAGTTTATAGCTTGTCATTTTCTCAAGAACACATTTATCTTTTCTTATTGTTATATGAACAGTCTTGGGAATATATATATATATATATATATATATATATGAATTTATGATTGACTCAAGCTTTGATCTGTTTGCCTCTATTTCCTTGTGCCGTATCTTTAAATTCTATATGTTGTATATATTATCTGGATGGTGGTATTCATCTTAGCTAGTAGGATTTTGGCTTCGTCAAATAGGGGGAGATTGTTGGGTAATGTATCCACAATTACCTGGATTTGAGGAAGCCACCTGTCAAGCTAAGATGAATTCACAATGTATTTGATAAAATCCTTCAAGTTGTGCTTGCAGTTATTCCACGCTAAGTACACACCAATGTCAGGGTGCAGTAGGTCAATATACACGGGTCTGCGCGACGTAATCCCTCGTTGAGCAGATCAATGTGTTGGCCTACGTGTACTCTCTCTATTGGAGTGTACTTATCTTTAAGTACAGGGCCGTGGCAATGCAAGAGCAGACAAGGAGCAAGGATGGGTCAAAGAGCAGCTCATGGGTGGAAAGACGAAAATTCGTCTAAGTAACAATCGACGAGAATCACCAAGTGATTCTCGCCGATTCGACTAGAATCACTAGTGATTCTCGCCGAATCGTCGAGAATCACTGGATGATTCTCGCCGTCTCTATCCGGCTACATCAAAGCATGCAAATCTGGCGCTAAGTCATAATCGTCGAGAATCATCAAGTGATTCGGCGAGAATCACTAGTGATTCTCGCCGAATCGTCGAGAATCACTGGCTGATTCTCGCCGACTCGTCGAGAATCACCTTCGATTCTCGCCGACTCGTCGAGAATCACATTCGATTCTCGCCGATTTTGACTTGGGCGATTTTCTGGATCCCGCTGGACTGGATCAAATATTAAGGCGCTGTTTTGAACCGGTATTAGGGTTTCTTCTGGTGGGACCCACAACGGTCATAAAGAGGTATACTACTGTATAAATACTCGCATATTTTTGAACAGTAAAAAAAAAAATGAAAAACAAAAGCCGAGCCGCCGACGTGACCTAGATCGCGAAATCCGCTCCGCCGCCGTCGCCGCTTGTGCCAGTAGATCGCCGGATTTGATCGTGGTTGCTTCCAGATCTCCCGGCGACAGAAGCTCAGCCGAGCACAGCATCTCACGCGTCTAACCTGAGATCCTTTGTCTCTTGATTCGTTGACCGGGAGAACCTTCCCCTTCCGAATCGATCGAGACGATCGATACTAGTGTGACCGTTGAAAGATCTTGCTAGCTGTGCTACGAAGATTGAATCTCCAAAGTACAGCCGCTACACTCCGTTGTCGCCGCCGATCCCGAGAACCAAGCCGCCGCCCTTCTTACCGCCGCCAGTTTCGGGGATATTCTCTCCAAGAGAGATCTAGGGTTGTGGACTCTTCGTTGACTTGTGATCGAACGAAGAGGGACACCTTAGTCTCCAAAAGTTGTTTGTATTTCTTGTACATTCTATTTTCATTTTTGTTGTAAAGGAACGTTGGTTCCTAGTTGTAAGGGTTGGGTGCAACCCGTGTTGTGGGAGTGTTGACTACTACGTGTGGAAGGGTTCCTTCCGTTAGTGCAAGGATTGGATTTCAATCCTGTTGGTGAAGTGACCGAGTCGTCCCTGGTTGGGAGATAGGTCGAAGGGGGAAAGTGGATGTACCCAAATCGGGGAACCACTATAATTTGCTTGTATCCTTTCTGTGTTGTGCTGTTTTGTTTTCTTGTGCAGGTACAATTTTAATTCCGCAAAAATGCTGCACGTCACCTATTCCCCCCCCCATAGATGAAGGTAGTTGACACTAGGTGGACTTTCAGATTATGATTGCAGGGATGTCCAAAGGCCAACAAAACGCCCATCTGGTACTTGGACAGCGGATGCTCTCGGCATATGACCGGGACTAGAAGTCTCATTCAGAACTTTACTCCAGTCGTGAACGGACCAAAGGTCATCTTTGGAGGTTCAGACCATGGAATTACTAGAGGCTATGGTATGATTACTAACGACAATGTATCCTTCTCGGATGTGGCCTATGTCGAAGGATTGGAACACAATCTCATTAGCATAAGCCAACTCTGCGATAAAGGATACATAGTTGAGTTCCATGCTGATAAGTGCTTGATAAAATCCGTTGACAATATGGAAACGATTCTATCCGGCACTCGAAGCAGGAATATTTTCTGCTTAAATTTCATTTGTATTGACTCCTCTACACCAGTGTGTCTTTTAGCAAAAGATAGTGCATCTCTTGGTGACCAATGACACAAGAGACTAGCACATATTAATTTCAAAACTATTAATAAACTATTTTCAATAAACTTGGTACGTGATGCCCCGAATGTCAAATGCGTCAAAGACAGACCTTGTCATGCATGCGTAAAAGGCAAGCAAAAAACGGCTACCTTTAAAAGCATTATTGGCAAAGACTCTAACAGATGTATCCATCTACTGCACATGGACTTGTTTGGTCCACTGCAAATTAGAAGCTTGGGAGGTAAGGACTATACATTGGTAATTGTTGATGACTACTCGCGCTTTGCGTGGGTGTTTTTTCTGAAACACAAGTCAGATACCTTCGACAACTTTACTAATTTTATCAGGCAAGTCCAGAATGAATATAACTGCTCCATAGTCAAAATCAGAAGTGATAACGGAACAGAGTTCAAATCTGGGGCCATGATAGAATTCTGTGAAAGCTTAGGTATCTTTCATGAGTTTTCCTCTCCTCGTACTCCACAACAGAATGGAGTGGCTGAGAGAAGGAACAGAACACTCATAGAGGCCTGCAGGACCATGTTGAGTGATGCTTCACTACCGGAGTACTTCTGGGCTGAGGCCGTCAACACTGCATGCCACGTGCAAAATCGAGCACTCATAAACAAAGACCACAATAAGACACCTTACGAACTTCTAAAAGGCAGGAAACCAACAGTCTCATACTTTAGAATCTTTGGCTGTAAATGCTTCGTACTTAACAATGGTAAGTATCATACCACCAAGTTCAGCGAAAAGAGCTTTGAAGGTATTTTTGTAGGATATAGTAGCCATAGTAAGGCATATAGGATATTTAATAGAAAAACCCTGGTGGTGGAAGAATCGATACATGTTGTATTTGATGAGACGAGCTTGCTGCAAAGCAATCAGTCTAGTGTACTCATTGAAGATGCAGGTGAAAAGCTGAAAGAAACTAGCTTGGATGATCCGTCCGAAGACAAAGGCGAGAAGTTCGTTAAGATCACCACTCCAACTCCTATTGGAGAGGCTGATGATCAAAATGAAGAAGTCATCCAGGATGAAGAAATCCCTCCAGTGATTGAAGACAATCCAGATGCAAGAACTCTAGAGCTCAGACATCTGAAGGATAACCCCATGGACCAGATCATAGGAGATCCCCGGGATGGTGTCAGAACTCGAAGAGGTACAACTAATGAGAATCTTCATTTGAGTTTTCTCTCACTGGTTGAACCAAAGAAATTTGAGAAAGCAAACTTAGACGCATCATGGATAATGACAATGGAAGAAGAGCTAAATCAGTTCAAGCGCTGCAATGTGTGGATGCTTGTTCCAAGACCCAAAGGGAAGAACATCATTAGAACAAAATGGGTTTACAGGAACAAGATGGATGAAGACGGAACTATCATAAAGAACAAGGCCAGACTCGTCACTAAAGGCTATCGTCAAGAAGAAGGAATCGACTTCGACCAGACATATGCTTCAGTGGCGAGGCTGGAGGCAATAAGGTTGTTCCTATCATATACTGCTTTCAAAGGCTTCACTGTCTATCAGATGGACGTGAAGTCGGCCTTCCTGAATGGTAACATAAAGGAGGAAGTGTATGTGGAACAACCTCCAGGTTTCGTTGATCCTAACTTTCCTGATCATGTCTTTTTTCTGCACAAGTCCCTATATGGTCTGAAACAAGCTCCTAGAGCTTGGTATGAAACGCTGTCTACCTTTCTACTTGAGAACAAGTTCACAAGGGGAAAGATAGACAAGACATTATTTCTTAGGGAAATAAAAGACAAGATTTTGCTAGTGCAAATCTATGTCGACGATATTATTTTTGGCTCTACAGATGACAACCTCTGCAAAAAGTTCTCAAAACTTATGCAAGGGAAATTTGAAATGAGTAGTATGGGCGAGCTGAAGTATTTCTTAGGGCTTCAGGTGAAACAATCTGAAGATGGAATTTTCATCTCACAGACCAAGTTCACCAAAGAGCTAATTAAGAAATTCGGAATGGAGAACGCAACCTCTATGAGGACTCCAATGGGCTCAATTATGTCTCTGGAAAAGGATGAAGAAGGGAAACCTTTTGATGAAACCAAATACAGAAGCATAATTGGATCCTTGTTCTACCTTACTGCCAGTAGGCCTGACATAATGTTCTCAACATGTGTCTGTGCTAGATTTCAGGTGAACTCTAAGGAATCTCATTACGCTACTGCAAAGCGGATCCTGAGATACCTTAAAGGCACACCAAATCTTGGCTTATGGTACCCAAGAAGTAATGACAACGAACTAATTGGGTTTTCAGATGCAGATTTTGCAGGTAGCAAAGACGACCGGAAAAGCACCTCAGGGACTTGCCAATTCTTCGGAAGAAGGCTAATCTCCTAGAGTAGCAAGAAGCAGAACTGTGTCGCAATCTCAACGGCCGAGTCAGAGTATATCTCTGCAGGAAATTGTTGTGCACAGTTGCTATGGATAAAGAATCAGTTCGAGGACTACAACCTGCAGTTCAAGGATATTCCTCTGTACTGTGACTCCTCCAGCGCAATTGCAATAGCCAACAATCCAGTCGCCCACAGCCGGACAAAGCACATCGAGCTAAGGTATCACTTCATCCGGGAACATGTGGAGCATAGAGACATAGATCTCCAATATGTGCCTACAGATTGTCAAGTTACAGATATCTTCACAAAGCCGCTGGACGAGACCAAGTTCTCGTTCTTCAAGACTGAGCTTGGAATGCTCAACAAAGAGGACTAAAGAAGGCTGGATGACTAAGAAGCAAGTAATTGCAAGGGGTTAGTCAAAATCTACATTTTCTAAACTTTTTCAAAGTTCAACTCGAGAAGCATAAGACATACTCGAGTATGTGACTTCACCTACACGAGTCACGACAGACCTACTCGAGTAACAACTGACATAATCGAGTACTCTTCTCTACTTACTCGAGTATAAGAGTGTGCCTACTCGAGTACCTACTTACCTACTCGAGTAAGTCACTTACCTACTCGAGTAAGTCACTTATCTACTCGAGTATTTTTCTCCACCTACTCGAGTACTTTCTGCAGACCGACTCGAGTAACTTCTGACGATCTACTCGAGTAACCTCTTACCTACTCGAGTAGTCTATCTCTTTCTCGTGTACTGTTTCACAGATTTTGAAATTTCTTTCAATTCGCCACCCAAGGCTAAATGTCGTCTCTTCCTTTAAATCAATTAGCTGTAATTTAAGAGTTATATATATGAAATTCCGAAAACCCATACCTACACGACATTATTTCTTTCTCTCGAGTATCCTCTGCCGCTTCGCCTACTCTGCCGATTCGCCTACTCTCCTCCGCCGTTGTTGCAGAGACGCCTCTCTCCTCACCTCTTCCAGTCAACCACAGCCATGGCGGCTTCTTCCAAGATCGGCGTCGGATCAGAACTCGTCATCGCCGGTATTGCAGAGCTCTCAGATGACTTCCACAACCTCCTCATCCTTCTCGACACCGTCGGCCTCTCCTTCATTCTCCAGGAACCCTGTCGCGTTTTATTGCCAGAAGTTGTCGAATTCTTCTCCAATCTCAAGGTCAGAAGGAATGGAAAAGTCCTAAAATCCAAAGTGAAGGGTTTGAAACTTAAGTTCACCAAGACCTCTGTTTCTCAGCTTCTCCGAATGCCGATTGTCGATGAAAAATATGAGTTAGATGATGAAGACTCTGACCGAACAGCCCTTTTCTGTGGCATTTCTCCTGACGCTCAGTATATTAAAAGGTCAGACATGAACACTGAAGGAAAATTTCTAGTTGACATTATTGGCAAAATTCTACTGTGTAAGACACACTCCATCAGAGACATTCCCTTATATTTCTTCGATATAATGCAAGCAATTGTCTGCCGCAAGAAATATCAATTTGGTATGCTGATTCTGGATAAAATCAAGAACAGCTTGAAATCCCCAAACTACGCCAGAATTATCTCTCTGCTCCTCCATGAAACAAATCCTGAGGTCTTCAACTTCTCCAAAGGGACCCCACTTCATCACATGAAGAAGGTCTCCATCTCTTCTATTCAGAGATGGGATATCAAGCTAAAGAATTCTGCCCAAGCTGCACAGGTTTCAGAAGTTCCAGAAGTTCCAACTGCAGAGGACAGGACTCCATCTCCCTCTCCTCATCATGTGGCCAGCTCCTCTGGTGCACCAAGTGAGGGGGAGCCTGCTCCTTCTAGCCAAGTCAGACAGCCCTCTCCTAAGCCAGAAATTCCTTCCCTACCTCATACTCCACAGAGTTCAGCCACTCCTTCAGATCAAGTACCTCAAGACTCTCTTCTGTCCATAGCTGCTGCTATAGATGCTATGATTGCAGAGCTCTCTGAAGAAGTGCTCCCCCCTCCTCGTCTACCTCCTCCAGCTCCAACCTCTGAAGGTCACAAGGACTTTTCTTCAGCCCAATCTCCTGCCCATTCTCCAGCTAGGACTCCAACACCATCTCCACATCCTCCAACAGAAAAGACAGACACCATTCTTATTTCTGATGAGACCTCTCCAGAGCCAGCTGAGGCACCTCTCAGAAACCTAGATTTCACCATCCTCCATGATACAGAAGAAAGGGATGCTATAATTCATACCACCAGAGCTCTCAGCTCTGTCATCATTGAAGAAATAGCTCCTTGGGTAACTCCTCCTATCCCTACTGCTGCTCCCTCTGCTGCTGCTACAGTCTCTTCCTCCTCAGATTTGCTGCAACACATTACAATTCTTCTTCAAGAACAAATACATCATTTTTACACCTCTCTAAAAGTAGTCACTGACAAGGTAACTGCTCTTGAGTCTGAGATGAGCAGAGGCTTTGCTGAAATTCAGCATAACATTGACAGGCTCAAGTACTTATTTCAACTTGGTGGCAAAGCCCTTGACCACACTATCACTAGTGTTGGTAATGTTATGGAACAAGGTGTCACCCTGGCAAACAATCAGATGGAGCTAGATAAGAGAAATAAGACTAACAAAATGAAGATCTGTGAAGAAGTGGGTATTTTCAAAGATGATACAATAGCCCAGCTATCTGTTGAAATCAGAAAGGGGGGTTGATAAAAGAACTCAAAGAACAGGTAAAAAAATCTGCTGCTCAGAAGACAGATGAATGGGAAGCCATATGAAGACCATTCATGCTGATGTGCTAGCCCAGATACAGAGTGTCAAATTTCACACATATGACACTGCGTCTGGATGCACAATCAGATCTTGCCAGACCTTTCAGTTGACCCCAACATCATTCCCCATCATCTCAACCCTCTAGCTACAGATGTCATTGCCCCAGCTGTTCCTTTGCAACCGTCTTTCTCTCCCAGGCCTGGAGACACAGTTGACCCTCTAGACTCCTATGCTCCAGAAGACCCTGCTGATATCTTCCTTCAAGCTCCCCCAGAGATCAGAATCCACAAGAAGAAAAGGAAGTTTGGTGAAGATCCCTCTGCTAGCAGGAATGCTCCTACTAGAGCTCCTGACCATGCTGAAGCTTGGTCTCCAACTTCCAAGTCTCTAATTTTGGACACACTCAGGCTCATTATGGATCACAATGAGAACAGGAGCATTCACTACAGTTCCCAGGAATGGGAGTTATATGAGAAATCAATGCTAAAAAGGAAGATCCATGACAGAGAGTTTGAGAGAAATAATCCTGCTGCTCCTCCAAGGCCTCCTAAATATTTCCCTAAGCCTTTCAGCTATCTAAGGAAACAGCAAGAAAAGATGGAAAAGCAGCAAACCCAAGCCTAAACCTAAAAGATGTTGAGAGATTGAAATGACAAGTTGTATACTTGATGTTTTTGGAAATTTATATATATACAATTCTAAATTTCTGTCTAATTATCTTTTTCATTGTCTATTGCTTACCTGCTCTGTCTTCCTACTTAGTTTCTTTTATGTCTATAATTCACCTTAGTGTAAAGGGTTCTGACTTCAACAAATAGGGGGAGATTGTTGGGTATTACATCCACACTAACCCAGATTTGATGAAGTCACCCTGGAACTAAGATGAATTAAGTTGTATTTGATGCTTGGTTTGAGTTATATGTTTGCAGGAATTTCACTGGGAAGTGTAGACCAATGTCAGTCCATAGTGGGTCACCAAACACAAGAACTGTGCAATGTAATCCCTCATTGCATATTCCAAAGTGTTGACTCATGTATGGTCTCTTTATTGGGATACACTTCATATTCAAGTCATTGGACCTTGGGAAAAGGATTGGAAGTTGACTGCATTAGAAGAAAGAGTTTTCCCAACAACAAAAATTCTCTAAGTCTTTTACTCGAGTAGGTCTATAATTACTCGAGTAGATTGGGCATAATTTACTCGAGTAAAGAAACCTTGTACTCGAGTACTTAAGTGTATCTCTTGTGTAGCTAAGTCATGTACTCGAGTAGACGTAGTCATATACTCGAGTAGCATGTTTATATACTCGAGTAGATCACTCATTATACCCGAGTATTAAAGGCCTCACTCATCAAAATTTTTCTAAGTCATGGACTCGAGTAAGTATAATCACATACTCGAGTAAGTATACTCACATACTCGAGTAGATAGAATCATACTCGAGTAGTTCATTATACCTACTCGAGTAGATCATGTTTCACTCGTGTACCTTGAGATTTTCCTACTCCAGAATTTTCTAAGTCTTTTACTCGAGTAGATCACTTCCTCTCGAGTAGTTTAGTTCAACTACTCGAGTAGCTGCTTGCTGACTTCTTCAGAATTTATTCCAAGTATCACACTCGAGTAGTCCTTCATGTACTCGAGTAGTTTATGTAATATACTCGAGTAGTTTTTCTTGTACTCGAGTAGATCCTTTATGTACTCGAGCAAGTCAATATACATACTCGAGTAGTTCTTTCTGCTTACTCGAGTAGTTGATTTCTACCTACTCGAGTAGCCTATCTTTATATACCCGAGTATGTTCTCCTTCATGTACTCGAGTAGTTATTCCACTACTCGAGTAGCTCCTCTCTTACTCGTGTATATGGCTGAATTTTTCTGAAATTCGTCTAAGTTTTTTTTCTAACGGGATTTTCAAATCACGCGACATGATTGGTCCACGTGTACATCATTATGACCGATTATGACTGTTTTTCTCTCCTATATAAAGTCTTATCAGAAAATGACAAACCCTAATTTTTTTTCCAAGCATTCTTGTCATTTTATTTTGAGAAAGTTCTTCAACCGACTCCTCACTATTTTCACGAAACGGAAGCCGCCACCACCATCTTCTTCAGCCAGTCCTTCTAAGTTCAGAGGATTCATTCTGAAGAAAGTTACAGATCGAGATCGACATCACTGTTCATCTTCTCTCTCTGATTCTGTAAAAGCAAGAAGATCCAGATCTGGGCCGAGACTCTCTTCACCGATTTCTGATAGTGCTGCAAAGTCCATAAGAAGAAGCTTTCTGGCTGTTTCATCAGATCTGATTGGATTTACTGTTTGTATAATTTTCCAAAACTTTATTAATCTTGTAGGAGAAAGTTTCTCCGAGTGTAGGAGTTTTTCACTCCGAGTTTGTAGGAAGTGTTATCTTCCGAGGTGTAGATCCCGTTGTTTGGATCGAGTTTGTAGGAACTTTGTTCCGAGGGTAGGATCGATTTTTGATCCGAGATAGTGGAGTAGCCGAGTCTAGTTGATTGCTAGATCGGTGAGGGAAAGTGGATGTACCCAAAGGAGGGGAACCACTATAAATCTTGTGTCGTCTGTGATATTGGTAGATAGTCCTGTGTTGTGCTCTAATTATTTTTTATTCCGCAAAAGACGCACAACTCACCTATTCACCCCCCTCTAGGTGATTTAGGTGGACAACCATTTTCTTTCAACGCCGAATGAAAGTAGTTTGACAATGGAAGCGCCAATGAGTAGCTAACAGGCTTATGTCTAGCATATTGAGTACCAGATGAGGTTGGTGCTCCATATGTAGATCCTTGAGTGTATTGGCTACCATACGCTTTAGGACATCTATCACTTGCATGAGAGATATCTCTACACCAGCGGCAACGGATATTAAAACTTGCATACATTGCAGAGATCACAAACTTCTAGGATTAAACTACCTTGCATAGATTCTCAATAAAAATCTAACAATTCCAACTAGCATAAAAAGCAAAAATAGACTGGGATAAAATAAATTTGAAACAAGCAACTCTGTCGTAACTCTCATAACACAATACAAATCAACAATACGTCTGCATTCCCCGGCAGCGGTGCCAAATACTTGATGCGTCGGCAAGTGTACCAGTCGCTGTCAAGTAATAATTTTGGGAATAGCTTCCCCGAATGTCGACCTCGAGGGAATACAGGTTGGGTATCGTGATAGCGTTGCAGAAAGATCTTTACTAAGAGTTGAATGAAACAACAAAGGTGGTTGGATTTGGATTTCTAATTCTAACAAAACAAAAAAGAACTAATGCGGGTCATAAGCACCGCTTTGCTTGGTGGATAGAACTAGTGCATGCCGCTATACCGTGCTTCGTGAGGCGGATGGACGGAGAGCAAGCGAATGGAATGAACACACGTGCGGAGAGTGAGGGTCGCAATCACCTCTTCAACCACCAACACTAGACTTTGCTAGAGTTGTTCTAGTGCGCGAGTGGAGTGGATGTGAATGGAGGCGAGTGCATCACAGCTAACAAAAGTGGATATAATTAACCCAAGCAAACTTCATTCATAGAAAAATAAAAGCAAGTTAAGGTTCATTACAAGCTTTAGAGTACAATCAACTATGGAGAAGAGGTAGAATAAACCGAAAGGGGGAAAGCCTAGCCGTGGTTCTTGGCCGGAGTGGTGGGTTGTCAGTCCACTTCTCGACTTTAACCGTGGTTGCTTCCGGAGTAAATGGTTTGTCAATCCACTTGTCTTCCTTCGTCTTCTTCCCTTTCCTTCAATCCTTTCTCCCTTTTGCCCTAATGACTTGCACCAAAAGTTCTATTTTACACACTGCTGGTGGCCGAAAATTCTCTGAAGGGTTGAAGATGGCTTCAGATCGCCGGAGAAAGCTTCATGGAGGGAGATGAGTGGAGGACCTACAGGGATGAGAAACGGCGCTTCCGCGCAGTAGCGGGGCGGAAAATGAAAGCGTTGATGCCCTAATTCGCGGAGCACGGGTTTAAATACTACAGCAGAAAAACAGAGCGCACGATCAGTGGCGCACGACCAGAGGTCGTGCGCACTGGATCCACTGATCGTGTGAGCAGTGGCAGAACTCCAGAAAAATAGAATAAACGTGCACGAGCAGTGGCGCACGACCAGAGGTCGTGCGCACTATGTCCAATAATCGTGCGATTACCCTAGACAGAACTTGGGAAAATGGAGAATGGTATTCACGATCAGTGACTCCCAACCAGTGGTCGCGTGCTATAGATCCAATGATCGTGCGCAGTATTCCTGTACCATTTGGGGTTCGATGAACAGACCGCGCACGACGAGAGGTTGTGCGCTAAGGAATCCACTGACCGTGCGTGTGTAAAAACTCACGATCAGTGGCTCTTAGGCGAAAAACATTCCCAAACGATCCCGGAACACACACACGACCCTTGTACCTGCAAAAAAAATAGAAGAGCCACCGAAATGGGCATTGCACATTCTCCAGACACAAAAAAACACCAAGTAGGGCAAATGTTTAATAACTACGGAATCACACTGAAAATGGGTCAAAAGTGCACTTAACTTGGAATGGATATAATAACAAATATGAACAATTATGCGTCTAAAGTGTAGTGCATCAATGAAAAAACTAGCACAGATGAGTCCAAAAATATGTATATAACTTGAACTCATCACTGAGATTTGAATCCCTAACCTAGGAAATTAATACAATATCTTTAACCAAACAAAACAAACAGCTCTTATTTTATAAATACAACTTTATATATATATATTGATATATGAATATATCTTTATATTATAATGGAAGAGCTAAACATCCCATGGTGTAACATTTAAATGCGAATATGACCTCAAAAAATCGATGTTTGTGGGATAATTTGGGGATATTTTGGTTATTCAGCCGGATTACTGCTTGATTAATAGATAGCTGCACTGTTCACTCGCGATAAAATCCCGATACCTTTTTTCTTCTGCGCAGGTAGGGCAACTGCTCAAAATCACGAAAGCCTGTCTCTTCCCTCTCCCTCGCCTCGCCTTGCCTTTCCTTCATCCACCGATCGATCCACGATCCATCAATCGCGATACGCCTTCTGACTCCCGATCGCGAGAGCCCACCGCACGAACGACGATTTTTTGCTTCTTCCTCCCGATCGCAGCAATGGGCGCCTCCACAGGTTAGGTCTTCATCCCGCCTAAATATCGCGATAGCGACGATTTCTTCCTCTGCGGCATACTCCTCAAATTCGCGATAGCCGCGATTTTTTAGGGCAGCGCCATACTCCTCATCTGATCGCGCCTTTCCACTTCTCTACAACTTTCGAAGTAGCTCTCCACCATTGCTCCTGTAAGTTTATTCATATCTCCCACCATCTCCATGTTTCTTCTCTCCTTCTTCTCAATTTCATCACTTGCTATCAGGTATCAATTTCATCACTTGCTCCTGTAAGTTTTTCCATATGTTTTCCCTATCTTAATTATTTCCACTGAGTGCAGTTTACAGGAGCCTACATCGGCATCAGCTACAATCTTCCCTTCATCCTGCTTCCATACTTTAGCATGGACCCGTTCCCTTCTTTCTCCAAGGTTTACTTTATTTCTTTAAACTCAAGTATAATATTCAGATCACATCTATTTAGATAGTTATTTTGGTTGAGAGAAACATAAGCTGCAATCCAACAAAATTTTTATATGTTCATAATCTGTTTGTTGTTATGCCCAAGAGACTGAAGGACTGTCTGTTTTTCATCTAGGTCAGTCTCCTTATTTAAAACTACCATATCCATATATGAGTTCTATTTTATGTCATTTCAAATACTTCTTTAGTTTTAACTTTGAAGATGCCATGCTCTTTGTCTGGCTTGCATCATGTGTTATTGTTTGCACCAGAGCTCTGGTTCAACAACATAACCAGCATACAAGCCTTTTACCGACTCAATTTGTAAAGAGAGTTACATTAGAGTATACAATTTTAAACACGGCGCCAATCTTGAGGAAATCAAAAGGATTTTGCTCCCTTACAGTCTTCATAGAAGTTCACTCGCCGCACTAACGGTTTCATTGCTAAATTTTTGTCAAACCATGTTTTTATAGTCTTCTTTTTTAGGGATCTGATTTGTTTGCAGGAATCAAAATTGTCATAGCATCATCTTCACTTCCGAGTTTTTAATCAATGGAAGAGCTTTTAATAAAGTTTTAATCTTCTCTTGCGAGCTTTTTATACACACCTCTAATATCAATTGAAGAGATACAATGTTATTTGCTACGTTTTATTTTGTGTATTTGATTATTTTAATTGGATGAAGAGATACAATGTTATTAGTCTATTTCTTGGTTGTGACTAAGTTAGGATTATTTGTATTGTGATTGTACATAGACATGATCATCATGTTGGTCGGGTTGATCTCGGTTTCCCCTCTTATTTCCATCTTCAAACCTTGAAAATAGGACCACACCTCAATTTATTTTACTTTAGATTTTTCTCCGGACAATATGATTTTCCTTTCTGAAAACTATCTCTAATCACAGTTCATAACTGGTGGAGACCATCCCCGATCTGGACAACGCAAAAGTGTCCGACGTCGCACCCGACCGAACCACTATCAGTCATGAGTCCGCCGTGTTTTATTTGTGTCATTTATTTTGTTGCATTTTTCGTGCACATCTCGCTTCCCTTCTGCATCATTGCACCCCGCTTCTCACGAACAAGCACACACAAAGCATCGACACACATGTACGCACCTCGCCTTCCCTCAGCAGCAGCTTGCCTTACCACGACGTTGACTCACCTCTGCATCGACACATGTGGCTTTCCCTCTACAGATTTTTCCCTTACATCGCCGCTCCCGAATAATGTCACCTCCCCTGACCAATGTCGTCACCTCTGATCAATGTTGCCGCCCCGGACCAATGTCGTCGTCCCGGACCAATGCCGTCGTCCCCGACCAATGTCGCCTCCCCTGACCAATATCGCCGCCCCCCAACCAATGTCGCCGCCCCCGACCAATGTCTCCCCCCACGATGAATGTCGCCACCATGAAAAATGACGCTCCCACGACAAATGTCGTGGGGCGACATTTGTCGCCCCCACGACAAATGTCGCCCCTCGACAAATGTCGCACCCATAACGAATGTCGCACCCACGACGAATGTTGCTCCCACGACGAAAGTTGCCCGCACGGGATCCCCCGTGCACGACTGCTTGTATATATATATGCGCTAAAATTTTAAATTATAATTAATTCAATTTCATAAAATTACAAGTGATGCTTTACGGGGAATACCGTGCCGCCGCGACAGTACCCTAATCACGACAGTGTTGCAGAGCGATTTTGTTTGCACCGCTAGAGTTCAGTACTCTGGCTGACGGTCAATCTTCTAATATGATACAGAGGAGTGAGTAGAGGGAGCATCATCGCAGCGCGACACCATCGTGATCCCAATACTGTCGAGGTGTTGGGGGTTCCCCCGATCATTGTCACAGTGTCACTTGTTACGCACAAGTAAATAAGAAGAATAATCACTGACCAGTAAC
Source organism: Platanthera guangdongensis (assembly GCA_039583875.1). Lineage (NCBI taxonomy): Eukaryota > Viridiplantae > Streptophyta > Magnoliopsida > Asparagales > Orchidaceae > Platanthera > Platanthera guangdongensis. The sequence continues at coordinate 69,784,891 of CM077155.1, read as the reverse complement.
CACATCAAGCTCGTACACATTGCTTGTCTGCGGACCATAGTGAAAAGCCTGGCCGCTTATCCCGGCGTTAGACAGCGTGCCGCCGACTGACAGATACAAATAATCCGTCCACGACCGCGGCGCCAATCCACCGTTCGCCAGAGTCCAGTTCAGCACATCTATCCACAACTCACCTCCCCACACATCCACCCAATGCCTTCCGGCCGAATTCCCCGGCGGCGGCGGCGGCGCCATTCTGATTCTCCTTCGTCTACCTCCACTCATCGCGACAACCAGGCCGCCGCGGACTCCGGCCTGGCCGTTGATGGAGTGCCCGTGGCCACGAGCGGAGACCGGCAGCGGCGGGGTAGAGAAGCGCGCTGTGCTGATGAGAGCGATGATATCGGCGGCGGAGTCGGGGTGGAGGACGGCGAGAGGAAAGGAGCGGGTGGTGGCGCCGAAGTCGATGGCGGTGGAGTGGGTGTCAGAGGTGAGCCGGGAGAGGCCGTCGCTGGATGAAGGGGAGAGCGGGAGGGTGAGGCCGACGGTGGAGATGGAGATGAGGCGGTGAATGAAAAGGAGGAGGAGGAGGTTGCTGTGGGATATGGACGCCATCGCCATGGTTAATTGGTGCTGATTATTAGGAGGTGTTGTATGCGTCTAATTATATATAGGATGGAGAAGGTGATTTTTAACTGAATATGTAACTAGAAGCCTGTATAATGATACTTAAATTTTCGGGGTATTTACCGGGACGTCCTTTAAGTTTGAAAAATTGCATAATGCACCTCTTTATTATTGAAATTATAAATTCCTCTCTGAATGTTACAAAACATGATATATATTTATCACTCCTCATGTTCACATTTTGTAACATCCTTGCACCAAAATAAAAAATATCTCCTTTGGTGTACATTTTTAGGGGTATTTTGTGAGTGAATGTTTTGAAATTTGAAAATGTTATGTTTTGTAATATTCATGAGAGATTTTTGTAATTTCAAAAATATTAGCAGTGCAACCTATAATTATTTAAAAACAATTAAAAATTCTCTTTTCAATTTTATGGCTTGGTTATTAAAAATTTTTATTTCTTATATTTTAAGTTTTTTAATTTAAAAAAATGTGCTCTTATATAGGTAAACTTTTCTACCTACAATAAAAAATGTAATCACCTCACCCCATGCAAACACCCATGCACAAGGCTAAAATGGGTGACGAGCAGAGTATAGCACTTGGGTATTTGCGAGCGGCGGGAACACCGTTTTGCTGAGGCAATACCATGACCAAAATAATATCGCGCGGGGAATTGGAGCCCCCATGCACAATCAAAATTGAGATATTGTCGTGGTTGGCCGAAGGAGCGGAGTCCTGTGTGCTAGTCATTCATAAGTACTAATAAAAATATTGTTTTGAATTGATGAGGTCATCATGACATTTTTAGGAAATTGGGGTGCAGGTAATCCACTCATGATCCCCACTAACTTAGTAGGATCATGAGATTGACCTCCACACGCACAATCACCACACGCGATCTCCCGCGCACCGATCCCACTACATGCTCCATCCGAGCCACCATCGCGACCGGAGGGAGGGGACGCCATTGCCGGAACCAGACGGTCACACCGGCGCCATGCCCGACCTGATGCGTCGGCGCCTGATGCGTCGGCGCCTGTCGCGGCCGGCAATGTTGGAACACCCTATTACTAATTTGGGTCAGGATCACTATGTCTCTAGGAATCCTTTGCTTGACCTCCTGTATAGCTTAATAGGTCAATTAGAATTAAGTCTAAGGGTTAAAAGTCTAGGTTTGGAAGCTGCCCTGAAGACCAAGATTTTGTGTTTGGAGACTAAGTCATATCGTCGAGCTCAGCACGACGATTCGTCGAACTCCAGTCGACGATCGTCTAGCTCCACTTCGACAAGATCGTCGAACTCCATTCGACGATCGCTGAGCTCAACTTCATTATATCGTCGAACTCCATTCGACGATCGGTGAGCTCAGGTCGACGATTTTGACTCTGCTTTGGAACTTTATCTCTGAGCTCAGTTCGACGACTTGTGAGCTCAGATCGACGATATTTTGCTGCTGTACATTTCCAGATCGCTGAGCTCAGCTCGACGATAGCAGAGCTCAGTTCGACGATTTCAGATAACTTCCAGGATATTTCTAAATTCAAATTCAAATCAGTTAGGAGTTATTCTGCAATTAATTCAGAGATTTCCTAGCCGTTTTCATTCATTTCTGGACCAAGTTTCAAGGGATTTTTCAATGAATATATCTGTGGACTTTCCTCCTGAAGAGATTATGCAATTAAGGATGCAATTAATGCAGGCCAACGGCTATTCTTGACAGAGAATGTTATTCTATTCTGTACCAGAGAATAAAAGACAGAATTTTTTGAATCTCTCATAGAGCACACACAATACAGAGAGAGAATACAGATTACAGAGACATATTCAAAAATCTTCTGTCACAAAGAATTCTCAAGAACACACATCCAAGGAGATCAAGCTTTCTCAAAATCTTCAGATCTCTGTAGTTTCCAAAGTGTTCAAGGCCAACATATTTCCAGACTCCAGACATTCAACATTTCAGCTATTGCTGAAATCATCTATTGCTGGAGTTCAATCTTTGAAGGCCTATCACCCTCAGCAAAGCTTTTCTTCCTGAAGATCTCAAGGATTCAGGGGGAGCTTTGACATCAACAATCCACATAGTCTTCTCAGTTGTTTGAGAAAGAGAAGACTGCCATCACTCTCTTACCCCCTCTCTGTAAAGGGTTTCTCAAACTCCCTTCAAAAGTTTGAGCTTGGTTTTTGAGCACCTTGTCAAAAGCTCATTGGTGGCAAGACACCTGATCAAAAAATCTGCTTTGGTTTTTGAGCACCTTATCAAAAGCTCATTGGTGCCCAGGACACCTGATCAACTCATCCTGCAGTGGATTCCTACCTAGGGTGGTAGAAGAGTGGATGTACCCAAGTTTAGGGGAACCACTATATTTCCTTGTGTCTTCTGGCTTTGCTTGCTTTCATTTTTGTTTCTGGCCTTGATTTTTATGTGCTTAGCTTTTGTTTAACTTAGTGCTGTGATTAGATTTATTATTGCTTCCCTGCTCACGCATATTACAACAATTGTTGTAAAAAGTTTCAAAGCACCATATACTCTATTCACCCCCCTCTAGAGTATATCAGATCTAGTTGCACTTTCAATTGGTATCAAAGCGAGGTTGGTTAAACATACCATACCTGATTGGTTGTACAGGCTAACACCTGAACCCAAAGATCCCAAACTAGATCTGCCTTTCTTTGGTATTTCATTATTAGATTTTGTTTTCACAAATCATGGCCCAAAACAAAAATTATGCTAGCACCAGACCTCCAGTGTGCAATCTATCCAAGTTTGCACTTTGGAAGGCAAGGATTAGACTTTACATGAATTCTATTGACGAAGATATCTTTAATTCTGTTTTGACAGTGTGTCCAAGACCCCCAGAGAACACAAGTACAAATGTTGTTCCACCTCCATCAGGAACAGATGCTGATATCAAGAGATGGAAAGTAGCTGATGCTAAGGCTATGAACATCCTAGCCCAGATAATGTCTGATGACATATTTCAAAAGGTAGCTGAATGTAATTCAGCCAAGGAAATTTGGGACAAGCTCTCAGAAATAGTCTCAGGCTCAGCTGATGAGAGAAAGGATAGAAGATCCCACCTCATCTCTCAATATGAGAATTTCAAGAATGGAGAGACTGAGTCAGTAGGAGATATGTACAACAGACTAAGTCTAATTGTCAGTGAACTCAGGACATTGGACAAAGAGATCTCTCTAACAGAACTTAATGACAAGATCCTAATGTGCTTCCCCATCACTTGGGATTCAAGAATCTGGCCAATTAAGGATGCCAGAAGTCTGAATGAGATCACCACTGAAGCTCTATTGGGTAAGCTCAAATCTTATGAGCTACTCATTAAAAATAGAGAGGAAGAACAGAAGGCTGCCTCACCAGCCACAAGAAAAGAGAAGACCATAGCATTCAAGGCAACTGAGGATCTGCCTGAAGATAAAGCTACAGGCAATGATGAACTACTCAGTCTGCTGGCCAAAAGATTTTACAAAATGGCCAGAAAGGACTTCAGAAGAAGATCATACAAGGAGCAGGATAAGCCAAGGTATGACAAGTCCATTAGTAATAATAAAGACATTATTTGCTTTGGTTGCAGGAAACCAGAGCACATAGTTCCTGACTGTCCAAAGAACAAGAACAAGGACAGAAGAGACAGGAAAGAAAGAAGAAAGGAGAAAGACTCCAAAAGGAATGGCAATGGCAAACCTTCTTCAAGCAAAAACAAGCATACAAGAAAAGGGTTTGTTGCTGAATCCTGGAGTGAGACAGAAGAAGAGTTAGAAGCCTCATCCAGCTCCAGTGATGATGAGGATGATGCAGAAGAAAAAGAGTTCTGCATGATGGCAATCAATGCCTCACAGCACAATTCAGAGGAAGAGGAGTCAGAGTCAGACTCAGAGACTCAACCTGAAGAAGATCAGGTAATTGGTTCTTTTGATTTTAGTTCAGAAGATTTTAAATCTGAATTTAAAGCACTGTGTTTAGACCTACTAAAGTCTGAGAAAGAGATTATCTCTCTCAGAAATCAATTATCTGAACACAATACTTTAAGGTCAGAAAATCTCAAACTCTCTCAGGAGTTGGAGTGCTGTAGGGAACAGATAGCTTCACTGAAAAGTGAGCTCTCTGAGGCCAAGAAGCTTGAAGAATCCCTCAATGGGAGAAGCATCAAGCTGATGGACATCACAAGCACAGTGAACTCCAGATTCAACAGTACACTGGGCTTGGGTGCTTCATCCAGCCAACCTATAGTCCTAACAACTCCAATCAAATTCATTTCTAACAAAGGAAAGAGAGTTGTAGAGGTTGCTAGGAAAAATTCTGATCTGCCTCAGAAAACTAAGTCCCAGCAGAAATCGTCGAACGGAGATCGACGATCGCCGAATGAAGATCGACGATCGCCGAACGCAGCTCGACGATCTCAGGCACAATCGTCGAACGCAGATCGACGATCTCAGCCAAAGTCGTCGAACGCAGGTCGACGATCTCAAATACCTGACCTCAGCTATAGTCGACCGTCAAACGGAGCTCGACGATCTGACCCAAGATCGTCGAACGCAGCTCCAAGATCGTCGAACAGAGGTCAGAGCTCTGGAAAATTTTTCAAAGGCAAATCAAAATTGAATCCTAAGGGTCCTTCATCCCAAATCTTTAACCCTTATACTGAATGGATTTTACCTCCAAGGAGATATCATCCTGAAGGATATAAGAGTCAACCTGGGATGTCTTTCATTTCAGAATTTAAAGGTTATCAACCTAGGCCCAAGGTAAACTGGGTCAAAAACAAATGAATTGTCTTATGTGCAGGTGAAGACCTATCCAACATCTAACCAGCAATGGTATTTGGATAGTGGGTGCTCTAAGCACATGACAGGGAACAAGGACAACCTCACATCCTTCAGAGCCAAGCTTGGATCCAAAGTTATCTTTGGTGATTCAAACTTTGGACAAACTAAAGGATATGGTGCAGTCCAGATTGGATCAGTAACTTTCAAGAAGGTAGCTTATGTGGAAGGACTGAAGCACAACCTAATTAGCATCAGTCAGCTGTGTGATGAAGGCTACCAGGTGACCTTCAGCAAAGCCTTATGCAAAATCAAGTCAGAGGACAACACAACTGTGTTGAAAGGTAAAAGGAAAGGTAACATCTATCTAGTAGATTTTCTTTCAACTGATGTAGATATCTGCTTGTTTAATTCTGTCAGTACACCAAATGTCTTATGGCATAAGAGACTAGGACACCTAAACCTTAGAACTATTGCTAGACTATCCAAGGACAACCTTGTTAGAGGACTACCTTCTGACCCCTACAAGAAGGAAGAACTCTGCAGGGCTTGTCAATTAGGCAAGCAAACTAAAAACAGCTTTAAGTCACTTAATAAGAGTGATTCACCTAGGATATTGTATCTGTTACACATGGATCTTTTTGGACCCATCACAGTACAAAGTCTAGGAGGGAAATCCTACATTTTAGTAGTTGTAGATGACTTCTCTAGATTCACTTGGGTGTTCTTTCTAAGGAAGAAGTCTGATAACTTTAATTGTCTGACAGAGTTTCTCAAATGTATACAGATTGAGTTCAATACTCACATTGCCCTGATCAGAAGTGATCATGGGACAGAGTTTGATTCTCTTCTTATGCAAGAGTTCTGTCAGAGTGAAGGGATCAGACATACTTTTTCAGCTCCTAGAACTCTTCAACAAAATGGGGTAGCTGAAAGGAAAAATAGAACCCTTATTGAATCTGCCACTACATTGTTGTCAGATGCTCATCTACCTCTATCCTTCTGGGTAGAGGCAGTGAACACCTCCAACTATGTGCTGAACAGAAGTCTGATACATAAACTAAAGGGAAAGACTCCCTATGAATTACTCAAAGGGAAGAAACCTAAAGTTGACTATTTTAGAGTCTTTGGTTGTATTTGCTACATTCACAATAATGACAAGAAATATTTAGCAAAATTTCAAGCCAAGGCTGATGAAGGAGTGTTTCTGGGATACTCCATGATCAGCAAGACCTATAGGGTCTATAATAAATCATCCTTGAAAATTGAGGAATCTGTTCACATTTCATTTGATGAATCTAACATGTCTTTCAAGGAGAAGAATTCTTCTACCATAGAACCTTTGCAGGAACATTCTCTAGTTGAAGAATTGAACAAGTTACAGGTTACTCAAGGGGATGAAAGCAGTGAAGATGAAGGGAATGCTCAACACATTGAAGCACAACTTGAAGAGCTAGTTGTTGTACCACAAGAGGAAACAACAACACAGGTTGGTGAACAATCAACACCCCCTGTTGATTTAGTAACATCAAGAGACCACCCAATTTCCCAAATAATTGGAGAAATCTCAGCTGGTGTGCAAACCAGAAATCAGGTCAACCAAAACCTGTTGCACACCTGCTTCCTATCTCAAATTGAACCTCAGTCCATTCAAGATGCAGAGCAAGATCCACACTGGATCATTGCAATGCAAGAAGAGTTGCATCAATTTGAGAGGAACAAAGTATGGGAACTAGTGCCAAAGCCTAAGGAACATTCCATTGTTGGAACAAAATGGGTATTCAGAAACAAATTGGATGATCAAGGAGTAATTATAAGGAACAAGGCAAGGCTAGTTGCTCAGGGATACTCTCAAGAAGAAGGAATAGACTACGACCAGACTTTTGCACCTGTTGCAAGACTAGAAGCCATCAGAATATTTCTAGCTTATGCAGCTCACAAAGGCTTCAAAGTATATCAGATGGATGTCAAAAGTGCTTTCTTGAATGGAGACATCAAAGAGGAAGTTTATGTCAGACAACCTCCAGGTTTTATCTCTTCAACTTTTCCTGATTATGTTTTTAGACTGAACAAGACATTATATGGTCTCAAGCAAGCTCCTAGATCATGGTATGAGACCCTAGCATGCTTTCTCTTGGAAAATGGTTTTATAAGGGGTAGAGTAGACCAAACTCTTTTCATTAGAACCCATAAGTCCCATACCCTACTAGTACAGATTTATGTAGACGACATCATTTTTGGTTCTACTGACTCTAAATTGTGCAGAAGGTTTTCTAACCTGATGCATTCTAAATTTGAGATGAGTAGCATGGGTGAGCTATCCTTCTTCCTAGGATTGCAAGTCAAACAACATGCTGAAGGCATCTTTATTTCTCAAACCAAATATGCAAATGAACTGGTTAAGAAATTTGGTATGTCTGAGGCATCTTGTATGAAAACACCCATGCCTACCAATGCTGTATTGGATGCTGATGAACATGGGAAACCTGTTGATCAGACAACATATAGAGCAATGATTGGCTCTTTACTGTATCTTACAGCTAGTAGACCAGATATAATGTTTGCTACATGTATATGTGCTAGGTTCCAAGTAAGCCCTAGAGAGTCACACCTAATTTTAGTAAAGAGGATTCTCAGGTATGTTAAGAGTTGTCCAAATCTAGGTCTCTGGTATCCAAAAGATTCAGCATTTGATTTAACTGGATTCTCTGATGCTGATTATGCTGGATGCAGAATTGACAGGAAAAGCACCAGTGGAACTTGTCAGTTCCTTGGTGACAGACTTGTCTCTTGGTTTTGTAAGAAACAAACATCTGTGTCAACTTCAACTGCTGAAGCTGAATATATGGCTGCAGGCAGTTGTTGTTCACAAATCTTGTGGATTCAAAACCAACTCCTAGACTATGGCTACAACTTAGAGAAGTCTAAAATCTTTTGTGATAACACAAGTGCTATTTCCATAGCTCAAAATCCAGTCCTCCATAGTAGGACAAAACGCATAGAGATTAGACATCATTTCTTAAGGGATAATGTTGAAAAGAATAAAATTGAATTACAATATATCCCAACTGATTTACAAAGGGGAGATATTTTCACCAAGCCATTGGATGAAAAGAAACACACCTTCTTCCTAAATCAGTTAGGAATGTTAGATGGAGGAAGTCTTAAATAATACCCAAGATTTTGAAAGCTTAAAAATTGACCAAGACTAGGCAAACATTCTGATTTTTCTTGGTGTCTAGAATTTTTCTGATCTCTGAACTGTGCTCGACGATTTTCCCCAAGATCGTCGAACGGAGATCGACGATTTCCTAAAATCGTCGAACTGAGTTCAGCGTCTATCAGATAGTATGAACTATCTCTTCCGGTCAACGATCGTCGAACGACGCTCGATGATTATGTTCTCTGAACGATCGTCGAACGGAGCTCGACGCTCTCCAATATCGTCGAATGGAGATCGATGATGTTGAAGACTCTTCAGATTCCTTTAGGAGCCTCGATCGTCGAACTGAGTTCAACGATCTTTCCAATTCTGCGTCGAACCCTAATATAAAACTCATTTTTCACCGTCGTTCTCTTTTGCGCTTTCAATTTCTCTGCAAGAATTTTTCTTCCCTCCAAACAGTTCTACACTTGGTCGTTTTGTTTGTTGAATTTTTGCAGGTACACATGGTTGTGTCAGTTGCTGTTCTTGCTGCAATGAAGTTTGATGCCGGTTTTGACATTGATATAGAATCCTTCAGCACGACTGACCAGATTTTTCAAGATATACTGGGTTTGTTCAAGGACCAGAATCTGACAGCAATAATGACCACCAGGATCAAGTTGGCTTCTCATGAGATAAAGGAGTGGGTTTATACTGCCCATAATCAAGATAACTCTACCATTGTTGGGTCCATTTCTGGAAATCAGGTACCCTTGACCCCAACCATTCTATCAGAAATTTTTGAGTTGAGGAATGGAGAAGATTCTGCTGAGTTATCTGGAGAAGAATATTCTGAACTGCTTGCCAGGATGGGTCATCCAGAGGGAAACCCTAGCAAACTCTTCAAAAGGAACCTGTCTATAGAATACAAGTTCATGGTAGATGTGGTGGGGAAAGTGCTACTGGCAAAGCACTCTGCCCATGATACAATATCAAGATATCAGCTCTGTCTCATGGGAGCTCTTGTGGATAAGAAGAATCTGAATTGGGGAGAGATTTTCTTTGACCTCATCAAAAAGAAAATAAACAAAAGTTTTGTTAATTTTGGGAGAATTATTGGAGTATTTCTGCAGCACAGGTGCCCTGCCTTACTGGTCTCCTCTGGAGTTCATATCAATGCCTCCAAGAGATTGTCTTGTGCCCTCTTTGGAAAGTGGGACAGACAAATAAGCAAGCCTAGCAGGCCCTCCTCCAGTACCCCTTCAGGCACAAGGACTCAAAGAGTCACTCCTCCACAAGTCTCTGCCCCTGCAGATGACCTGGCTGCTACTGTTGCCTCTCCTCCTCCTCCTCCAATTCCATCCCTTCCCCTACCATCCACCATTCCAGATCCATCCACCATCATCATCTCCAGCCCATCTCCAACATCAACACCTTCTCCAGAACCTATTCTACCTCCACCAGCAGACCAATTCCACCCACTATTCTCCTATCCTCCACCAGATGTCACCTCATCACCCTCCATTCCATCCTTCACCCTACTTGATGAGTCCTTTATGGATGATTCCCCATCATCTCCTCCTGAGTTACCTTCCTCCTCCACTTCATTTCAAGACCTCCTATACCAGATCATTGATCAACCAACCTTCACCCCATCTATCTCCATTCCCCTATCCTCCATATCCACCCTCCCAACACCTCAGCCATCCATTCCACCATTCTCCAGCTCTCCACTTCCAGAACCTTCAGCTGCTTCCATCCCTTCTACCTCTGCTCTAGCTCTTGAGCAAGTAGACCTTTCAGCCCTTGCTGACAGGCTGTATGAGCTGCTTACCCCCAGGCTCTCTCTATTGTTGGAGACCTCCTTGGCTCCTCTACACCTGTCAGTGGCAGCCCTTTCTGCGAGGCTCTCTTCCCTCTTCCCTCAGGCAGCACCTACAGCAGTGTGCCTTGATCCAGACATGTCTGCATCTAGGCAGGGGGAGATGCCATATGAAGTGAATCTTCATGCTGCTGCTGCTGCTGCTGTTTCTGCAAGCTGTCTGTCTGCTGCTGCTGTTAGTTCTGCTTCTTCTGCTGCTCCTCCTGTTGCTGTTGCTGTGCCTCAAGCACAAAGTCAGATTTCAACTGCAGTTCTTGCAATAGACCTCAGGTCTTTGCTATCAGTTTTTGATTCTGCTTACTTTAGCTGTCTACCAGAGGTTAATGCTGTCCAGCCTCCAGAAGACTTATCCAAGGCACTTGTGCCATTGTCTTGCTGTGACCCTATCATTATCACCTCTTTTGTAAATTCAGTCATTGCTGCTACTGCTTCTTCTGAAGAAAGGATTGATGTTGCTTCTGAGAATATTGATACTGCTGCTGAAGTTTCTGCCACTTCTGATGAACCAATCTCCAAGGACATTCTTATGACATAGGCCACTGCATTTGAGCCTTTTGCAGTCTTTGATGATGTTCCTTCTGTTTCTGTTGTTGATAGTGAATCTGCTGTTTCTACTGTTGTTAGTGAAGTTGGTGCTATTGTCACCTCTCCAGAGCCTGCTGCTGCTGCTGCTGCTATTATTGTTTTTACTTCTACTCCCTCTGCTGCTTCACCCTCAATATCTGCTGCTGTTTCTTCTGTCACTGTTTCAACATCTGCTGCTACAACTCCTGCCTCATCTGCTTCTGCTCAACTTAAGAAGGATCTAATGAAGAAAATAGATGCTCTCTATGATGACCAGAGTTCTGAATCTGATGAATTTAAAACAGACTCTAATGACTCTTCTGCTACCATTGCCAGGAAAAGGAAGGCAAGGAGCAAAGCAATAAAGAGGGCACCTCCTGCTAAAGTTAAAGATAACAATGATATCCCATATTACATCTTACATGACTGCCCAATTACTGAACACTGGATGCAATACTCTAAAAATCAGCTGAAAGCAATGACGAAAAAGAGAAAATATGAGAAGGGTTCATCCCAATTCCAGCACTCTCATCCTCCTCCACCACCTCCTCCTGATGCAGGTGCAGGTGGAAGCTCTACAAGTCAACCCCCAGCCAGAAGTCAGGCTCCCTATCAACCTCATGCCAAATCTTACCACAGGGAAAGCCAATCAAGGGGTTCACATTCTAGGAGAGGAGGATATAGAGGTAATCAAAGAGATATTCAAGTATATTCCAAAGGGTACTCCAGGCAACACCCATATTCTAGGGGAGGACAAATCTCTTCTGATACAACTTCTGGTCCTTTCCCCTACAAGCTAAAAGAGACTGTGTCTGCCAGGACTCCTCAATACAATCCCTCCAACAGGTATGAACCACCTGTACCTTTTGAGGATCCTGAAAATAATCCAGCTGCTTAGACTGCAAGGTTAAAGGAATTATCTGCACTGGATCAGATTAAAAAGGCCAGAGAACAAGGATTAGACTCTTCCAACATTTCTACTATGTCTGAACAAAGACAGAAAGAACTAGAGAGATATGCTTCAAGTAAATTCTTTGATGCTGACAGATACATGGAATTACATCCTGAAGTTATGGTTCCCAGGCCTAAAAAGAAAACATATTTGGGTGCAGCAGATGATACCAGGTCAAACAAGGAAGCCCTCAATCCTAACAGAGAAATTAAACTTGTTAAAGGCAAAGAGAAGAAATGATATTGTAAGGTGACAGTTTCTGTGACTTCTGAATACTATCTGGATGATATATATTTCTGTGATTCTGCTATGTCTAGCTGTTGTTTTTCTGTTTTGCTGATTGTATGTTGTTGTTTAAATTTTATCCAAAATCTGTAAATAGTAATCCTAACCCAAATAGGGGGAGATTGTTGGAACACCCTATTACTAGTTTGGGTCAGGATCACTATGTCTCTAGGAATCCTTTGTATGACCTCCTGTATAGCTTAATAGGTCAATTAGAATTAAGTCTAAGGGTTAGAAGTCTAGGTTTGGAAGCTGCCCTGAAGACCAAGATTTTGTGTTTGGACACTAAGTCATATCGTCGAGCTCAGCACGACGATTCGTCGAACTCCGGTCGACGATCGTCTAGCTCAACTTCGACAAGATCGTCGAACTCCATTCGACGATCGCTGAGCTCAACTTCATTATATCGTCGAACTCCATTCGACGATCGGTGAGCTCAGGTCGACGATTTTGACTCTGCTTTGGAACTTTATCTCTGAGCTCAGTTCGACGACTTGTGAGCTCAGATCGACGATATTTTGCTGCTGTACATTTCCAGATCGCTGAGCTCAGCTCGACGATAGCAGAGCTCAGTTCGACGATTTCAGATAACTTCCAGGATATTTCTAAATTCAAATTCAAATCAGTTAGGAGTTATTCTGCAATTAATTCAGAGATTTACTATCCGTTTTCATTCATTTTTGGACCAAGTTTCAAGGGATTTTTCAAGGAATATATCTGTGGACTTTCCTCCAGAAGAGATTATGCAATTAAGGATGCAATTAATGCAGGCCAACGGCTATTCTTGACAGAGAATGTTATTCTATTCTGTACCAGAGAATAAAAGACAGAATTTTTTGAATCTCTCATAGAGCACACACAATACATAGAGAGAATACAGATTACAGAGACATATTCAAAAATCTTCTGTCACAAAGAATTCTCAAGAACACACATCCAAGGAGATCAAGCTTTCTCAAAATCTTCAGATCTCTGTAGTTTTCAAAGTGTTCAAGGCCAACATATTTCCAGACTCCAGACATTCAACATTTCAGCTATTGCTGAAATCATCTATTGCTGGAGTTCAATCTTTGAAGGCCTATCACCCTCAGCAAAGCTTTTCTTCCTGAAGATCTCAAGGATTCAGGGGGAGCTTTGACATCAATAATCCACATAGTCTTCTCAGTTGTTTGAGAAAGAGAAGACTGCCATCACTCTCTCACCCCCTCTCTGTAAAGGGTTTCTCAAACTCCCTTCAAAAGTTTGAGCTTGGTTTTTGAGCACCTTGTCAAAAGCTCATTGGTGGCAAGACACCTGATCAAAAAATCTGCTTTGGTTTTTGAGCACCTTATCAAAAGCTCATTGGTGCCCGGGACACCTGATCAACTCATCCTGCAGTGGATTCCTACCTAGGGTGGTAGAAGAGTGGATGTACCCAAGTTTAGGTGAACCACTATATTTCCTTGTGTCTTCTGGTTTTGCTTGCTTTCATTTTTGTTTCTGGCCTTGATTTTTATGTGCTTAGCTTTTGTTTAACTTAGTGCTGTGATTAGATTTATTATTGCTTCCCTGCTCACGCATATTACAACAATTGTTGTAAAAAGTTTCAAAGCACCATATACTCTATTCACCCCCCTCTAGAGTATATCAGATCTAGTTGCACTTTCAGGCAAGCCCAGCTCGGCGCCGCCGTCGCGCCTCCCCACAGCAGCCTCCCGCGGCCATCGGTGTTTGCCCGCGACCGCCCCTCCCCACGGCCGCCTCCAGCACACGCGGGGTTCCGCCCGTGTGGGGCGGTCGCGCCGTGGCCCCCCTCCCCCGTAGTCGTGGGGCTCCGCCCGTATGGGGCGGCCGCTCCTCGCCCGCCCCTCCCCATGGTCGCCGCTCTCGGCCTTGGGGCGCCACCCGCGAGAGGCGATCGTTCCTCGACCGCTCCTCCCTTCGGCCGCCTCCTGCGGCTGCGGTCTCTCCCGCCGCGGCCTGCTGTTCCACTGGTCGGGGTCCCTCTTCTTGTAATGTCTCATTTCGAGCTAGACCCATCGTGTGTGTCGTGGTGTTACAAGGGTGACTTGAGATGGAAGTTGGAACAGGCCTCGAGTGAATTCGTCGAGATGACTTGAGAAATAATCGAGGAGACTTGTGAATTCGTTGAGAGCCCTGGAGGGTATTCGTTGAAATGACTCATGAAATGGTCGAGGAAACACGTGAATTCGTCAAGTGAACTTGAGAAGACTCGACGAATTCGTCGAGTGAAGTCGAGTGGACTTGTGAAATCCGTCGGGATGATTCGTTGAAAGGACTCATGAAATCATGTGAATTCGTCGAGTGGACTCGACGAATTCGTCAAGTGAACTCGAGTGTACTTGTGAAATCTTTCGAAGTGATTCGTTAAAAGGACTCGAGAATTCGTTGATTGGACTCGACAAATCCGTCAAATGAAGCGGAGTGGACTTTTGAAATTCACCAAGAGATTCGTCGAGTGGACTCGTGTATTCATCAAATGACTCGTGTAATAGACTTATTGCATTCTACAATTCGTCGAGTGATTCCGACGATTCATTGAGTATACTCGACGAATGGACTGTGTTTTTTGTACGTCCTGTCTAGTTACGGCCTGGAAGAGAGAGTTACGGTTGAGCCAGTACTTCCAGACTTATACAGAAAGAAGACTTATTTTATGTTATAAAAGTGCGGTCCAATGAGAGGGTGACACATGACAAGGTGATCATTAACCCTAAAGTCTTTCCTTTATAAAGGATCACCCGAAACATAGCCGCAAAGCATCGTACATTTCAGCCGACTGACTTTTCCCTCTTCCTGAAGAACGACGGGCTGATACATCGGAAGAATGAATACAACGATGCCGCCAAGGGGAACGACACGATCCATGGCCGGAAATCAGGTGAGCTTCCTACCCTCTCCTTTGGTGCTAGATCTTTAGATCCAAAGTGGAGGAGAGGCATCGGCTTAAGAGAGCTTGATTTGGTGGTTTAATGGAGATTTCTTATGATGGAACCATTCTAGAACTTTTGTTCTAGGGCGCCGATCACCGCATGAATGTCTTTAATCATCTTCTCTCTTCATTAAAAGATAGCGTACTTGATCTCGTGAAGAACCGTGGTCTAATGAGGGATAAAGGAAAGAGAGATGTTGTTTGTTCTTTGTATGATGGATGGAGGAAGGAGATGAACTGATGTCGTTCATCCATCTTTACGAAGCGAGCAAAAGTGATGTACAAGAATCTATTTTTGTGCACAATAGAATTCAGGGCCTATTTCATGCATGATTCGGTCTGATTCAGGTCTCGAGCTCAACATAATAGATGTAGCCCTTGGAAATACCATTCTAACGAGTGGTTACACGTTTTTAGTGAATTTCTGAAGCTCTAGTAATGTTTAGTCGAAATTTTTACGCTGTAATAATATATGTGCAGGTTGTATTCCGTCTAAGTGTACATGGCTAGACTGAAACGTGATTTCAGGTGTGATGAGTTTGAATTTGAATCCTAGGCTCAACATGAAAGTTTTATTATAACATCCCCCAAACAACTGGACCCCTAGTGTTTTGTTTTGTCATGACTACGTCATGACAAAACAACCAAAAGCTCAAAGGACCAAGTGAACAAAGGCCAAGGTAAAAATCACCTTGGTCTGCCTATAGCTCAGCCTCAATAGTTAAACCTAAGGTTCGACCTTAGGGCTACACCTTGATCCCAAGACCCTACCACAACACCCCAAACACCTTGGGAAGTCCATAGGGTCGCCAAGACCCCATTGGGGTCAACCCAAGAGCTATGTTGAACAAAGTCAATTCTAGCCATAATTTGGTCAAAGTACCTTTCGTAAGGGTAGGTGACCTCCAAAGTGCCAAGATAACCCTACCCAACCCTTCCTAGATCTTAGGGGAGGTCAATGGGTCATCAGGGACTCATTGGGGCCAACCCTAGTGGCTAAGTTGACCCAAGTCAACTCTAGCCCTAAAGTGGTCAAAGAGCCCTTACTAAGGGTCAAGTGACCTCCAAGGTGCCCAATCAACCCTACTCAAGTCTTCTTAGACGTTAAGAGAGTCAAATGGGTCACCAAGGTCCCATTGGGGTCAACCCAAATGGTCATGTTGACCAAGGTCAACTCTATTCTAGTGTTAGGTCAAATTAGCCTAAATGGGCTAACCCAAGCTCAACCCATTTCCCCCACTTGAGCTAACCTCATTTTTATTATTATTATGAGTTAGTGGACTGCCAATAGGCTGGAGGAGACACCAAAAATTTGGCCTTGATGAACAGGAGAGAGAAAACTCCATCTTCCCTTTAATGGAGGAGAGAGAAAGAAGAAGGAGAAGGCCATTCAAGCATGGGGAGGCCAAGGGCCACCTTTGGTGGCTGGATTCAACTCCTCTAGAGGAGTGGAGAAGTTTCCAGCCATTTCCTGGCCACCTCAAGGCAGATTCACCCCCCATCACCATGGCCGAGCCTAGCCATTCATGGCCATTAATGACATTGATGTCATGACACCCCCCTTCCCCATCTGATGATTTTAAAGCTTCAGTATGCTCCAAGGAGTCGCTTCCACTCTCACCCCAACGATTTAGAGCCACTTCCCAATGTAGTTTCAGAAACCCGAGCGGCGCCGCCACCACCATGGCTTCCCGGCGATCAACGTGTCTCCAGGCCGCAAGCAAGGTCCTCCCCTTCCTCTCTCACTGTGGATAGATCGTAGGGATATTTTAGAATGAAAATCGGGCTCAATTGAGCCCGATTGCAGATTGCGTTTTCATGATTTTTCCGTGAAAAAAGAACTCTCGGGATCGCCGGAATAGGCCTCTCCGGCGGCTGTGCCGCCGCCTGGCGCTAGCCACCACCTCAATGGAGGTGGTGGTGGTAGTGGCCGGCTGGGGAAGTGGCCGGATTGGCGGCGACAGCGTTTTGAAGGAGCTCTAGGCGGGATGAATCCTGGCCGTCGGCTGGAGCTTGAAGATGACGGGATGCCGTCCATGGCGCGCCAAGATTTGTGCCATATTAGACTCGAACTATAGGATATAAATTTTTGATTATTTAATTATGTCACACATTTTGTATTTTATGGTTTTAATTGTTAAAAATACTTATGACTATTTCATAAAATGTGGTCAACATAAAATTTGTAGCCTGGAGAGTCTAGTGTACATCAAAATTGATTTCAACCTATTTGGGTGCCTGGTTTGACCAGGGCACCTATTTTAGTGGGACCTATACCTAGGGCTGTCCTGAGATTAAAAAGGGTTCCCACTCTTCATCCCTTGTCCAAATGACTGAATTTTGGGCAGGAGGTCACCCTTAACCATGCTTAGGGTTTATCCAAGAATGGGAATTTTTGGAGATACTTTGTGTATGGTTTTATCATTTATTAAATAATACTAGGGTAATTTAATTAGGTGGTCTAATGACTTCCAAGCCCTCCCAAATTTTGGTGAGTGGTCCTTGGGTTCTTCATAAGGCTCTGGTTAAACTTTCATCTCAAATGGAGATTGTTTGAGTTGAAAACAAGTAAACCCTAGCCTTGCCATAATAGGGGCATTTTGGTGAAATGGGCAATTTAGGTTTTGAGTGGCCATCTCACCTCAACAGAGGATGAAGTTGGGGCCACTGACTTGGCATGACTTCTATCACCCACTCCTGGAAAATGGGATAGATTGGAGTTAATTTGCCTTAGGACTTAAGGTCAAACCCTAAGGAAGAACTTTTATGCCTTGTGAAGGGAATGAGGTCAAATGACCCTAATTTAGCTTGAAATTTGGTAGGGAGGATGCTAGGTTACCTATATCCCTCTGCAAAAAATATTTTGGGATTTGGGAAAGGATAGATCCCTCTAAACCCTAACCCTAATTTAGGGCACAAAACTTTTAGAGATAAAATAGGTTACTAAAACTCATTGAACAGTGATGAAACTTGGGTAGAGTAGTCTTAGGGTCAGTAGGAGCCTCTGAAAATTATTGTAGGGTGTTTGGAAGAAATTAGCCTATACTTATAGTTATAACCCTTGTATAGCCCCTAAGGATGATTTTGATAAAATCATGATTAAACTAATTTAAAATGCTATGCACTTGGACAGTGAGGATTTAAGATCATACTATAGCCTTGGTAAATTTTCTGTAATTTTTTGGATAATATTTAGGACACTTCTCTATTTATTTCCATTTATTGTGTTTTTATTAAATTAATTAATTAGGGTCTTAAATCTTGTTGAAGAGTTGTGAAATTTTGGATTTTATGTTCAATAGTCATATTATATTTATCATAAATGTTTTGGAGCATTTACTTGTTTGGTGTTGGTACATCGTGTTCAAACTTGGGGTTTTTGGATTACCAAAATAATTAAATAAATAACCAGATAAATTAGAACAAAATATGAATTTCTGGATTTAGGCCAAACATATCATGATAGACCCCCAATAATTATTATAGGGATACTGGATGAATATTTTGAGTACTTCTTGTTTTACACGTCATATAACTTGGGTTGGTCTGCATTTAGTAAAACTGCAGAATTTAATTTGGAGTATGAATTTGAGCACATGAGTTGGGGGTTAGATGTTTGCCGGTTGGATAATTAAAAATGAGTTTACCATTGGAAGATAAGATGAGTAGGGTGTTGGTTTGACTAGTGTTAAGTGATGCTCGGGATCGACGAAAGATCGTCTTTCTCGAGGGGAGGAAGTGTCAAATACTCTAGGGTTAGATCTAATACAACAAGTAAGAGTTTTGGGAAATTTGATAGAAATCAATAATAATAAGTGCCTTGCAAAAGGGAGCTTTAGGCGTAATCCCATCGTAGTTCCTAGTGCCTTCGAGAGCCCTTCACGGGGAATACCTTGGGCAGTCTTGGGCTAACCTAAACAGTAAGAATAAAACATTTCAAGAGCAACTAGTATAGTTAGGGTTACACATTCACACACCCCGGTAGCTCGAGGGGTTGATTAGGTTGATTTGATTGCCATCCGGAAGGTTCGTTCGGAAGGTAGATGCACGAACGGATAGTCCGGGGAGCCAGTGGCTGAAAAGGTTCTGGATATAAAATAAGGTGGTGGGTCATCGGTATCGGACGGTCTTTCACACCGACGTCGATATGTTGACTCGACGGTGTGGGACACTTAGCCAAAGAAAGTCTGGTGGATATGGCAAAACGGCGGTTCAGGGCATAAGACCCCGGGGTTTAAAAAGAAAAAAAGGGGTCTTACAAGTGGTATCAGAGCAAACCTCGATCAAAAAGAGAAGTAGTCCACAATAATCTTAGGCCACCCCCGCGCGAGCTTAGTTTGAGGATAAACTAGCAGCGGAAGCAGTGGTGGGCCCATAAGGGAAATCACATGTAAAAGTCCATTTTCTCCTCCTTTTATTCCATTGGTACGCTATCTAACTGTTGGAATTTTTCCTTGTAGCCTGCGAAGAAACCTACTTGAAAGAAATTGTACCGAATCACCTAGAGGGGGGGGGGTGAATAGGTGACTAAATCTTTTTTAAACGTTTTAGGCAGATTGCAGATTATATCACAGAGTTATAACTACTTCTTCACAGCAATCAATCAGCAATCACAAAATCACACATGCACACAGTGAACACACAGATTTATAGTGGTTCCCCAAGGTTTGGGTACATCCACTTTCCCCCTTCGCCTATCTAGTAGTGTACTAGATTCGGCCAAACTCCTCCACTATACCTCAGATCCTCAGATCTTACACTCAGAACCCCAAATGGTTCCTACAGCTCAGGCCCAAGGCCCTACAACTCAGTCTTCTCCAAAGACCTACACTCAGCCACAAGGCCTACACTCAGCCACAAGTGCCTACACTCAGCCACAAGGCCTACACTCAGCCACAAGGGCCTACACTCAGCCACAAGGCCTACACTCAGAGATATGGATCTCCTACACTCAGGCACACAGGCCCTACCACTCAGCCTTTATAATTGCAGGCTTACAACTCAGATCCCTAAGGATCCTACAAGAAATTTAGAATACAAAGTATATACCTACAACTCAGAGAAAAAAAGAGAAGAGTTGATAGGTTCTTGATGAGTTCTTGGAAGAACTCTGTTGAGATCAACCTCACTTGGCTTTCTTCAAAGCTTCTTGAATGTAGAACACAATAGGATTGATTCTCTGCAGCTGATCTTCAATCACTGCTAACTTAAGTTTCAGATCTCAATCTAAAACCTTCTTCACAGCCTGGTTCCAATGGCTGACTTCTTGGAAGGAGCTCTCTCTCTCTCTCCAACTACTTAAATCTTCTGATCACTTCAACTGATTTGTGTTAATCTGTGTTGAATCATCTTCTTCTGTTGACAGAATAAGCCTTTATATAGGCCTTCTTCATGGTGACCGGCTGATCCGGTTCCTAACAGCTTTCTGACAACTCTGACAGTTGCAGTAGACCGGCTGGATTGGCAGCTGTCAAGTCATCCAGTCACTTCTTGAAATATCTGTAACTGTCTGAAAGTGTCGAGACAGTCTGTCTTTAAGTGTCGACACTTATAGACCAAGTGTCGACACAAGTAGACTAAGTGTCGACACTAGCCTTCAAGGTGTCGACACAACTCCTTGTGTTGTAGAATTCACTTCTCGACACAGCTTCTTCAATATGTGTCGACACTGATATTGTGTGTCGACACAACTCCTTGTTATTCAGTACTTAGTTGAATTCTTGTAAGTGTCTACACAACTCCTTTGTGTCGACACATCTTCTTGTGTTGAACTTGTTCAGTGTCGACGCATCTTCTTGTGTTGAACTTGTTCAGTATCGACACATCTTCTTGGTGTCGACACTTGCCTTCTGTGTTGATACTTGCTGAGTGTCGACACAGCTCCTTGTGTCGACACATTCTTCTTTTGTTGAGACTTTGGCTGAGTGTCGACACATCTCCTTTGTGTCGACACTTGTACTTAGAATTTTTGTTGAACTTTGCTGAATGTCGACACAGCCTCCTAGTGTCGACACTTTCTTTATGTATTGAGTCTTCTGCTGTGTGTCGACACATTCTTCATTGTGTCGACACTTTCTTCATGTGTTGAGTCTTCTGCTGAGTGTCGACACATTCTTTATTATGTCGACACTTATACTTAGACTCTGTTGAAATTTGCTGAGTGTCGACACATCTCCTTTGTGTCGACACTTTCTGATGTAGACACAGTTCCTCTGGGTGTCGACACTGCTTCTAAGTGTCGACACTTCTTCATTGGACATTTCTTCATTGAGTGTCGACACAGTCTTCATGTGTCGACACTTTCTGTCTGGTGTCGACTCTGCATCCCTGGTGTCGACACAATTACTCCAAGTGTCGACACTGCTTGTCTGGGTGTCGACACAAGTCTTGTTAAGTGTCGACACTTTCCTTCTGGGTGTCGACACATGGACTTAGAAACTTTTCAGCTTTCCCTGCAAATACTTAACCTGCACAACTAAACTCAAAACACATCAAATACATTTTGATGTATATCATTGAGTATGGTGAGGCTTCTTCAAATCAGGTACATTTAAACCAATGTACCCAACAATCTTCCCTTATTTGGAGAAGTCATAACCCTTAGTCAATGATATACACCATACATAACAAAAGCACAGTATGATGTAAAGCAGGATTATATAACAGGGTAAGTTTATAAACATGTAATAAAACAAAACATGTATATACCAATATCTCATAACAATTATATAATAGAATTAACACACATCACATAGTTCTAAGAACTTCAACATTTTCATTATCAAAAGTTTACAAAAAGTTTTAATACAAATGATTACAACTAGTAAACTTAAAGAAAATTCTATTCTATTTCTGTTCAGCCTCCTTGATAACAATGCCCTTTCCAAATTGTATCTTTGCTTGTACAGGGGCTTCAGCATCTTCAGCAGCAGCAGGCTTCTTGCCTTTAGAATCCTTCTTTTTCTGTTCTTCAGCTTTGATCTTTTGCCTTTCAAAGTAATGATAAGGCTTGGGAAAGTACTTACTAGGCTCCTGGGCAGTAGGAGGTAGCTTTCCCATCTTAGCCTTTCTTCTATACTGCACAATGACTTCTTGTCTGTTCTCATGCTTCCTCCACTCCACATCAGAATACCATTTGCCTCTGTCCACAATATTGTCTTTGGCAGCCTTCCATGCAGTTAGAATGATATTCCTGGAGTTGGGGCTCCACTATTCAAAGTCAGGCTTTTGTTCAGCTTGCTCTCTGAACCTTTTCTTAGATAATAGAGTCTCTTGTTCTTTGAGCAGCAAAGCTTCTTGTTCTTTCAGTGTAGCCTCTGGCACTGGCTGAACCACTTTCTCTATGATGACATTTTGCTTACCCTCAGGTGGGCTATACATTGACTGTATATCTGCTTGAATCATATCAAAGTCTGGTGGAGGGTAAATTACTTGAGCCACTTCAGCTTGCTCCCCTCCAAGATATGCAGGATGAATCCCAGACTCTGCAACATTGTCATCGTCACACAATGGAGGATTTCCAAGGGTGGCTCTGATGGAATTGGAAATCCATTTTGCATGATCAGAGCTGGCTTTGACTAACACTCTCTCCCCCTTTATGACTTCTCTAACAATATGATCCCTCAGATCATCTTTCTGGAATCTAATTTGTGCATCCAAATAGTTTACTCCATCTTTAAAGAAAGGTTTCAACCTTTGGAGCTTGTCAGTTATAGCCTTTTGAGAGTCTTGTATAGCAGTTGTAACAGTAGTTATTCCCTCTTGTAGTGCTTTATCAAAGTCTGGCTTAGCTGTAGCATTAGCTGTAGTATGCCCAGTAGCTGTATTCTTCATTTCTGTGACTATTGCATTGTGTGAAGCAGTTAAATTATCATTCATCCTGAGCTGGTTCTCCAGAACATATCCTTGCTTTAGTGCAATATCATCCACTTGAGCTTTTATCTTCTCTTGATGTGTAGCCAAGTAAACCACTACATTCCCTCCCTTGTGGAAGCAGTCAGTCATCTCTTTCTTATTCAGATTCATCTCAAATCTGATGGACTTAATATCCTGGGCCAGATCAAACTGTAGAGATTTTTGCCCTTCATCTACATACTTTTCAAGAGCTTGCCTTTGCTCATCAAGCTTTATCTGTAATACAACCATCAAAGAACTGAAATCTATTGATGGTGCAGGCTGTGGGGTAGGCTGTTGTGCAATGGTTTGTAAAGCCTTTTTATAAGTTTGGCTCCTTCTCTTAAATACTTGGAATTTCCTCTTTTTGGCTCTAGCAGCCTCTTCATCTTCAGATGCAGATGTACTAGCTATATCAACCCAGTCCTTAGGGCTTGGAGGCAAATCCTTCCTAGGTAATTCCTCAGCATTCTTAGGCTTTTCAGTCTCTTTGCTTGCAGTTTCTTCTAGAATCTCCACTTGCTCCCCCTCAACTTGGGCCTTCTCCCCCTCAGCAGCAGCACTTTCCTTCTCAAAGTCTGTTTGGAGGAGATCAGGGAAAAGTTCTTCCAAAGTAAACTCTTGTTGATGAGGGGGTGGAGAATTCCTGATCTCATCAACTACTTGATCAGATACTACTTGATTTGCAACAAATGTGTCCTCCATGACAACATCTTGGGGTTGGCTATGTGTTGGAGTTTACTGATTAACATTATGTAATGAATCAGACAAAACATCATCCTCAATAGGGAAGTTTAATTTATTGATGTCAGTGATTACCTCAAGTATGGTGTGGGTTGCTTGTTCACTTTCTAGTGGAGTTGGCTCTTCCACTAGTAGAGGCTCCCCCTGGATAGAATCCTGGTGAAGTGGGCTAGCCTGTGGTAGCTTCGCCTGCCTTTCTGCATCTTCTTGTTTAGCGGGAGACTTCTCAGCATTTCCAGTTTCTTGTTCATCATCTGGTGTAAAGACAACATGCTCTTCAGAACTACTAGAGGAATCTTGAGCCATAGGGGCTGTCTTCTTCTTCTTCTTTAGGGGTGTTACTTTCTCAGGAGTTGCTAATTCCTTGGTCAAGACCCTATCCCATCTTGAAAAGATTCTCATGTCCATCTTTCTCATGTGATTGATCTTTGATCCTGCATCTTGGCTCATTACTTCTGGTATACTACCAGCCAAGTAAAGACTTAGTATCCAACCCAAATTGGGCTTCTTCATACTCTCTTTAATCTTCTCAAACACTACTGCAGACCAATCAGTATTTAATTGGAAGATTAACCTTGTCATTAGACTGAACATATATGCTGAAATCCTGTTATGTCCTCCAGACTTGCACAGGATCACCTTGCCAACAATTTCAGAGAGAAATTTTCCTTGGCTGTTCATTCCCTTTCTGTTGAATACTGATCCAATTTTCATCTTGGAATCCAGTCCACACCATGTTAAAGCTTCTCTGATCTTAGAAGCAGAAAATTCATCTTCTTCCTTAGTCCTTGGTAGGTTTAGTACCTTTCTCAAACTCTTAGGTGAGACCTTCACCTTTTCTCCATGAACCCTTGACTTTATCTTGAGTCCAGATTCGTCTAGGGTTGCTCCATTCAGAAATTCCAGAACTTCTTTCTTCCATATCTTGGTCGGCTCTGAAACAAGAAAATCTAACCCTGAGTTTGCAACTAGGGTTACCACATCCTTGATCTCTGGTTCTGCATCATCAAACGCATGTCGCACCAGTTCATATCCTTCATTCACGTTTTCTTTGAGCTTGGGCACCATTAGGGTTTGAAAAATTTGAATTGAGAGAAGAGAGGTGTCGACACACAAGTTTGGTCTCGAAACTTTGGTGAGCGTGTCGACAAACAATGACGAAATCCTATTTATATCTTTCTAGGATTGAAGATGAAAGGGCGCGTCAAGAAACTTAAATTGTGTCGACACTGTTGAAAATTGTCGACACAGACTTATAATGTCTCGACAACAATGTGTTGACACAAGTATAGTCGACAGAATATATGTGTCGACACTTGTTTATGTGTCGACACCACTTAACTCGACACTTAGTCGAGACTTTACTTGGTTAATTCTGTGTAAATTCTAAGTGTCGACACCACCTTGGTTGTGTCGACACCGTCCCTGTATGTGTCGACACCAATTCTCTGAAGTGTCGACACCAACTTCCTAGATGTGTCGACACCTTTTCTCTGAAGTGTCGACACCAATTCTCTGTCTCGACACAGACAACTCAATGTGTCGACACTATTTTACTTAGCCATTTCTGTAAACTTATTCTAAGTTTATCATACCTAATTCAATTTTAAACTTATTGAATTTGGTTTCTTCTAAATGCTTAGTATACATGTCAGCAAGTTGATTATCTGTATTTACATATTCTAGTGAAATATCTTCTTTTTCTACATGTTCCCTTAGAAAATGATATTTTATTTCAATGTGTTTAGTTCTACTATGAGAAACAAGATTGTTTGCAATAGATATAGCACTAGTAGAATCACAAAACAGTGGTGTTCTACTTACTTGAATACCATAATCCTCAAGCTGATGTTGTATCCATAGAAGTTGAGCACAGCAACTTCCTGCAGCCACATACTCTGATTCTGCTGTGGAGATAGCCACACTTGTTTGTTTCTTGCTACTCCATGATATCAGTCTTCCACCTAGAAATTGACAGGTACCAGTTGTACTTTTCCTATCTTCCTTGCAGCCTGCAAAATCTGCATCTGAATAACCTGTTAGTTCAAAGTCTCCATTCCTAGGGTACCAAAGGCCTAGATAAGGAGTGCCCTTAAAATATCTCAGAATTCTTTTGACTGCTGTCAAATGAGACTCTTTAGGGCATGCTTGGTACCTAGCACAGACACATGTAGCATACATGATATCTGGTCTACTTGCAGTCAAATACAATAGGGAGCCAACTATCCCTCTATACAAAGTCTCATCTACAGGTTTCCCTACATCATCTTTGCTAAGAGACATACTTGACCCCATAGGAGTCTTCATGGTACTGGATGATTCCATACCATACTTCCTTATTAATTCTAGGGTGAACTTAGACTGTCATATGGATAAACCATTCTCAGTCTGTCTAACTTGGACACCCAAGAAGAACTTAAGTTCCCCCATACTGCTCATCTCAAATTGTCCTTGCATAAGTTTTGCAAACTTTTTGCAAAGACTACTTTCAGTAGACCCAAATATTATGTCATCTACATATATTTGGACTAGTATGATCTTGCCTCTGGATTCCCTAAGGAATAGAGTCTTGTCTATTTTTCCCCTTGTGAATTTATTCTCAATGAGGAAACTAGACAGGGTTTCATACCAAGCCCTAGGGGCTTGTTTTAACCCATACAAAGCCTTCCTAAGTCTATAGACATAATTAGGTTGAGTTGAATCAACAAAACCTGATGGCTGTTCCACATAGACCTCTTCCTTTAGATTACCATTCAGAAAGGCTGACTTAACATCCATTTGGTATACTTTAAATCCTTGATAGGTTGCATAGGCCAGGAACATCCTTATGGCTTCCAGTCTGGCTACTGGAGCAAAGGTTTGATCAAAGTCAATACCTTCTTCCTGCCTATATCCCTTAGCAACCAGTCTTGCTTTGTTCTTTATAATCACTCCATGTTCATCCATCTTATTTCTAAAGATCCACTTAGTCCCAATTATGTTGTGGTCTTTTGGTTTAGGAACAAGCTCCCAGACTTTGCATCTCTTGAACTGATTCAGCTCTTCTTGCATTGCCTCAATCCAATGAGGGTCTAGGATGGCTTCTTCAAACTTCTTTGGCTCTACTTGGGATAGAAAACTGGAGTAGAGTGCTGCACTCAGATTTCTGCTCCTTGTTTGTACCCCTTGTCTTAGATCACCAATGATTTGATCTGCTGGATGATCTCTTAGATGTCTATTAGCTGGAGGCAGCCTGACTTCAGGTTGAACTCCTTCAGCTTCTTCAACTTGCTGCACTCCTTGGTCTTCTTCTGCATTAGGTACATGTAGTACTCCCCCTGGACAACAACCACTATCATCTACATGCTGACTTGCAGTAGATCCTTCTTCAATAGTGAGCTTGTCCATCTTCTTAGTCACACCTGTGGAGCTGCAAATACTTCTAGACAACTCATTGTTAATAAGTCTAGCTTCATCAAATACTACATGTACTGACTCTTCTACAACTTGAGTAGACAATTTGTAGACCCTATAAGCCTTACTATTGTTGCTGTACCCAACAAAGATTCCCTCTTGGGATTTGGCAGCAAACTTAGTCAAGTAAGACTTTCCATTGTTAAGTATATAGCATTTACAACCAAAGATCCTGAAATAGGATAGGTTTGGTTTTCTGCCTTTCACAATCTCATAGGGGGTCTTATTGTGGCTCTTGGTGACAGTAGCCCTATTAATTACATGGCATGCAGTATTAACTACCTCAGCCCAGAAATATTCTGGTAGACATGTGTCACTTAATAGGGTCCTACCAGCCTCAATCAAGGTTCTATTTTTCCTCTCAGTAATGCCATTTTGCTGAGGTGTTCTTGGTAAAGAAAATTCCTGAAATATCCCAAATTCTTCACATAGTTTTGTCATACTATCAGACTGGAATTCAGTACCATGGTCACTTCTTATTTTGACCACTATACTGTCTAACTCATTATGAATTTGTTTGACAAAACTATAGAAGATATTAGGTGTTTCAGATTTCTGTCTAATGAAGAACACTCAGGAAAACCTTGAGTAGTCATCTACAACCACAAATGTGTAGACCTTCCTACCTAGGCTGTGAACTGGCATAGGACCAAAAAGATCCATATGCAAGAGGTATAAGCACCTCACAGCATCTTTGTTTTCAATGCTATTAAGGGTGGATCTAGTCTGCTTGCCCTTTTGACAAGCTGAGCATATTCCATCTTTAATACAATTAACTTGAGGACCATTCCTCACTAACTCTTTGCTAAAGAGTTGGCCAATTGTCTTGTATTTGAGATGAGCTAGCCTCTTGTGCCATTTGTCACAATGAGAGACTTTCTCATCAGCTACAAGACACACTGGATAACCATTGGTCTCACACATAATGTCTAGCCAATAGACATTTCTCTTTCTATAACCTGTCAAAATGATCTCTTGATCATTTGACCTCCTGATATGACAACCATCTTTGACAAATGAGATGTCATATCCTAAATCACTCAGTTGACTTATACTAATAAGGTTATGTTTCAAATCTTTAACATAAGCCACTTGAGTAATTATAATATGAGTGCTAGAAATGTTACCAAAACCCTTGATGATTCCTTTTTCAGAACCACCAAAGGTGACTTTAGGACCATCTTTGATTGGTGTGTAGTCCTTTAGCAATCCCCTAGTTCCAGTCATGTGCCTGGAACATCCACTGTCCAAGTACCATATTGGGGCATGACCACTTGGACTCACCTGCAAAACAGATTAGTTGGCCTTAGAACCCAAAGAATTCTTAGGTCCTTGGTGCTGGTTAGTTTGCCTCTTAACAAAGCTACCTGCAGGTCTCTCAACAGGCAGTTTGCTACTCATCTTGGCACTAGAATTGTGTCAGCAGTCAATGACAAAGTGGCCTACCTTGCCACAACACAAGCACTCAAATCTATTATACCTTTTCTTAGGTACAACCCTAGCTGTTCTATCTACAGCAGGCTTGTTGAGTACTGGGGCTTTGCCCTTAGACTTGGACTTTACAGTCCTAGCAGGTTGTATAAACCCTAATCCAGTTTTACCCTTTTGATGTAGAAATTCATCAATCAAAGGTAGAACAGACTTTGGTTTTGAAAACCTTGCAACAATGTCTCTCTCCTTCTGAAGACTAATCTCCAGATTTCTGATTTGATCATTCTAGAATGTTATAGTTCCCATCTGAATAACAGTTATGTTCTTCAGTCTGGCTATTTCATTTAACTTTTGATCAATCAACTTCTCAAAATCAGTTGCAGCCTCTTTGAGACTGACAATCTCCTTTGCCTGACTTTTGGCCAAGGATTTACTTTTCTTAAAAGCATGCAACAGAATTCTATATTAATCAATCAGCTGATGAATATCCCCTTCAGATTCAGATCCACTGGCATCACTTGATGCTGATGTAGCTGAATCTGAACTAGCACTAGAAATTGAACTTAAAGAACAATTTTGTACCTGACTAGATCCAGGCTGATCCTGGATATTGCCACCTTCTGTTAAGGCCATCAGTCCCTGACACTGATTATCCTCTTGCTCATATATAGAGTTCATTATCTGGATGAACTCCTCTTCCTCTTCTTCAGCAAACAGTCCTATGTATGCTTCAGCTTCTGACTCAGTTTCTGAAGATGATATGTCTGACAGGCTTTTGTCCTTCTTGGCAACAAAGGACCTTTCCTTTTTGCCCTTGAATTGAGTCTTTTTCTTATCTGTTGACTCTCTCCTCTTCTCTGGACAGTCAGCAACAACATGTCCTTGTTTGTTACAACAATAACAAACTATCCTTGAAGATGAAGTTCTATTTGACTTGGGCTTTCTCCTGTCTTTCTTTGATGACTTCCTGTTCTGATAATAGTCATCTTTTCCCTGTGAAGTGGATGGCTTTGACCTCCACTGTTTGTTCTTTAGAAACTTCTGAAAGTGTCTTGTGAAAGATGTAAAATCCTCATCACTCTCACTGCTTTCAGAATTTCTGCTTTTTGAATCATCTGACCCAGTCTCAGCCACTTTTGGAGGTGGAGATGGAGACTTATTTTTGTATTTCTTGGTGGCTTCTGTCTTGAATGCCACTGCTCTTTCTTTATGCTCACTTCTTGTAGTCTTCTCCTCCTCCTTCCTTACCATCAACTGCATCTCATAGGATAACAATTTTCCAAACAATGTTGGAGGAGGAATATCTGCTAACTTGGCCATCTCCCTTATGACACAGATCTTGGTGTCCCAATCCTTTGTTAGGGACCTCAAGAACTTATCATTCAGCTCATAGTTGCTGAATTCTCTTCCATAGGACATTAACTCATTAACTATCCTATAGAATTTCTTATAGCATTCTGTTATGCTATCAGACTTGCCTTGCCTGAAACTTTCATATTCCTGGTTTAACAAGGACTTCATGTCTTGTCTAACTTCTTCTGAACCCTCCATATACACTATCAAGGTATCCCACATCTCCTTAGATGTCTTATAGTATATCAAGTTCTGAAAGGTAGCATCATCTATGACACTTACAATGATATTCTGAGCCCTCTTGTCCATGGTGGCCAGAATAATCTCTTCTTTTGTCATTTCAGAAAAGTCCTTAGGTGTTCTCTGATTTGCATCCAACACTGATACTTTTATAGGCACATATGACCCTTCTTTAACTGTGATATAGATTCTAGGGTCTGAGGCTTCCATAAATAGTCTCACCCTTTTTTTCCAGATGCCAAAAATCTCTTTTCTGCAAATGGGCAACTTCATGGATCCAAGTTCCTTATGATTCTCTGTTGAACCCATTTTCTTGATTTTCTTGATTCTGCACTTTACTTATTCTGAATCTGCCAACAGGATCTACTCAGACAGTTATGTCCCTTTTTGAGGAACCTCCCTCTGATACCACTTGAAAGAAATTGTACCTAATCACCTAGAGGGGGGGGGGGGGGTGAATAGGTGACTAAATCTTTTTAAAACTTTTTAGGCAGATTGCAGATTATATTACAGAGTTATAACTACTTCTTCACAGCAATCAATCAGCAATCACAGAATCACACATGCACACAGTGAACACACAGATTTATAGTGGTTCCCCAAGGTTTGGGTACATCCACTTTCTCCCTTCGCCTATCTAGTAGTGTACTACATTCAGCCAAACAACTCCACTATACCTCAGATCCTCAGATCTTACACTCAGAACCCCAAATGGTTCCTACAGCTCAGGACCAAGGCCCTACAACTCAGTCTTCTCCAAAGACCTACACTCAGCCACAAGGCCTACACTCAGCCACAAGGGCCTACACTCAGCCACAAGGCCTACACTCAGAGATATGGATCTCCTACACTCAGGCACACAGGCCTTACCACTCAGCCTTTATAATTGCAGGCTTACAACTAAGATCCCTAAGGATCCTACAAGAAATTTAGAATACAAAGTATATACCTACAACTCAGAGAAAAAAAGAGAAGAGTTGATAGGTTCTTGAATCAGTTCTTGGAAGAACTCTGCTGAGATCAACCTCACTTGGCTTTCTTCAAAGCTTCTTGAATGTAGAACACAATAGGATTGATTCTCTGCAGCTGATCTTCAATCACTGCTAACTTAAGTTTCAGATCTCAATCTGAAACCTTCTTCACAGCCTGGTTTCAACGACTGACTTCTTGGAAGGAGCTCTCTCTCTCCAACTACTTAGATCTTCTGATCACTTCAACTGATTTGTGTTAATCTGTGTTGAATCATCTTCTTCTGTTGACAGAATAAACCTTTATATAGGCCTTCTTCATGGTGACCGGCTGATCCGGTTCCTAACAGCTTTCTGACAACTCTGACAGTTGCAGTAGACCGGCTGGATTGGCAACTGTCAAGTCATCCAGTCACTTCTTGAAATATCTGTAACTGTCTGAAAGTGTCGAGACAGTCTGTCTTTAAGTGTCGACACTTATAGACTAAGTGTCGACACAAGTAGACTAAGTGTCGACACTAGCCTTCAAGGTGTCGACACAACTCCTTGTGTTGTAGAATTCACTTCTCGACACAGCTTCTTCAATATGTGTCGACACTGATATTGTGTGTCGACACAACTCCTTGTTCTTCAGTACTTAGTTGAATTCTTGTAAGTGTCGACACAACTCCTTTGTGTCGACACATCTTCTTGTGTTGAACTTGTTCAGTGTCGACACATCTTCTTGTGTTGAACTTGTTAAGTGTCGACACATCTTCTTGGTGTCGACACTTACCTTCTGTGTTGATACTTGCTGAGTGTCAACACAGCTCCTTGTGTCGACACATTCTTCTTCTGTTGAGACTTTGGCTGAGTGTCGACACATCTCCTTTGTGTCGACACTTGTACTTAGAATTTTTGTTGAACTTTGCTGAATGTCGACACAGCCTCCTAGTGTCGACACTTTCTTCATGTATTGAGTCTTCTGCTGTGTGTCGACACATTCTTCATTGTGTCGACACTTTCTTCATGTGTTGAGTCTTCTGCTGAGTGTCGACACATTCTTTATTATGTCGACACTTATACTTATACTCTGTTGAAATTTGCTGAGTGTCGACACATCTCCTTTGTGTCGACACTTTCTGATGTAGACACAGTTCCTCTGGGTGTCGACACTGCTTCTAAGTGTCGACACTTCTTCACTGGACATTTCTTCATTAAGTGTCGACACAACCTTCATGTGTCGACACTTTCTGTCTGGTGTCGACTCTGCATCCCTGGTGTCGACACAATTACTCCAAGTGTCGACACTGCTTGTCTGGGTGTCGACACTTTCCTTCTGGGTGTCGACACATGGACTTAGAAACTTTTCAGCTTTCCCTGCAAATACTTAACCTGCACAACTAAACTCAAAACACATCAAATACATTTTGATGTATATCATTGAGTAGGGTGAGGCTTCTTCAAATCAGGTACATTTAAACCAATGTACCCAACACTACTCCACAACATGGTACACCTCAGGCTCAGAATATAGTTCCACCCCTGCCGGCTCCAGTCTCGTTTCAGCAGACGGAGATGGGGCAAACATTGACGGCCATCCTGGAGGCCGTCAGAGGTCATCAGGCCCCGGATCCACAGCCAAATCCCGGGGCCAACTGGATGAGTTCCTTCCGGGCAATTTCGCCTCCATCCTACCATGGGACGGAGTCGGCAGTTTGCGCGGAGGAATGGTTGGATACCATCTATGAGATGCTATCCGGGATACGATGCCCCACTGAGGAGGCAGTTTCTTTGGCATTCTCCTGCTTGGAGTCGCACGGGAAGAGGTGGTGGAAGTCACAGCTGGACACCACCTTTGCGGATTTGGATTGTGCAGATATCTCTTGGGGAGAGTTCAGAGAGGCACTTCTGGGACATTTTGTACCCCAGTCGGTGAGGGACGAGCTGGAGGATAGGTTCCTGTGGTTGAAGCAGGGCAACAAGACAGTGCTGGAGTATTACCAGGAGTTTACTCACCTAGCCAGTTATGCAGACTCTTATCAGTTGGACGATGACATGAGGTTCTACAAGGGGCTGCACGACGACATGAGACAACCCCTCCTCTTCGTCTCCGAGTGAAGCTTGGCCAGAATTCTGGAAATGGCTAAGAAAAGTTAGGCATATCAGTTTACGGTCAAAAGCCGGAAGAGGCCGACTGACGATACAGTGATTGGAGGACGTAGAGACCATCCTCGAGGCCAGGTCATCGGGGAAGGAAGGAATGAGGATCAAACCCGTCAGGAGATCGGACCAGAGCAGAGGAATTAAGGGGTATTGGCCCCTCAGCCCTTGCAGATGTTGGAGATACTAAGGGTAGCATACCAGGCGTCAGTGTGCTTCCATTGCAATCAGCCGGGGCATTTCAAGAGAAATTGTCCCATGAGGCGAGCGCCCCCACCAGCACCTCAGGGTACACCACCTCCTCGACAATTTGGGGGCCGAGGGCACGACCGAGGACGGGGATATCAGGGCAGGGGCCTGATGAGTCCACATTTTACACTTCTTTTTGGACTCATCTGGGCCAGTTTTATCTTCTCAGCACTATACTTGAGAGCCATTATTGCTTATATTTGCTTACGTGTCTATTCCACGATTAAGTGCACTGTAGGCCCATTTCTGTGTGCTTCTTGTGCTTCTTTGTTTTTGTTGTTCTTTAACCCTGTCTCGGGGATGTGGTGTGTACGTTTTGGTGGCCTATCCGCCTCTTCTGCTGGTGCAGGGGTCGTGTGCGTGGTCCGGAACCGCTCGGGAGACCCCGACGATGCAGAAATACTACGCACGACCACTGGACTTATTGCGCACGACCACTGGTCGTGCGCCACCGATTGTGCACATTACACCCTCATTTTCCTAATCCTGTCTAGGTAATCGCACGAGCACTGGCCATAGTGCGCACGACCACTGGTCGTGCGCCAGTGCTCATGCCCAGTTATGCTGATGCTTCTTATCCAGGTTGCAGGTCTATTTGGAAAAGCCGCACGATCATCGACCGACAGTGTGCACAACCACTGGTCGTGCGCCACTGATCGTGCGCACTGCTTCTGCTGCCTCCGTATTTAAGGACCTGCTCCGCGATTTAGGTAAACACCTGTCATTTGCTGCGATCGGAGAGTGTGCGGGAATCGTCATTTCACTTCTCCAGCTGCTCCATCACCTCCACCTTCGTCGGGAGGCCATAGCCAACTCCTCCGAAGCTTTTCTAACTCTCCGGCGAAGCCCTCGGCCATTGACGACCACAACTCCAAGCTTTCCACCGGAGTTGGTGAAGAAGATAACCTAGAGAACGGACTTAAAGGCCTTCGAGGTGACAGCTCGTTGGTACCGGAAGCCTCCTTGGACTGAGCCCGGAAGCGGATTGACAACTCGCTACTCCGGCCACGACCTGCGGTGGAGCTTCACTCTCTTTTGGTTTACTCCTCTTCCCCTTCCTCTGTCATATGGAATGGTTTAAGAATTATAATGAACACTTCCATCCATGAACATCAAGTTTATTTTACATCTAATGGAATGTTAGTATTTTTCTTATGCTTGTGAGTAGTGTCTGTGAATGCGCCTCGCTCACCCCACATCCACTCCATTCCCGTGTCTCACCCGATTGCACGCCACACAAGAGCACTTCAATCCATTAGCTTCCCGTCCACTCGCCCAACCGAAGTTCGGCATCGCGGCCGAAACACCCACTCCACCTTGCGAAGCGGTGCCTTCGACCCGCATAGCTTTTACTAGTTCAGTAAATCAAACATCCACAATCTCCCAAGTCCTCTTTTTACTCTTTTTTCTATTTATAACTCTTATAACGATATTTTCTGTACTGTTGCCGCTTTACGCTAATTGCATTTCTCAAGAGACCGACACTCGGGGATGTATTCCCAAAACTTTATTACTTGTGCGACTGGTGCGCTTGCCGATTTACACGCATCAGGTTTTTGGCGCCGTTGCCGGGGAATGCAACTGTAAAGCGACTCCGGATGACTGTGAATTTTGTTATACGAGTTATATTGTTTTGTTTTGTTTTGATCCCTTTTCTCTTGTGTTGTTATTCTGTCAGATGGAATTGGTAGTTTTATTCGTAGAATCTATGCCAAGTAGTTGTATCCTTTATATTTGAAATCTCTGCAATGTGGGCCAATTTCAATATCCGTTGTCATCATTGTGGAGACATCTCTCATGCTAGCGACAGATTCCCTCAGAAGTATAGTAGCCCGAAAATTCAGGAATCTACATATCGTAGACATAAGCCGGTTAGCTACCGACTTGCGGAGCCATTGCCGCACTACTTTTATTCAGCTTCAGCACCCGTTGCCCCGCCGAAGCCGGCTAAGCAGTGCCTTTTTTGTCGAAGCTGGGATCATGCATTGAAGGATTGCGCCGCTTACCTCGTTGAGCTAGAAGTGGATGACGAGCCGGATTTTCGGATTATCTCCACTTCAACCTTGGGCAGCATCCCTTCTGTATCGGGGTATGCAACATTGCCATCTCTCTGTTATGGAGAAGACATCCCAGGTATGTGCACCGATACATGTGCTTATCCCCATTCCGACACTGCTATTTATACTCCTGAAGTGCATACATCACCTAGCATAAAATCTATTGGTTGTGGAGAGCCAGCGCTCAACGTCCTACCGAGCTTCGTGCCTTCACCTTCTTCTTTGCATAACATTCTTTCTTCTTCTGACAGTGCTGTTGAGATTGAATCGCAGGTGGAAATTAGCATTTCCAGCGTTCTGTTAGATCCAGTCGAGGAGGACGACTCCGTGGCAGAGGTTGCGACCTCCACCCAATGTAAGGATGCCCGAGGCATGGACGAGGCAGATGCAGCTTTAGAACATTCCTGCACTAGCTTAGACAGCTGTTTGGAAGCCCCCACAATTCCACCGACGGTGGATGACTCCGGATCATCCCCAAGATCGAGGTTCGTTTATGTTATTCTTCTAGTTTATTTCTTGACCCTGCTCTCGTGTCTACTTCCATGCAGAACCACATTGTGGAATTGGTCCAATCAGTGCAAGGACCTGTAATGCGGCCTAGGACTTATTGTAACCAGATGCAGGTGGAGTTGGAGCCGATGAGCTTCCCAAGTTACTGTCTGCCCATGCCTAACACTTACGATAGGTATACGTATACAGGTATTGGGGCTTATGTGCTATCTCCGTTCCGGTACCCGCTACCGCAGCGCGACCATGAACCTCTGTCTGAGCATTTCCAGTTTCATTCGCCCATCAGTTAGGAAATGCTCAGATTTTGAATAAGTCCAGTTGAGAGACAATAAACCCAACAGTTATCTAGGATAGTGTTTCTTTCGTTCAATTTTTGTTTGTATTTCATTATTTGGGTGTGGTAGCCCACCTGCATGATGAGCTTTCTGTTGCACCACGTGGCCAGCAGTGTGAAATAGACTAAAAACTCGGGCGTGTGAAAAATTTCACCGCGCACGACCACTGGTCGTGCGCACTACTTATCGTCGCATGACCACTGGTCGTGCGCATGCCCAGTTTCTTTTTAATTCCAGCCGCTGTCCACTGTGCATGCGCCCTAATCTCCCGCTTGGTCCACTGCGCGTGCGTTGTCGACGCTCTTCCCCTTCTGATTCCTCTCCGGTGGTCCGAATCTCTCTCCTCCGGTAGGATCCCTCAACTTCAGATCTCTCTTCCTCACTGTGCTGTAATGGAGCCTGGACGCCGCCCTATAGTAACGGCCTATCAACGATCCGGTCGTGCTTTAACAACCCCAGCTCAGATCTTGGGGAGAATGGGAACCTTCGCTAAGGCAGAGCATACTCAATGCTATAATTCCTTGAAGGACAAGCCATTCCTCACTCAGCGGCTTGTTGACTGGAACGAGTTGCGTTCCATTGGGGTGACGGTGCATTAGCAGAGGCCGTGCTGATTCTCTACTCTTTCGATTTTTGGAGCAAGTTGTTCGAGTGCGATGAGCTTGGCTACCGAGAATTGACATTGGAGTTCCTTTCCACATTCACTTGGGAGACAACGGCGGACAACCGCTATCTCCCCCTTGTTCCTTTCGGATGATGGGAAATGTCTCCGCTGTCACACTACCGGAGCTTGCCATTCATGCAGGCGTCTATACCGAGGCGGAGGCATCCCAGATTAATTTCCCCGAATTGTGCATTGATTTTCCAGAGGGTATGACTCCGCGGTCCGCTTGGCATTCTCTGACCGGAGGGAACGAGGAGTACGTAGCCCACCGTTCCCAGTCAACGAAGATTGTCTCCCCCGCTCTAAGGTATATGCAGCATTTGCTTAGTCACTCACTCACCGCTAGGGCCCTGAGCAAGAATGTAGTAGTATGGCAGGATTTAATCTCCTTATTTAGCATGCAGCAGCAGTACCCCATCCATCTGGGGTATATGCTGGCCTATTTCTTCCACCACGAAGCCACTTATGGCCTCGCGGGTGCAATCGGGGGTGCTTACTACATTACCCGCATCGCCAAAAGTTTGGGAGTTTGGAGCCAACTATCTCCGATGGTGCAGGTCACTGCCACATCCATGATCTCCAGGGCCAACCTGGTGAGTTGCCATTTGCTGCTTGTGGTTGGGAAAAAAGGTGGCCGGAAATTTATTGTCTGCATGCCTGGTGATGCGCCTGCGGGTAGAGATGAAGAGGAAGATGAAGGAGAGCCGGGTGAATCTTCCGCTCTGGGTAGGCGGAGTGCAGGAGTGCCACCGCAGCAGAGTCAACAGCAACTGAGGCCTCCCGTAAAGCATGAGGGGCAATCTAGCCGCCAGTTCGGCTCAGCTCAAGAGCAGGGCGTCCCATATTTGTCCGAGCGCCTTGCTGATCTGGAAGCTTCCCAGTTTTGGATACAAGACTTTATTTATCAGCAAGCAGTGCGAGGCGGGTTGAACATTCGACCACCGCCCACTCGTGTCGCTCCATCAGCGCCTGGTCCACGTCCGTTGCCCATCGAGATTCACGACAGCGATAGTGAGGGGGAGTGAGTGGAGTTCACCGCAGAGCTCGTCTACCACGCCTTCTGTTTCTTTTTATTGTTTTTATCTTCTGAGCAAGGAGACAACTATATTTTTTGTGGGGACCCATCTGGGAGCCGAATGTTTTTTATATATACTATTTAAACTGCTAATACAGGTATTTGTTCCACCTTAAGGACGGTAAACAAAAGGGCTTTCGGGAGACAACCCAAGTTGGACCGTTTGGTCCTATGCTGTGTTTTGATTTCTTTTTATATATTCATATATTTCTGTGTCCATATGTTGTTTGGCGTGCATACATTCAATCGCAGGTGCAGGAATATTTGAGGCACGACAACTTGGCCGCACTTGGACATCTCATTGCATGACTGGTATGCTCAATTTTGAGCATAGGTACTTCCTACCCTAGCTTTTTATCATCTTTGGCATGTTTATTTTTACTAGTTGTAGACTTTAAGTCTGGGGGGGGGGAGAGCATGTCTGTTGGAACACCCTATTACTGATTTGGGCAAGGATCACTATGTCTCTTAGGAAACCTGTTTTGACCTCATTGTATAGATCTAAAGGTCAATTAGAATTGAGTCTAAGGGTTAGTATTTAGGTTTGGAAGCTGCCCTCAAGACCAGGTTTTTCAATTTTGGAGACTAAGCCATTTCGTCGAGCTCCGTACGACGAATCGTCGAACTCTATTTGACGATCGTTGAGCTCACTTCGACGGATCATCGAACTCCATTCGACAATATTTGA
Source organism: Platanthera guangdongensis (assembly GCA_039583875.1). NCBI lineage: Eukaryota > Viridiplantae > Streptophyta > Magnoliopsida > Asparagales > Orchidaceae > Platanthera > Platanthera guangdongensis. The sequence continues at coordinate 69,745,938 of CM077155.1, read as the reverse complement.
GCTGAACTTCAACAAGTCGTCGAACTGCATTCGACGATCTTCGAGCTCAGATCGACGTTCTTGACTCCAGTTTGATTCTCTATCTCTGAGCTCAGTTCGACGACAGTTGAGCTCAGATCGACTATCTCTGTTTCTGTCTAAGTCCAATCTCTGAGCTCAGTTCAACGATAGTGGAGCTCAGTTCGACGTTTTCTGAAAAGTTCAACGTTTTTCAAGATTCAAATTTAGACAGCTGTGGAATTATTGTCAGCATTTAATTTAGAGATCTTGTAGCCGTTTTTAATTAATCTGGAGCAAGTTTCAAGGAATTTTCAAGGAATGTTTTATTGGACTTTCCTCTAGAAGACAAATGCAATTAAGGAAGTCATTTATGACAGACCAATGGCTATCTTGGATAGTGGATCATTTCTATTCAGATGAAAGGAATAAAAGATATATTCTTTCTCTGCAACAAAGAGAATTACAACTTCTGCAACAACAATTCTCTGCAACAACAAGAATTATAGCTCTTACAACAACAATTACACAAGAGAAAGGGAAAGAGTTGCAGACATTCTCAGTCTCAAGAATTCAGACAAGAACACATCACCAAAGGAGATCAACTAACTGAAATTTTCAGATCTCTCTTGATTCAAGTGTTCAAAGGCCATCATCATTCAAGACTCCGGCACCTCACATTTCAGCTGTTGCTGAAATCATCTTTTGCTGAAATCATCTTTTGCTGGAGATCAAACCATCTGAAGGCCTATCACCCTACTGCAAAGCTTCACTTCCTGAACAACTCAAGATCTCAGGGGGAGCTTTGACAACATCCACTATCTTCTCTCTGATTGTTGACAGAGAAGATCATCTCATCCCTCTCTCTCTCTCTCTCTGCTGTAAAGGGTTTTTCAAACTCCCTTCAAAAGTTTGTGATTGGTTTCTGAGACCTTATCAAAACTCAGTGGTGGCAAGACACCTGATCAAAAAATCTGGTTTGGTTCTTGAGCACCTTATCAAAAGCTCATTGGTGCCCAGGACACCTGATCAACTCATCCTGTAATGGATTCCTACCTAGGGTGGTAGAAGAGTGGATGTACCTAGGTTAATTGGGGAACCACTATAGCTCTTTGTGTAATCGGGTTGCATATCTTTCTTTTGTTTCTGGCTGTGCTTTGTGATTGTCTTGTGATTTCTCTGTGATTATTCTGTGTTTAGATTTACTTTTTATTATTTGCTTCCCTGTTCACCTAGGAATACAACAACTGTTGTAAAAAGTTTTCAGTAAGCACCATACTCTATTCACCCCCCCTCTAGAGTATATCAGATCTAACTTGCACTTTCAATTGGTATCAAAGCGAGGTTGGTTAAAAATATCACACCTTGGTGGTTGCACATGCTAACACCAGAACCCAAAGATCCCTATAGTTAGATCTGCTTGTTTTGATTTTGTTATTAGGATCATTCCTTCACAAAACATGGCCCAAAACAAAGATTATGCCAGCACCAGACCTCCAGTGTACAATCTTTCTAAGTTTGCACTTTGGAAGGCAAGGATTAGACTCTACATGAATTCTATTGATGATGGACATTTTCAATTCTGTTTTGACAGTGTGTCCAAGACCTCCAAAGAGCACAAGTACAAATGCTGTTCCACCTCCCTCAGGAACAGATGCAGAAAAAACGAAATGGAAAGTTGCAGATACAAAAGCTATGAACATTCTTGCTCAGACTATGTCTGATGAGATATTCCAAAAGGTAGCTGAATGCAACTCAGCAAAGGACATCTGGGACAAGCTATCTGAAATAGTCTCAGGATCTACTGATGAGAGAAAAGACAGAAGATCTCACCTCATAACCCAATATGAGAATTTCAAGAAAGGAGAAGTTGAGTCAGTAGCAGACATGTATAATAGACTCAGCCTGATAGTCAATGAACTGAAGACTTTGGACAAAGAGATCTCATTGACTGAGCTAAATGATAAAATCCTAATGTGCTTCCCAAGCACTTGGGACTCAAGGATCTGGCCAAACAAGGATGCCAGAAGTCTCAATGAGATCACAACAGAAGCTCTCTTCGGCAAGCTCAAGTCTTATGAGCTGCTCATCAAAAATAGGGAAGAAGAGCAAAAGGCTGCCTCACCAGCCACAAGAAAGGAAACGTCAATAGCTTTCAAAGCCACTGAAGATCAGCCTGAAGACAAGGTCACAAGCAATGATGAGCTGCTTAGTCTACTGGCCAAAAGATTTTACAAAATGGCCAGAAAGGACTTCAGGAAAAGATCATACAAAGAGCATGATAAGCCGAGGTATGATAAATCAAATAACAAAGAAATTATCTGTTTTGGTTGCAGGAAATCAGGCCATTGTGCCTGACTGTCCATATAATAAAAACAAGGACAGAAGGGACAAGAAAGAAAGAAGAAAAGACAAGGACTTCAAGAAGAATAGCAATGACAAACCCTCATCCAGTAAGAGCAAACATACAAGGAAGGGATTTGTTGCTGAAACTTGGAGTGAGATAGAAGAAGAATCAGAAGCTTCATCCAGATCAAGTGATGATGAGGATGATGCTGAAGAAAAGGAATTCTGCATGATGTCTATCAATGCCTCACAACACAATTCTGATGCAGAAGAGTCAGAGTCAGACCCAGAGACTCAATTTGAAGAGGACCAGGTAATAAGTTCTTTTGATTTTAATTCTGAGGACTTTAAGTATGAATTTAAAGCACTATGTTTAGACTTATTAAAATCTGAGAAGGAAATCATTTCTCTCAGAAATCAATTATCCGAATACAGTACCTTAAAATCAGATAACCTCAAACTCTCTGAGGAGTTGGAGTGCTGTAGGGAGCAGATAGCTTCACTGAAAAGTGAGCTATCAGAGGCCAAAAAGCTTGAAGAATCCCTTAATGAGAGAAGTATCAAGCTAATGGACATCACAAACACAGTGAACTCAAGATTCAACAGTACACTGGGCTTGGGTGCTTCATCTAGCCAACCTATAGTACTAACAACCCCAATTAAATTTATCTCTAATAAAGGCAAGTGAGTTGTAGAGGTAGCTAGGAAAAATTCTGACTTACCTAAGAAAGCCAAGGTTCAACAGAAATCATCGAACGGAGCTAGACGATCGTCGAACGCAGATCAACGATCTCAGGCAAAATCATCGAACTCAGGTCGACGATCTCTAAACCCTGAACTCTGCCACAGTCGATCGTCGAACGGAGCTCGCCGATCTGACCCAAGATCGTCGAACTCAGCTCCACGATCGTCGAGCAGAGATCAGAGCTTTGAAAACCTTTTCAAGGGTAAATCAAAATCCAAACCAAGAGGTCCTTCATCCCAAAGCTTTAACCCTTATACTGAATGGATATTACCTCCAAGGAGATATCATCCTGAAGGTTATAAGAGTCAACCAGGGATGTCATTTATTTCTGAATTTAAAGGTTATCAACCTAGGCCCAAGGTAAACTGGGTCAAAAACAAGTAAATTGTTTTATGTGCAGGTGAAGACCTATCCAACATCAAACCAGCAATGGTATCTGGATAGTGGGTGCTCCAAGCACATGACAGGAAACAAGGACAACTTCACATCCTTTAAAGCCAAGCTTGGACCCAAAGTCATATTTGGTGATTCAAACTTTGGACTAACAAAAGGATATGGTGCAGTACAGATTGGCATAGTCACATTCAAGAAAGTAGCCTATGTGGAAGGACTGAAGCACAACTTGATCAGCATCAATCAGCTATGTGATGAAGGCTACCAAGTGACTTCCAGCAAATCCTTATGCAAGATCAAATCAGAGGACAACACAACTATGTTGACATGTAAAAGGAAAGGTAACATCTATTTAGTAGACTTTCTTTCAACAGAAGTAGATATTTGCCTGTTTAATTCTATTAGTAGACCTAATGAGCTATGACATAAGAGATCATGACATATAAACCTTAGAACCATTGCTAGGCTATCCAAGGACAACCTTGTTAGAGGACTACCTTCTGGCCCCTATAAGAAGGAATGACTCTGCAGGGCTTGTCAATTAGGCAAGCAAACCAAAAATAGTTTCAAGTCACTTAATAAGAGTGATTCACCTAGGATTTTGTATCTGTTACACATGGATATTTTTGGGCCCATTACAGTACAAAGCTTAGGAGGGAAATCTTACACTTTAGTGGTTGTAGATGACTTCTCTAGATTCACATGGGTGTTCTTTCTGAGGAAGAAGTCTGATAACTTTAAGTGTTTGACAGAGTTTCTCAAATGCATACAGACTGAGTTCAATACTCACATTTCCCTGATCAGAAGTGATCATGGGATAGAGTTTGATTCTCTTCTTATGCAAGAGTTCTGTTAGAGTGAAGGGATCAGACACACTTTCTCAGCTCCTAGAACTCCTCAACAAAATGGGGTAGCTGAAAGGAAAAATAGAAGCCTTATTGAATCTGCCACTACATTGTTGTCAGATGCTCACTGTACAACCCCGTGTCCGGCGAGCGGGTCCCGCCAGGGAGGTTGAGCAGACCTGGTATTGCGACCCGCACCCGAACGGCAAAACAGATATACGGTAGAAGGGCTGGCCCGCTCCCGCCCATTTCAGGCGAGCGAGCCGGCGAGGCGAGCGAGCGGGTCGCGCAAAGAGTCCTTGGCCAAAGCAGATGAGTTTGGCGACCCGCGACTGGCGAGTCGATCGGGGTCGCGGTGACCGCCGGCCAACCCCCACACGCGACCTGGCTGCCGGTCCGCCCGGCAGAAGACAGGCAGGTCGTGACGGCTCGGCTCGCGCTCGCCCAGGGAGGATAGGCGAGCCACGAGAGCCAGGTCGCGCCCGCCTCCCGCGGAGGGGGATTGGAGGCGAGCTGACTCCCCATGGGGTGCGAATAGCTACTCAGGACAGCGGAGCTTCGCTGTTGGCAGACCAGGCCGGACTGCGCATAGCCACTTAGAACAACGGAGTTTGGCTGTTGGCAGACCCTCACCAGGTTTTTTTTTGGTATTTTCAGGTCAGTTCTTTTGGTTATTGGCAGTTCAGGTTCCAAAAAGCTATAAATAAGACCCAAGGGGTACCACAGAGGGCACGCTTTCAGTGCCTCCTTACTCTCATTCTCAAGTGCTCTCTGAGGGTACCTTAGCTCGGTTTCTGACTAAGGAGGGGAAGCGCTCAGAGATCTTCCGGGTTTGTGGTGGGACCTCCCTGCCGAGCCCTTGGGTCTGTTCTTTCTTGTCTCTTTCGTTGTTTTTCTTGCAGGAGCAAAGTAGGCGCGAGACCACCCCTTCCCCAAGGGTCGAACTCCACAAGAGGCCGGATTCCGGTTTCAACATCTTGGTGCGGTGAGCGTGGAGAGTGGTCAGTGCGGAAAAGCTTCGGCGAGCTCAATGACGGGAGGACAAGGATCTGACAGGCAGGACTCGCCGCCCCCCCCACCCCGCCTCTCGCAACAGTAGGGATGTTGGAGGACTTCAGGAACGAGGTGCTGGGCCTCGTCAGGATCGCGCTCGGCGCGCGGGCCGAGTACTCGACGCCGGCAGCCCAGATCGCGGCCGCCCCCTCTTTGGGCGAGGACGCCCCTGGCCGGCGAGCTGGAAAGGAAGTTGCCGAGAAAGGCCGAGGATGCGAGCTCCCGGGGCGCGAGCTTTTCCCCGGGTCGGCAAGCCGAGGCAGGTTCGACGAGCTGGGTCCGCGAGATTCGCCGGCTCGCCCAGTGGGGGGAGGCAGTCCTTTCAGCGAGCTGGTCTCCTCAGCACCAGTACCAGAAGGGTTCAGGGAGCCCGAGATGTCCTACTACACCGGGAAGGGAGACCCGGTTCAGCACGTCCAATGGTTCGAGGACGTGGTCTCCATCCGTCAGATGTCGGACGGATTCAAGTGCCGTCTCTTCGCCATCACCCTCCGAGAGAAGGCAAGGGAGTGGTTCCACCAGCTGCTGGCTAGTTCCATCTATTGCTTCGAGGACTTGCCCCGAGGGTTCATGTTGAGGTTCACTACCTCAAAGAAGAGGAAGAAGGAGTCTGAGTCCTTGTTCCACATAAAGCAGGGGGTGAATGAGACGTTGGGGAGCTACGTGGACCGATTTCAGGAGGAGGTCACCCAGGTCCAGGAGATGCCGGGCCATAGTCTGATGATGGCCTTCACCCTGGGCCCGCAGCAGGGTTTCTTCCGAATGGAGCTGAAGAGAGTTCCTCCCCTCTCCTACAAAGAACTGATGGAGAGGGCAGCAAGAGAAGTCGACGTGGAGGCGTCGAATCCGGAGTTCGCAAGGAGATGTCATAAGTGCCAGCTGTTTTCCCCCTCCAGCTACAGCCGGACCAATAGCTCAAGAGTATCACAGCCCCCTGGCCCTTTGCAATCTGGGGAATGGATTTGGTTGGACCGTTCCCCCAGGCCAGCGGTCAGAGAAGGTTCCTCCTAGTGATGATCGACTACTTCTCGAAGTGGATGGAGGTAAAGGCGTTGGCCAAGGTGACCTCCCAAGTGATCAGGAACTTTGTCTAGGGGGAGATCATCTGTCGCCATGGGCTGCCCCAGGCCATCGTCACCGACAACGGACCCCAGTTCGCCAGTGCCGAGTTCACCAGCTTCTGCGAGCAGCTTAGGATCGACCTCAGGTTCGCCTCGGTCCACCACCCCAGGAGCAACGGGCAGGTGGAGGCTGCGAACAAGATCATCGTCAATCTTCTCAGGAAAAAGGTGGAAAACTTGAGGGGGAGCTGGGTGGAGCAGCTCCCCGCATTTCTTTGGGCCCTAAGAACCACCCCTAACACGCCACGGGGGAGACCCCCTTCAAGCTCTCCCATGGGTTCGAGGCGGTGCTACCCATAGAATTTGAAGTCCAAACGCCGCGAGTCGGGGCGGCCAGAGAGGGCCGAGGGGAATGGCGAGCCGAGAACGAGGGGGAACTGAGACTCTCCCTTGACATGGTGGAGGAATTGAGGGACCTTTCGGCCATTCGACAGGAGGAGGTAAAAAGAAGGATGGCCAAATACTTCGACAAGCATGTCAGGGTCAAGCAGTTCGCGGAAGGAGACCTGGTGCTGAAGAAGGTGGACGCGGCAGGTAGGTCAGCGTCCGTAGGGAAGCTCAACCCCAGCTGGGAGGGGCCGTTCATTGTGAAAGAAGCTTTGAAGTCAGGGAGCTATTGGCTCCAAAATGTAGAGGGCGAGACCCTGAGTCTCACCTGGAGCGGAGACGACCTGAAAAGATTTTTTCCCTAAGCACCTGTAAGCAACACGTTGGTTATAATGAATTCCTCCCCCCCCCAATATCGCCGTAGCCAGCTAGCATAGAGAATTGGAATGTGTTTGGACCCCGAGAAGATCCCGCTGCCAGGCTCCCACCTAGCTGGCAGGGCCGGACGTCACTCGGTGTCATCCCTAGCCTCGAGAAGATCCCGCTGTCAGGCTCTCACCTAGCTGGCAGGGCCGGAAGTCATTCGATGGAATGTGTTTGGACCCCGATAAGATCCCGCTGCCAGGCTCCCACCTAGCTGGCAGGGCCGGACGTCACTCGGTGTCATCCCTAGCCTCGAGAAGATCCCGCTGCCAGGCTCTCACCTAGCTGGCAGGGCCGGAAGTCACTCGATGGAATGAGTTTGGACCACGAGAAGATCCCGCTGCCAGGCTCTCACCTAGCTGGCAGGGCCGGAAGTCACTCGGTGTCATCCCTAGCCTCGAGAAGATCCCGCTGCCAGGCTCTCACCTAGCTGGCAGGGCCGGAAGTCACTCGATGGAATGAGTTTGGACCCCGAGAAGATCCCGCTGCCAGGCTCTCACCTAGCTGGCAAGGCCGGAAGTCACTCGGTGTCATCCCTAGCCTCGAGAAGATCCCGCTGCCAGGCTCTCACCTAGCTGGCAGGGCCGGAAGTCACTCGATGGAATGAGTTTGGACCCCGAGAAGATCCCGCTGCCAGGCTCCCACCTAGCTGGCAGGGCCGGAAGTCACTCGGTGTCATCCCTAGCCTCGAGAAGATCCCGCTGCCAGGCTCTCACCTAGCTGGCAGGGCCGGAAGTCACTTGATGCAATGAGTTTGGACCCCGAGAAGATCCCGCTGCCAGGCTCTCACCTAGCTGTCGGGGGGGGGGGGGGAGTCACTCAATAGCAATAACTTGCGACCCAGAACGAATTACGCTGCCGGACTCCCACCTAGCCGGCGAGGCCGGGAACTACTCAAACGATGTTAACAACAGGTAAGAATCACAAAAGTTAATCAAAAAGGGGAGGGGTCTAACATAGCCCCCCCGGCCCAAGGAAAGGCGGCCGAGTGGAGGCGAGAACCTGGGCGAGAGTCCGCAAGAAATTAGGCAATACAGACGAGGGACGAGCCGGCTTGCCTCGCTCGGCGGGCGAGCAGCCGCCTCATCGGGGCCGGGCCGCAGGGGCAGGTCGCGTCGCACGGCAATAGCAAATGTATAAATAAGGCGGGCGAGAGAGCATTTATAAAAGCAACAATAGCTGAAAAACACGAAGTATAGGTGCAGCCCGCGCGTACATCTCAAAACAGGTAAACATAGATGATAATATACATCTAAAAAATAAATGTCAAAAGGCAGGGGAGACGCGAGATCCGGGGCGAGAAGTCCTAAATGGGCTGGAAGGCTTTGTCCCCAGGGTCCGGCACGGGGAGAAATAGTGCCGGCACCACGTCTTCCGCTGAGAGTTCCGCCGCCTCGCTCGTAAGGAGATCCGCGCGTCGCAGCATTTGCATCGTATACTTCGCGGCGCTGGCGGCGTTCTTTTGCATCAGCACTTCCAAGTCGTAGTCGGAATGGTGCTCGAGCGGACAGACCCTGCTGTCTGGAGGAGGGACAGCGGCGGCAGCCTCAAGCTCGCGTACCCGCGCCTCCAATGCCGCTTTGTCCTGACCAAGGCTGGCGATCTCGACACCCATCCGGCTCGCCGTCGCCGCATCCTGGGAAAAGGAAGGAGAAGAATCGTGAGCTGCATTCGCGAGAAGGGGCGGTAGTTCAGGGTGAGTACGTACCACCCCGCCCAGGTACTGCGCGAGGGTCTCCTCTGCCGCGTCGGCCCGCCTCCTCTGAAGGTTCGCGTCCTCCTGAGCGAGCTTCTGAGCCTCCTCCCTCTCGTCCGCCAGCTTCTTCAGGGAGGTGGCGTTCCGCTCCAGCTGAGTGCAGCGCCTCCATACCATGTTGTTGGAGTTACCATGATGATATGGAAGTGGTCAAACATGTAATCTCACTGCCAACGCAATATGAGCCTGCAGGGTCGCACATAAGAGATGTGGAGAAGTTGGATGACTGACTGTGTTGGTAAAGGTTACCAATCACCGACCTGAATAGGGTTATGGGGCAAAGTGTTGCCTTATAGGATCATCGGGTTGGGCAAATGTTGCCTTGGAGGGCTGGTTAGGTTCGTCGTCCAAGGGTCAAAGACATTAGTCGAGAATGGTCTTCTGATTCCCGCCGATCGGCGAGAATCGTCTCCCTGATTCTCGCCGATCGACGAGAATCGTCGAGAATCAATTGTTGATTCTCGACGATCGACTACCTTGACAATTGTCGTCGACCGCGGCTCGACGATCGTCGAGTATCATTATGAGTCGTCGAGCGTAGCTCGACGATCGGCGAGAATCATCGAGTATTGTACTCTGATTCTCGCCGATCCAATGTGATACTCGTCGAATGATTCTCGCCGAACCTGCTCAGTGATTCTCGCCGATTGTCGCCGATTCTCACCGATTCATACTCGCCGATTCTGAACCCTAATCAGAGTGGTCTGCGGATAGCGATTTTCCTGAGTTTATTTTATACTTTAAGTATAAATATAACACTTAGGGTTTCGGGAAGATATGCGATCTGTCTCTTCTGTGCGAATCGAACCCGACGGAAGGAGTTCCGCGTTCGCTCCGCCGATCCCGATCCCGCCGCCGGAAGAGTTCCGCCGCCGTGTTTGCTCCGTTGACCACCTTCTCTCCGGCGATCGTCGCTGGCGCTGCAATCCCTGGCGCGGACCTAGCAGTCCGTGGGAAAGCAAAGGTGCGGTCTTCTCCTTCCCGATCTTCCGTGCGACGGAAAGCTCGGCGTTCTCCCGCTCGTGTGGACTTCTGCAGAAACGTGGACACTATTCCACGTAGAACTCGCCACCAGCAAGAAGATAAAGTTTGGAGCTCCTCCGTTGAGTTGTGACTCAACGCCACCGAGGTAATTTTTGCCTAGTTTTGCTAACTTCTTGATTCAACCGTCATGGCTCGATCCGCATCTCTTTGGGTTTTCTTGATGTTTTTCTTTCCGCTGCGTGCACAAGCGTTGTGCCAACCCTATAGAGAGAACCCAACACATGTGAGCTAGCTCCAGGCCGCGTAGCTGGGCCCGTGCGCTTTCGTGAACCAATACTCACGTCGCCACTTTGTCGTAGATGGCGGCGTCTTCTCGCGAGTACAGGCCGAACGAGAAGTTGTAGGCTTCCCCGCCGATGGTGTCCTGCTCCATCCAACTCGGCAGCAAGGTCGAGATCGCGGCGCGATTCGACTCCTTGTCCCACGAAAGGAGCGGAGCGCCGAGCTCGTCCAGATATCTCTCGCCGTAGCCAAAGTTGCGGTGACCCCTCGGCATCGGCTCCGCAGCAACTTGCGACCCGCCCGGTGGCACGGAGGTTCCCGCCGCCCTGACCGGGGAGTCGCTGATCGAAGCAACCAGTGGGGGCGAAGGGCCCTCGGCCGGTAGGACCGCAGGGGCCTTGCCCTTCCTTTGGCTCGCGGTGGGTTGCTGATCCGCGGTCTTCGCCACCTTCGGCGGAGGGGTGGGCTGTCCGCCACCCGGCCGCTTCTTGGCCGGGACTGACGGGATGTCGCGCTGAGCGGCATCCGCAGCCTGAGCTCGGGTGAGAACCCCGGGGGGAATCTGAGCACTCTCGTAAGGGGGGTGAAGAGGGATGTCGCGCTCTCCTGCCAGGAAGAAGGGGTGAGGTAAAGGAAAAAAGAGGGGTAAGGCATAACAACGGCGAGTGACAAACCTCCCCCTGGCGGGACGGCAGCGAGGTCGTCAAGATGGCGGCGCAGGTACGCGACCTCAAAATTCTTCCCGGCAAAGAACGCGCACAAGTCGGCTTCATGGCCCCCTAGGCTGGGCGGACGGTAGCTCGGCTCGCTAAGCTGCACCGGCGAGAAGGGGACGTTGCCGAAATCCCCTTTGACGAAAAGGAACTTTTTGAGCCAATTATGACTCTTATTGACTGTCTCCCGCACCTTGAGGTGGGCGCTGGAGAAGTAGGCGGTCCCATCCCGATTCTCCCAGAAGGAGAACAGCTTCCGGAAAACGGCGAGGCTGAACTCCACTCGCTCCTCTCGCAGGAAGCAGGCGAACCCCACCATGATGGCTATGGAGTTCGGGGTCATCTGACCTAGGACGACCCCGAAGTATTTCAGCACCTGGCGCACCTCGGGCCACAGGGGGAGTCGCAGGCCCACCTCAAAGTGAGCTAGCGGGATGGCGAGCTCGTCCCTGGATAAGTCGTTGATCTTTTCCCCATCCCCGGGCCGTCTCGCAGAAAAGCCCGGCGGCACGTGGTCGCCAAGAGCATCCAGGTACTCGCGTTCAGAGATGACAGCGTGAGGAAAATCGTGCTCTGAGAAGGTTCAAGCGCACTTACTTCGTCCGTCCACGTCGCCGCCGCCTCCGCCCATTCCCATCAGATCGCCGCCGAACGTGCGAGACAGATCCAGAAGGCGAGCGCGAACCGCACTTCGCGAGAAAAAGGAAGCGAGAGGACGTTTGGAATCGGTGAGGGAATAAGAGCCGACAAGGCCTATTTATAGGGAAAGAGAAAGGGCGGGAAACTTCCCGCCGAAAGAGGGGGTGCAGATAGCAAAAATCAGCCCGACGGTTCGACTTCCCCGCGCGCAACCGCACCCCAAAGGCCGATCAGGCGCGGGTCTCCCCCGGCCGCGTCCGCGGAAGACCCGAGCGGGCGAGTCTCGGCCCGCACCCGCCCGGGATTCCGCACGAGTCGGGAGGCTCGCGTCTGGCAGCTCCTCGGCTCGCCCTCGCCCCGAACAGCACGAGGGGAAGAGCGGATCTTTCCCTTAACCCGCCCGCAGAAAGCAAGAGCAACAGCATGATATTTTCAATAAACCTCAGCAGTAAAAAGTTAGGCCCATAGGCGGGCCAAAAGAGTCGCAAGTGGTTACAAATACAAGATAACTTTGAAATAACAGCAACCCCGCGGTATCCCGCAAGCGGGGGGCAGAAGGCTGGATCAGTACTCGACCCACTTACACCTGTGCCGCCGCTTCGTTCCCGATCGCGGCGGCACGCGAGGGTCGTGGTAATCGCGAACCGCCACCAGTTCCCGCTGAGCCAGGCCGACTTGCTCTGTGGCGATCCTAAGATGCCCCTCGGCTCGCGTTATATGCACGCCCGGTGAAGTGACATCGTCGTCTTCCGCTGCGCGTGGAGGTCCCTCCAAGGCCGCGAGCCGGGCCTCGGTCTCGGCCTTGTCTTCATCGACCCTCTTCACGATCTCCTGCAGCAGTAGCGTGTGTTTTTGGAACAGCCGCGTCACCTGCCTCTTCATCCCCACCGCATCGGTCGGGTCGCCCAGGTAATCAGAGACACTGTCCACGTCGGGCGGAGGCGAATACCCTTCGCTCGTCTCAGTTTCGGAGGAGGCCCTGTTATAGCCTACAAACGGGCGAGTCAGAAGGAGCGAACAAGGACAAAGCCAATGGTAAATACCAGCTCACCAGGGGTTGGCACGTCGCCCGCACCGACGGATGGGCGAGAGGAGCCCGGCCGACCCTGAAAGGTTTCTCCCTCGAGGGTCTCAAGAGATTTTCCCAGTCCGTGGGAAGCCGGCGGGCGGGGGGTTTCCGGAGGTGGGCAGTCTAGACCTGGGGAACTAGCGACCCTCTCGGGCGACAAGCGAGGGGGGCGATCCTCTCCCCCGTTCCCCACCTCTTCACGAGGAATCGCCTGCAAAACAAAAGATCATAGGTACAGCGATAATCCGTGGAAGGTCACGTACCCCAGGGACGACCTCAACACCCGCCGCCGAGCTGGAGCCCGGACAGTCACCCGCCAGAGACTGCCTAACAATCTTTCCCTTCGTCGGCCTAAAGAGAGGGCCGGGAGACCCACGTGCTAGCCAAGGGGCGGCCTCGAGGGCCTCATCCTGAGTCTTCAGGACCGCTGCCGCCAGGCGAGCTCGCACCTCTTCGCTGACCGACATCGAGAAACTAAAGTCTGCTCAAAGAAAATGAAGGGATCTGGGGAGCCTCCTCCAGGGGTCAGCTGTATGTATTTATAGTCGGACAGTGGGGCCTCACCAGAAGATTCCCTGCCAGCTCAGCACAGTGCTCGCCGAATACGCGGGTTGGATGATTCTTTTCGAGCTTGAATCAAGCTCAAAAAGTGCGGGGATTGTGTACAACCCCGTGTCCGGCGAGCGGGTCCCGCCAGGGAGGTTGAGCAGACCTGGTCCCACGACCCGCACCCGAACGGCAAAACAGATATACGGCAGAAGGGCTGGCCCGCTCCCGCCCATTTCAGGCGAGCGAGCCGGCGAGGCGAGCGAGCGGGTCGCGCGAAGAGTCCTTAGCCAAAGCAGATGAGTTTGGCGACCCGCGACTGGCGAGTCGATCGGGGTCGCGGTGACCGCCGGCCAACCCCCACACGTGACCTGGCTGCCGGTCCGCCCGGCAGAAGACAGGCAGGTCGCGACGGCTCGGCTCGCGCTCGCCCAGGGAGGATAGTCGAGGCACGAGAGCCAGGTCGCGCCCGCCTCCCGCGGAGGGGGATTGGAGGCGAGCTGACTCCCCGTGGGGTGCGAATAGCTACTCGGGACAGCGGAGCTTCGCTGTTGGCAGACCAGGCCGGACTGCGCATAGCCACTTAGAACAGCGGAGTTTGGCTGTTGGCAGACCCTCACAAGGGTTTTTTTTGGTATTTTCAGGTCAGTTCTTTTGGTTATTAGTAGTTCAGGTTCCAAAAAGCTATAAATAAGACCCAAGGGGTACCACAGAGGGCACGCTTTCAGTGCCTCCTTACTCTCATTCTCAAGTGCTCTCTGAGGGTACCTTAGCTCGGTTTCTGGCTAAGGAGGGGAAGCGCTCAGAGATCTTCCAGGTTTGTGGTGGGACCTCCCTGCCGAGCCCTTGGGTCTGTTCTTTCTTGTCTCTTTCGTTGTTTTTCTTGTAGGAGCAAAGTAGGCGCGAGACCACCCCTTCCCCAAGGGTCGAACTCCACAAGAGGCCGGATTCCGGTTTCAACACTCACCTTCCTCTATCCTTTTGGGCAGAGGTAGTGAATACCTCCAACTATGTGTTGAATAGAAGTGTAATACATAAACTGAAGGGCAAGACTCCCTATGAATTACTCAAAGGGAAGAAACCTAAAGTAGATTATTTTAGAATTTTTGGTTGTATTTGTTATATACACAATAATGATAAGAAATACTTAGCAAACTTTTGTTGAGGACCAAGGTCCAGCGGGATTGGGTGTGTGTGGGACCGCATATTTGGGCTTCCCCATCGTGTTCCAGGTCTGGGTGTTGACCCCGGTGGGCCCCCCGTGTGGCGGAATATCCCCGCCATCCCGTGGTTGGATTAGTCCCACATTGCCTGCAGCGGGTGGTCCTTGGTGTTTATGTACCCCCGTCCCCCCTTACCATTACCTCGGGGTTTTGGGAAGATGTGTGGTGACGGGTGGTTTCCACATGGTATCAGAGCCATCCCGCTGCGGGGGTGTGTTGAGGACCAAGGTCCAGCGGGATTGGGTGTGTGTGGGACCGCATATTTGGGCTTCCCCATCGCGTTCCAGGTCTGGGTGTTGACCCCGGTGGGCCCCCCGTGTGGCGGAATATCCCCGCCATCCCGTGGTTGGATTAGTCCCACATTGCCTGCAGCGGGTGGTCCTTGGTGTTTATGTACCCCCGTCCCCCCTTACCATTACCTCGGGGTTTTGGGAAGATGTGTGGTGACGGGTGGTTTCCACAACTTTCAAGCTAAAGCTGATGAAAGAGTGTTTCTGGGATACTCCATGATCAGTAAGGTTATAGGGTATATAATAAATCAACTCATAAAATTAAAGAATCTGTTCATATATCTTTTGATGAATCTAACATGTCTTTCAAGGAGAGGAATACTTCTACCATAGAACCTTTGCAGGTACACTCTCTTGCTGAAGACTTGGACAGATTACAAATCATTCAAAAAGAGGAAAGTAGTGAAGATGAAGAAGACATTCAACATCATGAAGAGAAACTTCTTGAAGAGCCAGTTGTTGTACCACAAGAGGAAATAACAACACAGGTTGGTGAACAATCAACACCCCCTGTTGATTTAGTAACATCAAGAGACCATCCAATTTCCCAAGTGATTGGAGACATCTCAGCTGGTGTGCAAACCAGAAATCAGGTCAACCAAAACCTGATGCACACTTGCTTCCTTTCTCAAATTGAACCTCAATCCATTCAAGATGCTGAGCAAGATCCACACTGTATCATTACAATGCAAGAAGAGTTGCATCAATTTGAAAGGAATAAAGTTTGGGAACTAGTACCAAGGCCTAAGGATCACTCCATTGTTGGAACAAAGTGGGTATTCAGAAACAAATTGGATGATCAAGGAGTCATTGTAAGGAATAAGGCAAGGCTAGTTGCTCAAGGGTATTCTCAAGAAGAAGGGATAGATTATGACCAGACGTTTGCACCAGTTGCAAGGTTAGAGGCTATAAGAATCTTCTTAGCATATGCAACACACAAAGGTTTAAAAGTATACCAGATGGATGTAAAGAGTGCTTTTCTCAATGAGGATATCAAAGAAGAAGTCTATGTCAGGCAACCCCCATGTTTTATCTCTTCAACTCATCCTGATTATGTTTTCAAGTTGCATAAAGCATTATATGGTCTAAAGCAAGCTCCTAGAGCATGGTATGAGACCCTAGCATGCTTTCTTCTGAAAAATGAGTTTATAAGGGGTAGAGTAGACCAAACTCTTTTTATTAGAACCCATAAGTCCCATACCCTACTAGTACAAATCTATGTAGATGATATTATCTTTGGTTCTACTGATTCAAATTTGTGCAGAAGGTTTTCCAACCTAATGTATTCTAAATTTGAAATGAGTAGCATAAGTGAGCTATCCTTCTTTCTAGGATTGCAAATCAAACAACATGCTGAAGGCATATTCATTTCTCAAACCAAGTATGCAAAAGAATTTGTTAAGAAATTTGGTATGTCTGAGACATCATGTATGAAAACACCTATGCCTACTAATGCTGTATTAGATGCTGATGAACACGGGAAACCTGTTGCTCAGACAACATACAGAGCAATGATTGGCTCTTTATTGTACCTTACAGCTAGTAGGCCTAACATAATGCTTGCTACATGCATATGTGCTAGATTCCAAGTGAGCCCTAGAGAGTCACACCTAACCTTAGTAAAAAGGATTCTCAGGTATGTAAAAAGTTGTCCAAATCTAGGTCTCTGTTATCCAAAAGATTCAGCATTTGACTTAACTGGATTTTCTGATGCTGATTATGTTGGATGCAGAATAGACAGAAAAAGCACCAGTGGAACTTGTCAGTTTCTTGGTGACAGACTTGTCTCCTGGTTTTGCAAGAAACAAACATCTGTGTCAACTTCAACTGCTGAAGCTGAATATATGGCTGCAGGTAGTTGTTGTTCACAAATATTGTGGATTCAAAACCAACTCCTAGCCTATGTCTACAACTTAGAGAAGTCAAAAATATTTTGTGATAATACCAGTGCTATTTCTATAGCACAAAATCCAGTCCTCCATAGTAGGATAAAACACATAGAAATTAGGCATCACTTTCTAAGTGATAATGTTGAGAAAAATAAAATTGAACTTCAATATATCCCAACTGATTTGCAAAGGGGAGATATTTTCACCAAACCCTTGGATGAAAAGAAACACACCTTCTTCCTGAATCAG
Organism: Platanthera guangdongensis; assembly: GCA_039583875.1. Classification (NCBI taxonomy): domain Eukaryota; kingdom Viridiplantae; phylum Streptophyta; class Magnoliopsida; order Asparagales; family Orchidaceae; genus Platanthera; species Platanthera guangdongensis. The sequence goes on along the minus strand of CM077155.1, from coordinate 69,729,048 downwards.
TTAGGAATGTTAGATAGAGGAAGTCTAAAATAAGATCCAAGATACTTAAAACTCTAAAAATTGACCAAGATTAGGAAAACTTCTTGATTTTTCTAGTGTATAAGAGTGTTTCTGATCTTTGAACTGCGCTCGACGATTTGCCCCCAGATCGTCGAACGGAGATCGACGCTTTCCGAAATCGTTGACCAGAGTTCAGCGCTTCTCAGATAGTGCTCAACTATCTCTTTTAGGTCAGCGATCGTCGTGCGGAGCTCGACGACTTTGTTTTCTGAACTATCGTCGAACGAAGCTCGACGCTCTCCAATATCGTCGAACGGAGATCGACGCTATTGATGACCTTTCAGTTTCCTTTAGAAGCCCAGATTGTCGAATAGAGTTCAACGATCTTTCCTTTTCTGCATCGAACCCTAATATAAAATTCATTTTTCGGCCGTCGTTCTCCCTTTGCGCTTTCATTCTCTCTGCAAATTTTCTCCTTCCCTCCAAACTTCTCTACACTTGGTCGTTTGGTTGTTTATTTTTTTGCAGGAATCAATGGCCGTCTCAGTTGCAATCCTGGATGCAATGAAATTTGATGCGGGATTTGACATCGACATGGATTCGTTCAACAACAGTGATCAAATTTTTCAGGACATTCTGAACCTTTTCAAGGAACAACAGCTAGTTACAATAATGACTACCAGGATAAAATTAGATGCAGATGAGATTAAGGAATGGGTATATACTGCCCATAATCAGGATCAGAATACAGTAGTTGGCACAATCTCAGGAACCCAGGTATTTCTAACACCTGCTGCCCTGACAGAGATTTTTCAATTGAAATCTGGAGAAGAGTCTGTTGAACTTTCTGGAGAGGAATTTTCTGCTATGCTTGAAAGGATGGGTTACTCAGAAGCAAACCCTAGCAAGTTGCTGAAGAAAAATCTATCTGTTGAGTACAGATTCCTAGCTGATGTTGTTGGGAAGGTGTTGTTGGCCAAACACTCAGCCCATGATACCATATCCAGGTATCAGCTCTGCTTGATGGGTGCTCTTGTGGATAAGAAACAATTGAACTGGGGAGAAGTCTTCTTTGACTTGATCAAGAAGAAAGTCAACAAAAATTTTGTTAACTTTGGAAGAATATTAGGGCTATTTCTTCAGAACAGATGCCCTGCTCTGCTAGTTTCAAATGGGATGCACATCAATGCCTCCAAGAGCCTCACCCGTGCCCTGTTTGAAAAATAGGACAGACAAATTGTGAAGCCCAGCAGGCCCTCTGCATCTACTACTTCATGCACAAGAACTGCTGCAGTCACTTCCCCTTAAGTTTCTGCCCCTGCAGAACACTTGCCTGTTTCTTCTCCTCCTCCTCCTCCACTTCTTATTTCATCTACACCAGTCTCATCCACCATCATTATTTCCACCCCATATCCAACTTCACTTCCCTCTCCTACTTCTATTCCATCTCCAATTCCTCCAATAACAGAAGAAATCTTCCATCCTCTACATCAATACCCACATCTAGATATTGACACATCCTCTCACATTCCATCTTTCAACCTAATAGATGATTCCTTTATGGATGATTCTCCCTCATCCCCTACTGCTCCACCATCCTCATCCACCTCATACCAACAACTACTTCAAGACATTATTGCTCAACCTTCCTTTACACCCTCTATTTCCATTCCATTATCTTCCATTTCCACAATTCCCATCTCTCAACCTTCATTTCCACCATCCACAAGTTCTCCACCAACATCTACTGTTGCTCCACCTTCAATTCCTACCTCTGCTCAAGCCCCTCTTGAGCATGTAGATCTTCCAGCCCTTACAGACAGATTATATGAGCTGATAGCTCCCAGACTATCACTCTTGATGGAGACCTCCTTGGCTCCTCTTCTAAAAACAGTCCAAGAACTATCTGTCAGGCTCTCCTCTCTCCTTCCTCCTCAGGCAATCCCTTCATCTTGGTGCCTTGATCCAGTCCTGACTGAATCTAGGCAGGGGGAGATGCCTCATGAAGATAATAGATTGCCTGCTGCTGCTGCTGTTACTTCAGTCCAAGCTCAAGCTCCAGTACCTCCAGTTACTGTTATCACAGTGGACCTCAGGTTACTGTTATCAATTTTTGATTCTGTTTATTTCAACTGCCTGCCAGACCAGCAATCTGAAGATCTGTCTAAGGCCATTGTGCCCATCTCCAGCTGTGATACCAGCTTAATAAGCTCCTATATAAATTCCCTATATACTGTTGAGCCTTCTGTTTCTGTTGATCTTACTGCTGCTGCTCCTACTGATAATGTTGCTGTTTCTGATAGTTCTGATGTTGTTGCTGTTTTAGTATCTGAGGACATGCATATGACAGAGGCACTTATCCTTGAGCCTGCTGTTACTGCTGCTGTACCTTCTGTTTCTGAAAGTGTCGTTTCTGAAAGTTTTGTATGTGAATCTGTTATCATAACCTCTTCTGCCAGTGCTACTTCTACTCCTCTTCCTGTTGTTGCTGCTACTACTGTTGCTATTTCTGATGTTTCTCCTGCTCAATCACAACAACAAAAAGAATACCTCAAAAGGATTGATGCTTTATATGATGATCAAAGCTCAGAAAGTGATCAGTATAAGACTGACTCAGATGATTCCTCTGCTACAATTGCAAGGAAAAGGAAGGCTAGAAGCAAAGCAATGAAGAGAGTTCCTACAGCAAAAGTGAAAGACACAAATGATATTCCTTACTACATTCTGCATAACTGTCCTATCATAGAATATTGGATGCAATACTACAAAAATCAACTGAAAGCTATGAAGAAAAAGAGAAAGTATGATAAAGGATCATCCCAGTTCAATCCTCCTCCTCCTCCTCCTTCTCCAGGTGCAGGTGCAAGTGGAAGTTCTGCATCTCAACCTTCTGCCAAAAGCCAAAGCTCATATCAACCTCAAGGTAGATCCCAATACAGAGGTAGTCAATCTAGAGGCTATCAGTCAAGGAGAGGAAATTATAGAGGAAATCAAAGAGAATTTCAAGTTTATTCCAAAGGACATTCCAAGCAACATCCATATTCAAGGGAAGGACAAGCTTCCACTGATACTACTTCAGGTCCCTTTCCTTACAAGCTGAAAGAACTAGTCTCCTCCAGAGCTCCTCCAGACAATCCTTCAAATAGATATGAGCCTCCAGTTCCTTTTGAGGATCCAGAAAACAATCCTACTTCATGGACAGCTAGGATGAAAGAATTGGCTGCTTTGGATCAGATCAAGAAAGCTAGAGAATAAGGCAAAGACACTTCCAGTATCACTACCTTATCAAATCAAAGAAAGAAGGAACTTGAAAGATATTCACCCAGTAAATTCTTTGATTCAGAAAGCTACATGAAGCTGCACCATGAAGCTGTAGTGCCCAGGCCAAAGCAACAAACTTCTTTAGGTGCAGTTGATGATAGAAGATCTAAGAAGGAAGCTCTCAATCCAAACAGAGAAATAGTCCTTATAAATAGCAAGGAAAAAGAGTAATTCTGTAAGGTGACAGTTATTTTGATTTCTGAACTATCTGTGACAATGTCTGTGATTCTGCAATATTTTGTTTATTGCATTTCTGCTTTATATGTTTTTTTCAATATCTGTAAATAGTAATCCTAACCCAAATAGGGGGAGATTGTTGGAACACCCTATTACTGATTTGGGCAAGGATCACTATGTCTCTTAGGAAACCTGTTTTGACCTCATTGTATAGATCTAAAGGTCAATTAGAATTGAGTCTAAGGGTTAGTATTTAGGTTTGGAAGCTGCCCTCAAGACCAGGTTTTTCAGTTTTGGAGACTAAGTCATTTCGTCAAGCTCCGTACGACGAATCGTCGAACTCCATTTGACGATCTCTGAGCTCAACTTCAACAAGTCATTGAACTGTATTCGACGATCTTCGAGCTCAGATCGACGTTCTTGACTCCAGTTTGATTCTCTATCTCTGAGCTCAGTTCGACTATAGTTGAGCTCAGATCGATGATCTCTGTTTCTGTCTAACTCCAATCTCTGAGCTCAGTTCAACGATAGTGGAGCTCAGTTCGACATTTTCTGAAGAGTTCAACGTTTTTCAAGATTCAAATTTACACAGCTGTGGAATTATTATCAGCATTTAAATCAGAGATCTTGTAGACGTTTTTAATTAATCTGGAGCAAGTTTCAAGAAATTTTCAAGAAATGTTTTATTGGACTTTCCTCCAGAAGACAAATGCAATTAAGGAAGTCATTTATGACAGGCCAACGACTATCTTGGACAGTGGATCATTTCTATTTAGATGAAAGGAATAAAAGATATATTCTTTCTCTTCAACAAAGAGAATTACAACTTCTGCAACAACAATTCTCTACAACAATAAGAATCACAGCTCTTACAACAACAATTACACAAGAGAAAGAGAAAGAGTGGCAGACATTCTCAGTCTCAAGAATTTAGATAAGAACACATCACCAAAGGAGATCAACTAATTGAAATTTTCAGATCTCTCTTGATTCAAGTGTTCAAAGGCCATCATCATTCAAGACTCTAGACACCTCACATTTCAGCTGTTGCTGAAATCATCTTTTGCTGGAGATCAAACCATCTGAAGGCCTATCACCCTACTGCAAAGCTTCACTTCCTGAACAACTCAAGATCTCAGGGGGAGCTTTGACAACATCCACTATCTTCTCTCTGATTGTTGACAGAGAAGATCATCTCATCCCTCTCTCTCTCTCTGCTGTAAAGGGTTTTTCAAACTCCCTTCAAAAGTTTGTGATTGGTTTCTGAGACCTTATCAAAACTCAGTGGTGGCAAGACACCTGATCAAAAAATCTGGTTTGGTTTTTGAGCACCTTATCAAAATCTCATTGGTGCCCAGGACACCTGATCAACTCATCCTGTAGTGGATTCCTACCTAGGGTGGTAGAAGAGTGGATGTACCCAGGTTGATTGGGGAATCACTATAGCTCCTTGTGTCATCTGCTTGCATATCTTTCTTTTGTTTCTGGCTGTGCTTTGTGATTGTCTTTTGATTGCTCTGTGATTATTCTGTGTTTAGATTTACTTTTTATTATTTGCTTCCCTGTTCACCTAGGAATACAATAACTGTTGTAAAAAGTTTTAGCAAGCACCATACTCTATTCACCCCCCCCCCTCTAGAGTATATCGGATCTAACTTGCACTTTCAATGCCTGTGGTCCCTACACCACACTTGCGGTTGCATACCAGTTTATTGTTTACTTATTTCTTAATTTCTGTTGCACACACTGAATCACCCACACGAGTGCGCTCTTACCCACGTGCACAACCCGAGTCAAATGTATTGTTTTTGTGTAAACTTTTAAATAGTGGTGTTGGCTTAGGATTTTAGGATTGAGTAGTTCGAAAATCATGCAGTGCTCCTAATCGAGTACTCATGGTTTGTGTATAACTAGGATATAATTAATTTTTCTTTATGCTCGTAGTTTATATTTTTCTGCAGACGTAAATATTGTTTGTACTACCCAAAATCTGAATCTGGAGTAATCGAACGATAATGTAGGAATGTGTGTAGCCGCCACTAGACTCGTATTGCTCTAATCGGGAGGAAGGATCATCTTTATCGGTGGCTAAGAACTTGCCCTAAGCTACTCTCGAAGCATTGGTGCACGGTTAGTCAAGCGTGAGCATGACGTAGGCCCCCCATTTTGGCTAGTTTGAGCCTTGTTTATCCTTTCCTACCCCTTAACCGTTGCATGCCAAATTTGTGTCTACCCTTCCTTTGATTCAGCTCCACTCACATTCACCAAGGCCTGAAGTTCAACCCACCATCGCAATCAAATGCTTGAGCTGCTTTGTATTTTATATTTTGCCGAGGTTGTGATAGGTGGACATTATTTTTGGGGTTGCTGAATTCATTCACGTTTTGATTGCTATGTTTGGGGATTGTAAGTGCAGAAAGACAAAAAAATATGAACAAAAACATAAAAAGCCGATAAGCGCAAAAGAGAGAAAAATCTGAAAGAATTGCTTTGAGAATTCTATCCCCATCCTCTTTATTGATTTTGGTCGGGTTCGGCCGTGTACACGCCCAGTTTTCAAGCTCAGTCTGGGGGTGTGTTCCCCATTCATTTCTAAGTGGCTGTATTGGTTTGGGTTTTATTCGCTCGCTTTGGTTGCATAGAGCCTTCATGTTTATCTTTGACTACCAAGCCATCGCCTAAGCCCCATTTTCTCCTACAAGTCCTACTGATTCACGCTTGAGTCTAACCCGCGCCGTTGAGAGAGTGTGAACGTGCAAGCGTATGGTCCCCGACATTGGTGGATTCCTTTGGAGGTGATCCTGAGTCCCGAGCTTTGGCAATTTTCACCTTAGTGGCCTGCCTACTTTCTTTCTACACATGATCGCAAGATTCTCCAGAATTCTAATTTTGAGTAATTACAATATTTAATTACATCTGTCGAATAGTTTAAACTACGTCGTATAATTAAAAAGTTTTTCTATTGTATCTTCTATGCCCATGATGTATTTGATTTCTCGTCTTCTTTTTGAAATTTCTGAGCCAACTAGCTATTTTCTAGTCCACGGAGTGATGCTTTGCTCGGGACGTGCAAATGGTTAAGTCTGGGGGTGTGATGAGTCCACATTTTACACTTCTTTTTGGACTCATCTGGGCCAGTTTTATCGTCTCAGCACTACACTTGAGAGCCATTATTGCTTATATTTGCTTACGTGTCTATTCCATGATTAAGTGCACTGTAGGCCCATTTCTGTGTGCTTCTTGTGCTTCTTTGTTTTTGTTGTTCTTTAACCCTATCTCGGGGATGTGGTGTGCACGTTTTGGTGGCCTATTTGCCTCTTCTGCTGGTGCAGGGGTCGTGTGCGTGCTCTGGAACCGCTCGGGAGACCCCGACGATGCAGGAATACTGCGCACGACCACTGGACTTATTGCGCACGACCACTGGTCGTGCGCCACCGATCATGCGCATTACACCCTCATTTTCCTAATCCTGTCTAGGTAATCGCACGAGCACTGGACATAGTGCGCACAACCACTGGTCGTGCGCTAGTGCTCGTGCGCAGTTATGCTGATGCTTCTTATCCAGGTTGCAGGTCTATTTGGAAAAGCCGCACGATCATCGACCGACAGTGCACCCGACCACTGGTCGTGCGCCACTGATCGTGCGCACTGCTTCTGCTGCCTCCGTATTTAAGGTCCTGCTCCGCGATTTAGGTCAACGCCTGTCATTTGCTGCGATCAGAGAGTGTGCGAGAATCGTCATTTCACTTCTCCAACTGCTCCATCACCTCCACCTTCGTCGGGAGTCCATAGCCAACTCCTCCGAAGCTTTTCAAACTCTCCGGCGTAGCCCTCGGCCATTGACGACTACAACTCCAAGTTTTCCACCGGAGTTGGTGAAGAAGATAACCGAGAGAACGGACTTAAAGGCCTTCGAGGTGACAGCTCGTTGGTACCGGAAGCCTCCTTGGACTGAGCCCGGAAGCGGATTGACAACTCGCTACTCCGGCCACGACCCGCGGTGGAGCTTCACTCTCTTTTGCTTTACTCCTCTTCCCCTTCCTCTGTCATATGGAATGGTTTAAGCATTGTAATGAACACTTCCATCCATGAACATCAAGTTTATTTTACATTTAATGGAATGTTAGTATTTTTCTTATGCTTGTGAGTAGTGTCTGTGAATGCGCCTCGCTCACCGCACATCCACTCCATTCCCGTGTCTCACCCGATTGTATGCCGCACAAGAGCACTTCAATCCATTAGCTTCCCGTCCACTCGTCCAACCGAAGTTCGGCAACGCGGCCGAAACACCCACTCCACCTTGCGAAGCGGTGCCTTCGACCCGCATAGCTTTTACTAGTTCAGTAAATCAAACATCCACAATCTCCCAAGTCCTCTTTTTACTCTTTTTTCTATTTATAACTCTCATAACGATATTTTCTGCACTATTGCCGCTTTACGCTAATTGCATTCCTCAAGAGACCGACACTCGGGGATTTATTCCCAAAACTTTATTACTTGTGCGACCGGTGCACTTGCCGATTTACACGCATCAGGGCCACAGGCCAGAAAGGGAGCAGATGTACGCACTAGATCTGGTTCAACCTCGGAACCTGGAGCAGGTTATAGCAGGTATGCTAGTACATTTAATTTCTTTCTTTCATAAGAACTAGTTCTCACAGACGGAAACTAGTTAGAAATTAAGAAAAGAAAAACTACAACTAGAACACTAAGACACTTAATTACCTCAGGCGTGGTTTTCATCAGCGGCAAGCCCGCTCACACACTCTTCGACACCGGGGCTTCACACTCGTTTGTGTCAGAGGATTTCATGAAAGGGCTGGCAGGCATGGAGCAATTCACATGAAGGATGATGAGGGTGCGTCTACCCGATGGATCAGAGCTCATGACCTATTCTCATTGCAACATGGAGACAGAGATCGGCGGGAAGGCGTTTGAGGCTCCAGTGACAATCCTGAGGATGCCGGACTATGATCTCATACTGGGCATGACATGGTTACACTGGAACCATGCCCAGATTGACTGCTTGTCGAAGAGGATCACCGTGAGGCACGGGGACTCCTCTATTGTTATCGAAAGGGTATTACACCAGCCCACCCATTATTTTTATCGTCTGTACAGGCCGTCACGACCCACCTACAGGGAGACGAAGTTTATCAGGTCCTCTTCGAGATGGTCATGGCCAAGGATTCTATATCAGATATTCCAGTGGTGCGAGACTTGGTTGATGTATTTCCGGAGAAGGACTTTCAGATTCAGCTCGTGCCGGGGGCTAGGCCGGTATGCAGGGCTCCATACTGAATTGCCCCGAAGGAGTTGGTGGAATTTCGAAGCTAGCTTCAAGAGTTAGTGGAAGTCGGGTTCGTCCGGCCTAGCTCTTCACCATGGGGAGCTTCAGTTCTATTCGTCAAAAAGAAGGACGGGACGCTTCGGCTATGTATCGATTATCGGGCCCTGAACAGGCTGACGGTCCGGAATACGTACCCCTTGCCAAGGATAGAGGAGCTATTTGACCAGCTAGAGGGAGCTCATTGGTTCTCAAAGCTGGACCTGAGATTGAGGTATTACCAGCTACGCATTCTGGAGGAGTACATCCCAAAGACGGCCTTTAGCAGCAAATATGGATTGTACGAGTTTACCGTGATGCCCTTCGGGCTCACAAATGCACCCTCCGCGTTTATGGCCTTAATGAACCGGGTGTTCGAAGAGTACTTGGATGTCTTCGTCATCGTATTCATTGATGACATCCTTATTTATTCGAGGACCGATGAGGAGCACTCGAGGCATCTGGCCTTGACGTTGGAGAAGCTCCGAGAACACAAGATGCATGCTAAGTTCAGCAAGTGCCAATTCTGGCTAAGGGAGGTGGCCTTTTTGGGCCATGTTATTAATGGAGTGGGTTTGGCAGTAGATCCGGCAAAGGTCCAGACAGTGCGAGATTGGCCACCGCTGAAAACGACCACGGAGGTTCGGAGTTTCCTAGGACTTGCCGGTTATTACCGGAAGTTTGTAGTGGGGTTCTCTCAGATTCCCCTCCCTCTTACATCTCTGACGAAGAAGGAGTCTCCTTTTATTTCGACTCCACAGTGTGAGTCTGCCTTTCAGGAGCTGAAGGGTCGGCTTATCTCGGCCCCAATCCTTGCTCTTGCATCAGGGAAGGAAGGATTACAGGTGTACACAGATGCGTCCTACCAGGGGATGGGTGTCGTTCTGATGCAGAATGGGCACGTGATAGCCTACGCCTCCCGTCAACTGAAGAAACATGAGCAGAACTACCTGGTGCACGATTTGGATATGGGGGCAGTTGTATTTGCTCTAAAGATCTGGCGACACTACCTCTATGGGGTCCACTGTGATATATTCTCGGACCACAAGAACTTAAAGTACGTAGACAAGCAGAAGGAGCTGAACATCAGGCAGAGATGCTGGGTGGAGTTTCTATCGGACTACCAATACACCATGCACTACCATCCCGGGAAGGCAAACATGGTTGCAGATCCTCTCAGCCGGAGAGCGAGTACGTCAGGAGTAGGACCGCAGCTGGTGGCCTTGGAATTGGTAGAGTCGTTCAAGAGGATGCTGATATCACTAGTGTCCGAGGATAACCCAGAGCTTTATACGGAGTACCTGATGTCGATGACTACCACCGATGACATTCAGGACCGCATCCGAGATGGGCAGAGGCTGGATGCATGAGCGGAGCTGATATTTAGGGCCTTGGAGGAGGGCACGACAGGGGATTACTCCTTGAGGGATGGACTCTTATGTTTCAAAGGCAGGGTCTACATACCGGCAGTAGGCCAGATTCGGGAGGACATCATGACTGACACATTGCAGCAGATACTCAGTGCACCCAGGAATCACCAAGATGACAACAGATTTGAAGATGACAATGTTCTGGCCAGGCATGAAGAAGGACATCACGCATTTTGTGACACATTGCGAGGCTTGCCAAATCGTAAAGGCTGAGTGCAGGAATCCAGCCGGTTTACTACAACCACTTTCGGTGCCAGAGTGGAAGTTTGAGGATATAGCCATGGATTTCATACATGGGCTACCCCGGTCTCGTGCGGGGAATGACTCGATCTGGGTGATAGTGGACAAGCTAACGAAGGTGGCCAGATTTATTCCAGTGGCAAAGGACTCTCCAGTCAGGGTATTAGTGTAGAGGTTCATCGAGCAATTTGTGCGCTATCATGGGGTACCCAGGACTATCATTTCAGATCGGGATGGGCGGTTTACGTCCAAGGAGTGGAGGACAGTTCAGGCCCGTCTGGGTTCTCGGTTCACATTTAGCACGACTTTTCACACTCAGACTGATGGATAGACGGAGCACACCAACCGTACCCTGGAAGTTCTTCTGCGCCTATGTATCTTGGACCGCGGCGAGCCTTGGGAGAGATTGCTGCCGCTGATCGAGTTTTCGTACAACAACAGCCATCAGTCCAGTATAGGCATAGCCCCTAACGAGGCATTGTATGGACGGAGGTGCAGGAACCCACTATCATGGATTCAAGATGAAGATCCTCAGGCACTCGACTCGGAGTTTGTGGAGGATACTGATGCTCAGGTTAGGTTGATCCGGGACAGGATGCTGGAAGCCCAGAGCAGGCAGGCCAAATATTACGATGCGAGACATCGTCAGGTGGAGTTCCAAGTAGGAGACCGGGTCTTCTTGAAGATATGACCGATGTATGTGGTCTCGCGGGTTCGCGGGCAGAAGAAGCTCAGACCGAGATATATGGGGCCCTACAGGATCCTGGAGTGGATCGGCCCCTTGTCTTATAGACTGGAGCTACCACCGGAGTTAGCGGGATTGCATGACGTCTTCCACATCTCCTCACTACGGAGGGCTCTACTACGCCCCGAGCAGCTGATATCCACAGCCGACGGTCTAGTAGCCTCAGATCGATCAGTAAACTTGGAGCCGATCAGGATCGACGATATGGCAGTGCGGTTCTTGTGACGTAAGAAGGTCCACTAGTCAAGGTTTTGTGGAGAAACCATGGGCAGGAGGAGCATACATGGGAGCCACAGGACTTGATGCAGCAAAAGTACCCGGAGCCCTTCGAGTCAGGTATACCTTAAACCTTATGGATGTTACAAGTTTTATTTATTCTGCAGAAACCCCCGCAGGCTCAACCTTAATTTCGGGGACGAAATTTTTTTTATATATATTGGGATTTATAACATCCCCCAAACAACTAGACCCCTAGTGTTTTGTTTTGTCATGACTAGGTCATGACAAAACAACCCAAAGCTCAAAGGACCAAGTGAACAAGGGCCAATGTAAAAATCACCTTGGTGTGCCTATAGCTCAGCCTCAACAGTTAAACCTAAGATCTGACCTTAGGGCTACACCTTGATCCCAGGACCCTACCATAATACCCCAAACACCTTGGGAAGTCCATAGGGTCACCAAGGACCCATTGGGGTCAACCCAAGAGTCTATGTTGACCAAAGTCAACTCTAGCTCTAATTTGGTCAAAGTACCCTTCCTAAGGGTAGGTGACCTCCAAAGTGCCAAGATAACCCTACCCAACCCTTCGTAGATCTTAGGGGAGGTCAATGGGTCATCAGGGACTCATTAGGGCCAACCCTAGTGACTAAGTTGACCCAATTCAACTCTAGCCCAAAAGTGGTCAAAGAGCCCTTACTAAGGGTCAAGTGACCTCCAAGTTGCCCAACCAACCCTTCTCAAGTCTTCCTAGACCTTACGAGAGTCCAATGGGTCACCAATGACCCATTGGGGTCAACCAAAATGGTCATGTTGACCAAGGTCAACTATATTCTAGTGTTAGGTCAAATTAGCCTAAATGGGCTAACCCAAGCTCAACCCATTCCCCCCACTTGGGCTAACCTCTTTTTTATTATTATTATGAGTTAGTGGGCTGCCAATAGGCTGGAGGAGACACCAAAAATTCGGCCTTGATGACCAGGAGAGAGAAAACTCCATCTTCCCTTTAATGGAGGAGAGAGAAAACTCCATCTTCGCTTTAATGGAGGAGAGAGAAAGAAGAAGGAGAAGGTCATTCATGCATGGGGAGGCCAACGGCCACCTTTGGTGGCTGGATTCAACTCCTCTGGAGGAGGGGAGAAGTTTCCAGCCATTTCTTGGCCACCACAAGGCAGATTCACCTCCCCCCCATCACCATGACCGAGCCTAGCCATTCATGGCCATTAATGGCATTGATGCCATGACACCCCCCTTCCCCACCTGATGATTTTAAAAGCTTCAGTGGGCTCCAAGGAGTCGCTTCCACTCTCACCCCGACGATTTAGAACCACTTCCCTATGTAGTTGCAGAAACCCAAGCGGCGCCGCCACCACCATGGCTTCCTGGCAATCAACGCATCTCCAGGCCGCAAGCAAGGTCCTCCCCTTCCTCTCTCACTGTGGATAGATCGTAGGGATCTTTTAGAATGAAAATCGGGCTCAATTGAGTCCGATTGAAACTCGTATTTTCATGATTTTTCCGTGAAAAACGAACTCCCGGGATCGCCGGAATAGGCCTCTCCGGCGGCTGTGCCGCCGCCTGGCGCTAGTCACCACCTCAACGGAGGTGGTGGTGGCGGTGGCTGGCCGGGGAAGTGGTCGGTTTGCCGGTGGCAATGTTTGGAAGGAGCTCCAGGAGGGATGAATCCAGGCCGTCGGCTGGAGCTTGAAGATGACGGAATGCCGTCCAAGGCGCGCCAAGATTCATGCCATATTAGACTTGAACTATAGGAAATAAATTTCTGATTATTTAATTATGTCACACATTTTGTATTTTATGGTTTTAATTTTTAAAAATACTTAGGTGCTATTTAATAAAATGTGGTCAACATAAAATTTATAGCCTGGAGAGTCTAGTGTACAGAATAATTATAAAAGGGATACTGGATGAATATTTTTAATACTTCTTGTTTTATACGTCATATAGCTTGTGTTGGTCTGCATTTAGTAAAACTGCAGAATTTAATTTGGAGTATGAATTTGAGCACATGAGTTGGGAGTTAGATGTTTGATAGTTGGATAATTAAAAATGAGTTTACCATTGGAAGATAGGATGAGTAGGGTGTTGGTTTGGCTAGTGTTAAGTGATGCTCGGGATTGACGAATGATCGTATTTCTCGAGGGGAGGAAGTGTCAAATACTCTAGGGTTAGATATAGTACAAATTTTAAGGGTTTTGGGAAATTTGATAGCAACCAATAATAATAAGTGACTTTCGAAAGGGATCTTTGGGTGTAATCCCATCGTAGTTCCTAGTGCCTTCGAGAGCCATTCACGAGAAATACCTTGGGCAGTCCTGGACTAACCTAAACAGTAAGAATAAAACATTTCAAGAGCAACTATTATAATTAGGGTTATAAATTCACACCCCCCGGTAGCTCGGGGTTGATTAGGTTGATTTGATTGCCATCCAGACGGTTCGTTCGGAAGGTAGATGCACAAACGGATAGTCTGGGGAGCCAGTGGCTCAAAAGGTTCTGGATATAAAATAAGGTGGTGGGTCATCGGTATCGGACGGTCGTTCACACCAACGTCGATACGTTGAATCGGCAGTGTGGAACACTTAGCCAAAGAAAGTCTCGTGGATATGGCCAGCATTAGTATGCGGATACTCTAGGTTGTGTTCTTCTAGGGGCGTACGGGAGTGCTAGGCCTGGTAGTGTGGATACCCGCCTAGGAGTGGGGGGCCCGACCCACTGTCTCCGTTTGCCACTATGGAGGTTCCTGGGAGTGAAGCTAGCTGCTCAAATAGGGGGAACTAAAAGTCTGTGCGCATAGAGTCGTGTGCGTGGGTTGCACTTGTATGAATCATGGCATAGCATATCACTACACTCATACTTGCATACAACCGACACCCCAACTTATAAATTGGTATGAGACTTTTTATACGATGGGAGCCTTGCTGAAGACCCCTTAACTTATATGTTTGTATGGGCATTCATATAAGTTAAGGTTACTTATTTGTTACTTATTTCTTACCTTGTCTTTCTTACATATGCTGCTTACTCTACTTGCTTACCTTACTGCATACTTTTATAGAATTGTTAGTTTGTACCTTTCTTCCTTAGCTATTTAGACAATATATATATAACTGCTAGACTAGTTCCACTATCACCTGCCACTTTGTACTCTCCACCTTTGTAGCTTCCCTTTCCTCCTCCCCGCTCGGTGCCTAGGAGCCATGGGGGGAGGGGTAGGGGATGATAGGGCTTAGTCTTTATGACTAATCGTTTTCAGACCACAACATTACAGGGGTTTCGGATGGGAGACAGGGACCAGCAGCTCAGGGACAAGCACCAGCGGAGTACGGTGCGCATGGAGGTGGGCCAGTCTAGTACCGGAGCACCAGCGACCAGCTCTGTGAGTGATATCCTTTTTATAGCTTTTGCGAGAGATTGTAGTGAGGATCTGATGTACCAGGGTTAAGCCCGTTATATTTACGTTTTGTTACCTTGCAGTACACTCTCTTTACTATTTATGGACTCGATGTGAATTCATTTACGTTTAATACATGTGATGTGGACTTAGTTTTATCCGAAACTATATTATACTGCTCTCTCTTGTTGATCGAAAAGGCCGGCAGAATTAGCATTTTGTAGTGGCGGCCTTCCCGAGAGTTGGGGCCACCGCAAAACGGCGGTTCTGGGCATAAGAACCCGGGGTTTAAAAAGAAAAAAAGGGGGTCTTACATTTATCCCTTGAAAATACCTTTCCGATTTGGGGTTGCTCGTAATTTTTGGTGGATTGTGGCTTTCCGAATGTCAGTTTTAGTAAATTGTGGCGCGTAGCCGTAATGTATTAATATTTGGATGATATCCTTATTCTCAAAATTGATTACTTCGTGGTTGGTAAATAGTTAATGATATTAAGATCATTCCTTGCATGATTTATAAGCATTGGAAAGAGTATTTACTACGAGGATTCGGGGGTTTGTGAAACGATGTTCGATAAAGAGGATTGAAATGATATAATGTATATGTATATGCTAGATTCTAGAAAAGGGGTTGGATGAGGTATACCCCCATGGACAAATGTTGAGCTTAACCTTGATCTCTAGTATTGAAGGAATGTCTGGTATAATCCACTACTTAGAGTACGATAACTCCTTATGGGTAGTAGTGAGTGATTGGTGTAATAATTAGGATGGTTTGCCATCCTGTGTTAATGATGAACCTTTGTGTGACTTGGAGCACGATGTTAGTTGAGATATGAAGGGACTCAGTAGGAGCCCTTAAATGCATGATGGAATGGTAAATGTGAATTGCATAGTTTGGGTGTGTGCTGACACACATTATACTATCATTCATTGAGGATTTGGTGTAACGCCCCGAAACTCAAAGGAGCGAAGGGGGACGTTTTGGGCCAGTTTGGGTTCTGGCTGCAGGCACACAGCCTGGGATACGGGCGTGTCTCAGGGCGTGTCAAGCCTGTGTCGACATTGAGATGGGGTGTCGACACTTTGGTCTCGACATTGTGTCGAGACTGGGCACACGGCCTGCGACACGGGCGTGTCGCAGGGCGTGTCGACCCGTGTCGACACTTAGCCGCGAAGTCGACACTCTGCGTTCGACGAAGTGTCGAGACTGGGCACACGGCCTGCGACACGGGCGTGTCGCAGGGCGTGTCGACCCGTGTCGACGATCGTCCCGGGGAGTCGACGAGATTCGCTCGACGATGTGTCGAGAGTGGGCACACGGCCTGCGACACAGGTGTGTCGCAGGGCTTGTCTACCCGTGTCGACGATCGTCCCGGGGAGTCGACGAGATTCGCTTGACGATTCGTCGAGACAAGGCACACGACCTAGGTCACGGGCGTGTCCAAGGTCGTGTCATCAGGTCGACGATCTTCGCTCGATGAAATGTCGAGACCGTGTACACGGCCTGGGGTCTAGGTGTGTTGAGGTGACAGTGGTAAGGACACGGGCGTGTCCTAGAACCCGTGCAGTGCTCGGGTTGATTTTGGGGAAAAATCATGGGGTACACGGCCGGCCACACGGCCGTGTCAGGTGGAACACGGGCATGTCAGCTCGAACACGGGCATGTTTGATACCCGTGTGAGGTTCCAGGTGATTCGATTTTGACGGCGAATACGGCACACGGCCCTGGACACGGGCGTGTGCCAGGCCGTGTTCGGTCCAGATTGGGCATTTCAGCCCCGAATCGAAGCCGTTCATTTCTTTAACTGAAGATCCAACGGCTTGGGGTTGTTCCTGAAGGGATATACCCGTGAATGGACTTGGAAAACCCTTACTTTTCATAACTTATCATCTTTCTAAAACCTTAGAGAGAGAGGAGAGCCAAGGGAGGAAGAAGGAGCTAGATCCCGCCATTGGAGGAGCTTCGGAGCTTCGAATCGCGAGCCGACTCCGGATCCACGGAGGCAACGCTAGTGCGGTGGTTTTCATCCGATTACTTTTCCATGGCGCCAAAGAGGAATGCAAGGGTAACGATCCTCATCTTGAGCATGAGTAGCTCTCTTTCTTTGCATAGGAAGCCCGCTCTCGCGAGTTTGCGGAGAGTTGGAGGCATTCCTTCGGGTAGATATGTGAAGTCCCCGTTGTTTAGAGTCCGTAAGCGAGAACGGACATAGGCATGATGTGTGAAGCCTACCCGGACATGTTGGTCTGGATCGGTGATGTTGCATTGCATAATGCCGGAGAAGACTCCGTGCTATTGGTTGTTTTTCGGGTTTTCTACGCGGTAGATTGCAGCAGGGAACCTTGGGGACTAACCCAAAGGTGCACCCGGAAAACTGGGCAGATACGAGATCTTGCCAACTTGGTGGCCTGAGAGCCATCTTGAACATAATCAGATTATGTGAAATGTGATGGAAATGGGACTCGGGAGAAGTTTGACCTGCGCATATGGTTTAAATTACCGTTGCGGGCGCATATGGTTTAAATTACCGTTGCGTTGTGAGCACGGGTTAGATGGAACCGTACCCGTTCTATGTCGTTCGGATTAGAGCCGTTGGCATAGATGAGAGTCTTCGGCGGTCTATGGTTTTAATTACCGTGACCCATGCCGGGAAGACAAACTGCTCATTGTTTGGCCGTCCAAAGGGGATGGCGGTGAGTCGGCAGACTTAGACTGCGTTCACCGAGAATGTGCCCTGAGTGCACGGGGTGTGTGGCCGTTGAGCCTCCGCTTGTGATGAAATGACTATACATATATTGCTCGCTTATGCTAATGAAATGCAGGGAAGGAGCATCGCCGCCCCGAGTTGGGGGCGGGATCGTTATAATTTGGTCAGCATTGCTGACCGTTGCCTTGTTTTGCCACCGTGCAGTGGTTTGTTGCTTGCAGGTGCTGCTGGACCAAGCGGTCAATAGCGGGCTAAAGCCCGAATGCGAAGCCGGCCCTTGAAGGCCTAAGTTGGAAGTGTTTACTGCTTTATTCATGTGTGACCGGTCTGCGTGCCGTGGTTTGTAAAACATGTAATTGGAAGTGAAACATTTTGTAAGGCCTTAAGGCCTATTTTGGGTATTTTGTATAACATTCCTATTTCGTATTAGTGGACATTCGTGCTTTAATGCTGGGTTCTTTGTTACAACTTTTATAAACTGCTTCCGCTAGAATGCTCTGTGTAGGACGTTGAGATTGGTTGGATGGTTTCCATAAGTAACCACCCGGTCTGTCTGTGGCATACGGCGTCGGGCCCCGGCCGGACCTATTGCTATATGCTATGTGACGGATAAGGGGTGTTACAATTTGGTATCATACTACTGGTTTGGTCGGGCTTAAAGTGAATTCGTGGGCGAATTCTTTTTAAGGGGTGGTGAGCACGTTGTGTGCGTCATCGTAATAACAGTAAAAAGAACCCATGAATGTCCACTTAGGAATGAAAATACTTGTGTTTGAGGAACCTGCGTGTTCCTATAATTGCTGTTTGCAATTAATTTGGTCGCTTAACGGTGTTTTGTACCACTATAGGTGACCAGAATTGGTGTTGGGCCGTCAGAACACTGAGTTTCTGAGGCTAGTAGTGCACCGGATGTTGCTCCCGCAACACCTCTATCGGCTGAGAACATACGGTTGGTGGCTGAAGCGGTGTTGGTCGTGATAAATGCGCAGCATGCAAGGCAAACGCAGCAGCCCGCTCCTGTGATTTAGCAAGTACCTCTTCAAGAGGCTGAGCCGAGGAGAGTGGAGCAAGTGGTTGTGGAACCGGTGGTGCCAAGGAGGGCAACTGAGAGGCAGCTTAAGCATGTAATGAGCTTTAACCCTCCGTTATTCTCGGGGTTGGGAACCCCATCTCAGGCTGAAGACTGGCTCTCCAGGGTGAAGAGAGTCATGACAGCGACGGAGAAGGAGGGGTGGCAAATGACCAACATCGCTACGTTCCTTTTGGACGGTGAAGCGAGGATGTGGTGGGAAGGATTGGAGCTGCACTTATTGAGAGGTAGGCAACTTGGTGATGTCTCGATGGAGGAGTTCTCGAGATTATTTTTGGCTAGATACCTCCCTTCGACGCAGAAGATAGCATTGGAGAATGAGTTCCTGAAGTTGGTACAGGGTGAGAAGAGCGTGGATGAATATCTCCATGAGTTCACCCGTTTGAGTCGATATGCTAGCTCCACTATTGTGGATGAGGAGCGCAAGACTAATCGCTTCTATGAAGGGTTGAGAGATGAGTTGAGGTTGCTACTCTCGGGGCCGATGACACAGGGTTTCTTAACCTTGGTCAATACTGCCCGGTCCTTGGAGAAGGACATGAAGAATGTACAAGCAAAGAAAAGCTTTGGTGAGAAGAAATCTGGGTTCAAAGTGCCGACTACTTCAAAGTCTGGCTATCAAAGATTCTTTAAGAAGCATAGGACTTCGGGTCCAGCTCCTTCTGGTACTTCTGGGGAGACTACGAGTCGGACTCCGGGCGCGTGTTTTACTTGTGGAAAGACGGGGCATTTTGCCCGCGACTGTTGGAGCGGACGTCCCAAGTCCGAAAGAAAGCCGGGAGCTACTTATGAAGAGAAGGGTAAGGCGGTGGAGTCGACCGCATCCCATTATGCTCCGGCCCAACCAAGGGTCTACAATCTTGGCCAACAGGAGGCCATCAAACAAGCTGATGTGGTGACAGGTACGGTGATTGGCCCGCGAACAGACTCTTACTGTGGTTGGTTCGGTGAGTCGATCGCCGCGGGCTTGCTAGGGTAGGCAAGTGCACCTATCGCAAGTAGTACTCGATATTCGGGAGAATACCGAGGTCGTATTATTCCCGGGAACGGGTTGATTACCCCTACTCCTCCGAAAACACTATTATTTTACCGAAATAGAAGTTGAGGGTTTTAAGTAAAATAAGAACGAAAATAGATTTTAAGAAAGTAGTCGATGAAGAGATAACTCCCGGTATCGAATTGCGTTAGGATTAAAAATAGATTTGAATAACTAGATATCTAAAGTTTCAATTTAATTAATGCGGAAACTTGGCCGTGGAGGTTCAAAATAATGAGCTCACCTATCTCTAGGAATATCGCTCACCTAGACATTAAGGCTATTCGACCGGGCTCTCGTCCGACGAAGGATTCCCCTTAATGCCCGCAGTACGCTAAGAACCCCGCTATTGGGTGGGGAACCCGATCCGGTAGAGTTAGCGCGCCTCCTCTCTCGAGGGTTAGTGCGGAACTCTATCTACCCAGGGGTGATCTGTCCATATGCACGGCCTCTCGGCTAGCTAGCGTATGGATAACGGAAATAGAGCCCACACATCGATATGTGGGTCTACGCGTCGTTAACCCGGGGTAAACCTTAAGTTTTTAATTAAATTGAAAAATTAGACATTTGGTTATTTAAAACATTTTAGATCCCAAAGCTCTTCGATACCGAGGGCTAAAAGAAATTAGCCACTCATCGGAATGGGGAAAGCTTGTATGTTTGGGTATGCGAGCATCCTAAACTATTCGCTGAAAGGTTATAAAGAAAATAAGAAAACAAAACAAAATAACCTAATTTTAGAAAAGTTATTACAAATAAACACACCCGCACTCATTCAAACATATAACAAAAGGAAGAAATAAAACTAATTTACACATAAGAGAAAATTGCATAATTGACATTTGCAGGTCCCACTCAAACGAGTGGGGGCGGGAAATAAAAGCTGAAAAGTGCATAATTGAAATTTGCAAGTCCCACTCAAACGAGTGGGGGCGAAAAATTAAAGCTGAAAATTGCAAGTCCTACTCAAACGAGTAGGACTGAAATGAAAGCGAGTCCTACTCAAACGAGTAGGAGAAAATAAATGCGATTACAGGGCTTTCTTAAATATTTACATCAAAATACAGTCCGACCATTTAACTCCTAGCGAGTAGGCGGAAAATCAAATCCAGCCATTTAACTCAAGTGAGTAGGCGGAAAAAAATAAAGATTGAAAATTACAAGTCCTACTCAAACGAGTAGGACTGAAAATACAGACCGGCCATTTAACTCAAGTGAGTAGGCGGAAAAATAAAACAACACACGCACTCTACTTGAATAAAATCCAGCCAATTAACTCAAATGAGTAGGCGGAAAAATAAAAACAACACACGCACTCTACTTGAAAGTAACTACTCACGCACTCGACTTGAAAGTAACTACTCACGCACTCGACATAAATAAACACGCACACACACACTTGCATAATTTAACTTAGGAGCTAAAAAATATCTCATACACGCACACACTCGTGCTAAAATAATTGCAAAAATCAACGTTATCGAAAAATTAAAATGACTGCATTTCTACCGCTGGAATGCAGTAGAAATGCATAAAAAAGGCAAAATAAAAATTGTTTGAGCAAAAAGTTTTCAAATTAAAGTGAGAAGGGCAAGTGCCCGAAAAATTAAAACGTTTACATTTTTACCGTTAGATTTTGATAGAAATGCTTAAAAAGTGAAAATAAAAATTGTTCGAGCGAAAATATTTTTTTGTAACTACTTAAAATGAAAGTTGATGAAAAATAAAAATAACAATTTATACATTACTATAGCCTTGTAAAATGATTTAAAAAGAGGGAGTAAGCTAAAAAGAAGCAATAGTTTTATAGTTAAAACAAAGTAAAAGCTAAGTTAAGAGGAATGAAAACTACCTTTTTTATTGTTTTACAAATTCAAAAAAAAGCATTTTGAAGCATGAAAATCCTAAGTCTAACCAAATTTAAAGAGTTAGAGAATGAAAACGGCCATAATAACGGCTATAAATTTTGTTATAATTGAAAAGAAAACATGAACATTTGCGTTTTAAAACATAATTTTTGCAATTTTAAGCTCATACACACACACACGCATAATGAAAGTAAAAAATTAAAGTATATAAGATTGATGAAAAGGAGGCTATTTGGAGAAATTTCAAAGCATGTAAGATGAAATAATAGCGATTTTTATTACAAAAGAAAGGGATTACAAGAGTTCAAACATACAAACTTAAAAAGGAGAGGGAGGGGGGATCCTTACATAGCACTAAAGCGACTCCAACAGCAGCCCTAATACATCAAAATGGTTCGGATTTTGGGAACCCTTAACTCATACAGCAGCTGCCTTTTTATAGGCAAAAATTTCCAAGTACACGCCCTCCGACACGGGCGTGTCGGGGGGCGTGTCAGCACTATTTACCGCGGGATTCGGCGACCTGACGGATTTGACGGCGATTTGACTTTCCGGCCGAAAACGCGGCGGTCACGCCCCCGGGTCACGGGCGTGACGGTGGGCGTGTCATTCGGCGCTTTAAGGCGATGTTGACTTCGGGATTCGCCGGCGCCAGTTTGTCGGGGCGGACACGGGCGTGGCGCATATCGGACACGGGCGTGTCCCTCTTGGGTTCGACGAACGTTGAGCGCGGAACATTGACCAGGCTGTCACGGGGCGTGTCGGGCTTCCACGGGCGTGTCGCACATCAGACACGGGCGTGGCCCTCTTGGGTCGACGAACATTGAGTTGAAATCGTCGAGCGGGATGGACACGGCTTGGTCACGCCCCGTGTCGGATTGACACGGGCGTGTCGAATTATGGAACACGGGCGTGTCAGGCTTTCCTCTTCAAAATTGGCCTCTTTTCGGGTTTTTGAGCTGTCACGCCCTGGTCACGGGCGTGACCAACATGTCACGGGCGTGACATGTCATTTTTGCAGATTTTGACTTTTTTTCCTGAAAAATAAAATAAAGCAAGTTAGTATAATATTTACAAAAATAGGAGCATTTTATTGAATAAAAACAAGTAGAAATGACAAAAATTAAATAAAACGACTTAAGTAATGTACATAAAATTAGGTATATTTACAACTCATCAAATACCCCCATACTTAAGCTTTTGCTATTCCAGAGCAAAAGTTTGATATGAACTTATAAGGAATAAAAAAAACTCTAAGTTTAGCTACCGCTTAATCAATTATAAGAGAGATCTAAATAAATAAACGGGGCGTAAGAGTTAAGTCCTAAAATTATGAAGATGATTTAAATAGCGCAAAAGTTTCGGCCAAAAGACTTCTTGATATAATCAAATAGAAAGCAATAATTGTAAAGGTTAGATTAACAAGAATAGTTTGGAATTATATGAACTTTTAGCCTATAGGAGTTTTACTGGAAATAATGCAATTTACAAATTATGCTCTCAAAACGATTTTTGAATTAAATCTAGAATCATGAAATTGGCAATGATGTTGGTTAATGAAGAGGTTTTTGATGTTTGAGGCGAGGTAATTTTTTCTCGAACCTCCATGTTTTTTTTTTGGATTATTAGGAAAACGAAATCTTATTTTCCTAATATCGATTTTTTTTTCAACTTCAAAATAAATGTTAACCCAATGTATATGTGTAGGAGTAATGAATTTTATCCTCTTACTCCATAGCATATAATCTTTTAATCTATTGGGTGCCTATGTTTACGGAACGAAATCTTATTCCCATTGACATAGGATCTTTTAAGGATAACAATTTTATCATGCCAAGTCAGTCATGATAAGGACGGTGAGAAAAGAAAACTAGATTTTTTTATTAAAAAACAATTTTGAGAGCAACCTTAATAAATTGTAAGTTCCAAGTTTTCAGAAAGCTAAAAGTAAACATAATTGAATCCTATAATCGTTATTTTCTAACATAATACACGTGCTCCTATTAATGAAAAATTAGAAGTAGTGCCTAAAACGAGTTCGCTATTTTTAACAAAGCATAATGAATTCTTTAAAACTTAACCCCGAATATTTAAATTTTTCAATCAATAATTAACAAACGAATAACAAACAAAGAATTAATAAAATTCACATATAAATAAATTCAAAGCAAAATTTTTGGATAGCAAGAAAATTAAGGATGGTATATTTGATTTATTTGTTTCAAAATATTTTTTTTGTTGTTTTAGAGTTTTTTTGTTTTTATAATTTTTTTTGTGATTAGTGAACTTATTATCTTTTTTAGATTTTTAAGGTTTTGCGGAAAGTGGGAGAAAAAGAGATGGTATGAGAGAGAATAGGAATGAGGAGAGAGAAGATTATTTACAAAAATATTTACACAGATTTTTACAAAATGAAACTAAACATGTTTTTGGAATTTTGGTTTTATGAATTTTTTTGGAGTTTTTGTTTTATAAATTTTTTTTTTGAATTTTTTTTTTTTTGGAGTTTTTTTGTTTTATAATTTTTTTTTTTTTTGAATTTTTTTTTTTTTGTGTTTTACAATTTTTTTTTTTTTTTGGGATTTTTGCTTTTAAAAAGACAAAAACATTTTAAAGACAGAAAAAAAACTTAGGTTTTTGGGATTTTGTTTTCATTTTCAAAAAATTTTTTTTTTTTTTTGAAGTTTTTGTTATTTTTATAGTTTATTTTTTATGTTTAAAGCGCAGAAAATAGAAAGACAGTGCAGAAAATAGAAATATGAAAAAGAAAGCGAGAAAACACCCCCATACTTAAGTCCAACATTGTCCCCAATGTTGTAACGTAAGTATGCGGAACAAGACAGGGAAGATAATATATACAAAGAAAAGAAAGAAATGAGGGGGGGGGGGGTAGAAGCTTCCCTGAGAGGAGGTGGGGGAGGCGCAGTTTAGGAACCCTGCATTAGGAAGAAAAATAGCAAAGAAAAAAGTAAAGAGATAGCGAAAAAGATAAACATGGGGTGCCTCCCAGGAGCGCTTTGTTTATAGTCGCGTAGCTTGACTATGTTGGCGGTTTATATATCTAGGAGGGTTATGGATTCGAAATTACCGTCCACAGGATCGCCTGCTATGTATAATTTTAAGCGATGACCGTTCACTTTAAACGAGCCTTTATCCGGGTGGGAGACGAGTACGGTCCCATAAGGCCAAACCTCTTCAACTTTGAAGGGGCCGGACCAACGTAATCTAAGTTTCCCGGGGAAAAGTCTAAGTCGTGAGTTATAAAGAAGGACAAGATTGCCCGGAGAAAAAGTTTTTGGGGGCTTGAGTTTTCGGTCGTGATAAAACTTAGAACGCTCCTTATAGAACTTATTGCTCTCGTAAGCGTTGGCACGCCATTCGTCGAGCTCGTTTAGTTGCAGTTTTCTATTTTGGGCGGCTAAGTTAGCGTCGAGATTTAAAAGTTTTAAAGCCCAAAGTGCGCGATGTTCTAATTCTACGGGTAGATGACACGCTTTGCCATACACTAATCGATACGGCGTACAACCAATTGCGGTTTTGTATGCGGTACGATAAGCCCACAACGCATCGTCGAGCTTGATGGACCAATCTTTCCTATTAAGTGAAACGGTTTTCTCTAATATGCGCTTTATCTCCCGATTTACTACCTCTACTTGGCCACTAGTTTGCGGGTGGTAGGGGGTGGCAAGTTTGTGCGTGACGCTGTATCTAGCTAACGTCTTAGCCATCTGGGTGTTGCAGAAATGCGTCCCCCTATCACTTACAATAGCGCGCGGAGTGCCGAAGCGAGAAAATAGCTTTTTAAGAAATGTAACGACGACTCGCGCATCGTTGGTGGGGAGAGCTTGCGCTTCCGCCCATCTCGATACGTAGTCGACTGCTACTAAAATATACATATTTTTGAAAGACGGAGGTAGGGGCCAACAAAATCTATGCCCCATAAATCGAAGACGTCGCATTCTAAAAACATGTTTTGGGGCATCTCGTCGCGACGAGAGATGTTACCCGACCGCTGACAGCTATCGCATGCGCGCACAAAATTGTGAGCGTCTTTGAATAGAGTGGGCCAAAAGAAGCCCGCCTCTAGCGCCTTCCGCGCGGTCCGGTTAGCTTGATAATGCCCACCAGCCGGACCCTCGTGGCAGTGCCTAAGGATTTGCGTGCACTCCACACCCGCGACACATCTTCGGACTGCTTGGTCCGCGCAGAGACGAAAAAGGAAAGGGTCCTCCCAAAAGAAATATTTCAAGTCAGAAAAGAATTTCTTCTTTTGCTGGCTTGAAAAGTCTTTTGGAAGTACCCTCGCAACTAAATAGTTTGCAAAATCTGCGAACCAAGGCGGGGAAGAAGAACTAGTAGTTATGGCTAGGAGGCGTTCCTCGGGGAATCTATCATTTATGTCAGATTCGACGAGCGCTTCCGCAGTGGGATTTTCTAAGCGGGAGAGGTGATCGGCGGCTAAATTTTCCGCGCCCCTCTTATCCCGGATCTCTAAATCGAACTCCTGCAAGAGGAGGATCCATCGAAGAAGGCGGGGTTTGGCGTCCGTTTTTGCTAACAAATATTTTAAGGCGGAATGGTCGGTAAATACGATAACTTTGGATAACGTTATATACGAGCGAAACTTATCGAAAGCAAATACGACGGCTAAAAGTTCCTTTTCCGTTGTCGTATAATTTCCTTGTGCGGAAGTGAGGGTCTTGCTAGCGTAGTAAATAGGATGAAAATATTTGTTTATACGTTGGCCAAGAACGGCTCCTACAGCAATATCACTAGCGTCGCACATAATCTCGAACGGAAGGGTCCAATCGGGTGCCACTAAAATAGGTGAATTGATAAGTTTTTGTTTTATGAAATTAAATGCAGACTCGCATTCGTTATCAAAGACAAAATTTGATTCCTTTTCCAGGAGGCGAGTAAGCGGCTTTGTTATTTTTGAAAAATCTTGAATAAAACGCCTATAAAAGCCCGCGTGCCCTAAGAAACTCCTAATAGATTTAACGTTGGAAGGCGGGGGAAGTTTTTCTATAATTTCAACTTTGGCCTTATCGACCTCCATCCCCTTAGACGAAATCATATGGCCGAGAACCAAACCTTCTCGAACCATAAAGTTACATTTTTCCCAATTTAAAACAAGATGCGTGTCCTCGCATCGCTGAAGGACACGGTCTAAATTATGAAGACAGGACGGGAAAGAGCTTCCAAAAACAGAGAAGTCATCCATAAAGACTTCCATAATGTCTCCTACCAGCTCGCCAAAGATCGCTAGCATACATCTTTGAAATGTAGCAGGCGCGTTGCAAAGGCCAAATGGCATTCTTCGATATGCGAAGGTACCAAACGGGCAGGTAAAAGTTGTTTTCTCTTGGTCATCGGGGGAAATGGGGATTTGGAAAAACCCCGATAATCCATCGAGAAAACAAAAATACGGATGACCGGACAAACGCTCTAAAATTTGGTCTAAAAATGGTAGTGGGAAATGATCCTTACGGGTGGCGTCATTTAGTTTTCTATAATCGATGCACACCCGCCAACCCGTAACAGTACGAGTTGGGACGAGTTCATTGTGCTCATTCTCCACTACGGTAAGACCGCCCTTTTTGGGCACCACGTGAATGGGACTAACCCACGTACTATCCGATATGGGATAAATAATCCCCGCATCTAATAATTTAATAATTTCGGCCTTAACGACGTCTTTCATGTTTGGGTTAAGACGTCGCTGCGGCTGAATAGTTTTGCGGCAATTATCTAGAAGAAAAATCTTATGGGTGCAGAAAGACGGGTTAATCCCTTTGAGATCAGAAATTTGCCAAGCAATTGCGTGGCGATGTTTAAGCAAAACTCCCAATAAATCGGAAGTCTCCGATTCGCTCAAATGCGAAGAAATGATAACAGGGAGTGTATCATCTTTCCCCAAAAAGGCGTATTTGAGTGAATCGGGTAGGGGTTTGAGTTCAAGGCAGGGCGGTTCTTCTAACGAGGTTTTAATTCCTATGTCTTTCTTACCAATTGGTTCGAAAGGCAAGTCTATAGACGTATCCTCGTCGCAGTTAAAATTTTCGAGCGCAAAAAGATCGTCGTTTAAAAACGTAGACTCAAAAATAGGGGAAGAACAATCTCCGAGGTATGTGTCTAAATTATAACAAAAGTCATCGCTCGATGACGAGTCTCCTATGGAGGGATTAATAGAGAAAGTAACTTCGTCATCTCCTACCCGAAGGAGGAGACGACCGTTACTGACATCAATTAATGCGCGGGAGGTGGCGAGAAAAGGGCGACCGAGTATAATTGGTACATCAGTGTCCTCCTCGATGTCCAAGATGACGAAGTCTACCGGAAAGATAAACTTATCAACTCGGACAAGTACGTCCTCCACTACCCCGACGGGAAACTTAACCGAGCGATCCGCTAGTTGGATTCGCATTTTAGTAGGGGCCGGAGTGCCCAAACCTAATTTTTGAAAGAGCGAGAACGGCATCAAATTAATGCTCGCGCCTAAATCTGCAAGAGCGTATTTTACTAATATATTGCCAAAAAGGCACGGGATGGAGAACCGTCCCGGGTCATTTCTTTTTAGGGGCAATTTATTAGTAAGAGCCGCTGAGCAGTCAGCATTAAGAGAAATATGCGAAATATGTTCTAATTTTTGTTTATTGGAAAGAAGTTGTTTTAGGTATTTCGCATATTTAGGCATCTGAGAGAGTGCCTCGCAGAAGGGAACATTAATATGAATTTGTTTTAATAATAAAATAAATTTTTCAAATTGCGCGTCCTTACGCTCACTATTAAGTTTATGCGGATACGGCAAGGGCGTTTTAATAATTTTTTCATTTAAAATTTGTAAAGGCGGCGAAATCAAAGAAGGGGGAAGAGGGGTCGGAGGTGAAATATGTACCTGAGGATCGGTCCGTTTTGGATCGATCACCTCCTTTCCGCTACGGAGGGTTATAGCGTTGATATTTTCCCGCGGATTGGGCTCCGTGTTTCCCGGCAGTGCCCCGAGCGCGCGCTCGGACATCATTCGCGCTAGCTGTCCAACCTGGAGTTCTAAGTTTTTTAGCGATCCGGTGATGTTCCGGATATTTGACTCGTTGGATGCTATATATTTAGAAAAATTATCCTCCATCGGGGAGGGTTTTGGAAGAGGGGGAGGCGGCAGAAATCCAGGCGCGAAAGAATTGGGGGGGCGCTGCGCATTATTCGGATTGCTCCATGAGAAGTTGGGGTGGTTCCTCCAACCCGGATTATAGTTATTGCTATAAGGGTTGTTATTGGGGTTGAAGGAAGGTCGCCCAGCATTTCCCACGTAGTCTACGAATTCATTTGCTACGCCGGCATTAGGGGGAATCGCCCAAGGAGGAGTGGTGGAGGCAGCAGACATCTCCGCCACCTGCTTTGTCAGCCTTTCAACTTGAAGGGCTAAGTGGGCAGTGGCATCCACTTCGAAGAGGCCGGCCGCCTGCTTGGGACGTCCCCGAGGGACGTTCCATTGGTAGGCGTTCATAGCCATCTCTTCAATAAGAGCTTGGGCAGCCTCGGGGGTCTTATTATTCAAGGTACCCCCGGCAGCCGCGTCAATCATTTGACGCGTCTGATAATTAAGCCCATTGTAGAAGATTTGGACCTGCAACCACGCAGGCAGCGCGTGGTGCGGACACTTGCGGAGGAATTCCTTAAAGCGCTCCCAAGTCTCAAAAAGAGACTCAGAATCGTTCTGCACGAACGAAGAAATGTCCGCCCGTAACTTTGCAGTTTTGGCGGGCGGAAAATACTTCGTTAAGAACCGCTCCGCAAGCTCGGCCCAGGTGGTGATACATCCTCGTGGGAGGGAATTCAACCACGCCTTAGCTTTGGATCTGAGGGAGAATGGAAAAAGGCGCAAACGAATGGCGTCATCAGTGACGCCATTAATCTTAAAAGTGTCGCAAATCTCCAAAAAACTAGACAAATGAACGTTCGGGTCCTCATCCGGCTGTCCATCGAACTGCACGGCATTTTGGATCATTTGGATAACGCTCGATTTGATCTCAAAATTATTGTTCGCCACCGTCGGGCGGACAATACTGGACCCAGTATCGTCCAAATTTGGCCGGGCGTAATATGACATTGTACGCTCAAGGGCCGCATTCGGATTGGGGTCGGCCATAGGAACGGCAGAGGGTTCTCCGATGGATTCTGCGGGATCCAAAGAGGGATTTCGGCGTTGAGACCGAATACGCGCAAGAGAGCGTTCGATCTCAGGATCGAAATCCAAATTTTCGGACTCCGAAGGCTGTCCACGGGTCATACACCCGAATTAAAAGTAGAAAAATTAACTCTCTTTTTTTTTTCGGATTTTGAAGAAAAGTTTTTTAAGTTTTTTTTTTTTTTAGTTTTTAGAAATAAAAGTAAAAGTAATAGAGTTCGGATTCGGAATAACAACTCAAAGAGAATTCCCCGGCAACGGCGCCAAAAACTTGATTGGCCCGCGAACAGACTCTTACTGTGGTTGGTTCGGTGAGTCGATCGCCGCGGGCTTGCTAGGGTAGGCAAGTGCACCTATCGCAAGTAGTACTCGATATTCGGGAGAATACCGAGGTCGTATTATTCCCGGGAACGGGTTGATTACCCCTACTCCTCCGAAAACACTATTATTTTACCGAAATAGAAGTTGAGGGTTTTAAGTAAAATAAGAACGAAAATAGATTTTAAGAAAGTAGTCGATGAAGAGATAACTCCCGGTATCGAATTGCGTTAGGATTAAAAATAGATTTGAATAACTAGATATCTAAAGTTTCAATTTAATTAATGCGGAAACTTGGCCGTGGAGGTTCAAAATAATGAGCTCACCTATCTCTAGGAATATCGCTCACCTAGACATTAAGGCTATTCGACCGGGCTCTCGTCCGACGAAGGATTCCCCTTAATGCCCGCAGTACGCTAAGAACCCCGCTATTGGGTGGGGAACCCGATCCGGTAGAGTTAGCGCGCCTCCTCTCTCGAGGGTTAGTGCGGAACTCTATCTACCCAGGGGTGATCTGTCCATATGCACGGCCTCTCGGCTAGCTAGCGTATGGATAACGGAAATAGAGCCCACACATCGATATGTGGGTCTACGCGTCGTTAACCCGGGGTAAACCTTAAGTTTTTAATTAAATTGAAAAATTAGACATTTGGTTATTTAAAACATTTTAGATCCCAAAGCTCTTCGATACCGAGGGCTAAAAGAAATTAGCCACTCATCGGAATGGGGAAAGCTTGTATGTTTGGGTATGCGAGCGTCCTAAACTATTCGCTGAAAGGTTATAAAGAAAATAAGAAAACAAAACAAAATAACCTAATTTTAGAAAAGTTATTACAAATAAACACACCCGCACTCATTCAAACATATAACAAAAGGAAGAAATAAAACTAATTTACACATAAGAGAAAATTGCATAATTGACATTTGCAGGTCCCACTCAAACGAGTGGGGGCGGGAAATAAAAGCTGAAAAGTGCATAATTGAAATTTGCAAGTCCCACTCAAACGAGTGGGGGCGAAAAATTAAAGCTGAAAATTGCAAGTCCTACTCAAACGAGTAGGACTGAAATGAAAGCGAGTCCTACTCAAACGAGTAGGAGAAAATAAATGCGATTACAGGGCTTTCTTAAATATTTACATCAAAATACAGTCCGACCATTTAACTCCTAGCGAGTAGGCGGAAAATCAAATCCAGCCATTTAACTCAAGTGAGTAGGCGGAAAAAAATAAAGATTGAAAATTACAAGTCCTACTCAAACGAGTAGGACTGAAAATACAGACCGGCCATTTAACTCAAGTGAGTAGGCGGAAAAATAAAACAACACACGCACTCTACTTGAATAAAATCCAGCCAATTAACTCAAATGAGTAGGCGGAAAAATAAAAACAACACACGCACTCTACTTGAAAGTAACTACTCACGCACTCGACTTGAAAGTAACTACTCACGCACTCGACATAAATAAACACACACACACACACACTTGCATAATTTAACTTAGGAGCTGAAAAATATCTCATACACGCACACACTCGTGCTAAAATAATTGCAAAAATCAACGTTATCGAAAAATTAAAATGACTGCATTTCTACCGCTGGAATGCAGTAGAAATGCATAAAAAGGCAAAATAAAAATTGTTTGAGCAAAAAGTTTTCAAATTAAAGTGAGAAGGGCAAGTGCCCGAAAAATTAAAACGTTTACATTTTTACCGTTAGATTTTGATAGAAATGCTTAAAAAGTGAAAATAAAAATTGTTCGAGCGAAAATATTTTTTTGTAACTACTTAAAATGAAAGTTGATGAAAAATAAAAATAACAATTTATACATTACTATAGCCTTGTAAAATGATTTAAAAAGAGGGAGTAAGCTAAAAAGAAGCAATAGTTTTATAGTTAAAACAAAGTAAAAGCTAAGTTAAGAGGAATGAAAACTACCTTTTTTATTGTTTTACAAGTTCAAAAAAAAGCATTTTGAAGCATGAAAATCCTAAGTCTAACCAAATTTAAAGAGTTAGAGAATGAAAACGGCCATAATAACGGCTATAAATTTTGTTATAATTGAAAAGAAAACATGAACATTTGCGTTTTAAAACATAATTTTTGCAATTTTAAGCTCATACACACACACACGCATAATGAAAGTAAAAAATTAAAGTATATAAGATTGATGAAAAGGAGGCTATTTGGAGAAATTTCAAAGCATGTAGGATGAAATAATAGCGATTTTTATTACAAAAGAAAGGGATTACAAGAGTTCAAACATACAAACTTAAAAAGGAGAGGGAGGGGGGATCCTTACATAGCACTAAAGCGACTCCAACAGCAGCCCTAATACATCAAAATGGTTCGGATTTTGGGAACCCTTAACTCATACAGCAGCTGCCTTTTTATAGGCAAAAATTTCCAAGTACACGCCCTCCGACACGGGCGTGTCGGGGGGCGTGTCAGCACTATTTACCGCGGGATTCGGCGACCTGACGGATTTGACGGCGATTTGACTTTCCGGCCGAAAACGCGGCGGTCACGCCCCCGGGTCACGGGCGTGACGGTGGGCGTGTCATTCGGCGCTTTAAGGCGATGTTGACTTCGGGATTCGCCGGCGCCAGTTTGTCGGGGCGGACACGGGCGTGGCGCATATCGGACACGGGCGTGTCCCTCTTGGGTTCGACGAACGTTGAGCGCGGAACATTGACCAGGCTGTCACGGGGCGTGTCGGGCTTCCACGGGCGTGTCGCACATCAGACACGGGCGTGGCCCTCTTGGGTCGACGAACATTGAGTTGAAATCGTCGAGCGGGATGGACACGGCTTGGTCACGCCCCGTGTCGGATTGACACGGGCGTGTCGAATTATGGAACACGGGCGTGTCAGGCTTTCCTCTTCAAAATTGGCCTCTTTTCGGGTTTTTGAGCTGTCACGCCCTGGTCACGGGCGTGACCAACATGTCACGGGCGTGACATGTCATTTTTGCAGATTTTGACTTTTTTTTCCTGAAAAATAAAATAAAGCAAGTTAGTATAATATTTACAAAAATAGGAGCATTTTATTGAATAAAAACAAGTAGAAATGACAAAAATTAAATAAAACGACTTAAGTAATGTACATAAAATTAGGTATATTTACAACTCATCATACGGTTTAATTTATAGCAAGTCAATTTCCATAAATACTTGTTATGCACATGTTACCTTAACACTACTTGTTTAGGATTTGTATTGATTTGTGAAAATCCGGCACGAGCACTCTTCGATACGGGATCCTCACACTCCTTCTTGTCCGAAGGATTTATATCACGCATCGGAGTCCCTTCTTCGATGGCGAAGGATAATTTGGATGTGTTGTTGCCCAATGGGTGTTCGATGTGAGCGGATAGGATTTGCGATGTTAAGACTCGTATTGGGGAGCAGGTGTTCGACCTACGGGCGTCTTTACTTCCGTTAGTGGAGTTCGACGTCATATTTGGCATGGACTGGCTCTCGGAGCAGCAGGCCCATATAGATTGCGGTAGCAAGGAAGTCAAGCTGGGAGCAAGTCGTGAAACGACTTTTACGGGCTTAAAGGGGTCGAGCAAGACGTTGATGTCTGCTCTTCAGGTGGTGAAGGCGGTTCGTGCTGGTGCAGAACTGTTCTTTACACTAGTGGAGGTTGCAAAGCCGAAGCCTGCGTTGGATTGTATTTCAGTGGTATCGGAATACCCTGATGTGTTCCCCGCAGATCTTCCTGGAGCCCCGCCTCAGCGGGAGATAGATTTTACGATCGAGCTAGTGCCAGGTGCAAAGTCTGTGTCACGATCTCCTTATCGGCTAGCGCCTAAGGAAATGGCGGAGCTGAAAGTTCAACTGCAAGAGTTGTTGGAGCAAGGGTATGTGCGCCCGAGTTCTTCGCCTTGGAGCGCACCGGTCCTCTTTGTTAAGAAGAAGGACGGAAGCTTGAGGCTATGTATTGATTATCGGGAGCTAAACAAGCTGACGGAGAAGAACAAGTACCCGATCCCCCGGATTGATGATCTCTTTGATCAGTTAGTCGGGTCGACGGTGTACTCGAAGTTGGATGTCAAGGCTGGGTACTATCACCTGCGAATAAGGGAGAGTGATATCCCGAAGACGGCGTTTAGTACGAGATACGTGCATTATAAGTTTACGGTCATGCCGTTTGGGCTGACTAATGTGCCGTCAGTGTTCATGGATTTGATGAACAGGACTTTCAGGGAGTACTTGGACCATTTCGTGATCGTCTTCATCGACGATATTTTGTTGTACTCGCAAAGTGAGGAAGATCACTTCAAGCACCTTCATTTGGTGTTGGAGACGCTAAGGAGAAATCAGTTGTATGCCAAGTTCTCGAAGTGCGAGTTTTGGCTATCCTCAGTGGCGTTCCTCGGGCATATAGTGAGTGGAGAGGGTATTGTTGTGGATCTGGCGAAGATTGTTGCGATACGGGAGTGGCCTGAGCTTGCTACTGTAGCGGAAGTCCGGAGTTTTCTGGGGCTTGCCGGCTATTATAGGCGCTTCGTAGAGAACTTCTCGCGGATAGCGTTACCTCTCACTACTTTGATGAGGAAGG
The DNA here is from genome assembly GCA_039583875.1 of Platanthera guangdongensis. Lineage (NCBI taxonomy): Eukaryota > Viridiplantae > Streptophyta > Magnoliopsida > Asparagales > Orchidaceae > Platanthera > Platanthera guangdongensis. The sequence goes on along the minus strand of CM077155.1, from coordinate 69,694,410 downwards.
AGCATAAGTTCGTTTGGACGCCGGAGTGCGCGCGAGCTTTTGAGGAGTTGAAGTGTCGGTTAACCACGGCGCCTGTGCTGAGTTTGCCATGTGAGACCGAAGGCTATGAGATTTATAGCGATGCTTCGGGCAGCGGTTTGGGTTGCGTGCTACTGCAACACGGTAGTGTAATAGCCTATGGCTCGAGACAACTAAAAGTGCATGAGAGGAACTATCCGGTCCATGACTTGGAGTTAGCGGCCGTGATTTTTGCCTTGAAGCTGTGGAGACACTACTTGTACGGTGTGAAGATTGATATCTACACCGATCACAAGAGCCTGAAGTATCTTATTGATCAGAAAGATCTGAATATGCGGCAACGTAGGTGGATGCAGTTCCTGGGGGACTATACCTTCAAGATCCACTACGTGCCTGGCAAAGGGAATGAGGTTGCGGACGCGTTGAGTCGCCGAGCCCCAGCTCAAGCCAATTGGCTATCGGTGCACGATGAGAGGCTGGTGCTAGAGTTGGAGGCATTGGAGATTGTTTGCGTGGACAGACAATCAAGTGCTGAAGCAGTTCTGAATTGGACTGAAGTCCAATATGACCTGGCTGATCGTATTCGGCAGGCTTTGGATATGGATGCTCATATGAAGCAGTTCATGGTAGAGGCTCTGGATGGGTCAAATTCCCAATTCGTCGTGGAGGACGGGTTGCTTTGGAAAGACGGTCGTTTGTGCGTCCCTAGTGTGGGCAATTTGCGGGTGGAGTTGTTGTACGAGGCACACCATACCAAGTACTCGATTCACCCGGGGAGCACGAAGATTTACCGTGATGTGAAGCAACTGTTTTGGTGGCCGGGTTTGAAAAAGGATGTGGCGCTCTACGTAGCCAAGTGCCAAACTTGTGCCTTGGTAAAGGCGGAGTGCCAAAAGCCGGGAGGATTTCTTAAGTCCTTGCCTATTCCGGAGTGGAAATTTGACGACATCTCTATGGACTTTGTGCACGGTTTGCCAAGGTCGCAGAAGGGAAACGACGCCATTTGGGTGGTTGCTGATCGATTAACGAAGGTGTCGCATTTTATTCCGCATAGGAAGGATGACCCGGTGGAGAAGTTGGCAAAGCTTTATGTGGATAACATAGTACGGCTTCATGGTGTGCCCCGCAACATCGTGAGTGACCGAGATGGGCGGTTCACGTCCAATGATTGGAGGCTTGTGCAGCAAATGTTGGGAACAAAGCTGAAATTTAGCACAGCCTTCCATCCGCAAATGGATGGGCAGACCAAGAGGGTCAATAGAACTATGGAAGACATGCTCCGCATGTGTGTCTTGGATTTCGGAAAGCAATGGGAAGACCACCTTTATTTGGTGGAGTTCGCATACAACAACAGCTACCAAGCGAGTATTCAGATGGCGCCTTTTGATGCCCTATATGGTAGGAAATGTCGCACGTCGTTGTCTTGGTTAGAAACGGGTGAGTCAAAGTTGTATAAGCGATCGGAAGTGGATGATGCTACTTCTTTGGTGAGAACCATTCGGGAGAGGTTGCATATCGCTCAGGACCGGCAAGCAAAGTACTATAATGCCAAGCACAGGAACGTGGAGTTCGTTGTGGGCGATTATGTATACTTAAAGATCAAGTCGTTCAAGGGTGTTTCGCGGGTGCGGCGATTGAAAAAGCTAAGCCCGAGGTACCTTGGACCGTTTGAGGTTCTGGAGCGAGTTGGTGAAGCGGCCTATCGGTTGAAGCTTTCAGTGGAGCTTAGTGGTTTACATGATGTATTCCACATTTCGGTGCTTCGGAAGGCGGTGCAAGAGCCTACGCAAGTGATCGCGGTGGATCAAGTGCCGGTGGATAGTGGGCTAACAACAAAGGTCAAGCCCGTGCGGATTGAGGACTCGGAGGTCAAGCGGCTACGCAATAAAGAGATCAGGATGGTCAAGGTCCGGTTGGACAATTGCGGGCGTGAGGAGCTCTCTTGGGAGCGAGAGCAGACTATGCTTGACGAGTATCCGGAGTTGTTCCGCTCATGTACAAATTTTGGTTTTGTACATGTCTTTCCGTTATGTAATTTCGTGGGCGAAATTCTTTTAAGAGGGGGAGAGTTGTAACGCCCCGAAACTCAAAGGAGCGAAGGGGGACGTTTTGGGCCAGTTTGAGTTCTGGCTGCAGGCACACGGCCTGGGACACGGGATTGTCCCAGGGCGTGTCAAGCCTGTGTCGACATTGAGACGGGGTGTCGACACTTTGGTCTCGACATTGTGTCGAGACTGGGCACACGACTTGTGATACGGGCGTGTGGCAGGGCGTGTCGACCCGTGTCGACACTTAGCCGCGAAGTCGACACTCTGCGTTCGACGAAGTGTCGAGACTGGGCACACGGCCTGCGACACGGGCGTGTCGCAGGGCGTGTCGACCCGTGTCGACGATCGTCCCGGGGAGTCGACGAGATTCGCTCGACGATGCGTCGAGAGTGGGCACACGGCCTGCGACACGGGCGTGTCGCAGGGCGTGTCGACCCGTGTCGACGATCGTCCCGGGGAGTCGACGAGATTCGCTCGATGATTCGTCGAGACAAGGCACACGACCTAGGATACGGGCGTGTCCAAGGCCGTGTCATCAGGTCGACGATCTTCGCTCGACGAAATGTCGAGACCGTGTACACGGCCTGTGGTCCAGGCATATTGAGGTGACACGGGTAAGGACACAGGCGTGTCCTAGAACCCGTGCAGTGCTCGGGTTGATTTTGGGGAAAAATCATGGGGTACACGGCCAGCCACACAGCTGTGTCAGGTGGAACATAGGCGTGTCAGCTCGAACACGGGTGTGTTTGATACCCGTGTGAGGTTCCAGGTGATTCGATTTTGACGGCGAATGCGGCACACGGCCTTGGACACGGGCGTGCGCCAGGCCGTGTTCGGTCCAGATTGGGCATTTCAGCCCCGAATCGAAGCCGTTCATTTCTTTAACTGAAGATCCAACGGCTGGGGGTTGTTCCTGAAGGGATATACCCGTGAATGGACTTGGAAAACCCTTACTTTTCATAACTTCTCATTTTTCTAAAACCTTAGAGAGAGAGGAGAGCAAGGGAGGAAGAAGGAGCTAGATCCCGCCATTGGAGGAGCTTCGGAGCTCCGAATCGCGAGCCGACTCCGGATCCACGGAGGCAACGCTAGTGCGGTGGTTTTCATCCGATTACTTTTCAATGGCGCCAAAGAGCAACGCAAGGGTAACGATCCTCATCTTGAGCATGAGTAGCTCTCTTTCTTTGCATAGGAAGCCCGCTCTCGCGAGTTTGCGGAGAGTTGGAGGCGTTCCTTCGGGTAGATATGTGAAGTCCCCGTTGTTTAGAGTCCGTAAGCGAGCACGGACATTGGCATGATGTGTGAAGCCTACCCGGACATGTTGGTCTGGATCGGTGATGTTGCATTGCATAATGCCGGAGAAGACTCCATGCTATTGGTTGTTTTTCGGGTTTTCTACGCGGTAGATTGCAGCAGGGAACCTTGGGGACTAACCCAAAGGTGCACCCGGAAAACTGGGCGGATACGAGATATTGCCAACTTGGTGGCCTGAGAGCCAGCTTGAACATAATCAGATTATGTGAAATGTGATGGAAATGGGACTCGGGAGAAGTTTGACCTGTGCATATGGTTTAAATTACCGTTGCGGGCGCATATGGTTTAAATTACCGTTGCGTTGTGAGCATGGGTTAGATGGAACCGTACCCGTTCTATGTCGTTCGGATTAGAGCCGTTGGCATAGATGAGAGTCTTCGGCGGTCTATGGTTTTAATTACCGTGACCCATGCCGGGAAGACAAACTGCTCATTGTTTGGCCGTCCAAAGGGGATGGCGGTGAGTCGGCAGACTTAACTGCGTTCACCGAGAATGTGCCCTGAGTGCACGGGGTGTGTGGCCGTTGAGCCTCCGCCTGTGATGAAATGACTATATATATATTGCTCGCTTATGCTATGAAATGCAGGGAAGGAGCATCGCCGCCCCGAGTTAGGTGCGGGATCGTTATAATTTGGTCAGCATTGCTGACCGTTGCCTTGTTTTGCCACCGTGCGGTGGTTTGTTGCTTGCAGGTGCTGCTAGACCAAGCGGTCAATAGCGGGCTAAAGCCCGAATGCGAAGCCGTCCCTTGAAGGCCTAAGTTGGAAGTGTTTACTGCTTTATTCATGTGTGACCAGCCTGCGTGCCGTGGTTTGTAAAACATGTAATTGGAAGTGAAACATTTTGTAAGTCCTTAAGGCCTATTTTGGGTATTTTGTATAACCTTCCTATCTCGTATTAGTGGACATTCGTGCTTTAATGCTGGGTTCTTTGTTACAACTTTTATAAACTGCTTCCGCTAGAATGCTCTGTGTAGGACGTTGAGATTGGTTGGATGGTTTCCATAAGTAACCACCCGGTCTGTCTGTGGCATACGGCGTCGGGCCCCGACCAGACCTACTGTTATATGCTATGTGACGGATAGGGGGTGTTACATTTGGTGGCAGGTCTACGGGTTTGCCAGTCGTCACACCGACGGGAGCTGACAAATAGACTTAGGGCGATTGGGCTTCGTGTAACACCCCAATTTTTGGACTTGAGGCTCTGGATGTTACCACACGGTGGCAGGTTGCTATCGCCCGACGACAGCCTTCTTGCGTTGAGTGGAAGGCGATGAGTGGTAGACGTTGAGTGCGTTGAGTGGTAGGTATCGAGTGCATTGAGTGGTAGAGCGTGACATTAGCAAATTACCGTTTGGTGGCAGCCCATTGTGAAAGTTAGGGTTAGATCTGAAATACTCTAGATGGGGGGGGGGATGAATAGAGTATCTTGAAAATTTCAAAGTTTTTTGCTGTAAATAAACTTCCGTCCTAAGATAAGTTATTCTACCACAGACATAGTAGAATTTAAAGTACCTATCACAAGCATAACAACCTAACTAGCACAGCCACAACAAGAACAAAAGAAAAAGATGGCAAGCAAACAACACAAGAATTTTATAGTGGTTCCCCAACCTCGGTGTAACACCCCAAATTCTAGAGTTGGGAAAAGTTTGGGTGACACGGCCTGGGGACACGGGCGTGTCCCAGGGCGTGTCCTTCTTGGGTGAGCAGTCGGAGAGAGTTCGACGAAAATTCGTTTGACGAAAATTGAGGGAAAACGCCATCTGACACGGGCGTGTCAGAGGTCGTGTCCTCTGCGAGTCCACAAACTCAGCTTGATGAAGTTGAGCTGGGGCGTGTCTGGTGCCGTGTATGGGCATACGGCCGGTGACACGGGCGTGTCACAGGCCGTGTCCTTTTCTGGATGTGCCCAAGGTATTGAGGCCGGGTAAACATGGGCACGACACGAGTGTGTCATGGGGTACACGGCTTGTGACACGGGCGTGTCACTAGCCGTGTCCCGATCGGGTTGAAGATGATTTTGTGTAGCCTGATGTACACGGCCACAGACACGGGCGTGTCTGAAGGCGTGTCAGGTGACACGGACCGTGACACGGGCGTGTCACATGGGCTTGTACTGGTCTGGATAAGTCGGTTGAGCACCGCTTGAGGTACACGGCCTGGGACACGGGCGTGTCCCAGGCCGTGTCAGGAAAAAATGGAGATTTTGTGGCAAAATCATGGCCGTCCATTCCTTCAGCTGGGATCCAATGACTGAGCTTCTTCCCTATGTCCTTAAGGTTGGGAAATGAGTTGTAAAAGCTCATTTGAGCTTTGGCCTTCATCTTTCTAAAACTTAGAGAGAGAGAGGGAGAAGGAGGAGGAGGAAGGAGAGTCGGCCACCGGTGGTGCTGCAAAGGTCCGACGAGACATCCGAGGCCAGCGTTGTGGAGGAAAAGCCGTTGTGGTTCTTTTCAGCCAGCTAGGAGATCATGGCGCCGAAGCGGTCTTCAAGGGTAACGATTTTTCTTCTTAGCCATGTGAAGGCTTCCTTTTTGGCATATGCATTGATTCCCCCACAAGAGGGTGGCTGATTACGGGAGTCCATTGGGTTGATTCATGGAATCCCCACTCATTTGGCATATAGATCCGGAAATGTAGTACAGAATAGGCATGCTGTGTGAAGCCCATCTGGACAGGTTGGTCTGGATTGGTGAAGTTGCATATACGCACCGGAGAAGACTCCGTGATAAACTTGTAGTTTAGTAGTCGACGGGTTGTACCTGTGAAGTGCAGTAGCAGGAAGTACTGGAGTGGTAGTCCAGGAAATACCCATATATTGCTTGTGCTATTGGGTTGTCCCTGTGTAGGGTTGTAGCAAGAAGTACTGGATTGGGAGTCCAGGAAATACCCTTGTGATGCTTGATGTTCATGGGTTGTGCCTGTGAAGGGAGTTGCAGGAAGTACTGGCGTGGTAAGCTAGGAAAATACCCTTGATGCTTGGAATGCTTGATGGGTTGTGCCTGTGAAGGGGAGTAGCAGGAAGTACTGGCTTGGCAGCCCGGGAAAATACCCTCAAGTGAATGCTGTGTGAATGCACGGTTAAGCCTAGGGATGGAAATTGAGTTCTGTCACTAACGCGAAGCGTGGCTCCTAGGTAACCAATGAATGTGAAGCTAGTCCTGCGAGGATCTGATGGCTATGCATGAGCTGATGGGCTCACCTAAAGGAAACAGGTAAGGTGAAACCGACCCGCGCCTTTTATGTAGCTGCGAGTACGCTGTACTCGGTGATGACAAGGCAAATTGAGCAATAGGGGTGGATGATCCGACCTGCGCTATGTCCGTCCGACGTGAGACCTGAAGGTGCGGTCTATTAGAGCGCATAACAAGAGTCTTAGGCCTGCGCGCCATGAAACAATGGGGGACTACAGGCCAATCCCGGTGCATTAAGACTAAAATCTCCAGCTACATGCCATGGAGTAGAATGCTCAGTTATTACCATTGGGTTGCGACCCTGATACGGTGGTGGGACTTTGGTTCGCCGGTACATCAAGAATGTGCCCTGAGTGCACGGATCGTCGGGCCGTGTGTCTGACGATTATGATGGAATGTTTGTGCGTGAGTGCACAAAATGTGATGAATATATATATGTATGAGATTGTTATGCCTGCAAGGAATAAATGCCACTGCCCTGGGAAATGGGTAGGGTCGTTATAATTTGGGCAGCTGAATGCTGACTGTTGCCTTGTTTACCACCGTTGGGTGTGCTGTCCCGATGCAGGTGCTGGAGAACCAAGAAGGACGCATAAAGGCTGAAGGACTTGCTGCTGCTACCGCCGCTAGCCCTTGAAGGCTAAACTAAATGATATGTTTGTTTATACGTGGTCGGCCTGCGTGCCAATGTTTGAGGCCACTGTTGTGTACAGCCTTGTAAGTCCATAAGGCCAACTGACTTTGTATTTGGACATTCTTGTTTTATATAAATGTGGAGCTTTTATATGGTGGACAATCATATGTGTGAGTTCAGTCTTCGTGTTATAGGCTTCCGCTAGAATGCAATGAGTTAGGATGCACAACTCTGGTATCACTCTGTGACTTCCCCGCCTGTTTTATGTTATATACTGTGGGGCCCCGGCCGGACCGTCTAGTATATACCTGTGAACGGATGGAGTCATTACATTTTTGGTATCAGATCCACGTTTTGATCCTCGGACCTGTGGGGTATGGGCCCACCACGCGTCTGCGTTGTATATACCTGGCTCCGTGACTTCCCCGCCTGTTTTATGGTATATGCTCTGGGGCCCCGGCCGGACCTTCTAGTATATACCTGTGAATGGATGGAGTCGTTACACTGGGTACATCCACTCTTCTACTACCCTGGTAGGAATCCACTCAGGTTTTTGATCAGGTGACTGCCACCAATGAGCTTTTGATCAGGTGCTCAAAAACCAATCCTAAGTCTTTTAGTCAGGTGACTTGCAACTAGGAATAAATTTTGAAGGGAGTTAAAGAACCCTTTTTACAGTGTGGGAAAAGAGAGTGATGATGTCTTCTCTATCTCAAATACAACTGAGAAGACTTTAGTAGACCTTTGATTTTAACAAAGTCTCCCCCTGAGATATTGATTTGTTTAGTAAGGTTGGAGCTTTGTTTCAGGGTGAGTAGGTTTTCAATACTTCAACCTTGACCAGAAGGTATCCAGGAACTTCTTGACTGATAAAGTATTTATTGTCCTCTGAAGAATCCTGAAATGAAGAAAGAAAAAGACTATTGATTTTGAATGGTTGTTCTTCTTCTTCATCATCTTCTATGATTTCTCTGGTCTAGGGCTTCTTGTCTCTTGACTATTGTATTGCCTGTATGTGTCTTGTTCTCTGTGTTCACTGTATTCTGTATTTTCTCTATGCTCTACTGTTTTATGGAGAAGGAGGAGAAAAATCCTTTTTATATTTCATATGAAATCTTCCTTCTGAAATTTTGAATTTCTTCAGCATTGATTGCTGACGGCCTGGAGAATATCTGCATTGATTGATTTCCCCAACTGTCCCATTGAAAAGCGGCAAGTATTAATCCTGATTAAGACCGTAATCGATGTTTGCTTCTAACGTTAATATTCAGAGAATATTTAAGTATTGATTACTCAGGAATTATTGCAATAAAATAAGGATAAAGGGAGGGAAATTTCCAAGTCTGGAACTGCACAGAAATCGTCGAGCAGAGAACAGAATTCATCGACCTGGGTCCAGAGTTCGTCGAGCTTAGAAGTTAAGTTCGTCGACCAGATAATCTTTTTTCGTCGAGCTGAGATCCTAGATCGTCGAACTAAGAACAGATAACTGCTTTCTCCAGAGCCGTGCTGACCCTATTCATCAAGATCGTCGAGCTGAGAATCTAAGTTCATCGACTAGTGTTCAGAGAAATGTTTCTTGGACTTTAGAGTGTTGAAGTAGAGTATTCAGAATTCGTCGACCTAAGAATTAAGTTCATCGACTTGAGAACTTCTGACTGCTACTTGATACAACCTATCAAGACTGTGGTCCAAGTTCGTCGGGTTGAGAACATCAATTCGTCGACTGGAGTATGATTCTGGACTTAGAATATTTGAAGTGTTTCTGGACTAGAATGTTGAAGTATAATATCTAGAAATCATCGACCTGAGAACCAAGTTCGTCGAGCTCATCTCAAAGAATTGTCTCTGAGTTTGTCGAGCTGATCTTGACTTTCGTCGAGCTGAGTTCGACGAACGTTGAACTCATTTTTTGAGTCTTTAAAATTTCTCCAAGTCTTGAGTCTTCTGCAGTCTGTTGATGGCTGGTCCATGCAATGTTGACTCTAAGGACATGACCTAGACTCTAGGACGCAAACATGACCCTAGCTATACATGTTGGGTCAAACATCCTAGTTTAGTGAACCTAGCTCAAATCCAACTAGGGATCCAACAATATCCCCCTATTTGGGTGAGGTCACTAATTACAGACTTACATTAATAACAAAGCAAGGGAAAATATATCTGGTAGGAATTTTAACATATGCATAAGATATATATACATATATATATATATATATATAGCTTTGTATGAAGAATATATACAGACAGTTTTAAAACAATAGGGAGACTAAAAATAGTTCAAAATGTTTATTTCTTCTTCTTGGGCGTCTTTGGCTTAACCACCTTAGCTTTGTCTCCAGGCTGTGCAAACTTGATTTCCCTATTTGGGTTTGCTGCTTGAGTTTTTGTCATTGTCATATCAGCAGCTCCAATGATATTAAGTGAGGTAGCCCTTGGCACTACAGCTTCTGGATGCAGTTTCATAAAGTCATCAACATTAAAAAATTTATTAGCTTTAGCAAACCCATTGAGTTCCTCCTTCCTGTATTTGTACATGGTTGAATATTGAGAAGGATCCTTTCCTTCGGCTTTTGCTTTGTTGATCATGGATAGGCCAACCAATTCCTGGAACCTAGCCATCCTAGCAGTTATAGCTGTTTCTGGTTCTTCAAAAGGTACAGGAGGGGAGGCAGGTCTCTTTGGGCTTTCAGCTATTTGATGTTCAGTGATTTGTTGTTGCTGTTGTTGATGTTGCTGTTGTTGTTGCTGTCTGTCTGATGAATAATGCCTCTGCTGGCTGCTTCCTGAAGAAGAGGAGGACCTACCCTGATGTCTCTGATATGTTTGATACTGGGTAGTCCTCTGAGATGTAGAACCTGAAGCACCAGCAGCAGGTGGAGGAGGAGGAGGAGGGTCCTTTCTATATCTTGGAGGAGTAGGTGAGTATTTTCTGCTTTTCTTTCTGTTGGTTTTTGGACAACCACATCCATGCTGGCATGCCCTTGTATGTTGTGATCTTCTGGAGTATATAATATAGAGTATCATTTGTTGGATTGAGTTTTGGAGCAGGAGGTGGAGGAGCTTTCATTTTCTTGGAAACTTTCTTCTTAGGCTCATCATCAGAGTCCTCTTCATCATCCTCATCATCAGAAGAGTCTTGAGGAGTATCATATAAAGCATCAATGGCTTTTAGTACAGATTTATCAATAGACTTTTCAGACTGTGGAGAAGCTGGAGGAGGAGGAGCTGGAGCTGGAGCATGAGGGCTACACACAACAGTGCTTTCAGCAACTGTTTTATTTTCTTCTTCTATATCAGCCATGATCAATGCATCAAGATCAGACATTGGAGAGTCATCCATAATAAAAGTTGGAACAAAAATATCTCTGGGAGGGGATGAGATAATGGGGGAAGCAGCTTTTGGTGGGGATGAAATAGCTGGAACCTCTGTTATAGCAAAACTAGCCTTTAGTTGCTTGGCAACCTTGGGGCTTATTGGAGAGGTATAAGGGACTATAGACAAAGATGGCTTAATACTATCTTCTGACAGAAAGTTCAAATGAACTGTATCAAAAATGTTCAACAATTTCAAAAGATCTACTGTGGGATTTATAATATAATCACCAACAGTGTTTATTTCCTCTGAAACTTGCTCATCCAGTTCCATATCAGACTCAATAAAATTAATGAAATCAATTAAATCATCAGCATCTGCATCTGCTGCTGCTTCTTCTGCTGCTTCTACTGCTGCTGCTATTTCTGCTGTTACTGCTACTTCTGCTGATGTTTCAGCTATTACTGCTACTTCTGCTGCTACTGCTGCTTCTACTGCTACTTCTTCAAAGAGCATCTCCTCCTGCCTGGCTTCAGTGGGAACTGGAGCCAGGACCTTGACTGAAGATGGAGGAGCAGAGAGAGTAGAGATGTTAGCTGCAAGGGAGGAGATGGAGGAAGCTAGAGGTGAAATAGCCTATGCTATAAGATTTTTGAAGAGGGGAGTGAGAAGTGCTATCAGAGGGGGAATGATGGAGGGGTCCAGGGAGAGGACTGATGGAGGTGGTTCAGTGGAGATAGAAGGAGGGATGGAAGAGGATGGTGGAGGAGGAGGGAGTGAATCTTGCATTGGTTCATCTGGTGGAGGAGTATGGAGGGGGGAGGAAGGCATATTGAAGAGGGGGATGGTGTCCAGATGGTGAGGTGAGGGAGATGAAGGTGGTGATGTAGTTTGTGTACCATGTTGTGAGGAAGGTGATGTATGAAAGTGAATATGAGTGGGGGATGTATGTATGGGGGATGAGGGAGGTATGGGAGTATGGACTGGGATATGAACTATGGAGGGGAGTTGGTGTAGCATCTGAGGTGGAGGTTGGATGGCTCGGGTTTCTTCAGCAGGGTGGGAAGTGGCTGGATCAGCCCTGGTACTCTCAGAAGGCCTTGAGGTGGAGGAAGGAGCCTTGGAGGGCTTGGTAATGTTCCTCTCCCACTTGCCAAAGAGGGCACAGGTGAGCCTCTTGGAGGCATTTATGAATATGGTTGGGGTGACCAGGGATTCAGCAGCATTTTACTTAAGGAAGATTCCTAGAATCCTTCCAAAACATACCTCTTTTTTGTATTTGTTTTCTTAATCAGTTCAAACATAATTTGAGCCCAGTTCACTATTTTCTTATTCACCACTACACACATTACCATTAATTGACGTCTGGTTCTGTAATCATGGGCAGTGTGCTTGCCTAGCAGTACCTTCCCCACAATATCTGCTAGAAATTTATACTCCGCAGACAGATGTTTCTTCTATAGTTTATTTGGGGTTGCTCCAAAATTGCCCATTTTATTCAACATATCATTAAATTCTTCATTATCAATTTCCAGTTCTTCTGTACCATTGCTTAATCCAAATATTTCAGTCAGAACAATGGGTGTAAGAGAGACAACGTTACCCGATATAGTGCTGATCATAGTGTCGTCATCTGTGGTAGAGGAGGTGTATACCCATTCCATGATTTCAGCGTTGGCTAGTTTGATTCTGGTGGACATCAGAGTCTTCAATTGCTGATCTTCAAGCAGTTTCAGAATGTCCAGGAATACGAGGTCTGAGTGTTGAAATGATTCAAAGTCCACATCGAAGCCAGTATCAAATTTCATGGCCACAAGACTGCCTGCTGGAATCGCCATTAGTTCACCTGCAAGATAAAAACAAAGATCAAATGCAATGGAACTGAAAGCGCGCGACGGAGGTCGAAGAAAACCTAGATATAAGGTTTTTAGAATATGAGCCGCCAAACTTCGTTCCACGAAAAAAAAAATTCTTCGATCTGAGGTCGATAAAACATCTTGTAGTTAAATAATTCGTCGAGCTTAGTCTTACGATTTGAGAAAATTTCATCGTGCTCTGTTCGACGAAAGTTTTCTGAAGCATAGTCGTCGAGCTCCGTTCGACGAAAACAACTTCACTCACAGAGAGTTCGTCGATCTCCGTTCGACGAATATCTCAAGAACGTTCCCCAGTTCGTCGATCTCCGTTTGGCAAACTTTGAAAAATTCGTCGACTGCAGACAGAAATTAAATTAAAGCTTCTCCATTGATCATTCCAAGTTGATTTATAAAGAACAAGTGATTTCTTTCATTCAGAGGTTTGGTGAAAATATCAGCTCTTTGTAAATCAGTGTAGATATAGACAAGATTAACTTTATTTTTGTCTACACACTCCCTAATGAAATGATGCCTAATGTCTATATGGTTGGTCCTACTGTGATGGACTGGATTTTGTACTATGGATATAACACTTGTGTTATCACAAAAGAGAGTTGAATTATTTAAGTTGAAACTGTAGTCCAGGAGTTGATTTTGAATCCACAGTATCTGAGAACAACAACTGCCAACTGCAATATATTCTGCTTTAGCAGTTGATGTAGACACAGATGACTGTTTCTTGCAAAACCAGGACACTAATCTCATACCAAGGAACTGACAAGTCCCTGAGGTACTTTTTCTGTCTACCCTGCATCCAGCAATGTCAGCATCTAAATATCCAGTTAAATCAAATTCTGACTCAGTAGGATACCAGAGTCCTACACTAGGACAACTTTTTTATATATCTCAAAATTCTTTTTAGGAAAACTAGATGAGATTCTTTTGGGTTCACTTGGAACCTAGCACAAAGACATGTGACAAACATTATGTCAGGTCTACTTGCTGTAAGGTAGGGACCCAACAATGCCCCTAAATAATTTCTGATCAACTGGTTTCCCATGTTCATCAGTGTTTATTACAGTATTAGTGGCCATGGGTGTTTTCTTAGCTGAGGCATCAGCCATCACAAACTTTTTAATAAGCTCTTTAGCATACTTAGCCTGAGATATGAAAATGCCATCATATAGCTGCTTCACTTGGAGACCAAGGAAGTAGGAGAGATCACCCATGCTACTCATTTCAAACTTAGAATGCATGAGGTCAGAGAACCTCTTGCATAGTTTGGAATCTGCAGATCTAAATATAATGTCATCTACATATATTTGAACTAACAATATTTTATCCTTATGGTGCTTAGTGAACAATATTCTATCTACAATGCCTCTAGTGAATTTATGCTCTACCAAAAGCTAGCTAAGGTCTCATACCAAGCACTTGGAGCTTACTTTAAACCATAAAGAGCTTTATGCAATCTAAAAACATATGAAAGATGGGTTGGAGAGATAAACCTAGAGGTAGTTCAACATAAACCTCTTCTTTCAGTACTCCATTCAGGAAGACACTCTTAACATCCATCTGAGATACTTTGAAATTCTTGTATGCAACATAAGCAAGGAAGATTCTTATTGCTTCTAACCTTGCAACTGTTGTAAATGTTTGGTCATAGTCTATAACCTCTTCTTGCCTACACCCTTGAGCAACAAGCCTAACCTTATTCCTCACAATTACACCTTGGGCATCTAGTTTATTTCTATATACCCATTTAGTTCTAATGACTGGGTAGTCTTTGGGTCTTGGAACTGAATCCCAAACTCTACATCTCTCAAATTGGTTGAGTTCTTCTTGCATTGCAATGATCTAGCATGGATCTTGCTCAGCATCTTTTATGGATTGAGGCTCAACTTGAGAGAGGAAACAGGCATGCAACACATCTTGGTTGAGTTGATGCCTTGTTTGTACACCTACTGTTATGTCTCTAATCACCTGAGATCTAGGGTGATCCCTTAGTGTGACAAGATCAGTGGGTGGAGTTTGTTCAGCAACAGCATTTAGAATAAATTCCTCTTGTGGAATTATGTCTGCTGTTGAATGAGGTTCAACCTCTTCCAAAGGTTCATATTCATTGTCTTCATCAACTTGTGGAGGAAAAGGTGCTATAGCTTCTTGTGGAAGGTTTGATTCACCAATTTTCTCACACAAGTGAGGTACCTACAAGGTGCTATTGGTAGAAATTTCTTTCTCCTTATAAGACATGTTAGCCTCATCAAAAGTAACATGAATTGATTCTTCAATTTTTAAAGAGGATTTATTAAACACCTTATAAGCTTTGCTTACTTGGGAATATCATAGAAAAATTCCCTCTTCAGCCTTAGCTTCAAACTTTCTAATATATTTCTTCTTGTTATTATGTATATAACATATAAAGCCAAAAACTTAAAAATATGTGATTTTAGGTTTCTTCCCTTTAAGCAATTTATAGAGAGTCCTATTTTTAAGTTTATGTATTAAAATTCTGTTCAGTACATAGTTTGTTATGCTTACAGCCTCTGCCCAAAAATGATAGGGGCATGTAAGCATCTGCATGTAATGTGCCTGTAACTTCAATTAAGGTTCTGTTCTTCCTTTCAGCTACCGCATTTTATTGGGGAGTTCTAGGAGCTGAGAGGCAATGTCTGATAACTTCCTTCTCACAGAACTCATGCATAAGTAGAGACTCAAAATCTCTACCATGATCACTTCTGATCAATGCAACATGAGTAGAGTACTCAATCTGTATGGTCCTGAGAAAATCTGTAAGAACTTTGAATGTATCTGACTTAGATCTCAGAAAGAACACCCAAGTGAATCTTGAGAATTTATCTACAATAACTAGAGTATAGGATTTCCCTCCTAGGCTTTGTACAGTAATAGGTCCAAAAAGATCTATGTGTAGCAAGTACAAAACCCTAGGTGAATCACTCTTATTTATTGATTTAAAACTAGATTTAGTTTGCTTGTCTAGTTGACAAGCCCTATAGAGGCCTTCCTTCTTGTAGGGACCAGAAGGTAAACCTCTCATAAGACTGTCTTTAGATAGCCTAGCAATATTTTTTTAATATTTACATGCCCTAGTCTTTTATGCCATAATTCATTTTGATTGCAAGTAATGTTAAGCAGACAAATATCTGAGTTTATAGAATAAAAATCAACTAAATATATATTTCCTTGTCTATTTCCAATTAAAACATTTTGTTTTTCTTTATTAGAAATAATACAAGATTTTGAGTTGAAATGTACCTGATAACCTTCATCACATAGTTGGCTTATGGAGATGAGGTTATGCTTGAGTCCACTTACATATATCACCTTTTAAATGTGACTGCTCCAATCTTTACTTCTCCAAAGCCCTCTAACTGACCACAATTTGAATCACCAAAGATAACCTTTGGTCCCAGCTTGGACTTGTAGTTAATTAAGTTGTCCTTGCTGCCAGTCATATGCTTGGAGCATCCACTGTCCAGATACCATTGTTGATTAACAGCTGGACAACACTTTTCTTGCAATGAAAACAATTAGTTGTTCTTGATCCAGATTACCTTGGGTCCTTTATATTGTTGATAAGAAAAACTAGATATTACTGAAAACGCAGGTTGAGATTTATACCCGAAGGGATGATATCTTCTACGAGGAATTATCCAATCAGCCAGTAGATTAAAAGGTTTCCTAGATTTATTAGAATTGTCGTTATAGTTATGACTTTTATTAAGTTTTTCTGGGTTCGACGAAATGTTGTGAGTTCGTCGAACAGAGTTCGACGAAATGGGATGAGATTGTCGATCTCTGCTCAGAGAATGAACATATTCATTTTTTGTGCCCCAGGTTCGTTGATCTCTGCTCGACGAACCATACACAGTTCGTCGATCGCAGTAAGACGAATAATTATTATATAGATTTGTGTTCGGAGTTCGCCGACTGTATTTCGACGAACTGGCCATATTTCGTCGATCTGAGTTCGACGAAATCTGCTGAACTTTATTTTTATCTATGGTTTTCTGGTTTCTGTTATTGTGATTTTTAAAGTTAGTTACTTCTTCTATGGTTTGGTTGTTGTTCATTACTTCTTTACCCTTAGCTGTAACAAATTTGATGGGAGTTGATAAAATGTTCTTCTTGAGAATGGGGGGTAAACTTGATGATGCACTCACGCCCAGTTTACCATTCAGTATGGCATTGAATGTGCTTGTGATGTCCATCAGCTTAAGGCTTCTCCCATTGAGAGATTTCTCAAGTTGTTTGGCCTCACATAGCTCTGTTTTTAAAGATGTGATTTGTTCATTGGCTATGTTAACCCCTCAGTCCGCAGCACCCTGCAAGATTCCAAAGCCCCCCTGTCAACAGGCGCGGACGTGATTTATCAGTCCGCCCAGTCCGGCAAGGCCACTAATCGGACACCAACGGTGTTACCCCAGCAGCGGACGCAAGACCTGTCCGCTCAGTCCGCTAGGACTTGGCGTGTTGGATTCTCTACTGCGGCGGATGCAGTATCTCGTCCGCCCAGGCCGCCGCCCTCCAGCAGGATCGCACCCAGCTGCAGTGGATGCTCTAGTCCGCGAGCCCAGTCCGCCCCTTCTGCATGGATTGGAGTGTTCTTTCTTTTTGCTTCCCATCACCGCTGCCCGGTTCTCCTGTACCCCGGGCAGCCGGTTATTTTACCCCTGCCCATTTGGGCAGGCCCCCTATCCTATAAATAGGGGGGAGGTGGTGCACCCAAAGCACGTTGTCTCGGACCCAGGAGCCTACTTGTTACAGGCTACAGACTCGAATTTTGTGCCTTGCGGACTCCCCCTCGCTCTGCTCTTGTCAACCTTTTCCTTTCACTTGTAACCAAATCCTTCTTCAATCAAGGGAAAGCCCGTCGCAAGAGAGGCATTCAGGCCGCGACGGGCGAAGTCTGTTATTGCCGTGGTTCACGGCCCTGCTTTTCTTCCTGCCCTCATCCGCTTAGTAGATCACTACTCGCAGTCTCCCTATTCCCCGGTGTTCGAACCGTTAGCTGGTGGTGCTTGACCCCCCTTGTGTTTTCGTGCATCAACAGTTAACACGTGAATTCAGATCCGAGTAGTGTTTTGAAATCAGCGGACAAAGATGTCAGGCCGCAGAGCCTGCTCCTCAGACCGCTCCAGCTCTTCAGAGGACTCTCTTTGGGACGCGATTGAGCAAGCTCGCCTTGAGGCCGAGCAGTCCCGCCAGCAGACTGACCAGCGTCTCGACGCAATCAGCCAAGCTCTGCTCGCGCTGGCCCAGCGGCTTGCTCCTCAGGCCGCACCGGACCCAGCGGACTCGCCAGTTCGCCAGACCCCAGCTCGCTGAACTCCACTTCGGCAGTCGCCAGCAACTCCCGGAAACCTTGCTCAGTCCGCTGCCCCTCTGCGCCCTCAGGAGGAGCAGTTTGCTTTCAGAAATTTCTTCAGAGAAGCTGCCAGGGGCACTCCAGCCCGCCAGCTTCATTTTGCTGACTGCCAGTCCGCCGAGCCCGTGGACTCCCCGGCTCCAGTCCGCCCATTCTACCCCGCAGAGTTCGAGACCCCGTCTCCCTTTGTTGACCGAATCCGATGGGAATCGGCTCCAAGCAACTTCAGGGAGCCTCGCATCCCATTCTATTCAGGAGTGACTGATCCAGTCTCTCACTTCCAAGCATTTGAGGGGGCAGTAGCTTTGAGATGCCTCTCAGATGCTATCAAGTGCAAACTGCTGGTTACCACTCTTGAAGGACAAGCGAGAGAGTGGTTCTACGAGCTGCCTTCGGGCACAATCTCTTCTTTTGCAGAGCTTCGTAGCCAGTTATTGCTGAGGTTTGCTACCTCAAGGAAGAGGAAGAATGGGCCAGTTGCCCTATTTGAAATCAAGCAAAGGGATAATGAATCGGTGGCGCGATTCGTTGATCGCTTTCAGAGAGAGATCCAAGGGGTCAGGAATGTAAACCCTGATTATTATAAGGTCGCCTTGATCCATGGCCTCCGGGAAGGCCCTCTGAAGTTTAAAGCAACGACCAAGGCACCTGAGACTTATCAGGAGTTGATCGCCATGGTCAACCGTTTCATTGAAGGAGAAAATGCCAATCCAACTTATGTCTCGTCCTTGACAGCTAAGGCTGAAGGAAGGGATGCCTCTGCTTCTTCCTCTCATGGCAAACCCCCTCTCCCAGACTTCCAGCCTCCGTCTCAAAGAGGCAGAAACTTCCGCAACAAGAAACCTTTCCAAGGCCATCAACAGTTTCATGAGCAGAGACTACCGTTGGCCGCCACTCCCACCGTTCCATTGCAAGCTCTTCCCATCCTCCAACAAGCAGCCTTGCCTGCTCCGGGCCAATTTGATGAAAGCCCCATGGAGGACGCTGCAGATCTGGACCTTGACGAAGTCATCCAGATATTGCAAAGAAGATCAGAATAAAAGAGGCAAGAGCCTCAGAAAATGTGGAAGCCAAGAAATAATGCACAATATTGCCAGTTCTACAAAGAAAAGGGCCATCTGACCGAGGACTGCAAGGCCCTTCGCGCGCTGATAGAGAAGTTGCTTGCCGAGGGCAAGATTGACTTGGCCAAGAAGGATTCTCCTTCCTCTTCAAAGCCATCCACCTCGAAAGGCAAAGTAGCTGAGGCATACCAGGAATGTGTGGATGTAGAGGACGAGGGCCGTCTGGGGCCGATCAACATCCCGGTGGAGTGCTTCGATGCAGATAATGAAGGGGTTCTAGGATGCCTCTTCTTCATCCATGGTGGAGCAGGGACCGAGTCCACTCGGAAATCGTCAATTTCAAGGGTCACCCAGGCAGAGGTGGCCTCTTCTTCCGTTGCTCCTCCAAGTGAGGTTGTCACCTTTGGTCCAGCAGATCTACCTGAAACAGCCAGTCCATTTGATGATGCAGTTGTAATCAAGGATGTGGTTGGAGACTTTACAGTCGATAGAATTCTTGTTGACATAGGGAGCTCGGTCAACCTCCTGTTCAAATCTACTTTTGAGGCCCTGAGGACCGGAAAGCCTCTGCTTTCCACTGAGGGGCCACTCCATGGTTTCTCGGGAGAGAGAAAAGAAGTGGAGGGCAGTGTCATCCTGCCCGTGAAGCTTGGAGGGGCAACTAAGCAGATACAATTCATAGTGGTTGACGCACCCAGCAGCTACCATGCCATCTTCGGCAGGCCCCTATTAAACAAGTATCAAGCGGTGGTTTCCACTTACCACCTTGCCATCAAGTTCTTTGCAGATGGAAGGATGTGCCGGGTCAGGAGTGACCCAAGAAGAGCAAGGGAGTGCTACGTCTGCACTGTCAACACGGTTGAAGCCAGCCCTTCCTTTGCTCCAGCAGAAGCTGCAGGAGCCTCCCCCAATTCAGAAACCGCTGCTGATGAAGGTGCTCACCTGGAACCTGCCCAGGTGACGCAAGGAGTCCCCATTGCTGAGGGGGAGGAGAGGAAGCTCTCCATCAACTCGGAGCTACCTGAAGATCAAAAGGCTGAGTTGATTTCATGCTTGCTGAATAATCTGGATGTCTTCGCCTGGTCAGCGGAAGACATGCCAGGAGTGGATCCCAATGTTGCGTGCCACCACTTGAATGTTGATCCCGGCTGCAAGCCTATACAACAAAAGAAGAGGGACATATCCATAAAGCTTGCTGAGCCGATAAGGAAGGAGGTCGCAAAGCTCCTCAAAGCAAATTTTATCAAAGAAATTCAATATCCTACTTGGATTTCTAATGTTGTAATGGTTAAGAAACCAGGAGGAAAATGGCGAATGTGTGTAGATTTTACCAAACTTAATAAAGCGTGCCCTAAAGATTGCTACTCCTTGCCTCGGATAGATTCTTTAGTTGATTCCGCGGTAGAGTACTCTTATATGAGTTTTTTAGATGCGTTTTCTGGTTATCACCAGATAAGAATGCATAAGCCTGACGTTCCTCACACGTCGTTCATAACTAATGATGGTTGTTATTGCTACCTTGTGATGCCCTTTGGGCTTAAGAATGCCGACGCAACCTACCAACAGATGATGGATCGTGTGTTTAACCATCAGAAGGGGAGGAACCTAGAAGTGTATGTAGACGATCTCTTGATTAAGAGTAAGTCGTTTTCGCTGCACTTGCGAGACCTAGCAGAGACGTTCGCTACTCTGCGTAGGTACAAAATGAAGCATCGTTTGAAATGTATGTTTGGGGCGAGTAAGGGGAAGTTTCTTGGTCATCTCCTTACTCTGGAAGGACTTGCCCCCAATCCTGATAAAGTGAAAGCCATCCTTGATATGCCTACCCCTCGTTCGCCTAAAGAAGTTCAGCAGTTAGGGGGGAGGATGGCGGGCCTTGCGAGATTTCTTTCTCGGGTTGGAGATAGGAGTGCTCCATTCTACAAAACTCTCCGAGGAGCATCCAAGTTTGAGTGGACGGAAGAGTGCTCCAAAGCTTTTGAGCAGTTGAAGATGCAACTGACCTCAGCACCCCTTCTTCAGAGTCCTCGGCCAGGAGAGATTCTTTTCTTATACCTAGGGGTTGGCCCTGAGGCCATCAGATCCTTTCTTCTCCGGGAAGAGAGCAGAAAGCAATTCCCAATTTACTATGTTAGCCATATCCTGAAGAGTGCTGAGACACGGTATCCAATTTTGGAAAAGTTAGCCTTGGCGCTAGTCATGTCAGCTCGCAGGCTTCGTCCATACTTCCAAGCACATTCAATTCAAGTTGTCACCGATCAGCCTTTGAAGGGTGTGTTGGAAAAACTGGAACATTCCAGCAGACTAGCTAAGTGGGCAATAGAGTTGAGCGAATTTGAAATTTCTTATGTGCCCAAGATAGCCATTAAAGCTCAGGTCCTAGCAGATTTTCTAATTGACATGCCAGAGTCCAGTTCTGATCGAGCAGAAAGGTCACCTTTGGCTTGGACCATCTACGTCGATGGTGCCTCAGGCAGAAGTTCTTCTGGAGAAGGAGTGGTTCACATCAATCCGAAAGGAGTCAAATTGGAGCAGGCCATCAAATTTTACTTTCCAGTAACCAATAATCAGGCCGAGTATGAATCTTTGCTGGCAGGCTTGAGGCTCGCAAGAGAACTAGGAATCGATCATGTCCACATCAAAACCGATTCACTGGTAATGGCGTCACAAGTCCTCGATAACTTCGAAACAAGAGAGCCAATCTTGAAGAAATATCTAGCTCTTGTGAAGATAGAAGTCGGCAGGTTCAAGAGCTTTACCATCGAGCACATCCCCAGAACATAAAATGAGGAGGCCGATTTTCTTTCCAAGCATGGGATGCTTTAAGGAGGGACAATTTCCGAGCTCTTCCGCCCGGCAGTGTTGGAAGGAGATTTGATGCAAGTAGACCAACGTGCCTCTTGGATGGACCCATTCATCCTCTATCTGTCAACGGGAGATTATCATCATACAGTTAGAGATAAGAAAAAGTTCAGAATAAAAGCAGCTTATTACTTCCTAGTGGCGGGAGTCCTCTACAGAAAAACTTTCCTCTCTACCATGGCCCGGTGTGTTTCAGAAGAAGAAGCTTTCACTGTTTTGCAAGAGGTTCACTCAGGAGAGTGTGGAAGCCACTCGGGAACAAGAACTCTTGAAAAACGAATCCTGCGGCAAGGATATTTCTGGCCCACTATGAAGAGAGACTCTGAGATCTATGCAAGAAAGTGTGTTCAGTGCCAGAAGTTTGCTCCACTTCAGCACCAAGCAGCTCAGTCCCTCAGATCGATTGCAACTCCATGGCCCTTCGCAGTTTGGGGAATGGACCTCCTCGGTCCTTTTCCCATGGCAAGCAGTCAGCGGTTTTTTATCATCGTAATGATCGACTATTTCAGCAAGTGGATCGAAGCCAAGGCATTGGCAAAGACAACTACTCAGGTCGTCAGAAACTTCATTTGGGGGGAGATTGTCTGCCGACATGGAATTCCAATGGCTATAATCACTGATAATGGGCCGCAATTCAACAACTCCGAGATGATAGATTTTTGCAAGCAGATCGGAACAGAGCTGCAGTTTGCATCAGTTCATCATCCCAGAAGCAATGGACAAGTAGAAGCAGCCAACAAGCAGATCCTCAATTTGCTCAAAAAGAAAGTGCAGAATCTCAAGGGCAGCTGGGCTGATCAGCTTCCATCAGTTTTCTGGTCCCTTAGGACAACGCCATCATCCGCAACTGGGGAGACTCCATTCAAACTTTCTCATGGCTCAGAAGCACTTATACCAGTTGAGTTTGAAGTCCCGTCACCCAGAGTTCTGCTTGCAAGAGAAGGCGTTGAGGACTGGCTTGAGTTGAATAATGAAGAGATGAGGTTCAGCTTGGAACACGTCGAGGCCATCAGAGATCAAGCAGCCATAAGACAGGAAGAGGTCAAAAGGAGGATGGTCCGCTACTTTGATCAGAATGTAAGGATCAAACACTTCCAAGTGGGAGATCTCGTTCTAAAGAAGATTGATGTTGCTGCAAGAGCTGGTTCAATTAGGAAGCTTAATCCAAATTGGGCCGGCCCTTTTGTTATCAAAGAAACGTTAAAGAGCGGCGCTTACCGCTTGCAGACATACGAAGGAGAGGATATACCACACACATGGAGCAGGGATGATCTCAAACGGTTCTATTCTTAAACCTCCTTTTTTCTGCCTTGTGTATCCTCTTCAAGAGTTATTATGAATGAAAACTGCTTGCTAACGCTTCCCCAAGTGTTTTGTCTATGTAGTCATAACAGATGAAACGCTAAGAAAGATTTCAGAAACGGTTCTGCGCCTGAAATCTCTTTCTTCTTTCTTATGTTTGCTTTGCAAATATATTTTATTAATCGAAGGATCCATACTGACACCTTTTTCTAGTGTTATCTCTCTCCCAAAGACCTATAACGGTTCCCTGATACCAGGAGACATCGCCGAGTTCAGCAAAACCTCCCCTAGAGCTGTTGTCATTAGCGTAACACCACAAAGACCACGCGTTGCGAGGAGATTTCGCACCGTGTAGTGGGAGCTTGCAGGCTCTAGCGCGGTTGGATTCTGGACTTCGGATCCCGGCAAGTACCTGACCCCACCTCTGCATTATGGAGGGCTGGGTGGGTGTAAAGCTCTACCATGCCGCCATAAGGATATCGTTACAACTTCGATGATCGCGTGAGAAAAGTATGCCGTTCCGGCTCACCTGCCCGCGGGTCATCTTAGCTTGTAACCCTCGAACACTCCATGGTACCCTCAAGCAGTGCCTGCAGGAGACCCACAGCTTAGACTGTACTCCAGGCAAGAGGGCAGGGAACCGTTCCACCAAGTGAGCATTTTTCTCTTCGCAGGGAATTATGAGCGGAGTGGTTTTCTCTATCCGCTCAGTCCGCCTATTTGGGTTGACGTTATAGCTTGTAGCCCGGTGAGGAAAGTATGCCGCTCCGGCTCACCTGCCCACCTGGTCGCAAGCTATAGGTCATTTCTTCTATTGTGAGCGGATTGGTTTTTTGTGTCCGCTCAGTCCGCCAACTTGGGTTGATTTTATAGCATGTAACCCGGTGAGGAAAGTATGCCGCTCCGGCTCACTTGCCCACCTGGTCGCAAGCTATAAATCATTTCTTGTATTATGAGCGGATTGGTTTTCTTTATCGCTATGGGTCATTTCTATCTTTGGCGGACTGGTCTTATCTATCCGCGCAGTCCGCCAGTTTCCTTGGAATGATTTTATAGATTCTATCTTTGGCGGACTGGTTTTCTGTATCCGCTCAGTCCGACAGTTTTCTTGAAACCATTAGCTATATAGATCATTTCTATTATGAGCGGGTTGGTTTTCTGTATTCGCTCAGTCCGCCGAATGGTATTCATATGTTACAATTTGATAAGTTAATAAAGAGAAATGCGGACTCTACTAGAAAATGAAGTACCACTTGACATTGTTATCAGCTGGCTATTCTTGTCATTTTTTAAGGCGAATGTTGAATGGGTTAATGAGTTGGATTCTCTCATCAGCAAAGGATCGTTATAAATGGTGTCGTGCGGACTGCAATTGACACTCAACAGAGTCCGCCTGACAATTTCTTCTTATTCCGACGACGGACAATAATATTCTTTAATCAGCAAGATAAAAAGCTCAAACTTATCAGCGTGACGTGCGGACTGCAAAGTGTCGGTGCGGTGAGCGTGGAAAAAGGACATTGCAGAAAGCACACATGCCAAAAATATCCTTTTTCTATTTCATCAAAAATTGTTTACATCATTCTATATGTTCGGCGGACTGCAATCTTGCGTCCCCCACCTTTACAAAAACCAAAAAAGATAAAAATTCATTGATCAATCTGTAGTCCTTTGTTTCTTCTCTTGAGGTGCAGGGCTATCACCAACAATGTCAACTTCTGGAGAGTAGCCCCCGGAGCCGCTCCCGCTGCTATCTGATCCTGTACTCGAGGCGGACCCGCTATGCGAGCTCCCGGTAGCAGAGGAAGATGCAGAAGTGTCGGACTCCGCGGACAGTTCCTTTACTCACTGGCTTGAGGCAGCATTGTCTTCCTTGACACTTTGCCGTTCGCCCTGCCCTCCGTCTTCTTCAACTTCTTCTTCTTCTTCTTCGTCTTATTCTTCCTCTTCTTCACCTTCCTCAATGATGTCCTTTCCTTTTTTAGTCCTCTCCATCGCCGCGACCTGAGGAGCCAGCTCAGGGAAGATCTCCAAAAAAGGGACGCCATCCACTCCCTCCTTTATGAAGCCGTCGCGGACAAGTCGCTCAATAGCGACCTCGACGGTCTCCTTTACGAAAGGGAGCATGGCAGACTGGAAGTTGTTGTTTGCCAAGTCATAGGCGACCTGCGCAAAACAAAAATCAAACGTCAGACAGACCGCGGCGGATGGCAAATTAAGGCCGCTGCAAATGCAACTAACCCCAAGCTCTTCTCTTTGCTGAGCAACCCTTTTTCCCAGCCGCACATTCCTTTCCTTTAGCGCTTTATTATCCTTTTGAAGTTGTTCGTTCTGCCTCAACAGGTCTCTGGCTAGGGTGGCAACATAGTGGTTTGTCACCACGCTGTTCGCAGCGGCCTGAGAGGCTAGCAGAGGGAGGTCGGCGGCGGGCACCTTCTTGAGGTCGCTCAAGTTGCGCTTTCCGTAAAGCGCGGCGATCGCAATGTGGGCGTGGCGTGTTATCCGCGGAGTCTTCCACGAAGGAAGCGCGGTGGATAGGCGGACGTGTTTATTCTTGCTGTGCCAATGGACCATAGGGTTTCCCCTAAGGTCCTTCTGGCTGATGCCGAAGACGCTCATGGAGAAGATTTCGGACGAAGAGTAATCTGCCGCGGGATCCCCTTCCTCCTTCCTCTTTCTTGCGACTGCTTCTTTCTTTTCTTTCTGTGTAGGAATGAAGCCGCTAGGCGTCTGCGGAAAGTTAGCGGGTACCGCCAAGGTCGCTGCAAAAAAATGGGTTAAACACCAAGGTCGCAGCGGATGCAAAAACTGAGTTCAGGAGCCACTTACTCTCTTTGGGCATGACGTCCGCTAAGCTCGCCAGCAGCGGAATATAGTGCTCGATGTCGAGCCTGGCATTGGCCAAGAACTCGACAATGGCGGACTCTAAGTCATCTAGTTGAGGGCTTTTGAAGGCGGAGTCCGCGCGCACCTGCGGATAGGTGTGCGCAAACCCTAGGTCGCCCTCAAAGATCAGGAACCTATAGGTCCAGTTGTGGATCTTGTTGGGAAGACCCACAACCTTCATTCCCCTGCAGTAGAAGTATATGACCCCCTTGTAGGGGCGGCCTCCGGAAGCAGTAATGGAGCGGACAGAGAATATTTTACGAAAGACATTCATTGAAAAAGTAATCTTTTCAGATCGCAAATAAGAGACAAAGCTGCAGATCGCAACAAGTGTATTCGGCGCAAGCTGGCCAGGCACCATTCCATAGTGCTCAAAGATGGCGGCGAGTTCCCAGAGAAGCGGAAACTTGAATCCGCTGTCAAAATGGTCCACTGGGATAGCGATCTGGGTTGCAGTTGAGAAGTTTAATCTTTCTTGATGGGCAGGAAGGCGGACAAGGATATTTGAGTTCACCATCTTCTTTTCGACAAAGGCGTCCAGGTCGGCCTCTGTCAATGTGCATTTCCGGTGATCAGCGGAGTGGAAGGCGACGGCAGCATCAGTCCGCGCGGACACCATTTTACAGGCCGCAGGGTTCCTTTTACTTCAGCTATTTCCTGCATAAGAGAAAGCGGAAGGCCCTATTTATAGTTAAAAAGTCTGACAGCTTTTTGATCAGGCCGCATAAGCTCGCAGATCCAATCCGCACAGTCCGCAAAAAATAAAAAGCACTGCCAAGCAATAACGCGGATAAAAACACAGATTCGCATGCCAAGGAAAATTCAAAGCAAAAGTTGTGGCAGACACAATTTGTTGTCCGCCCAGATTGCGCTTTTTCTCCCGGCAGGTCACAAGGAGCGGATACATTTTCAATCCGCTTAGTTCGCAGTATTTCCCACCTGCAGGTTAAATATCGAGAAGCGGACACAGCATTAGTCCGCGCAATTCGCCACATCACAAGGATTAAGCTACATAATTTGCGGATATATAATATGAGTCCGCACAGATCAAATAGAGTTCATTTTACAACACAGCATTGCTTGAAGCACAATTATCCAAATAATTATACAATTAAGCAAATAAAAGCTCAAGGCATTGCAGACTCAGCGGTCCCTATTGTCGGTCCGCGCCGACCTTTCTGCCCTGTCTCTGCATAAATGAGCTGCTTGATCGCTTATCTGAAGAATTTCGCTGTACACACGACAGAGATGATGATGAATGATATTTATGGTCCGGTGCATATGAGCAGCCTCCCGATCCACCCGACTGAGGGGGACCATTGGCTCCGTCGCCGGTCTCGGCTCCTCATCCGCAGATTGTTGGGCACCGCCTGCCGGTGCGGCAATCTCTGGAGCAGCGCGATCTGACACTCGCGGCCTCTGCTCAGCGACCTCGGCAGCCCGCTTCCCTTTTTCTCCACGCACCGACGCCAAGTGCTTGCCTTTGTAGAATCGGACGTCATCCGCAAGCCTTTTCTTCTCCCTTTCAGACCTCTCCAGCGCCCTCGAGATGCTGGCGATCTGGTCTCTCAGGGCTTTCTCGCGCTCCGCGGACGCTTTCTCACGCGCCGCGGACGCCCTCTCGCGCTCCTCTGACTTCTCTAGCTCCGCTTTAACACCTTGCATTTCAGCTTGGAATTTCATCTCTAACTCTTTTATAATGTTCAGGCTGGGCGGCTCATCCCCCGCGGATACCACGTGCGAGACCGCGTCAGCACCAGTATTTGGTGTGACCACGAACTCACCACTCTCGATGGAGCACGGCGGCGACCTTCTACCTGCAACAAACAAAGTCAACTCCACATTCAAAGGCAGATCACGGCGGACGCAAAGAAAGGATGAAAGATCACTTTTAGACATAGCAGTAGCGAGTTGCCGACTATCAAAGATGATTGGCCGCCTTGCCCGCTCTGGGTCTAAGGCGCTTAACCGCTTCCTCCATTCACGATGAACCTTCGCTCTCTTCTCAGCAGCCGAACTTGTTGAAACCACAATATCGTCCGTCTCAGTGATGATTTTGATTGGTCTCGACGTCCGCGGCGGCGACCTGTAAAGCCACTTACGCTGAAAGTATTTTGGCGCCGGTTGAAGTTTACCTGATCGCAGCAGCTCCGCAGCAATCCGCAGATCCTCAGCGGCTTTATCCGCTGTGACCTGCTTCGAGGCCGCCCCCACCGCAGTAACATGAGCAACAATTTGTTTCTTCTGCTCCTCTATCTTTTCCTTCAGCCTATCTCTCTCCTCTTCCTCCGCAGCGGACGAGGAAGGGAGTTCGTCACCCTTATTCCCAGTAGCCTCCGCCTCAGATTGCTGCAGTACCACTAGCAAGGATTCGTTGATTAAATCAAGTCGATCGACGTCTATGGAATCAATTATCTCATCCGTGGATAAACTGACCGTGGAGAGGGATTTATCTCCCTGGATTTGGGCCTCCGGTGTAACCAGATCGCTATCAGGAACTTCTTTATCGCGCGGTCTGTACTGTAAGTCCGCATCCCCAGTCCGTTTGGAGACGTTCTTCTCCTTCATTGCGCGCAGTTTCTTTTCAACCCGCTCGGCGACGGTCGCCGCGTCCCCTTCCTCTTCTTCCTTTTAGCAGTCTTCTCGGCAGAATCCGCAGCGGACCCCCCTAAATCGGGCTAGTTTTTGCGGACAGGCTCAGGATTCATAGCAGTCAATGCTTTTGAGGGCGCATCGTCCTCTTCCTCAGTCTGCCTATCTTCTTCTTCCAAGTTAACGATAGGCACCTGGGCATTGGGAGAAGATATATCAGCCTCAGTGTGTTCGCCAACGGTGTCCGCCGAGGTTGCGGTTTTCTGAGAAGGGGCAGAGTCCGACAAGGTCACCATCTTCTCACTTCTCAATGGTTCAGCGTCGACTACGGCATCTTCGCGAGCAGATATGTCGGCACGGCGGACTGCTTTCTCTGCAGGCTTCTGGCTGTGGCAACTCTCTCCTGTGGGGCGGACAAGATCCTTTTTTGTCGAACTCTTTGCTATCTTCTTGGTCTTCATAGGCGTTGACAGTTCTGGATCGCCTTTTGCAGTGAGACTAGAGAAGAAAACTCCAAGCCTTGCCATGTCGGACTGGAAAGTGGAGACCGCAAGTGGTGAGTAGCGCCCCATGTCGATTGAGATTCTCAACAGTTCCAGGGCCTCCAGCGATATTTATAGCGTTGGCGGCATTTTCGAGGTGTGCGGACTCGGCGGTTAAGAAAACATTTTCGAAATTTTCTGGAAACTTAAAAATGTGCGGGGATTATGTTAACCCCTCAGTCCGCAGCACCCTGCAAGATTCCAAAGCCCCCCTTTCAACAGGCGCGGATGCGATTTATCAGTCCGCCCAGTCCGGCAAGGCCACTAATCGGACACCAAGGGTTGTACCCCAGCAGCGGATGCAAGACCTGTCCGCTCAGTCCGCTAGGACTTGGCGTGTTGGATTCTCTACTGCGGCGGACGCAGTATCTCGTCCGCCCAGGCCGCCGCCCTCTAGCAGGATCGCACCCAGCTGCAGTGGATGCTCTAGTCCGCGAGCCCAGTCCGCCCCTTCTGCGTGGACTGGCGTGTTCTTTCTTTTTGCTTCCCGTCACCGCTGCCCGGTTCTCCTGTACCCCGGGCAGCCGGTTATTTTAGCCCTGCCTGTTTGGGAAGGCCCCCAATCATATAAATAGGGGGGAGGTGGTGCACCCAAGGCACGCTGACTCGGACCCAGGAGCCTACTTGTTACAGGCTGCGGACTCGAATTTTGTGCCTTGCGGGCTCCCCCTCGCTCTGCTCTTGTCAACCTTTTCCTTTCACTTGTAACCCAATCCTTCTTCAATCAAGGGAAAGCCCGTCGCAAGAGAGGCATTCAGGCCGCGACGGGCGAAGTCTGTTGTTGCCGTGGTTCACAGCCCTGCTTTTCTTCCTGCCCTCATCCGCTTAGTAGATCACTACTCGCAGTCTCCCTATTCCCCGGTGTTCGAACCGTTAGCTGGTGGTGCTTGACCCCCCTTGTGTTTTCGTGCATCAACAGGCTAGAGCTAGTTCATCCTTCAGTTTAGTGTTTTCAGAAAATAAATTTTCTTGATTTGCTAGTCTTTCCCTAAGTATTTTAATTTCCTTTTCTGAGTTAATTAGATCAATACACAAGGTTTTAAACTCAATTTTAAAAGTATCAGAATTATAATCAAAGGTTGAGAGTACCTGATCAGCTTCTGAATTTGAAGTTCCTTCATTATCAGATTCTTCTTCATCTGATTTACTTCTGGAGGCATCAATGGCCATGAGGATGACCTCCTTGGCCCTTGCCTCTTCTTCTTCTTCACTGGAATTGGAAGATGTGGATTCATCTTCAGTGTCACTCCAGCTTTCTGCAACAAAGCCCTTCTCCTTCTTTTTGTATTTGCTGGAAGAAGGCCTACTGCTTTGTTGTCTTCTGGAGTCCTTCTCTCTTCTCCTTTCATTCTTTTGATTTTATGGACACTCTGAGATGAAGTCTCCAGGTTTCCTGCAGCCAAAGCAAACTACTTCTTTAGTGGGGGTTTTGTCATACCTTGGCTTATCATCATGACTGGATGATTTTCTCCTGAAGTCTTTTCTTGCCATTTTATAAAATCTTTTGACAAGGAGACTCATTAGCTCTTCATTCACTGTTGGAGCTTCTGTCTCTTCAGCAGCCTTGAATGCCAGGTTGTGCTCTTTCCTAGCTGGTGGAGGAGTTCTTTGTTCAGCTGCTTCTCTGGACTTGATTAGCTACTCATAGGACTTGAGCTTTCCCAAAAGAGATTCTGTGGAAATCTCATTTAAGCTCCTGGCCAAGAACTTCTGACTGCTACTTGATACAACTTGTCAAGACTGTGGTCCAAGTTCGTCGAGCTGAGAACATCAATTCGTCGACTGGAGTATGATTTTGGACTTAGAATATTTGAAGTGTTTCTGGACTAGAAAGTTGAAGTAAAACATCCAGAAATCGTCGACCTGAGAACCAAGTGTCTCTGAGTTCGTCGATTTGAGCACGACTTTTGTCGAGCTGAGTTCGAAGAACGTCGAACTCATTTTCTGAGTCTTTAAAATTTCTCCAAGTCTTGAGTCTTCTACAGTCTGTTGATGGATGGTCCATGCAATGTTGACTCTAAGGACATGGCTTAGACTCTAGGACACAAACATGACCCTAGCTATACATGTTGGGTCAAACATCCTAGTTTAGTTAACCGAGCCCAAATCCAACTAGGGATCCAACACATTGTGTTGTGATGAAAGCGTTGAGTGAGCTACCGTACAGCAGTATTATTACCGCCGACAGTAGCACTGCATTATTTTTGCTCGATGGCTCGGGAAGTCAACGAGGCGCAGTATGTAATAACCCGGGTTTAGGCCCTCAAGTCCGCCCCATGACATCGCCCGGCCCACCATGCAGCCCAGGAAGGCAACCTGACACCACGGGTGGTACAGCCGGAATCTATAAGGCCTGTAGGTCGTACAACCCAACCCATCACTGTGCCTATTTCTCAACAACAGTAGGTTATTGCCACTGGGTTTCAAACACGCAACCTTGATAAGACCCTGCTGCAAACAGGGCTCATCACTAACTGAGTTGCAGCTTAGTTTGTAATGGCCTGGCCCCCTATGTGGTACAGTGCCGCCGACCTACCAGTGGCCCGGGTTTAGAGCTCAGAGGCTACCGCACCCGATCATGGGCCACATAGCGTGTCTCGCCCCACGACGCCATGGTAGTCAGCCCAAACAGCAAGGCCTATAGGCCCAGTACACCCCAACCCATCTCAGTGGTTGTTTCTCACCACGAAAGGTTATTGCTGGGGTTCGAACATGCAACCTTGATAAGGCTCTCTTCCACAAGAGCTCATTAACCAACTGAGCTGCCTTTGGCATTGAGTGAGTTGCACTCACTCAATACCATCCTTCTAGATACTTTTGCTAAGTCTTTTGGAATTGAGTCAGTTGAGCTCACTCAACGCCATCATCCAGTTTGTGTTTTTGCGGCTATGTCTTTTGGAGTTGAGTGAGTGGAGCTCACTCAACGTGGCGTCGAGTAGACTCGACGCCTTCCCTACTTAGACTTTGGCATCGAGAGGGACTCGACGCCTTGTGCTTAGTGTCGAGAGGGACTCAGTGCCTTCTGGCTTGCTGTCGAGTGGACTCGACGCCTTTCTTCTTAGGCTGGTGTTTTCTCCTGAGTTGGTTAGGATGGGTTTATTTTGGGTTGTTGATGTTTCTCGGCTGGTTTTGAAGGCCGAGTCGTGGATTATGGCAAGTGGTTTTGTTTGATGGCTCTGTGAGGGGTGGTGTGGTGTAGAGCCTTGGTCACCACCATTTTGGCCCTGAGATGGGCTGGTTGTTTTGGTGTGTTGTCACCATTTTGGCCCCGGTTCAGGCTGGTTATGTTGGTGTGTTGGACCTTAGGGCTGCCACCGTTGAACCCTTGAGTATTTTTTTTGGGTCTGGTTGTTTGGATGAGGACTGTTTTTGGTCACCAACCCAGACCCATGACTTTACCACTGCTGATGATTCACAAGTTAGGACTGTTAGTTCCTTTCTGTAAAGTTGTTATTTTGGCATATGCTTACCTTGTTGCTGCTGCAGGTTTTTATTAGGGCATGTTGTTTATTTCTCACACTTGGTGCGTTTTGATCTTTCCTTGGGCAGTGTTTTACCCTTGCTGTACTGCTCTTTTTGATAGCACTTGTTGTAGGGTTGGTAAGCCCTTCTGTCCTTACTTATGACTCTAATGCTCCAGTTTATTTTGATTATATGCTTGCTGAGACGTTCTTTCTTTGAATGCCTTTGGTTCAGGTGGTAGCCGATTGAGCGCCTAGTGTTCTGGTGGAGCTTACTTGTGGCCTCCGGGGTTGCTGATAGTGTTGTTCCTTGACCTTGTGAGGTAGTTTTTGTTTTCTTTATGTACAGACATACATACTCACTAGTGGGTTCGTTTCAGGTTGTTGACGCCCACTGGTGGTTTACTTTTGATGCTATATATGAGCTAGAACTACTATTTGTTTTTGTTTTTTTGCATATTTGATGGTGTTTACTTGTTTCTGGGAATGGTTTATGCTAGGTTGCATGTTAGGTATTTTTAAACCCTAAAAAGTATTACTATATGTACCTCATGCATAACATATTTATAAAACTAAAGCATTACTTTCCAAAAGAACGTAAAAGGTATATTCTTATACTATGATAAATCAAGAGTCCTGCACTTCATGAGTCGTCCTTTAGGGACATTTATTCTCATGTAGGATGTCAAATCAAGCTAACCAAAGTATTTCTCGCTGCATATACATATATTTTTAATTGTGGACTAGTTGCTCCACTGTGCTGAGGGATACGACCATCAAACTTAAGTGGTTTCCTTCATATTAAAATATGAATTTCTCCAAAGGTGTAGAGTCTGGGGGTTTTCCTGAGTGTGTGCAGTTATCCCCTGCGCGACGTAGCATCACGACACGTATTTTCTCTTGCTCTGATATGATATAATTATTGAGAAAATGCGGGTTATGACACAGTTGGTGATGAGTACTGTGGAAGGTGCCTTATCAAGGCGGCGTGGGTTCGAATCCCCGCGTTTGCAAAAACCTGCCGTGCTGAGAAACAGGTCGGAAATGGGTTTGGGTGATACAGAGTGCAGTCCTATAGAGGGGGTCAGGGGCAGACAAGTTGCACGATTACGCTGTGGGCCTCTGAGCTCTAAACCAAGGCCGTTATATAAAAAGTGCACTTGTTTTTGAAACGAACCAGGTTTAGGCCCTCAAGGCCGCCACACGGCATCGCCCGACCCAGCACACAGCCCAGGAAGGCAACCTGGCACCACAGGTGGTAAAACCAAAATCTACAAGGCCTACATGCTGTACACCCCAACCCATCACTGTCGATGTTTCTCAGAAACAGTAGGTTGTTGCCACGGGGTTTCGAACACGCAACCTTGATAAGACCCTCCTGAAAATAGGGCTCATCACCAACTGAGCTGCAGCTCAGTTGGTGATGAGCCCTGTTTGCAGGAGGGTCATATTAAGGTTGCGGTTTCGAAACCCCGTGGCAACAATCTACTATTGATGAGAAATAGACACAGTGATGGGTTGGGGTGTACGCACTACAGGCCTTGTAGATTTAGGCTGTACCACCTATGGTGCGAGGTTGCCTTCTTGGGCTGCGTGGTGGGCCGAGCGATGCCGTGGGACGGCCTTGAGGGCCTAAACCCGGGTCGTTACATGTTAGGTAGCAACTGGCCGACAGTAGCATGCAAGAGTAGTTTCATAATCAATGAGTTTAGGCCATCTGATCCATCTTGGGATGTAATCCTATGGCCCAGGACTCTCCGTCCAAGAGACATAAGTAGGTCTAAAACGTGGTTTTCCCTCATTCTTCTCATTTTCAATGGGAGTTAGGGTTTGGGGGAGAGGATTTTGAGGAGGACGAAGAAGGACTTTCTCCACCATTAGCGAAGCTCCGAGCCTCCATTTATGGAACCGAGGCCAGATCTGTGGAGAGTACTTGAAGGCACACTTTTTTATCCGTGTAAAGTAAGATCTCCATGGCTAGGAAGAGGAGTCGTAAGGTAACGGTACTTCTCCTCTCGG
This sequence comes from Platanthera guangdongensis, assembly GCA_039583875.1. NCBI lineage: Eukaryota > Viridiplantae > Streptophyta > Magnoliopsida > Asparagales > Orchidaceae > Platanthera > Platanthera guangdongensis. The sequence goes on along the minus strand of CM077155.1, from coordinate 69,659,911 downwards.
TCTTTAGGATGCGTGCATGGAATCCATTTTATTCTTATTTCCTTTCAAGCACTTATGCACCGTGTTGAAACCAAAAACTTAGTCTCTCGTGGAGTTCGGGGTCCCAAGAAAGGGGTGACCTCACACATACTACACTCAGGAGAACGTCACAAGCCAAATGATCAAGAAGCTAGGAATAAATCCTCGGCTCTAGCGCGAAGGTCCCACCTCACACCCGAAATTTCTTTGAGGTCTCCCCCTCGCTAGCCAATGCTTGAGCAAGGTGCCGTGGAGGAAGAAAGCAGGGGGATTTAGGTGGCTAAGAAGCAATGCTCTCCAAGGCACCCTCAAGGGTCTATTTATAGTTTTCCCAATCCTATGGACCAAAAAGTCAGAAATACCCCTAGGACAAATAGTTCCCGGGCCAATAGAAAACATCCACACCGGGGGTAAAGAGGTAATTCCACATCGGGGGTATAATGATAAAAGCATGACCAGAAGGGGTCCACAGATGAATAGAGGCTAAGCCATCCCGCCTACCCCTCCAAACACCCGAGGCGAACGGGAAAACCCTTCGGACGAAACAAAGGTTGGGGGCGAGAGCCAGGCCGCCTGTCGGTCTCACCTACTAGGCAGGCCACCTGGGCGAGAGCCAGGATGTCGGCCGATCTTGCCCGACAGGCAGGTCCCTTGGGCGAGAGCTCGGCCACCGGCCGGTCTCGCCCGCCAGGAAGGCCGACTGGGCGCGAGCAAGGCCGCCGACCGGTCTCGCCCGCCAGGCAGGCCGCCTGGGTGAGAGCCAGGCCGCCGACTGGGTCTCGCTGGCCCTACCTCGCACTTAGCAAGCTGGGCGGGGGGTGTCGGCCAACTTGCCGCACCCGCCCCCCCCCCCCCCCCTAAAAAAAGAGCGGGGGGGGGGGGGGGGGGGGCAGATGTTTCATCCCCCTATTTGTATATTACAAGGGCTAGGCCTAAATTGGCCACCAAGAGTGCAAAATAACTCCAAAAGCTTAAAAATACAAAGCTGCTCTTGCGCCTGCCTAGGGGACCCTACTCTGCGAATACGGGGTTGTACACAATCCCCGCTCTTCTCGAGGTTGGCATAAGCTCGGAAAGAGACATCCAACCCAACATATTCACTGAGTGGCCTTCTTAGAGCCAAAAACTCTTGGCCTCCCGGGGGGGGGGGTCAATCTGTCCAGCCGGCTAATGGGAGCCTGGATGACGAGACAGTCTCGGGGTAAAAATACTTGGCCTCCCTGAGGGGTCAACATGTCAAGCCAGCTAATAGGAAACTGGGTGACGAGACAGCCTCGGGGTAGAAAACACTTGGCCTCCCCGAGGGGTCAACCTGTCAAGCCAACTAATGGGATCCTGGATGACGAGACAGCCTCGGGGTAAAGAATACTTGGCCTCCCCAAGGGGTCAACCTGTCAAGCCAGCTAATGGGAGACTGGATGACGAGATGGCCTCGGGGTAAAAATACTTGGCCTCCCCGAGGGGTCAACATGTCAAGCCAGCTAATGGGAGCCTGAATGATGAGACGGCCTTGGGGTAAAGAACACTTGGCCTCCCCCAGGGGTCAACCTGTCAACCAAGCTAATGGATGCCTGGATGACGAGACGGCATCGGGGTAAAAAACACATGGCCTCCTAAGGGGCCAACCTATCAAGCCAGTTAATGGGAGCCTAGATGACGAGACGGCCACGGGGTAAAGAACACTTGGCCTCCCCGAGGGGTCAACCTGTCAAGCTAGCTAATGGGAGCCTGGATGACGAGACGACCTCGGGGTAAAAATACTTGGCCTCCCTGAGGGGTCAAACTGTCAGGCCAGCTAATGGGAGCCTAGATGACGAGATGGCCTCAGGGTAAAAAACACTTGGCCTCCCCGAGGGGTCAACCTGTCACGCCAGCTAATGGGAGCCTGGATGACGAGACAGCCTCAGGGTAAAAAATACTTGGCCTCCCCGAGGGGTCAACCTGTCAAGCCAGCTAATAGGAGCCTGGATGATGAGACGGCCTCTGGGTAAAGATACTTGGCCTCCCCGAGGGGTGAACCTGTCAGTGCAGCTAATGGGAGCCTGGATAACGAGATGGCCTCGGGGTAAAAAACACTTGGCCTCCCCGAGGGGTCAACCTGTTTTGCCAGCAAATGGGAGCCTGGATGACGAGATAGCCTTGGGGTAAAGACCACTTGGCCTCCCCGAGGGGTCAACCTATCAAGCCAGCTAATGGGAGCCCGGATAACGAGACGGCCTCGGGGTAAAAATACATGGCCTCCCCGAGGGGTCAACTTGTCAGGCCAGCTAATGGGAGCCTGGATGACGAGACGACCTCGAGATAAAAAACACTTGGCCTCCCCGAGGGGTCAACCTGTCAAGCCAGCTAATGGGAGCCTGGAAGACGAGACGACCTCGGGGTAAAAATACTTAGCCTCCCCGAGGGCTCAACCTGTCAAGCCAGCTAATGGGAGCCTGGATGGCGAGATGACCCCTAGTTAAAGTACTTGGCCTCCCCGAGGGGTCAACCTATCAAGCCAGCTAATGGGAGCCTGGATGACGAGACAGCCTCAGGGTAAATATACTTGGCCTCCCCGAGTGGTCAAACTGTCAAGCCAGCTAATGGGATCCTGAATGACGAGACGATCTCGGGGTAAAGATACTTGGCCTCCCCGAGGGGTCAACCTGTCAGGCCAGCTAATGGGAGCTTGGATGACGAGACGGCCTCAGGGTAAAAAAAACTTGGCCTCCCCGATAGGTTAACCTGTCAAGCCAGCTAAAGGGAGCAAGGATGATGAGATGACCTCGGGGTAAAGAACACTTGGCCTCCCTGATTGGTCAACCTGTCAAGCCAGCTAATGGGAGCTTGGATAACGAGACGGCCTCAGGGTAACAATACTTGGCCTCCCCGAGGGGTCAACCTGTCAGGCCAGCTAATGGGAGCCTGGATGACTAGACAGACTCGGGGTAAAAAAACACTTGGCATGCCCGAGGGGTCAACCTATCAAGCCAACTAATGGGAGCCTGGATGATTAGACGACCTCGGGTTAAAAATACTTGGCCTCCTCGAGGAGTCATCCTGTCAAGCCAGCTAATGGGAGCCTAGATGACGAGACGGCCTCGGGGTAAAGATACTTGGCCTCCCCGAGGGGTCAACCTGTCAGTCCAGCTAATGAGAGCCTATATAACGAGACGACCTCTGGGTAAAAAACACTTGGCCTCCCCGAGGGGTCAACCTGTCAAGCCAGCTAATGGGAGACTGGATGACGAGACGGCCTCGGGGTAAAAATACTTGGCCTCCCCGAGGGGTCAACCTGTCAAGCCAGCTAATGGGAGCCTGGATGACGAGATGGCCTCAGGGTAAATTCTTTCTCACCCCTCCGGGAGATCAACCTGCCCTGCGAGCTAGTGGGAGCCTGGCAGCGGAATCATCTCGAGGAGAGACCTACTCACCCCTCCGAGAGATCAACCTGCCCTGCAAGCTAGTTGGAGACTGGAAGTGGAACCATCTCGAGGAGAGACCTACTCCTCCCTCCGAGAGATCAACATGCCCTGCCAGCTAGTTGGAGCCTGGCAGCGGAATCATCTCGAGGCGAGACCTACTCCCCCCTCCGAGAGATCAACCTTCCCTGCCAGCTAGTGGGAGCCTGGCAGCGGAATCATCTCGAGGCAAGACCTACTCCCCCCTCCTAGAGATTAACCTGCCCTGCGAGCGAGTGGGAGCCTGGCACTGGAATCATCTCAAGGCGAGACCTACTCCTCCATCTAAGATATCAACCTGCCCTGCCAGGTACTGGGAGCCTGTCAACGGAATCATCTCAATGTGAGACCTACTCGCCCCTCCAAGAGATCAACCTACCCTACAAGCTAGTGGGATCCTGACAACAGAATCATCTCGAGGCGAGACCTACTCCCCCCTCCGAGAGATCAACCTCCCCAGCCAGCTAGTGGGAGCCTGACAGTGGAATCATCTCGAGGCGAGATCTACTCCCCCCTCCGAGAGATCAACCTGCCCTGCCAGCTAGTGGGAGCATGACAACAGAATCATCCCGAGGTGAGACCTACTCCCCCTCCGAGAGATCAACCTACCCTACCAGCTAGTGGGAGCCTGGCAATGGAATCATCTTGAGGTGAGATCTACTCCCCCTCCAAGAGATCAACCAGCCCTGTCAACTAGTGGGAGCCTAGCAGCGGAATCATCTCGAGGCAAGACATACTCCCCCTCTTAGAGATCAACCTGCCCTACCAGCTAGTGGGAGCCTGGCAGCGGAATCATCTCGAGGTGAGACCTACTCCCCCTCTGAGAGTTCAACCTACCCTGCCAGCTAGTGGGAGCCTGACAGCGGAATCATCTCGAGGCGAGACCTACTCCTCCCTCCGAGAGATCAACCTGCCCTGCTAGCTAGTGGGAGCCTGACAATGGAATCATATCGAGGTGAGATCTACTCCCCCATCCGAGAGATCAACCTGCCCTGCCAGCTAGTGGGAGCCTGACAGTGGAATCATCTCGAGGTGAGATATACTCCCCCTCCGAGAGATCAACCTGACCTGCTAGCTAGTGGGAGCCTGACAGCGGAATCATTTCGAGGCGAGGCCTACTCACCCCTCCGAGAGACCAACCCACCTGCCATCTAGTGGGAGCCTGGAAGCGGAATAATCTTGAGGTGAGATCTACTCCCCCCTCCGAGAGATCAACCTGCCCTGCCATCTAGTGGGAGCCTAGCAACAAAATCATCTCGAGGTGAGACCTACTCCCCCTCTAAGAGATCAACTTGCACTGCCAGCTAGTGGGAGCCTGGAAGCGGAATCATCTCGAGGCGAGACCTACTCCCCCCTCTGAGAGATAAACCTTCCCTGCCAGTTAGTGGGAGCCTGGCAGTTGAATCATCTCGAGATGAGATCTACTCCTGCTCCGAGAGATCAACCTGCCCTGCCAGCTAGTGGGAGCCGGGCAGCGGAATCATCTCGAGGGGAGACCTTCTCCCCCCTCTGAGAGATCAACCTGCACTGCCATCTAGTACGAGCCTGGCAGCGGAATCATCTCGAGGTGAGATCTACTCCCCCTTCAAGAGATCAACCTGCTCTGCCAGCTAGTGGGAGCCTGCCAGCAGAATCATCTCAAGCTGAGATCTTTCATGGATCACAAATATTTTTTGGCTGTCCCTATCTTCAATCATAGCTGATACAATGCAAGCAAAATTTATTACAAAGAGATGATTCATTTCTTTCCTACCTCCCTCTTCCCTCATGAATCTTCAGATCCCTCCCCAGGTGCCCACATCAACCATGTCCTCACCTCTCTCCCCTTCCGCCTTAGGTTGCACTTCAATCTGCACCAGCTCTTGAGCTTGCTGAGGCAGATGAGGTTGTGGTGCTGGAGCTCTTGTCCATCTCAACTCCAGGAATTTGGGGCAAGTAGCTGTCACATGTCCTTCCTCTTAGTGGAACTCACAGTAGGGTAACTTTACTCTAACTCTTCTACTCCCCGGATAGTTCCTCCTCTCCCTTCGACCAATCTCCATTTCTTGTTGTGGTGGGGGTAAGAGCTGCTAGGGGCTTGCCTTTGGAAGTTAAACCTCCCTTGGCCTCCCTGAAAATCCCCCCACCTTGAACGAGTCCTCCCTGTTGCCTCCAACCTATCACCGGACCTTCTTGAGGTCCCTGGAGCCCCTGAGCTCTCTGCTCCTCTCTCCTTCTCCCCTCCTGATGCCTTGAGCCACCTTGCTCCTTCGATTCTGCCTATGGCATTCTTGCCAACTTCTTGACAAATACCGGGTTGGCCGCCTCAGTTGCTATCTCCTCTGCCGCCCTTTCCATTAGCTCCTCGAAGGAAAGGGGGGCCTTTCGGGTCAGGCTCATATTGAAGAATCCCTCGCGAAACCCCACCGTGAACGCCATCTGGAGGGAAAACCCCGACATCTCCGGGACCTCCAGGATCTCTTCTTGGACCCTGTCAATGTAATGGGCCAGCGACTCCTCAGCCCCCTGCCTTATCAAGAATATGGACTCAAGACTCTTCTTCCTCTTCTTGGAGGTGGAGAAGCGAAGCTGAAAGCTCCGGCTCAAGTCCTCGAATCCATAGATTGATCTTGGAGGTAGTTGGTGGAACGAGTCCCTTTCCTTGTCCTTCAATGTGATTGCGAAGAGGCGATACTTGAAGGCATCCGTCATCGGCCTGATGTAGACGGCATCTTCAAACCACTGCAGGTGCTGAACAGGGTCATCTTTCCCGGTATAGTAAGCCATGTCAGGCTCTCTGAACCCCTCGGGAACGGGAGCTGAAATGATCAGCTCGATGAATGTCACAACCCGCATTTTTCTCCGAATTTAGGAAGTATCAGAGTTTGAGAAATACACGCGTCGTGATGCCACGTCGAGCAGGGGATAATTGTCGACGCTCAGGCGAACACCATCTAACTAGACTATGAAAATTTCATAGGTTTAATGGGTAGAAAATCAGATATAATTTTAAGGGCCGTATCCCTCGGCTCGATGGTTCATCTAGTCCACGGTTTAAAACTATACTTATACGCTGCGGAAAATACTTTATTTATTTTTTTGACATCCTATGAGAGTGCATAAGTGACCCCCCGAGGTCAACTCATACTATGCAAGACTCTAGATTTATGTTATATTATAAGTAGGAAAACGATTTTTACGTTGTTTGGAAAGTAGTGTATGAGTTTTATAAAATATACTGATCATGAGATATACTTATAGTAGTGTTTTTAGGTTTAAATATAACTAGCAAGCTAGCATAAAACTTCTGAAGAGCAAGTAGACTATCTCCAGAAAAGGTAGCAGTAAAAGAAAGATATCTAGTATCATAAGGTAAAACTACCACTGGGCGCCAACAAACTGACACGAACCCACTGACAAGTATGTATGTCTGTAAGAAAAAGTATAAAACCTACCTCACAGCAACCAAGAGAAAGATCCCTACAACTCAAGGGATCACCAGCAACACCACAACAAATCTAGCCGTCTACCCGGCTACTAATCAGAACCTAAGGCATTCAGAAAAGAAAAGAACACCTCAGCAAGTAAAAGTAGAAAATCAGAATTAGAGCGTTAAATCAAAAATGGAACAAAGAGAGTAAATAATCATGACAGTAAAAAGCAAAAACTGTCTAAAGTAAGCAAAAGTACACCAATAACCAAGTAACAACACCAAGCCCTACTCAAATCCTGCAGAGGCTACAAGGAAAAAGGCTAGAAAAACTTGCCACAATATGTTGCATTTAACCAGGGAGAAACACCTAACAATCCTAATTTGTGAGTTAATGGCAGTAGTAAACAAAATGGACGTGAGTTGGTGACCAAAAATAGTCCCCCAAGCCAAACAGTTCCAAAAGAAAATTCACTGTGTCAGCACAAAATCACCACAAACCCAGCCCGTACCTGGGATAAAAAGGGTGACGGCCACAGCAATACCCAGCCCGTACTTGGGACTAAAAGTGGCGGCCACGGCCCACACACAAAACATCGCGCTCCTTTATAGCGTCAAAATACCACTACCTGCCACAACCCACGATTCAACCCTCAAAACTAAGGAAGAACGAAAGGCCGACAAGACATTTCCCCTAGGAGGTAATCACTCGGGAAGAAAGGTAATTGAAAAGAAATAAATTTCTGCCTACAGGAATCGCCGAACGAAGTTCGACGATTTTCGTCGAGCGCTGGAACAAATTCGTCGAACGCAAGAAAATCGTCGAACGCAACTCGACAATTTTCGTCGATCACAGGCCATGGGAAAATCGTCGAACTCCGTTCTACAAATTGTCGTTAAACACAAGCCACAAGATGTTGTCGAATACTGGCCACGGGACAAATCGCCGAACGCCGTTCGACAATTTTCCTTTCGTCGAACAAAGGGCGCGGGAAAAATCATCGAACGCCGTTCGACGATTTCCCTTTCGCCAAATTTTGACAACGGGAGAATCGTCGAACTCCGTTCGACGATTTCCGTCGGACCCAGTATATAGGCACATCGTCGAACCGAACAGATCGACGATTTCCGTCGATCTGGCTGCATTGAGTGCACGGAAATCCTGAACCTCCTACTTCATTTCCGTCCACTTTTTAGCCTAACTAAAACCTATCACCGGCAAAATAAGCATGAAATCTCACTGCTATTAAATTCTAGGGTTGAAAGGCTAGATCCTACCCAAACAGAGGTTTTAACAGGGAATACTTTGAATGATTATCAGGGAACAATTTGATAAAAACAAACAAGACTACAGTACTCCAGTCGAAGATTTGAGTTTCAGAACTTGAGAGAATGCAAGCAGAAACATAAAAGGCCAAAATGGTTAATGATTCACATGCTTTTTGACAGAAAAACAGAGTAAAATATTAATCTTGGGAAACAGGGAAAAATTATAGCACAATGACCTTGAAAAGGAGAAGAAAACTTGGCAAGGGTAGGAGCACCACTTGCCTCAATTCCAGAATTTATCTTGCACTGCCCTGCCTCTCTCTCTCTCGGCTCCAGCCACAACAGCACCTAAACAGAATCCTGAGGTTTTAATGGCGGAAAAGGATCAAAGTAAAAATTCCGAGACCTCTAGAAACACCACGAAAATTGAATCACTTACCGTAGGAACGAAGGTCTAGGCGAGAGCACTCCAAATCCGCTTTTGGAATCGAATTCCGTCCACTAACGCTCCCAAAATCGGCGTCTGAAGGGTACAGGGTTGGCGGTTTCACTTCCTCTCGACAGGCGACGGTTATAACCCCAAGGAAGGAGACAATGAAAAAAATCTGAATTTTGTCTAAGGCTATATATATATATATATATATATATATATATATATATATATATATATATATATATATATATATACAAGCAGTCGTGCACGGGGGACCCCGTGCGGGCAACATTCGTCGTGGGTGCGACAATTGTCGAGGGGGCGACATTCGTCGTGGGTGTGACATTCGTCGAGGGGGCGACATTTGTCGTGGTGACAACATTCTGCTGGGGGGCGACACTCGTCGAAGGGGAGACATTCGGCGTGGGGCGACATTTGTCAAGGGTGAGACATTCGTCGTGAGTGCGACATTTGTCGAATGGGCGACATTCATCGTGTGTGCGACATTTGTCGAGGAGGCGACATTCATCGTGGATGCGACATTTGTCGAGGGGGAGACATTTGTCAAGGGGGCGAAATTCGTGGGAGAGGGGAAAGAAGGACATCCTAGTGTGAGTTTTTACGTGTTGGCCGGATTTGCTTTCAATGGGAGAGGCGTTTTCCGTGTTGGTCGGATTTGTTTAAATTTCATTTGAGAATGTGAATTGTTGCAAACTTCTATATGATTGAATCAAGATAAAAACTGGAAGACAATGGCTCTACAGACAAATGAGTAAAGAACCAAACAACCAAACAATTGGGGAAAAGAAATGTTGGTACCTTACAGTGAGGACCTTGTCGGTAGACGGAGCTCGCCGAAAGGAGGAGGTTACTGGAAGGAAGAGGACGAAAAACAAACATATACATTATTTGATCTATAATGATGTTTTAATGATACACATGACTGCAGTTTGATAGGCTATAATGATGTTTTAATAGGACACATGGCTACAGTTTGGTAGGCATAGGAATTAAGCACTGCAAAGCATAGGAATGTAGTAGAACTTTTACATGACAAGTCTGATTTCATATGAAAGCAGTGCACGACAATTTTAAGCAGCTCTAACAAACTTCTACTAAGTAGCACTTTTAAAAACTAACAACAAAAACTGCAGCCACCCAAAAAATTTTAAAACTGCACGACACTTTTAAAAATTGCTACTAAACAGGTGGTAACAAACTGGCAACAAAAAAATTCAATAAGCATGAGTGCTTATTTAGCGCACAGTCAGATTTAATATGACAACTTAGAATAAAATGAGCACAAATTGATCATATTTATTACAACCCTCACCCACATGGACCTCATTAATAAATCATCTTTAAAGATATGAAATTTGAATGCTGAAAGCAGTGCACAGTCAGATTTAAGCATGGGTGCTTATTTCATCTAATTTTTAACAACTTCAATATCAAAGAAATAGAATATTGTGAAGATTTTTCTAACAACCAAAGATTATTTGCTAAGCAGGTGATAAGCATGTATCTAAGCAGGTGCTAACATTATGAACACTATGCAAGACAACGGACGGAGAGAGTGTACATGAGAGTACTGCACGTGATTCAACACATGCTAGATCAAAAATTTAAGAAGCAAGTCTTTACTGAAAGCAGTGCTAAAATAATCTGAAGAGATTGTAGCTAAAATAATCTGAAGAAATTGTAACTAAAATAATCTGGAGAAGTGCTTAAATCATTATTATTGTGAAGATTTTTCTAAAAACCAAAGCATTGTGAGATATTTCTAATTTAATTTCTCTAACCGTGAGAAGAAAAAATAACCAAAGATTGGAGGGAATATAAGTTGAACATGTTGTGACTTCAACATTGAAAAGAGAAACATTTGTTAATCACCTGGGCTAAACACCTTGTATTCTCATGTGGCGTTGAAAAAGTGGATGGTCTGGTACCAATATTCATTAAAATTGCTCAAACTCTGCAACATAAAGAAGCATCCGAATGATGTTATCGTAAATATTATATGATTGACTACAATACATTGTATACTAACCCATAATATAGAGATGTTATATAAGTATGTCACTGATTGACGTGTAGTTTTTATTATAGCAACAATAAATATTTATTCAAACATTACAATGAAAATTAGTCATGAAATGTTTCACCAAAGCCAACCAAATTGACAATTTTAGGGTAATTTCAATGGAGATGAGAGTTAAAAAATATGTAATCAAAGCAATGCAGAGATTTGTATGAAACAGTGATGAAAACGGAAGCTTTTCCGTCAAGATATGCATTTCACAGATTTGCATGAAATGGTATGATAATTTTACAGAAATCAATCTAAAAATAGGGCATTGTACCTGTAAAGATAAGGAGTTTGAGGGGTCTGTTGAGGAATCGGTTGGGGAGGTTGTTGAAGTTTTGTTGTTGGTTATGGTCTGGACTTTTCTCTAGATATAGCATGCAAATGAACAATAAGCTAAAAAGAATCAGGAAATCAAATTTAGACTGAAAGGAAAAAAAAAGGAAATCAAACATATTCAACCATTAGAGGAATTCCCAAAATAATATAAAGAACACAAAATTAAATGTTAAGATGTACAGATGTGCACTACAAACTAACCACTTGCATTTTTATTTTCCTTCTCTTTTTGATTACATAGATAACTCACGTAGTTGCGTAAATCAATCGTGCACTTGAAGCAAATCATTAAGTAGACAAACCAGTAGAGTTTTTGCTATGAAGAATAATTTTACTGTGTGTTAATTATTGGAATCCTTTGGAAGCTCTGCAAAGCACTTGTGCATTTGAAGCAAAACATAAATTAGACAAACCTACAGAACCGCAAGCTCCGGAAATTTGACTGAGTTAATTATTTATCTAGAGATTGGAAAAGATACTTGTTAGAATGTAAGTCGAAGAAGATGCAGTAATTTTAATCTCTCTTTCCTGTAAAGATTATATTTGTTGCATAAAAAATATAAACAACATAGTTTTAACAACTAAAATAAGAGAGAAACTCAATGATGATTGATTTAAATTTTCCTGTTTCTGATTTAACACAAATCAGACTGAAACTGAAATGCTATTCACCTGAGAAGAAGGAAAAGTAGATGTCATCATCTTTAAAACAATAATCCATTGTAGTTATTAGTCATAGTGGATGCTTTCCGTTTTCTTATAACACACATGCCCGATTGACAACAAAATCATAGAACAAATCCTCCCTATTAAAAAATTATGATTAGAACCAAATTGTACCGTCTCACTTGTTTGGACAACAACAGTCATATGTCAATGCCCGAATACCCGAATGCTTGAATGCCTGATGCTTCATTCCAACTTATTCCTTCGTGAATAATACAGCTATAGAAAATAGATCAAAGGAGATTAGTAGGAATTGAGTGCATATTTTCCACATTCCCCTCGGATGGTGTTTGTCAGAATTCTATCAAACACATTCAATGAACTTAGCATGCAATGCAGTGAATGCTTGAATGCCTCTATAGAAAACCTGATATCTGAACAACTTGTTGGAAAAAATTTGGAGAGGGGGAAATTGAGAACTGAAAACTAAGAACTGGACAGTAGAGTAAAATGCAGGCTGCCTATTGCAGAAAAATCAGCAGCTAACAAATTGGAACTCACCTGCAGGTTCGCTCGAGTAGTGCACGGGAGATGGGAAGGAAGAAATCAAAATAAACGGTCTAGCTAGGCCTGCCTGCTCGGGGAGGAGGCAAAATCTGAATAACTGCTTTGATCGGAGCTGCAATGTCTGATCGACGGAGCTTGTGATGGGCTTGCGATTGATGGAGCTTGCGAAGGGCTTGCGATTGACGGAGTTGCCCTACTTGCGCAGGAAGAAGTCGGGTATCGCGATGTTGCGAGGGCGACGGGCTTGCGATGGGAGTTGCAAAGAACTTACAGGAGCAACAATGTGGGAGCTTGCTGGATTCTCTCACGGGGAACTGATGGAAGCTTCGGCAAGCAAGGAATCCTCGCCGTGGAGGAGGAAGCATTGAGGCTTGCGACGGCGACGGTCTTGCGACGGGCTTGCGACTGTCAGGAAGAGAAGGAAGAATCTTGCGGCGTTGGAGTGACGACGACGGGCTTTCGGCATTGGACGGGCGTCGTAGGATCTGCCCTAGCTGCGCCAAAGAAGAAGAGCGGTATCGCGAATTTGAGGCGAGTGAATAGTTGAGTGATCGACTAAATCTGTATTAATTAGGTGTTGATTAGCGCAAAAGACCAAAATACCTCAAACTTAACCCAAAAAAATCTTTTTTATGAGGGCATTTTGGTCCACCGAATGTTACACCATGAGGGATTAGGTCTTCCCTTATAGTATAAAGATATATGCATGGACACGTCCTTTCAGCCATACCGCCACTGGATTCAATTCAAGTTTCATTAATTAAATCATTTACATCCATAGTATTAACACACCAAAACGACGCAAAAACCGAACCACCTCGGAATCCGACGAAATTCACACCGTAGCTAATAACCCACGCTACGAACGCAATGGCGAAGTCGAAATCAACTTTTGACGAATAAAACTCGGGTTATTACTTCCCAAAGCCAAAATACAAACATCCCCCGAGAGGCCTCACCGGTCACCAAAACAGACCCGGCTTGCTAGGGGATCTTGCCAAAAAGGGTACCAATAACCACATGAGGAACCAAAAGAGCTAAGACCACGCTCTAAAAAACGCCACATGCCGGAAATGTGTCAACGTAACGCGAAACGAGAATTAAATAATCGCAGAAAAATCAGGGGCGTTACAGTCACTCCACCTAAAAGAAAGTTTCGTCCCGAAACTTTATATACACAACTTCTACTATAGAAGGAAAGTAACAACAAGAGTACTAGAAAGGAAACGTACCAATCAAATCAAGGGAACAGATGAGGGTGAGCCTCCCTCATAGCCGACACTAGCTCCCAAGTCGCGCTTTCCAAATCCTGATTCTTCCATAGAACTTTCACCATCGGGATAGACTTCGTCCGCAGCACCCGATCTTGAGTATCCAAGATGCGGACCGGCACCTCAACATATGAAAGATTAGGCTCCAACTGGGGTACAATGTCATAACCCGCATGTTCTCACACATTGAAATGAGATCAGAGTACGAGAAAATACGTGTCGTGATGCCACGCCGTGTAGGGGATAACTGCACGCGCTCAGGCAAAACCTAAACAAAATGACACACTGGCCATTAAAAAAACCGGGGGCGTTACATACAACATCCAAGACTTGCCCACTGCTTCGCACACACTTTCGCAATTGGCTTACATGAAACACATTATGAACATCCGAGAAATTTGCTGGCAAATCCAATCTATAAGCTGACACGCCAATCCGCTCCACAATCTTAAACGGGCCCACATACGTCGGATCCAACTTCCGGTTCTTACCGAACCTCTTAACACCAACCATCGGGGAAACCTTAAGAAACACAAGGTCCCCTACAGAAAATTACAAGTCAGACCTACGCCGGCTGGCATTCTTCTCATATCTCTCCTGAGCAATACCAAGCTTTTCTCGAATAAGTTTCACAGCAGTTTCCATCTCCTCGAGCGCATCCGGACCCAACACAGGCCTCTCACCGACCTCGGTCCAATACAAGGGAGTTCTGCAGTGCCTCCCATACAAGGCTTCAAACGGAGCCATTCGCAAGCTCGCCTGGTAACTGTTATTGTATGAGAATTCCATAAGCCGCAAACGCTCATCCCACGCTCCTCCATGGTCCAAGATGTTGCACCTGATCATATCCTCAACTATCTGGTTCACTCGCTCAGTCTGACCATTGGTCTGCGGGTGGTAAGCTGTAGAATACCTCAAATCTGTACCCAAACCCTCTTGCAGACTCCTCCAGAAGCGAGATGTAAAACGGGAGTCTCGATCCGAAATGATGCTAACTGGCACACCGTGTAATCTGATGACTTCACTCAGATACAGCTCTACTATCTTTTTCATCGGAAAATCAATCTTGTACGGAACGAAGTGAGCGCACTTCATCATTTTGTCCACTATAACCCAAATAGAATCAAAACCTCTAGGAGATCTCGGCAAGCCCGTAATGAAGTCCATAGAAATACTTTCCCACTTCCAAGTAGGGATCTCCAACAGAGTCAAATTGCCACCAGGCCTTCCATGATCGGCCTTCACATGCTTGCAAGTGTGGCACTCAGCAACAAATCGAGCTATATCTCCCTTCATCCCATACGACCAGGCATTCTGCTTCAATTCATGATACATCTTTGTAGATCCTGGATGGTAGGCAACACTGGATCCATGAGCCTCTCTGCAAATTATACCCCTGATGTCTCTAACAGCTGGGTTGCAAAACCTGTCGCGGTACTTCAATGTACCCGCATCATCAATAGAAAAGTCCGGCAACTGCCCTCTCTCAGTCCTGAGGTACAAGTGCAGAAGATCCGGATCATCCTTCTGGTGCAACCTGGTAAGTGCAATCCATGACGGCTCTGCCACTGCCAAACTGCTCTGCATGTCACAGCGTCCCACAGAAATATCCATCAGGAGGAACTCTTCCACTAAACGATCGGCGGTGAGATTAAAGATCTTCCCCGTCTTCCGGCTCAGGGCATCAGCCACCACATTGGCCTTGCCCGGATGATACTGTATATCCACATCATAATCGGCCACACACTCTAGCCACCGCCGCTGGCGCAGATTCAACTCCTTTTGTGTGAAGACATAGTTTAGGCTTTTATGATCGGTGTAGATCTTGCACTGGGTACCATAAAGTAAATGTCTCCACAGCTTCAGGGCAAAGATCACTGCTTTGAACTCAAGATCATGCGTAGGGTAATTCCTCTCATGAGTCTTCAATTGCCTCGACCCATACACAATCACCTTCCCTTCTTGCATCAACTAACCTCCAAGCCCAACATGCGAGGTATCCATATAAACATCATAGTCCTTGCCCTCCGTAGGCAATGTCAAAACAGGGGCAGAACACAACCTGCTCTTCAGCTCCAGAAAAGCCTCCTCGCATTTCTCGTTCCAAATGAACGCTGCATTCTTCTGCGTCAGCTAAGTCAAGGGCACTGCCAGGGTAGAAAAGCCCTCCACGAATCTTCTCTAATAGTCGGCCAACCCCAAGAAGCTCCTAATCTCCTTGGGTGTGCTCGGCCTATGCCAATCCATCACTGTAGAAATCTTTTCCAGGTCAACCGAAATGCCATCTTTGTTCACCACATGACCCAGGAAGGAAACCTGGGACAACCAGAATTCACATTTACTCAGCTTGGCGAATAACTGATGGTCTTTCAAAGAAGATAAAACCAGTCGAAGATGTTGTTCATGCTCCTCAGCACTGCGAGAATAAATCAGAACGTCGTCTATAAATACGACAACAAACCTATTCAGAAAATCCTTGAACACCCGGTTCATCATATCCATGAATGGTGATGGCGCATTGGTCAAACCAAATGACATAACCAGGAATTCGAAATGCCCATGCCTCGACCTGAAGGTAGTCCGTGGAATGTCCGACTCACGGATCCTGAGCTGATGATAGCCTGAACGAAGATCGATCTTGGAAAACACCGTGCTACCACGCAACTGATCAAATAAATCATCGATCCTCGAAAGAGGGTACCTGTTCTTTATGGTAACTTTGTTCAGCTCCCTATAGTTGATGCACAGCCTCATTGACCCATCCTTCTTCTTCACAAATATAATAGGAGCACCCCAAGGCGACGAACTCGGCCTAATAAAACCTTTAGCCAACAACTCGTCCAACTGGACTCACAACTCCTCCAACTCACGAGGGGCCATCCAGTAATGCGCCTTAGCAATAGGATACGTGCCCGGTTCTAAATCAATCACAAACTCAACATCTCGCCCAGGGGGAAGACCAGGTAGGTCATCAGGAAAAACATCAGAAAAACCACGAACCATAAGAATCTCCTCCAGGCGCGGTACACTAACAGCAGTCCCAACCACCGAGACTAAACAAGCAAAACAATCAGAATGAAACAGCTTCTGAGCACATACCGCAGAAATGATAGGAGAATCCTGACACTGATCAACATACACACTTCCAGGCTAAATGTTGTCCTTGATGAAGTCCAAGCACTTCCCTTTGCACTGAATAACCGCATCATACTTAGACAACCAGTCCATGCCCAGAATAACATCGAAGTCCTCTAGATCAATCATCTTCAAGTCTGCCTTCGCAAGAAAGTCCCCCAACAAAACAGGGCAATCCAAAATGCCCAAATCTGACAACACAGATTCACCAGAAGGGAACTTGACGTGGAAGGTATCACGAACTTGATCTAGAACCAACCGATAACGCTCTACAAAAGCTCTAGCCACAAACGAGTGGGTAGCACCGGAGTCGAACAGAACACGCGCCCAGCGGTTCTTCACCTTAAATTTCCCTATAAGAGTATATACATAAGCAACTAAGGCACTATCAAAACAAAACCATAAACATTCTAGCAAATAAAACTTTCAAGCTAAGAAAACAACTAAACTGAGATGACCTAAGTAGAGGTCTGAGCCTCCTCGGAAGAGATCACGTTCAGCTTTCCTTTGCCCTTGTCCACACGCTGAGGCGGAGGTAAAGCCTGAAGTGGAACTGCCTAAAGAATAGGCTGGACCTGAGGACACCTAGTCTTGATATGGCCCTTTTGGCCACACTTGAAGCAGACCTTATCCTTGGACCAGCACTGGGCAGCATCATGCCCGGGTCGCTTGCACACAGAACAGGGAACATCCTTCCTAGGAGAACCTTGAATGGCATGAACTTGCTCCTTCTTCTGAGCTCCCGCATTCTTAAAAAACATCTCAACAGGATGGCCAGACCGGCCACAGAAGCTACACACCACCTTGCTCTTCTTTCCCGAAGCAGCATCGAGTACCTGGGGGTTCTTCTCCTCAACAGACTTTCTCTTGTCCTTCCTCATTTGCTGGCCTCTGCTCTTTGCGGTCTCAATTACCTCCACTTTCATAGCAGCCTCCACAACACCTGCATAAGTCACTGATCCATAAGCACTAGCTAATTGCTGAACCTCGCTCCTCAAGCCACCAAGAAACTGCTTGACTTGATCCGCTTCAACACTCACTAATCCAGGGGCAAACCAGCTCAACTTGCTGAACTCTATCTCATACTCACTGACCGTTAGTTGCCTCTGCTTCAGGTGAAGGAAGTCATTCATAAGTCGGTCACGCTCGACCGAAGGCAAGAACTTCCTCAACAGCATCTCCTTGAACAAACCCCAAGAGCAACCGGCCACCAAGCTCTCCTTTTCCCTAAGCCACTGGCTCTTAGCCAACCCCTTTAGCTGATAGGCGGCTAGCATCACTCTCTGATCATCTGCAACACCGGAGTACGAGAACATCTCCTTCATGTAGATCAGCTAATCATCTATGACCATGAAATCTGCCTTCCCATCATATGTAGGAGGGCTAAGTCTCTGAAATTGAGAAATGAAGTCCATCTCCGCTGGCACCACCACTGGAGGTCTCAGGGGAGCAGGAGGGGGAGGGGCAGCTAAACCCCCTGCAGGGTCTTGCCCTCCCTGAGTCTGTCCCGCCACAACTGCCGCTAGAGACTGGATCTGGACCTGCATCTCCACCAACCGCCTGGTCAAGGAATCATTGCTCAACCGCAAGCTCTCAATCACCGCATCACTCTGCACTCTAGAAGTCTCACCCTCAGATAGGGGAGTTGACCTCGTCGAAGGACGTCTCGCCATCCTAAAACCATATCAATATTAGTCAAATCTTGGTACAATAGTTGGAAATAACTACAAGTACAGACAATGCATACATAAATATGATCTTAAAACTGCTAAACTTGCTCTAGGAGTTTATTTGAACAAAAAAATGATGTTGTGCCTAACCTAGGATGGTTTACCACCATCATCTAACTCTTGTGCCTAGATCGGGAATGCATGAATTTTTTTATTTTTTTCTGATTTAAAACCATGTGTGTACATATGTCATCCTGCAAATCTTTAGCTTGGCACACTGTGCTTATGTAATGTTATGCTATGCATGATTGTGCTATGCATTCAAAAAGGCTCTAATGCATGTCATGAGCGGCGTACGCATGAAAATGTTATGCATCCCATACTACATAACATTCCCATATAATGAAAAAGAAATGTGCTAGTCGCATTCATGTGGTGAGGTTATGCATCCCATACTACATAACCCTCACATGTTGCCCCTATGGTGGATCCATATACAGACACATATTATGCATCCCATACTACATAATATGCCCCGTGAACTTCATGTTATGCTATGAGTGTTGTGTCCATGCTTCAGCCAAGATGTGCTGATGACATATCGGTGTGTGTATGATATGATGCTAAACACCTAATACCTAGAAGAAAAGGTTGCACGACAAATTGTCAAGCAACCTCCCTCTGATACCAACTGTCACAACCCGCATTTTTCTCCGAATTTAGGAAGTATCAGAATATGAGAAAAACACGCGTCGTGATGCCACGTCGAGCAGGGGATAACTGTCGACGCTCAGGCGAACACCATCTAACTAGACTATGAAAATTTCATAGGTTTAATGGGTAGAAAATCAGATATAATTTTAAGGGCTGTATCCCTCGGCTCGGTGGTTCATCTAGTCCATGGTTTAAAACAATACTTATACGCTGCGAAAAATACTTTATTTATTTTTTTGACATCCTATGAGAGTGCATAAGGACCCCCCGAGGTCAACTCATACTATGCAAGACTCTAGATTTATGTTATATTATAAGTAGGAAAACGATTTTTTAACGTTGTTTGGAAAGTAGTATATGAGTTTTATAAAACATGCTGATCATGAGATATACTTATAGTAGTGTTTTTAGGCTTAAATATAACTAGCAACCTAGCATTAAACTTCCCAAGAGTAAGTAGACTATCTCCAGAAAAGGTAGCAGTAACAGAAACATATCTAGTATCATAAGGTAAAACTACCAGTGGGCGCCAACAAACTGGCACGAACCCACTGGCAAGTATGTATGTCTGTAAGAAAAAGCAGAAAAAGTACCTCACAACAACCAAGAGAAAGATCCCTACAACTCAAGGGATCACCAGCAACACCACAGCAAATCTAGCCGTCTACCCGGCTACTAATCAGAACCTGAGGCATTCAGAAAAGAAAAGAACACCTCAACAAGTAAAAGTAGAAAATCAGAAATAGAGTGTTAAATCAAAAATGGAACAAATAGAGTAAATAATCATGACAGTAAAAAGCAAACACTGTCCAAATTAAGCAAAAGTACACCAAGAACCAAGTAACAACACCAAGCCCTGCTCAAATCCTGCAGAGGCTACAAGGCAAAAGGCTAGAAAAACTTGCCACAATATGTTGCATTTAACCAGGGAGAAACAATTAACAATCCTAGTTTGTGAGTTACTGACAGTAGTAAATAAAATGGAACTGAGTTGGTGACCAAAAACAGTCCCCCAAGCCAAACAGTTCCAAAAGAAAATTCACTGTGTCAGCACAAAATCATCACAAACCTAGCCCGTACCTGGGATAAAAAGGTGGACGGCTACATCAATACCCAGCCCGTACTTGGGACTAAAAGTGGCGGCCACGGCCCGCACACAAAACATCGCGCTCCTTTAGAGCGTCAAAATACCACTACCTGCCACAACCCACGATTCGGCCCTCAAAACTAAGGAAGAACGAAAGACCGACAAGACATTTCCCCTAGGAGGTAATCACTTAGGAAGAAAGGTAATTGAAAAGAAATAAATTTCTGCCTACAGGAATCGCCGAATGCAGCTCGACGATTTTCGTCGAGCGCTGTAACAAAATCGTCGAACGCAACTCGACAATTTTCGCCGATCACAGGCCAAGGGAAAATCATCGAACTCCGTTCGACAAATTGCCGTTAAACAGAGGCCACAAGATGTCGTCTAATACTAGCCACGGGACAAATCGTCGAACGCCATTCGACGATTTTCCTTTTGTCAAACAAAGGGCGCGGGAAAAATCGTCGAACGTCGTTCGACGATTTCCCTTTTGCCGAACTATGACCATGGGAGAATCGTCGAACTCCGTTCGATGATTTCCGTCGGACCCAGAATATAGGCACATCGTCGAGCTCAGCTCGACGATAATCGTCGAACCCAGATCGACGATTTCCGTCGATCTGGCTGCATTGAGTGCACGGAAATCATGAACCTCCTACTTCGTTTCCGTCCACTTCTTAGCCTAATTCAAACCTATCAATGGCAAAATAAGCATGAAATCTCACTGCTATTAAATTCTAGGGTTGAAAGTCTAGATCCTACCCAAACAAAGGTTTTAACAGGGAACACTTTGAATGATTATCAGGGAACAATTTGATAAAAACAAACAAGACTACACTACTCCAGCCGAAGATTTGAGTTTCAGAACTTGAGAGAATGCAAGCAGAAACATAAAAGGCCAAAATGGTTAATGATTCACATGCTTTTGACGGAAAAATAGAGTAAAATATTAATCGTGGGAAACAGGGAAAAATTATAGCACAATTACCATGAAAAGGAGAAGAAAACTTGGCAAGGGTAGGAGCACCACTTGCCTCAATTCCAGAATTTATCTTGCACTGCCCTGCCTCTCTCTCTCTCTCGGCTCCAGCCATAACAGCACCTAAACAGAATCCTGAGGTTTTAATGGCGGAAAAGGATTAAAGTAAAAATTCCGAGACCTCTAGAAACACCACGAAAATTGAATCTCTTACCGTAGGAACGAAGGTCTAGGCGACAGCACTCCAAATCCGCTTTCGGAATCGAATTCCGTCCACTAACGCTCCAAAATCGGCGTCTGAAGGGTACAGGGTTGGCGGTTTCACTTCCTCTCGACAGGCGACGGTTATAACCCCAAGGAAGGAGACAATGAAAAAATCTGAATTTTGTCTAAGGCTATATATATATATATATATGCATGGACACGTCCTTTCAGCCCTACCGCCACTGTATTCAATTCAAGTTTCATTAATTAAATCATTTACATCCATAGTATTAACACACCAAAACGACGCGAAAACCGAACCACCTCGGAATCCGACGAAATTCACACCGTAGCTAATAACCCACGCTACGAACGCAACGGCGAAGTTGAAATCAACTTTCGACGATCAAAACTCGGGTTATTACTTCCCGAAGCCTAAACACAAGCATCCCCCGAGAGGCCTCACCGGTCACCAAAACAAACCCGGCTTGCTAGGGGATCTTGCCAAAAAGGCTACCAATAACCACACGAGGAACCAAAAGAACTAAGACCACGCTCTAACAAACGACACATGTTGGAAACGCGTCAACGTAACGCCAAACGAGAATTAAATAATCACAAAAAAATCGTGGGCGTTACAATGAAATGTGACCCCTTGAGGGGTGGTCTCGCAGCCTCTACTCGCGCGACCTGCTCACGTGGTAGGCTGGCACTCGCCGGGCTGGAGGACAACTCCCAGCCGGTGAGGTCTTCCTCGGGCCCATCCCCCATCCTCTCCTTCTCGGGCCGTCTTCCTGGCACACTTCCTTCTCCCCTTACTGGGGTCACCTCGCCTAGACCCCTGGGAGTTGACTCGTCGAGAGGGGGGGGGGGGGGCAGCTCCTGGGAGGTTGGAGTGAAGCTGCCACCCCTAGGAGCAATACTTCACATCATCTCCATGATGCCTTGGATGGATGCCATGAACTCTTCCCTTCTCACAAAGGGTCCTGGGTTGGGGAGCTCACCGAGATCATCACTACATCCTTGACCTACAGCCATGACACTCTCCCGAGATCTTCTGTGCTGGTCACTCTCCACGCTCACCGCACCAAAATGTTGAAACTAAAAACTTAATCTCTCATGGAGTTCGGGGTCAAAAGAAATGGGTGACCTCACAGCTACTACACTTAGGAGAACGTCACAGGCCAAATGATCAAGAAGCTAGGAACAAACCCTCGGCTCTAGCGCGAAGGTCCCACCTCACACCCAGAAGACCTTTGAGGTCTCCCCCTCCATATCTAATGCTTGAGCTAGGTGCCTTGGAGGAAGAAAGTAGGGGGATTTAAGTGCCGAAGAAGCAATGCTCTCCAAGGTACCCTCAAGGGTCTATTTATAGTTTTCCCAATCCTAGGGAGGTCAGAAATACCCCGATGACAAGTAGGTCCTGGGCCAATAGAAAACATCCACACCGGTGGTAAAGTGGTAATTCCACCCCTGGGGGTATAATGGTAAAAGCATGACCAGAAGGGGTCCACGGATAAACGGAGGCTAAGCCATCCCCCCTACCCCTCCAGACACCTGAGGCGAACGGGAAAATCCTGCCGACAAACCAAAAGTTGGGGGTGAGAGCCAGGCCGCTTGCCGGTCTTGCCCGCTAGGAAGGCCGCCTGAGGGAGAGCAAGTCCGCCGGCCGGTCTCTCCCGCCAGGCAGGCCGCCTGGGCGAGAGCCAGGCCGCCGGTCGGTGTCGCTCTCTATGCAGGCCACCTAGGAGAGAGCTAGGTCGCCAACTAGTCTCGCCCGCTAGGCAGGCCGCTTGGTCGATAGCCAGGCTGCTAGCCGGTCTCACCCACCAGGCAGGCCGCCTGGGCGAGAGCCAGGCTGCCAACTGGTCTCGCCAGCCAGACATGCCGCCTAGGCGAGAGCCAGGATGCCGGCCGGGTCTTGCTGGCCCTACCTCGCACTTAGCAAGCTGGGGCGGGTGTCAGCCAACTTGCCGCACCTGCCCCCCCCCTAAAAAAAGAGAGGGGAGGCAGATTTTTCCTCCCCCTATTAGTATATTACAAGGGCTAGGCCTAAATTGGCCACCAAGAGTGCAAAACCACTCCAAAAGCTTAAAAATACAAAGCTGGGCCGAGGGGACCCTACTCTGCGAATACGGGGTTGTACACACCAGATCTCTCAAATGAGTGGGGTTCAGGTTGCCATGGTTCAAGAGGAGACACTGGGTCGATTATGTCCATCCTCGGCATGATGTTGCATTAGAAATACACTCCGCTAGTGGATTAGGCATTGTGGGTGAAATCTTAGTCACGACCGTTAGTCCGACTCAATGATGTTGTATAACGAGCCTGAAGGATTTTGCTAGAAATTCGTTTGCGGCAAGAAGCTGTTTTTTATGTTTGTCCCGCCTTATTTCATGTGAGAATGAATGGTAGATTAGGGCGGGAAAGACTATATTTGTTGATTGATGTGTGAAGGCGTGGTTTGTCTCTGTGGTCGGCTGGCTAGCCCGTGACGTGCAAGTCATGTGTGGAGAGTTTCCCGACAAGAGAAGTACCCTTCTATGAAATTGACGAGAACTCCAAGCATTGGACAAGCACAGGGGTTGAATCCCACGAGTGCATGGGGTCAAGCAAGGGATCTTAGCATCAGTTTGTTGTTTGTGAGACGGAATCCTGACGTGAGAAGTCAGAGCATGCAGACAAGCCCGAGTTTTAAGACCCACGAGCGGGTGGGTCCTTGGCAAGAGTTCCATATGGCAGCTTGAATGCCATTAAGGGAAATGGAAGTACCCGTGTGATGTGACGTGATGATGCATGATGATGTGTTGGATTCATGGGCTATAGTGTGCCTTGGGTGAAACCCAGGTTTGCATGCATGCTGCATTGTAGGCCCCTTTTTATTAACTGCACAACCTAGAAACGTGTTTGATGTATGTGACATCCTAACCTATTCCTTTACTCTAGGTGTTTATATACATTTGCAAATTAAGTTCTGACCTGCAGGGTGATGGAGTGCCCTGTGGTCTGCTAGGGACGACCGGGAGGAGATGTGTTGGTTACATAGTTGAGTTCAGCCTTTGCTGGCACACATTACAATAAAGTTTTAGTGGGTAATGATTCCAAGCGGGAGCAAGATCGCCGGCCAAAAAGGCCTAAGCCTCATGAAGTGCATTCTCTTTTATTTACTTATGTTTTGTTGAATTCTTTGCTTCATGAACTGTAATCTGGCTTGCATGCTGAGATAGCCTAGGAGCGCTAAAGCGCATTGCTCTGTTTGTTGTTATTTCAGTTTTTGGACACATGATTGTTGTAAGGCCTTAAGGACATTTAGATACTCCTGTGATAGTGGATAACTTCCAGTGTTTGCGGGTTTCCGCTATTTCAGTTCTGAGTTTTTAGATGCGTTGCCTTTTATATCACTTTATAATGCTAAAGCTGTGTTATTTATATGTTGTGGGGCCCCGACCGGACCCATATTATTCGGTCATTATAGGGGAGGAGTTACAATTTGGTATCAGAGCCAGGTTAGTGTCCAGGGTAAGGTTTAGTGGTTAATTTGTCTTAATCAGATCGCGTAAAGAAGCTATCCACATAGTAGTATCGCGGGACCGTGAGTGTCCTAGTGTTTAAGTTTTACAAATATAAGCTGATTCTTGTTTTACCTTGATTTTGCTAAGGGTGCAAGCGACGATGCGTGGACGTCGAGGCCGTAAGAGAAGCTTTCGGCAAGCAGTGCTACTGCTCCGGATCCTATGGGCATGGGTGTAACCACGACCGATTTCTGTCACATGCTTGTACAGGAATTGGTGGTGGCCCAAGCTGCAGCGATGATACAAGTTTTGACCCATGTTGCACAAGTAACAACTCTCGTTACCCCAGATGCTGCACCGGTCATACTGTGCGGGGGAGCCATACAGGCAGAGCCGTTGGCCAGGTGAGTGGTTGTTGGGCAGGGATACCGACAGATGAAGTACTTTATAAGTTTCCATCCTCCAATGCTCAAGGGAGTCGGCACACCGATTGATGCAGAGGACTGATTAGCGAGGATTCAGGAACTTCTGAGGGTGGCAGAAATGCCACAGGAAAAGTAGTCATAGTTCGCGACCTTTATGTTGGAAGGCGACACTAAGTTGTGGTGGGTGAGCCATAGAGGCCGCCAGTTTTCAGGACGCACCCCGTCCAAGGAAGAGTTCGGGAATGCCTTCTTAAAGAAGCATACCCCTTCGTCAACGATGTTAGCCTTTTAGAGGAAGTTTCTACACTTGGTGTAGCGTGATAAGATTATGGATGAGTACGTACAGGAATTTACTCATTTGGGTCATTACGCGGGAACAACCATTGCTGATGATGAGGAGACGGACAACTGTCACAACATGCATTTTATCAGTATTTAATAATGTAACACAGTAAGAGAAAATACGCGTCGTGATGCCACGTCGTGTAGGGGACAACTGCAGATGCTCAAGCGAGAACCTAACCATATAACTTTGTATGAAACTCTTAGTTTGATATGAAGAAAATATGTTTTTCTTACTTAAGTTTTGATGACCGTGTCCCTCGGCTCAGTGGATCAACTAGTCCACGGGTAAAAACATGAATATACGCTGCAGAAAATACTATATTTATATGGATTGACATCCTACATGAACATAAACATCCAAATAGGACAACTCATGATATGTATTCCTCTAGATTTAATATAAGTATAGAAAGAGTCTTTTAAGTTGTTAAAATATAATGAATTTGGATTTAAAAGATGTTATGCATAAGATAGTCATAATGAGATTTTTATACTTTAAAATAACGAACATGCAATCCTAATATAAAACCTTCCCAGAGAGCAAGTGACCCAACAAATCATCTAAAAATAGAATTAGCAACTAGCAAGTAACTTAACACTCTACCAAATCTCCAGTGGGAATCAACAACCTGACATGTATACACCAAAAAGACAAGTATGCCTGAACTAAAAACAAAAAAATAACCAAACTACCTCACGATGGTGAGGACAAGACAACTGCAACAGCTGCAAAACACAAGAAACTACCAACCCAAGCCACTCAATCGGCTACTGCTTCGAGCCCGAGGGATTCAAAAGAAAAGAATACCTCCGCAAGAATATACAAGTGGTAATCAAAGATCATCAGTAGCAATAATTAAAAGGACAAAAGGCTCTAAACCAACCCTATCAAAGAAAAGCTGTCTAATCACAGCAAAAAGTCATACTTTAATAGGCAGAGAAGAATTCTCAAATAGAGTAATAAGAAAGGGTGCACCAATTGCAAAATGAAGCCATGAATTTATAAAATCAGCAAGTGCATGCATAAGAACATATGTGCATATTTATATATACAACAGAGACTGATCAACTCAAAACATGTGAATCATTAACACTAGTAAAAACGGTACTAGGTTGGGGCCACATTGTCCAACACCAATCTTAGAACTAAACTGAAAGTTATTTATTTAAGGTTAGCTAATCACCTAGAGGGAGGGGGGTGAATAGGTCTTTGAAATTTTTAAGTCTTTTTGCTGATTTCTTAATAGGTGATCTAGAGCTTGTCCTTAGCACCTGCAATATAAGAAAAACAAACAACATAGACAAGCAAACAGTTGTTTATAGTTTTTCCCCAATTGGGTACATCCACTTTCCCTCCTACCTATCCAACAATCTTGTTCGAGTAGGCACAAACTCCACCAAAATACTCCTCAGAGCTTACACCTCAGGCCCTCAGCCTTACACTCAGGTTCTCTTCAGAACCCTACATCAGAACCACAAAGGTTCCTACCTCAAAGGCCTGTAGTGCTCCTAAAGCTCAGTGGTCCACTGACCACCTACCTCAGCCTTATCTCTAAGGCCTACAGCTCAGGCTTTTCAGCTCTACAACTTTAGGGACAAGGCCCTACTCTCAGATTGTTGCAGCACTCCTACAACTCAGTATCCTTCCAGGTACCTGCCTCAATGCCTTTCCAGGCACCTACATCTCAGCCGCATCAAAGGCCTACAACTCAGTGACACACTTGTCGCCTACAGCTCAGTGACTCAACAGTCACCTACCACAGTATTATCTATAAGTCCTACTACTCAGGTTGGGATAACAGCCTACTCTCAGATCCACATTTGGCTCCTACCTCAATACAACAGCAGGGCACCTACCTCAGTAACTAATTAGTCACATACAACTCAGGCCAAAGGCCATACATCTCAGATTCAGATAAACTGAATCCTACAGGAATTTATACAAGAAGATGAAGTAAATTTGAAACACTGACTCAGTGATAAATCTCAGAGTCTACCTTGCTGGACTGAGCAGATATCAGTCCAGCCCTCTTGTTGTAGAAGGAATGAGTCTTCTTCTACAACTAACTGCTTCTTTGTTACACAGGTGAACAGTTAGCTACTGTTGAAGGCTCATGGCCCTTCACACAACATTCTCCTTGATGATTAGATGAATCATCTGCCTTATTATGCAAAGAACAAACTTCCTGAACTAGAAAGAGCTTCAACTATCTTTCTTTGCCTGCTGGCTTGCACTGATGGACTTGGATTTTAAGCTTGTCGGAGAAGATGAAGACAAACCGCCTCTATTTTTCATATATTCTTCGTGTGTTCTTCGTAACCCTAATCCCATTTTCTTTCTTATTTTTATATCTGTTGATTTGTATCAATGACACAATTTGAGTGTGGGCCCAGCCAAGGATGGTGAGCGCCACCTCACTCAAAAAAGGCCAAATACAGCTTTCGGCTCTACTGCAGCTTTCCCACAACAACTTGAAGTATTTTGACTTTGTTGACTTCTGGTGTCGTCAACAGTGGTCATCCGGTGCTGCTGTAGCTTTCCCGTAATGAAAAATTCCAGAACTTTATTAAGCGTTGAGTGATGTTAAGTCACTCAATGCCATCTGTCTTGGCTCTTCATTAGAGGCGTTGAGCGAAACTGCCTCACTCAATGCTTCTGGACTTGGAGAATTTTCACTGGCTTTATCTCAGCGGTTCCTTCTCAATTATCTTAGCGGTTTCTTGTTAACAACTGAGGCTATCTCCTGTCTCAGTAGTTTCTTCTCAACTGTCACAGTGGTTTTTACTTCACAACTGAGACTATCTCCTGCCTCAACATTTTTCTTCTCAACTGTCTAAGCACTTCCTTCTTCACTAGAAACATTGAGTGAAACTGCTTCACTCAACGCTTCTGGACTTAGAAAATTCAAGTTTACTTTGTCTCAGTTGTTATGCTAAGACATACTGCTCTGCTGTCTCTGCTGTCTCAACGGCTTTGCCTTAGTCAAATTTTCTGAGTTTAGTTCGATGAATGATGTGCTGAGTTCGACGATTGGTGAGCTCAACTCGACGAACTCAGAATCCCAACCTCTGAATTTGTTGGATCCCTAGTTTGGATTTGGACTAGGTTCACTATTAGGTTATTGACCCTTCATGTATAGCCTACGATCATTTTGTTAGCTCTAAGGTGTAGGTCCGTCTGACTAGGTTAGTTAATCTTTGATCAAGTCCTCAAAACAAATCAGAGTCCCAGACTTAGAAGAATGATAGTCATTAAGAGTTCAAAAAATCAATTCAAAGTTCTTCGAACTCAGCTCAACGATCATCGATCGCAGCTCGACGAACTCAGAGTCCCTACACTGAGTTGAGCTTGACAAACTTAGAGCTCAGGTCGACGATCTTCCCTCTTCTCTCAAGTTGTCATCTTGATGAACTTTTATCTCTGGTCGACAAACTGAGAACCCAGCTTTGACAGTTTATTTATCCAGATCAACTTTCTCTGATCTCAGCTCAACGAAGATGATTTCTCAGCTCGACGAACTTGGAGTTCAGGTCGACTAAATCTGTTCTGAGCTCGACGATTTCTGTCAGTTCTTTATTTCACTTCTCTGTAGTTAATTTCTAGATTGACCAAGGCTTATATAATATATTATTGTCTATATTACTCTGAGTAATTAATTGTATATATTCTTATGAATATAACCGTTCATTGGAAACATTAATTACTAGATTTCACAGAGTTAATGTTCGGCTTAATAATTGGGATAGTTAAGGAATCAATTTATTGCCTTCTAGCCGTTTGTACAAGTTCCAAGATTTCAGCAATTAATCATGGATTAGAATTCAAATTCAGGGATAGAATTTCTTCAGGAAGATAAAAGTACTATTTTTCAGAAGAACATTCAAGAATAAGGAAGAGAATAGACATAGAGATTACACAGAGACACAACAGCTGATACAAGTCTCACAGAGAATCTCACAGAGCTCTTCATCCTCACCTTCAGAGGTTTTCAAGGGACAACTATTCAATATCAGTCCAAAAGCTTCTGAAGATCTTCAAAAGACTGAAGTCCTACACACTGCAAAGCTTCCAGCAAAATTCCTGAACAATAATCATCTCAGGGGGAGCTTTGACAAGATCAAATCCACTAGCCTTCTCAGTTGCTTTTGAGAAAGAGAAGACAACATCAATTTTCTTATTCCCACTGTACACATGGTTTTAACTCCCTTAAAAAGTTAACCACCTAGTTCCTAAGTCTCCTTAACAAAAGACTTAGCTTGGTTTTTGGGCACCTGATCAAAAGCATAAAGGGTTGTGAGATCTCCCTTCAAATAAATCTTGTGATGATAGGGCACCGGAGCAAAAACCTATTGGTGGCAGGGCACCTGATCAAAAACCTGTAGTGGATTCCTACCAAGGTGGTAGAAGAGTTGATATACCCAAGTTTAGGGGAACCACTATAAATTTCTTGTGTCATCTGGATTGCTTTCTGTTTTTTATTGCTGTGTGCTGTGTTAGTTAGTTTTTTTTTCTTGCACTCTCTTAAGATATATTTATTGTTATTTTAATTCTACTATAAAAACCAATTAAGTTTTTAAAATACTCTATTCACCCCCCTCTAGAGTTAAACAGATCTATCCCCTCAGGTGGTAAAGTTTTTTCCATCTTTCAATTAGTATTAGAGGGAGGTTGCTTTGGTTTCACAGACTTATATCTGAACTAAGATCCTTTGATAGATCTTTTTCTCTCTAGCCTCTTATTTACAACATGACACAAAATAAGGAATATTCTAGCACCAGACCTCCTGTGTGCAATTTGAATAAATTTGCACTCTGGAAGGCAAGAATCAAACTCTATATGAATTCTATTGATGAGGACATTTTCAACTCTATTTTGACAGGTCCCCCAACTCCCTCTACATCAACTTCAACAAGTACTTTAACAGTTCCACCACCTGCGTGGACTGATGCACAAAAGAAAGCCAAGATGGCTGATGCTAAAGCAATGAATATTCTATCACAAACATTGTTAGATGACATCTTTCAGAATGTGGCAGAGTGCACATATGCAAAGGCTATTTGGGACTCACTGAACCAAATAGTTGCTGGCTCATCAGATGAAATAAAAGACAGGAGATCCCTCCTCATATCACAGTATGAAAATTTCAAAAAGGAGGAATCAGTGACTGTTGCTGAGATGTATAATAGACTCAGTGTCATCATAAATGAACTGAGAATCCTGGACAAGGACATCTCATTAACTGAGATAAATGACAAAATCCTAATGTGCTTACCCAGCACCTAGGATTCAAGGATATGGCCATTTATGGAGGCCAGAAGTTTAAATGAGATTTCCACAGAATCTCTCCTTGGCAAGCTCAAGTCTTATGAGTAGTTGATCAAGACAAGGGAGGCTGCTGAACAGAAGGCTTCCACATCTTCAATGAACGGGCACATCATTGCTTTCAAAGTAACATAAAAATCAGAATCTCTTCTAGCTAATGAAGAATTACTGAGCTTGTTGGCTAAAAGATTTTATAAAATGGCCAAGAAAGACTTTAGAAGAAGATCATCCAAGAATGATGACAAGCCAAGATATGACAAGACTCCTGCAAAGGAGATTGTTTATTTTGGATGCAGAAAACCATGGCACATTCTACCTAAATGCCCAGAGGCACAGAAGAAAGATAAAAGAAAAGAAAAGGAGACTAAAAGGAAATCAAGCAAGCACTAAAACAAGCAGTCCTCCAGCAAGCACAAGAGAAATGAGAAAGGTTTCATTGCTGAGACCTGGAGTGACACAGATGAAGAATTCTCTTCTTCCAGCTCTAGTGAAGATGAAGAGGAGGCAAAGGGAAGGGAAGTTTGCTTTGTGGCTATTAATGCCTGCAGCAGAAAATCCGATGCTGAGGAACAAGCTGAAGAATTAGAAGAGGAATCTGAATCTGCGGAAGATTAGGTAATCTCTTCATTTGATTTCAATTTAGAAGATTTTAAAATTGAATTTAAATCCTTATGCAATGATTTAATCAAGTTAGAAAAGGAAATAAAAATTCTTAGACATAGACAGGTGAATTTGATATCCAATTTGCTGAAAATATCAAACTGAAAAATGATTTAGACTCAGCTAATGAACAAATCATCTCACTAAAAAATGAATTATGTGAGGCAAAGAAACTTGAGTAATCTCTCAATGGGAGAAGCCTTAAGCTGATGGACATCACAAGCATAGTCAATGCCAGATTAAATGACAAGCTTGGCTTAGATGCTTCATCAAGCTTACCCCCCATATTAAAGAAAAATATTCTTTCAACAACAATTAAATTTTTCTCTGAAAAAGGCAAAGAGAAAATGGGAGAAACTACTCAACCAAATGTCTCTCAGAAATATGTAAATAAGAAGAAAGAAAATAAGAATCTAAATAAAAACTATGTTCAGGAGATTTCGTCGAACTCAGATCGACAAAATGTGTATAGTTCGTCGAACCCAGATCGACGATCTATGAACGCCTATTATAACTATAATAATTCGTCTTACTGCGATCGACGAACTGTATATGGTTCTTCGAGCAGCGATCGATGAACGTGGGGCACAAAAAATGATTATGTTCATTCCTTGAGCCGAGTTCGACGAACTCATCCCTATTCGTCGAACGCAGATCGACGAACTTATAAAAATTCATCGAACCCAGTCAGGTTTAATAAAAACTTTAACTCTGTTAAAAAATTCAATCAATTCAGAGAATTTACTAATCCTTTTACTCAATGGGAAACACCACCTAGAAGATACCATCCCTTAGGATATAGAAATCAACCAGAATTTTTCAGTTATTTCTAATTTCTCTTATCAAAAGAAACAAGGACCTAAGGTAACCTGGTTCAAGAATACCTAATCCCTTTTTATGCAGGTGAAGGACTATCCAGTCTTTAATCAACAATGGTATCTGGACAGTGGATGCTCAAAGTATATGACTGGCTTTCAGGACAATCTAACAAACTACAAGTCCAAGCTATGTCCAAAGGTGATCTTTGGTGACTCCAACTGTGGCCAAACCAAAGGCTATGAAGATGTTAAAGTTGGAGCAGTCACCTTTAAGAAAGTTGCTTATATAAGTGACTTAAAGCATAACCTAATATCCATAAGTCAATTATGTGATGAAGGTTATCAGGTATCTTTTAACTCATCTTCCTGTATTATTTCTTGTAAAGAAAACGAACCTGTTTTAACCAGACTTAGACAAGACAACATATATGTAGTAAATTTTCAATCAGCTAGTTCAGAACTTTGTTTGTTTAATCAGGTTAGTAATCAAAATGAACTTTTGCATAAGAGATTAGGACATGCAAATCTTAAAAATATTGCTAAGTTATCTAGGGACAACCTTGTTAGAGGATTGCCTTCTGGCCCCTATAAGAAGGAAGGCCTCTGCATGGCTTGTTAGTTAGGAAAGCAAACTAAAAATAGCTTTAAATCTGTAAATAAAAGTGACTCACCTAGGATATTATACGTACTACATATGGACCTTTTTGGCCCTATTGCTATACAAAGTCTAGGAGGAAAATCTTATACTTTAGTGATTGTAAATGACTTTTTAAGATTCACTTGTGTATTTTTTCTGAGATCTAAGTCAGTTAACTTCAAGGTTCTTACAGATTTTCTCAAGAACATACAGATTTAGTACTCTACTCCAGTTGCATTGATCAGAAGTGATCATGTTACTGAGTTTGAGTCTCTTCTTATGCAAGAGTTTTGTGAGAAGGAAGGTATCAGGCTCTACTTCTCAGCTCCTACAACTTCTCAACAAAATGGGGTTGCTGAAACAAAAAATAAAACCCTAATTGAATCTACAGACACATTACTTGCAGATACTTACAGGCCCTATCTCTTTGGGCAGAGGCTGTGAGCACAGCAAACAATGTACTGAACAGAAGTTTAATACACAAGCTTAAGAATAAGACTACTATAAGCTACTTAAAGGGGAGAAACCTAAAATCACCTATTTGAAAGTATTTGGATGCTTATGTTATATTCATAATAATGACAAGAAATACACTACAAAGTTTGAAAGAAAAGCTACAGAGGGAATTTTTCTAGGATATTCCCAAGTCAGCAAAGCATATAGGTGATAAGCCCGAAATCCGCGACCTATCCGCGGAGCTTTCCAGACCGGGCGGCCTGATTATTCAAGTCGCCAAGCCTCCCAAGCCGGGCGGTCTCCATGTCAGGCTGCTGCCAACGCCAACCCTGCTTAGCGACAAGGCCCAAGGACCCAGCCATCAGCTCGCCAGGAGGAATCCGTCAGGCCGCGCGGCTTCCCTCTTTTCTTGTTTTCTTTCTCTTTTGCTTCCCCTCACCTCTGCCCGGTTCTCTTGTACCCCGGGCAGCCGGTAACTTTAGCTCTGCCCGCTTGGGCAGGCCCCCGATCCTATAAATAGGGGGAGGGTGCACTCCCCAAGACACGTTGACTTGTATCCAGGAGCTCACCTGTTAAGAGCTGCGGTCTCAAGTCTAGTGTTTTGCGGCTTGTAGTCCGGCCGGCTTCCTCTTTTCTTCCTTTTTGTAACTGTTTCTCATTTTAAGTAAAGGAAAGCCCGCCGCAAGAGTGGCATTTAAGCAGCGACGGACGAACTCTGCTGTTGCCGCTGCCAGCGGCCTCTTTTCCTGCCCTTTAGCTACGACCGCTAGTAACCGATTGGTCGACAGTCTCCTCCTTTCCTCTCTATTCCTCGGTGTTCGAACCGTTAGCTGGTGGTGCACGACTCCCTGTCCGTTTTCGTGCATCAATAGTTAACACGCGGCCTGCAGATCTCGACTAGTCGATGAAATCAGCAGTCTAGGTAGTTAGACCGCTCTATACTCTAGAGTTCGGCGGCCTGTCAAGCAAGCCGCGACTTCGCCGGCTAAGGCTTTCAGCCCGCCTTCAGCACTGTAGAACCTGGCATTCTACCCGCTCGGTTTTCCTCCCGGTATTCTTGTCAGCCTGTTGCACCGTCTAGCCGCCCGTCAAGCTGCCGCTATTCTGCGGTCTCTTGAAAAAGTTCGGCTATTTTCCCTCTTTTCAAGATGAATCCTGCAAAGGGTCAGAATAAATCCAGCCACATCTCAGTTACTACAGATCTCTCAGAAGTGCAGGATTGTTCGTATTTTAATAGTGAGCCCGTTGACCGTCATAGAGAAAGTTTTGCAAACAGTGTTGAGCGTGGACTAGAATCTGTTGCAAATGAACCTCTTTATAAGGAAGAAGAAGAGGCCCCTTCTCCATTCATTAATCGTATTCAGTGGGATACTATCTCCGATGACTTCAGAGTGCCGCATCTCCCGGAGTATTCTGGATGTGATGATCCATTTTCTCACTTGCAGCCTTTTGAATCAGCTATTTCACTGAGAAAAGTGTCAAATGGAGTAAAATGCAAACTCTTTGTTATATCTTTTGGCAATATTGCAAGGGAATGGTTTTATAGTCTCCAACCTCGATCGGTAACCAGCTTTAAAGATCTTCGAAGTCAATTTATTTCTAGATTCACTATTTACAGAAAGCGAAAAAGGGACGTTGGAGCTCTCTTCGGAATCAAGCAAGAAATTGACGAGTCTAATCCAGATTTTGTTGATCGGTTTCAAAAGGAGGTTCTGGATGTTTGTAGCATACATCAAGACTATTACTTGCATGCTTTCATAAATGCACTTCAAGAAGGCCCATTGAAATTCAAGCTCACCACAAAGTATCCCAAAAGCTATGGAGATCTTATTGATATAGTTAATACGGTCATAATAGGCGAAGAGGCAAATAAAGGTTATGTTTCGTTCCAGAATCGAATGGCTAAACAATCTCAAGGGACTTCTGGTCACCAGCGATCTGTTTCCTCCCAAGATGCTTCGCAAGTTGAATATTGCAAGTCTCCTCCTTTTTCTCCAGGATAAAACTCCAAAGTGTGAAAAAGGTTCAGGTAAGTATGTTAAGTTCAAAATTCCTATGGAAGATCTTTTGATAATCATTCAAGGAATGCCTGAGTTCAAGAGGCCTCGGCGTTTGAAATCGAAAATCAAGTATCGGCACGAGGAGCTTTTTTGCAAGTATCATAAAGATATTGGCCATCTAGCAGAAGATTGCATAGCTCTCAGAGAATTAGCTAATCAACTTGCAAGAGCTGGAAAGTTGCAAGAATATGTCATTCAGTAATTCTCTAAGACACTCTTCCATTTCTTACTCAATGGTTCAAGCAAGGATTCCTCTTTCTTTATATGATGAGAAATGCTTATGTTCAGAATAGTATATAACGTCCCATTCACAATTGGTATTAATGGGGCGTGCTAAAACTGCAGACATATATCCTTTGCCACATCCTTAACATCATGGAAACGTTGGTTTTTCATTTGAAGCTTATTTTTTAGCTTTACTTATTATGCCAATATGCATGCATGTAGGGGCAAGAGCCCCTTTTGAATTCTTAAGCCCTCCACATCCCGCTTGACATCAGTCGCAGATGTGTAGTGGAAATTCCACTTGGCCTTCAGTCGCAGGCATTGCGTCCCTGTCCCGCTTGACTTCAGTCGCAGACATTACGTACATGTCCCGCTTGACCTTCATCGCAGACATTGCGTACTTGTCCCGCTTGACTTCAGTCGCAGACGTTGCGTACTTGTCCCGCTTGAAATCGGTCGTGGATATTATGAATTTCAATCCCGCTTATGTGTTCTTTGTGTTGAAAGTACTGCCGCACGCACCTGCCCACATTGACACATAAGTGCATGTCTTCATCTATTCTTGCAGGACAACACGAGCCTATCCGCTATTTCGCGGCTTTATTAAGCGGCCTGTGCCAATTTTTATAATTCAGTATACAGACCGCCTGGTTACATTTTCCGGCTTAAGATATTTGACTTCCTTGTGCCTACCTGCCGGATTATTATTCATATATTTGAGAACTCGGCCGACTTACGTCTGTTAGTCAAGTCTGGGCCTGGTTTATCTTATTTGGTTTTCATATGTCAATTGCAGGTTTATTATTCATATGGACAGGAAGTCGGCCGACCTGCTTCTGGCACTTAATTCCTGGCTTTGATCCGCCGACTTCTATGGTATTAATTATATTAGCTAATCAGCGAACTGTCGTCACAAAAATTTTCGGCTTCCATATGCCTATATCGGCCTGTATTATCGGAAGCCGAAGATTGTTTCTCTATTCTTGTTCCTTTTATCAAATGGGCAATTTGTTTCAGAGTTCGCCCTAGCCGCAATCTTATACTTCAATGTTATGGATGTTTGACGACTGCGACAGGTAGCCGCGCGGCTTAGAGGTCACGGTTTGTGTATAAGCGAGCCGCGGTCATTCAGCTCTTCCAGCAAATAACATTGAGTAATTCATTAAGGCAAATTGCGGTTTAATTTGTTAGCCGCACGGCTTATTGTCGACGTGCATTCCGGAATAAACCTCAGGGAAATCTATCTCTCTTGCGGACAACTTCGTTGAAGTCGCAGTGTGGACTCAGACCGGTTTATATGCTAACATTCTACTAAATCGAAAGTTATACTGAGACCGGGCGGACTTAAACGAGTAAGAAAAATGAGATGTACTAAAGAGAAAGGTAAAGTTGCCTTCATTTCTATTTAATTAATTGTTACAAAGCATTAATCGCGCGGTTACAAAAATAATACCGCCGATTTCCAAAAAAAAGTTCACAATACAAAAAACAAGTTAAAGAGTTTCTAATCGCCCGGTTTAAGCTTCTTAGTCGCAGGAGAATCCAAATCACCACCATCACCGATATCGACGGGGGATTCAGTGTATCCGCTGCTAGTCGCTGAGCTCCCTGAACCGCCAGAAGTTGTCGAGTCTGGCCGCGCGGTCTCAGATTCTTGACCGCCGGACTCAGACAATGTGCGTGCACTCGGGCTTCCCTGACCGCCCTCTTCCTCGACGTCTTCCTCCTCCTCGCCAACTTCTTCCCTGACCTTGCTCTTGCCCTTGATAGACCTGTAGACGTCAGCCACCTGCTCTTTCAGGGTGGGGTAGATGTCGGCATAAGTGAAGTTGGTGAAGCCAGTCGACAAGCCGCCAAGGTCCCGGAGGCGGTTAAGCGCTCCATCGATCCCCTGGACGAGTTGCGGGAAGACATTGTCCTGGAAGATGGGGTTTGCCGGGTTGTACACTTCCTCCAACAAAAGGTAAAGGTAAGGCCGCGCGGTTACATAATGCAAACCGCACGAGTAATGGTAATGTCTTACCGCCTCCCTTTCCTTTAGTCGCTTGTTCTCTTCTTGTTGTTCCTTTAACTGCCTCTTCAGGCCGCTGTTCTCCTTCATCAGTTGCTTGTAGGCAAGGCCCATGAAGTGACTTGACACGAAGCTCCTTGCCCCGACTTGCGCGGCTAGCCGCGGCAGGTCGTCTGGTGGAACTTGGCGCATCGCCCTCAGGTTGCGCTTGCCATACAGCGCGCCGCCACCCACGCTCGCGTGGCGGCTTACTTCTTCTCCCCCCCAGTAGGGGAGGGCGGTGGAGATCGTCACTGACTTGCCGTCCGGACTCCACCGCTAGGCCGGATCGCCGTGGACGTCTTTCAGGCTGCTGCCCGTTCCTTGTAGCATAAACTCTCCAGAGGAGGCCGACTCCTCCTCCTCCATAACCCGCGCTGGCTTGGCACGCGTCGCTCTCTTCTCTCTTTGAGTGAGAGTCAGGCCGCTAGGAGTTTGCGGCTTATTCAGCAGGACCGCCACAGCAGCTGCAAAGATAAAGGCAATGTTAGATTTCAGGCCGTGTGGCAAAGAATTCAGTTCGGCCGGCTTAGAGCTTACTATCTTTCGCTTTTATTCCTACTAACGACGGCAGCAGCGGGATGTAGTGGTTTACATCAAGCCGCTCGCCCTTGAAGAAGTTGTAGATCTCCTTCTCCAAGCCGTCCAAGCTGCCGCTGCCGAAGGCGGCCTCTTCACAGATTTGGGGGTCGACTGGCAGCAACCCCAGGTTTCCCTCAAAGATGAGAAACTGCTCGGACCAGTTGGCCATCTTGTTCGCAAAGTTTACTATCTTTAGCCCTCTGCAGCCGAAGTATAGATGCCCCCGGAAGATCTTTGTCCCGGTGTCCAGGATAGACCGCACCAAAAAGCATTCCCGGAAGAGCCTCATAGAGAAGCGGAGTCTTTCCGACCTCAGGTAGGAGATGAAGCTATATATGGCGGCTATCGAATTTGGGGGTAGTTGTCCCGGCACAACTCCGTAATGGTCAAAGACCGCTACGTCCTCCATCAAGACCGGGAAGCTGAAGTCGCAGTCAAAGTGGTCGATGTGGACCGCGATCTGATTTGCGTGGGAAGAATTAATCCGCTCGTCCTGTCGTGGAAGCCGCGTGACCAGCGGACTTCCCTGCATGTGTTTCTCTACAAAATCCTCCAGCTCGGCTTTTGTAAGCCGGCATTCTTTATGATCTGCAGAATGGAAAGCGGAGGCCGCGTCAGTCCTAACCGCAGTGGCCTTGTCAGACCGCAACGACTTGGACAGCCCGCATCCTTTTTGATTTGTGATGAAATCTCCGGGGTCAGCTCTATTTATAGAAAATATGTGAAGGTACAGTGCCAAACGTCAAATCGCGGCTAGTCTTCATGCTGCGCGACCTAAGACCGCTAGAAGTACAGATCAGCTAATGACCAAGCCGCAGTTTAGTCTGGCAGTCCGCGCGACTATACCCCTGCACTTAGAAAAATTCCGTGACGCACAATGTGGACATCAAATATTCAAGCCGGCGCACTGTTAGCCAGATCGCGCGGCTACTATCCTATACTTTAAATTTTTCAGAACAAAGCAGCAGGCATGTGGATTATAAATACAAACTGCATAAGCCGCATTCAGTTCGCAGCATAATAAAATACAACGGTTTATAGTAATCAAATGGTTCAACATCCAGAGGAAAAAAATATATATTACAACATAATATTCAATTGTCCGCGCGGCTTAGTTCTCTCAAGTCGCTCAGGCTCGCTTGTCATCTTCCGGCCTGTCTCACCCTATGTGTGCGACCTGTTAACCGGTCTGCACAATCGCGACGTACATCTGGCTAACCAGATTATGAAGCGCATGCAGAGACCGATGAACCCGCGCAGTATCGCGTTCCACTCTCGCAAATGGGATCATTGGGATAGCCTGACCCCCGAGCCCGCTTGGAACTGCGACCTGTTTAGGCGCCGCGGCCTCCGGTGGATTCGAAGTCTAGCCAGAGGCCGGGCGGCCAGTACCCGGCAACTCTCCAGAAGTTGGTAGTGAAGGCCGCTGTTCTCCACCGGTCTCCGCTGGCAGGTCTTGTTGCTCGCCGCCTTCAGCATGTGGGATCTCTTCTCTGTCTCCTTCCAGCCACGCGGCCATCAACAAATACTTCTCCGCCTTTTCCTGCTCCAAGGCGACCTGCATCTCAGCAATCTTCTCCTCAGCGGTTTCCATCGCGGTCTAGAGCCTGGCGGTCTCTTCTTCCATCGCGGTCTGGAGCCTGACAGTCTCTTGCTCCATCGCTGACTTCAACCTCATGGTCTCCTACTCAAATGCAGTTTGCAACCTTGTGGTCTCTTGCTCCAGGGTGGTTTGCAACTCTTGGATCCTTTTTTCTGCGGCCTCCTGGGCAACCCTCTTCTCTTCGTCCTTAATCCGCAGGGATTTGGTGGCCGCATTCAAAGCTGCCTGCAGCGTGCCGACCTCCTTCTGGAAGTCGGCCATCTCCTTCTCGCGAACACTTGGAGGCGGAGGCGGTGGCAGCATAGACAAAAATGATGTCAGGTCGCCCGGTTTCATCGCGGTCTCCGGTACACCTGCAGAAGAGAAACCGCAGTCAGGTTCAGCCGGATTGTTGCGACGTTCTAGTAAGGAAATCGGTAGGATAAGACCGCGGGTTTGATGTTTATCTCCTCCAGACGCCGCGGTATGGATTTTAATCACTGGCCGCCGGAGCCGTTCAGGATCTATCCTCTTTAGCTTTTCTTTCCATAGCCGCTCGACTTCCTTAGCTCGGCTTTTCAGTTGAGCCGTGGTCAGGAAAAAGCTGGCCGGCGGATTTAATATTATATTCGCCCCCTTTTTCCTTGACCGCGACTTGTAGAATTTAATAATTCGCCTAACGTCGCGGTGTTTACCTTGCAGCAATGGAAGTGTGGTCGCCACTGGCTTCTCGGCGATCAGCTTTTTCATCTCCTCCATCTTCTCTCGAAGCTTCAGTTTCTCGGCTCCTCCGGAAGCCGCCGAAGCTGGATCGCCAGGCTTCTCCCCAATAACCTGGACTTCGGGGCGGTCAACCTCCTCAGAGCCCACTGGAGTCGACAGAAGCGCGTCCTGCTGCTGGAGGGTCTCCATACCCTTGAGGAGCTCGCTAAGCGACTCGCTAACCGCAGGCGCACTCTCTGGTTCGCTCGGCTTGGAATCCGGTGTGGACGGGTTCTCGGGTACCTCCTTCTCGTGCGGCCTGTGTTGAAGACTGTCCGCACCCGTCTTTTCGGAAATGTTCCAGTTTCTGGTGTGCAACTTCCTCATCTTCCTCTTCATCCTTTATTTAAGGGTCTCACTCCTTTCCTTCCGCCGTT
The DNA here is from genome assembly GCA_039583875.1 of Platanthera guangdongensis. Classification (NCBI taxonomy): domain Eukaryota; kingdom Viridiplantae; phylum Streptophyta; class Magnoliopsida; order Asparagales; family Orchidaceae; genus Platanthera; species Platanthera guangdongensis. The sequence continues at coordinate 69,618,810 of CM077155.1, read as the reverse complement.
TCAAGGAGCCGAACACCTTTTCAGTCTGTTTGCCTTGTTCAGCCAAAGTCCGTTCGGTCTCCAGCGACTTCTCCGGCTCATTGTCATCCACAACAATTACGTCGACCTTGTCCCGCAAGTCGGACGGTTTCTCATATTCAACACTTTTATCCTCCGTCCCACCTATTTTCAAGTGTGGTTCGCCTGATGGGGAGAAAATCAGGTCGGAGGATTTGGCAGTTCCGGCTTGTGGTGGAGTCTTCGAAACTGCTTTGGGATCTACAACGGCTTGCGATGATTCGCCGACGGTCTCGGGCGGCCTCTTTTCAGATTCAGAAGCCGCTGAAGTCACCGGCTTCCCCATCTTCTTGGCAGGTTACTGGGCAGAATCATCCGAGTTCTTGCTTCGGCTTTGTTTCTTTTCTGGCAGTTTCTTGTTGTTGGCTAGCATTGATGACATAACATCCATCTTGTGAAAAATCGTGTCGGCTTGCAAAATGCTGACCGCAAGTGGCGAGTAGCGACCCGTGGCTCGGCAGGAATCTTGAAGAATGACAAGGGCCAGGGGATTTTATAGACGACGATGAGGTAGTCACGGTCTCCGGCTTAGTTCTACATTTTCGAAGTTTTTTGGAAACTTAAAAATGTGCGGGTATTATGATAAGCCCGGAATCCGCGACCTGTCCGCTTAGCTTTCCAGACCGGGCGGCTTGATTATTCAAGTCGCCAAGCCTCCCAAGCTGGGCGGTCTCCATGTCAGGCCGCTGCCAACGCCGACCCTACTCAGCGACAAGGCCCAAGGACCCAGCCATCAGCTCGCCAGGAGGAATCCGTCAGGCCGCGCGGCTTCCCTCTTTTCTTGTTTTCTTTCTCTTTTGCTTCCCCTCACCTCTGCCCAGTTCTCTTGTACCCCGGGCAGCCGATAACTTTAGCCCTGCCCACTTGGGCAGGCCCCCGAGCCTATAAATAGGGGGATGGTGCACTCCCCAAGACACGCTGACTTGTATCTAGGAGCTCGCCTGTTAAGAGCTGCAGTCTCAAGTCTAGTGTTTTGCGGCTTGTAGTCCTACCGGCTTCCTCTTTTCTTCCTTTTTGTAACTGTTTCTCATTTTAAGTAAAGGAAAGCCCGCCGCAAGAGTGGCATTTAAGCCGCGGCGGGCGAACTCTGCTGTTGCCGCTGCCAGCGGCCTCTTTTCCTGCCCTTTAGCTGCGACCGCTAGTAACCGATTGGTCGACGGTCTCCTCCTTTCCTCTCTATTCCCCTGTGTTCGAACCGTTAGCTGGTGGTGCCCGACTCCCTGTCCGTTTTCGTGATCAACAATAGGGTGTTTAATAAATCCACTTCAAAAATTGAGGAATCTGTTCATGTTACTTTTGTTGAGGCTAACATGTTTTACAAGGAGAACGAAGTTTCTACCAATAACATTTTGCAGGTACCTCACTTATGTGAGAGATTGGATGATCTAAACCTCACCTAAGAGGTTCCATCACATCCTTCTCCACAAGTTGAAGAAGTAAGTGAAGAAGATAGTTTGGAAGTGGCTGAACATCCTCCAACAGCAAATATAATTCCACAAGCTGTTGCTCAACCAACTCCTTCCACTGATCTTGTCACACTTAGAGATCACCCTATATCTCAAGTGATTGGAGACATTTTAGTTGGTGTGCAAACAAGTGATCAACTCAACAATGATGTGATGCATGCTTGTTTCATTTCTCAACTTGATCCCCATTCCATCAAAGATGCAGAGCAAGATCCCCACTGGATCATTGCAATGAAAGAGGAGCTCAATTAGTTTGAGAGGTGCAGAGTTTGGGATTTGGTTCCTAGTACCAAAGACTATCTAGTCATTGGAACCAAATGGGTCTTCAAAAACAAACTGTATGCTGAAGGAACTATTATAAGGAACAAAGCAAGGCTAGTAGTTAAACGCTATTCACAGGAGGAAGGAATAGACTATGATCAGTCCTTTGCTCCAGTGGCAAGGCTTGAGGCTATAAGAATTTTCTTAGCCTTTACTGCCTATACAAGATTCAAAGTCTATCAAATGGATGTAAAGAGTGCTTTCCTAAATGGAGAATTAAAAGAAGAAGTATATGTGGTGCAACCACCAGGTTTTATCTCTCCAAGTCATCTTTCTTATGTCTTTAGATTGCATAAAGCTCTCTATGGTTTAAAGCAAGCTTCAAGAGCTTGGTATGAGACCTTAGCTAGCTTTCTTGTAGAGCATAAGTTTTTCAGGGACATAGTAGATAAGACTCTTTTTATTAGACATTATAAAAATAAAATTTTGTTAGTTAAAATATATGTAGATGATATTATTTTTGGCTCTACTAATCTCAAACTATACAAAAGATTTTCTGATCTAATGCATTCAAAGTTTGAGATGAGTAGCATGGGTGAACTTTCATACTTCCTTGGTCTCCAAGTGAAGCAATCACTTGATGGTATCTTCATCTCCCAATCCAAGTATGCTAAGGAGCTTATTAAAAGGTTTGGGATGTGTGATGTCTCAACAATGAAAATACCTATGGCTGCTAATACTATGATTGATTCTGATGAACATGGTAATCCTGTTGATCAAAAAACTTATAGGGCTATTGTTGGGTCTCTATTATATCTCACAACAAGTAGGCCTGACATAATGTTTGCCACATGTATTTATTCTAGGTTCCAACTTAACCCTAAAGAATCTCACTGTATTTTATTAAAGAGGATTTTGAGATATATAAAGGGTTGTCCAAATCTAGGACTTCTATATCCATCAGAGTCAGAATTTCATTTAACTGGACTTTCGGATGCTGACTATGCTGGATGTAGAGTGGACATGAAGAACACATCAGGAACTTGCCAGTTTCTTGGTGATAGGCTTGTGTCCTGGTTTTGTAATAAGCAAATCTCTGTGTCCACATCAACTACTGAAGCTGAATACATAGCAGCTAGCAGCTGTTGTTTACAGATTTTGTGGATACAAAATCAATTGCTGGATTATGATATCAACTTAGATAATTTAACTATATTTTGTGATAGTACAAGTGCAATATCTATTGCACAAAGTCCATTGCATCGTAGTAGGACAAAGCATATGGAAATTAGACATTATTTCAATAGAGATTGTGTAGACAAAAAGAAAATTAATCTTGTCTTTATCTCTACTAATTTATAAAGAGCAGACATCTTCACCATGCCATTGGATGAGAAGAAACATCTGTTCTTCTTAAATCAGCTAGATATGATAAATGGGGTAGATTCAACTTAATTTTTGTCTATGGTCGACGATTTGGCACAGTTCATCGAACGGAGATCGACAATCTGTGAAATCTTCGTGAAGAGCTCATCGAACGGAGATCGACGAACACTTCTTAGTGAAACAGATTTCGTCTAGCGGAGATCCATGATTTTGCTTCAAAAAAATTTTCGTCAACCTGAGAACGACGAAAAGTTTTCCCTCTTCTGACTGAGATTGACGATATTATTTATTCATGGAATTTTTCGTCGACCTGAGAACAAAGATTGTTTATGTTTCGCAAGACAGTGCTCGACGCTTCATATTCTGAAAACCTTATAACTAGGTTTTCATCTGTTAGAAATGAACAAAAACAAGTCGGAAGTGGAACAAAAACAAACCAGAAGTGGTTTTAACAGAAACTTTATAATCTGAAAAAAATATCTTTTACAAAGGTATGACCTCCCTTATATAGAATGGAGGAGAGAAGAGAGAATACAAATAATAGATGTGGGACTAAAAATTTACATGACACAAGCGGACTATACAGACACAAACCGCAAAAGCCGCTCAGTTAGACAGACGGGCTAACTGCTCGGCTACTGCTAGAGAGAGAGAGAGAGATCGCTATGGGAGACCGCTAGACCGCCCGGTATCCAATTCGCAAGAGTCAAACCGCCAGACCGCTTGGACCTCAGACATCAACCCACAACAACCAAACCGTTGAAGGGTAACCGCAAAACCGCGCGGTCATCAACCCGCCAAGCCAGACCGCCAGACCGCCCGGTCACCAACTTCAACACTCCCCCTCAAGCTGGAGCATATATATCGATCATGCCCAACTTGTCACAAATATGAAGAAACGAGGCAGAAACTGGCTTGGTGAAGATGTCAGCCAGCTCTTTATCAGAAGTGACGAAGGGAGTGCAAATTTGTTCCTTCAGAATCTCTTCACAAATGAAATGACAGTCGACCTTAATGTGCTTGGTTATTTCATGGAAGACTGGATTTTTGGAGATGTATATGGCAGCCTTGTTATCACAGAACATAGGTAGAGGATGGTTGTACACCTCTCCTAAATCCAGCAGGAGAGCCGGTAGCCACTTTAACTCACAAGTGGTCGATACCATACTACGATATTCTGCTTCAGCACTGGACCTAGAAACAACCGACTTCTTCTTGCTCTTCCAGCTCACCGGATTTCCCCCAACAAAGGTGCAGAAACCCAAGGTTGACTTGCGATCCCCTTTATCATCAGCGTAACTCGCATCTGAGTATGCTTCAACCCTCAGATGACCATTCTTTTGAAAGAGTAATCCTTTCCCAGGCGCTGCTTTGACATATTCCAAGATCCGCAAGGCTGATTGAAGATGACACTCCCGAGGAGCTTGCATAAACTGGCTCACCTTACCAACAGCATAGGAGATGTCGGGTCTGGTTATCGTGAGATAAATGATTTTTCCCACCAGACGCCAGTACCTTGAAATATCGGATAGAAGAGGCGAGTCATCTGTCCAAATTTTGTCTTCTCCAGTAGTCATAGGACAACGGGCAGGTTTAGCACCTGTCAATACTGCCTCCTTTAAAAGATCAAGGGCATACTTCCTTTGGGAAAGAACCATGGAGTTGGGCTTCCTTGAGATTTCAATCCCCAGAAAGTACTTTGTAGATCCCATATCCTTTGTGACCAGGTGTTGACGGAGGTGTTTCTTTGTCAACGTTACCCCCTCCTGGTCATCGCCAGTAAGAATAATTTCATCGACATAAACCGCAAGAACAACCATACCAGAGGCGGTTTTCCGAACAAATAAGGAGTGATCGGCCGAGCTTCTTGTAAAACCAATGGCCGCAACAATGCCGCTAAACTTGTCAAACCAGGCACGTGGACTTTGCTTGAGGCCATAAATAGCCTTCTTCAGCCGGCATACACGTGTCTCCCCCTGAGCAACATACGCCAGAGGTTGCTCCATATAAACATCTTCCTGTAGATCACCATAGAGGAAAGTATTCTTAACATCAAGTTGTGAAATTGGCCAGTCCCGGTTGACAGCCACAGAGAGAAGGACCCATATGGTGCTGAGACGAGCAACGAGAGAGAATGTATCGAAATAATCTACACCAAAGGTCTGAGTGAATCCTTTAGCCACCAGGCGGGCTTTTTAGCGATCCACACTGCCATTGGGGAGGAATTTCACCACAAAAACCCAGCGATAGCTAACAACATCTGTGCCAATAGGAGGAGGAACAAGATTCCAGGTACCCTGTTCAGTGAGAGTAGCGATTTCTTCATCCATGGCAGCTTTCCAATGCGGAAGGGTAAGAGCTTCCTGATAGGAACGGGGGGTGGAAGTAGAAGAGATAGCCAGAGCAAAGTCCCTGCAAGCAGGCGTCAGACGATCATAGGAAACAACAGCAGTAAGAGGATGCTTGGTACAAGCCCGAACCCCTTTGCGAAGGGCAATGGGGAGGTCCAAGTCAGCAGGTACCCCAGTATCCGGAGCATCCGTGGTGGAGAAAGCTGGCCCGAGAGAAGAGAGCGAAGACATCGAAGAGGAGGAAGGTGGAGAAGGCGAAGCGGGGTAAGATGGTGGAGATAGTGGAGATGGTGGAGATGGTGGAGAAGGCGGAACAGTAGTAGGAGGCGAGGGAATATGGGGGTTGGTGAGAGAAGGAGGAGTAGCAGGAGTAGAGGAAGAAGCGGAAGAGAAGTAAGATTCATTTTCAAAGAAGGTAACATTCGTAGAGACAAATTGTTTGTGGGTGACGGGGTCAAAGCAACAATAACCTTTCTGAGTGGGAGAGTAGCCCAGAAAGATACATTTGGTGGACCGAGTGGAGAGTTTGTCGCGGGTGGTAGAGGGAGAATGCACAAATGCGGTGCATCCAAAGATACAGAGAGGAAGAGGAAAGGTTTCTTTGCCCGGATAGAGAATGGAGAAAGGAGTTTGACCATGGAGAACGGTGGAGGGAATGCGATTGATGAGATAGCAAGCGATGAGAACAGCATAGCCCCAGTAGGAGCGAGGGACATGCATTTGCGTAAGCAGAGTGCGAGCGACATCAAGGAGGTGACGGTTTTTGCGTTCTGCCACTCCATTTTGATAGGAGGAGTAAACGCAACTGGTTTGATGAATAATCCCATATTGCATACAAAAGGAGGAAAATGCTTGACTAAGATACTCTTTTGCGTTATCTGAGCGTAAGATTTTAATGGAAACGCCAAACTTAGTTTGAATTGAATGATAAAAGGATGTCCATATATCAAAAAGTTCAGAACTGTCTCGTAAGAGATAGACCCAAGTACAGCGAGAAAAGTCATCAATGAACGTAACAAAGTAAGAACTACCCCGCCCAATGGTACGTGTATGAGCAGGACCCCAGATGTCAGAGTGAACAAGATCAAACGGACGGGTGTATCCACGAGCTTGATTTGGAGGAAAGGAAGAGCGGTGATGCTTGCCAAGTTGACATGCGTCACAATTAAGAGGAGGATGTTGGGAAGCGAGGTAGGGGAGAAGTTGGCGAAGAAGGCGAGGGGGGGCATGACCAAGGCGAAGATGCCATTGGAGAAGATCTGTAGAGGATGAGGAGAAGGCAGATAGAGCAGAGACGTTGTCGAGGAAGTAGAGGCCGCCACTCTCAGTCCCAGTAACAATCGTCCGTTGAGAGGCTGGATCCTGAAAAGAACAAGAGGTAGTAGTGAATGTGACGGAGCACTGTAGTTGCTTGCATAAAGAGGTAACCGATAATAAATTGCAAGGAAACTGGGGCACATAGTGGGTATCTGCAAGGCAGAGAGACGGAGTGACTTGAACCATGCCCGTCCCATTGACCGGGGAGGGAGAACCATCCGCAACGATGATAGGGGGAAACCGATCATGTGTGTCTAGATGAGAGAAACATTGAGGATTGCCTGTCATATGATTTGTAGCACCAGAATCGATCAACCATCGTCCGCGAGTAACAGTGTGGGCACTACCAGAAGAGATGGCCACCGAGGCGGACAGCTCGGAGGAAGTGGAATCCATTGAAGAGAGACGACGAGAGAACAGCAAGCCGCGGCGGCTAAAACAAGTCACAAGCTGGTCGGACAGAAGCAGGTCGCGCGGCTAGGAAAGCCGCAGGCAGGAGAAACCAAGTCGGACGATTAAAGAGAGGCCGCAACGACTAGTTAGCATGAGCGGGTAGAAGAAAACAGGTCGATGCGACTACTAAACAGGTCGCAGCGACTAAGAGGAGCAGCGAGAGAAGAGAAGCAATGAGAAACAAGCCGCACGAACAGGGCAGCGTTCAGAAGAGAAGGCAAGCCGCGAAGACAGGTCGTGGGAAGCAGAAACAAGCCGAGAATCAAGTGGAGTGAAAGAAGTCGAGCGGCTAGAAGGTAGCCCGCGCGAACAGAAGTAGAAGATGAATCAGGAGGAAAAGATCATTTCCTCTGAATCAGAAGAAGCTGAATCAGAAGAAGAAGTCGAGCGGCTAGAAGGTAGGTCGCGGGAAGCTGAATCAGAAGGAGAAGCTGAATCATCATGCTCCATCCCGCACTTTCTGTTCTCTTGCTCTCTCTTTTGTTTTTGCAGGAAAACCTATGGCGATTCCAGCGCTCTCACTCTCAAGCATGAAATTCAACACCGGCTTCAACTTCGATTTTGACTCTTTCTCTCACACTGATGAAATCTTAATCAAAATACTACAATTGTGTGAGGAACAGAAACTAAAGAAACTTATGATCACAATAATTAAGATACCAGGAAATGAAATCAGAGAATGGGTTTTTACTTCAACAGCTCCTGATGCAAATACTATGACTGGCACCATTTGCGACAATCATGTCACTCTAACTCCTGCAGTTTTAACTGAAATTTTTGATTTGGCTACTGGAGAAGATGATATTGAATTAGATAATGATGAATATGAGAATATGCTGAGTATAATGGGTCACTCTAAAGGAAACCCCAATAAGTTATTGAGAAAGAATTTATCTGTTCAATATAATTTTCTGGCTGACATTGTTGGCAGGGTGTTGTTGGGCAAGCATACTGCCCATGACTATATCACCAGGCACCGGTTTTTGGTGATGTGTGCTCTGGTTGACAAGAAATCAGAAAACTGGGGAAAGATTTTGTTTGAGTTGATCAAGAAGAAAAACACAAAGAAAGAGGTGTGCTTTGGGAGGATTCTAGGAATCTTCCTCCAGGAAAAGGCACCAGAATTATTGGTTTCCCAACTAATATTCATCAATGCTTCAATGAGGATCACCTCTGCCTTATTTGGCAGATGGGAGAGGACCATTCCAAAGCCATCCAGGGCCTCCTCTTCCTCCAGGACTTCTGAGAACACAAGGGCAGTTATAGCCTCTCCACCACCTCTATAAGAAATTCCTCAATCCACTAGCATCCCTTCTCCTCCTCTACAACAACAACAACAACCACTTTCACCTCTCTCTCAACCATCACCTCCACATTCTCCCACCATCATTCATGAGGAAATTCCATCTCCACCTCCTCAATCTCCATCTCAAACTCATGTTTCTGACATACCAACTACCTCCTCTTAGCCTACTTTCAATCTACTATCTCCTCCTCCACCATCTCCACATCACTCTCCAGTTAAGGGACCCACCTCCACACCCACTACCATAGTTCCTACTTCTACAGCTGACATTCCATCCATTCCCCCTTCCACATTTCCAGAATACACCCACACAGACTTCTCTCACGCCTTCTCTGTATGTTCAAACTGCAGACATCACACCCCTTACACCTCCTCTGCTCCTGAACCCTCTACCTCAATTTCTCTGATATAGCAAAAGAACTTCTTGCTTTCATCTTGAAAGATGGGGTTGGACCTGATTTACTCTAGGGGGGGTGGTGAAAAGAGTAATTAAAGATCTTTTTGCTGTTTTACAAATTATCAGAGTAATAAAAAGGTGATAACAAAATTAACAGAGAAACGATAATCTAAGCTAAACTACCACAACAAAACTAGCCTAATCTATCATAGGCACAACAAGAACAATAAGAAAAAGGGCAACCAGACAATACTAGAAGTTTTATAGTGGTTCCCTAACCTGGGTACATCCACTCTTCTACCACCCTGGTAGAAATCCACTAGCAGGTTTTGATCAGGTGACTGCCAACAATGAGCTTTTGATTAGGTGCTCAAAAACCAAAATAAACTTTTGAAGGGAGTTAATAAACCCTTTATACAGAGGGGGAGAGAGATTGATGGTGTCTTCTCTTTCACTATTCAACAAAGAAGACAAGTGGATTTGCTGTTGTCAAGAACTCCTTTCAATATCACTTGGAGTCTTGCACAGGGTGTAGTTCTTCAGTCTCCAGCCGTGACTTGAAAATGTTGATCCAGGAACTTCTAACTAATATAAAGATGTCCTTGAAGAATCCTGGAGTGAAGGTTGAAGAAGACTCTTGATTTATGATGATTGTTCTTCTTCTTCTTCAGCAAAGTCAAGGATAAAACAAACTGTTTTCTGTACAGAGAAGGTTCAGAATGTTGTTGCAGTAGACCTTCTCTGTCTCTGTATTCCTTGTGTTGTGTATATAGACTGTAAAGAAAAACTCTTTTATATCTTTAGTAGATTTATCCTTTGAATTTTGAATTCCATTGCATTGAATGCTGACTGCCTGGAGAATGAAATACGGCTAGAGAATAATTTCATTAATGAGTTTCCCCAACTGTCCCTTTAAAAAAAGCAAGTAATTAACCTGTTGATGACCATAATCATTGCTGTCACAAATGGCTATATTCCGAGAATATAAGCATTAATTACTCAGGAATTACTGCAAGAGAATAAGGACAGAATGAAGAAGATTCTAAGTCTGGAACTGCACAGAAATCGTCGAGCAGAGTACAGATTTCGTCGACTTGAGAACAAAGTTCGTCGAGCTGAGAAATCATGTTTGTCGACCAGAGAAAGTTTGTTCGTCGACCTGAGAATGAAGTTCGTCGACCTGAGATCAGCTAACTGCATTCTGTGAAAAGCATCTCAATTCTGTGGTCCAAGTTCGTCGAGCTGATAATCTATCTTCGTCGATTTGAGTTCAGGGAAAGTATTTTGGACATAATGTGTTAAATTCGAACTTATAGAGTTCGTCAACCTGAGCTCGAATATCGTCGAGCACAACTCAGAGAATTTACTCTGAGTTCGTCGAGCGGAGCATGACTTTCGTCGAGCTGAGTTCGACGAACGTCGAACTTACTTCCTAAACTTGATTTTCTTCTAGGTCTTGAGTCTTCTGCAGTCTGCTGTTGGCTAGTCCATGTAGCGTTGAATCTAAGGACTTAGCCTAAACTCTAGGACACACAAACATGACCGCGACTATACATGGTGGGTCAATCATCCTAGTTAGTGAACCTAGCCCAAATCTAACTAGGGATCTAACAATCTCCCCCTATTTGGGTGAGGTCACTAATACAAATGAAATAAAGACATTCATAAAGTAGAAAAAATATGTCTGGCAGAAAAATTGAAATATGCAGCAGATATTTACATAGTAGCTTTATGACAGTATATAAATAAAGAGTTCTGACCAACAAAAACTAAACAAAATATATCCTTTCTTTTTCTTCAACTTCTCCTTTTGCTTGTTATCTTTCTCCTGGTCAGCAGGCTGTGTAAACTTGATTTCTCTATTGGGATTAGCTGCTTGCCTCTTGGACATGGTCAAATCAGCACTCCAATTATATTAAGAGAAGTAGCTCTGGACACAACAACCTCTGGATGTGGATTCATGTAAACATCTACATTAAAGAATTTATTAGCTTTTTCATACCTTTTTAATCCTTCCTTTCTGTATTTAGACATTATTGAATACTGGGATGGATCTTTCCCTTCATCTTTAGCTTTATTGATCATTGAAAGTCCAACAAGTTCCTGTAACCTGACCATTCTAGAAGTTGTCTTAGTTTCCGGATCCACAAATGGTATGGGTGGAGACTCTGGCCTTTTAGGACTATCAACTTTTTGTGTTTCAGGAGCTTGCTGTTGCTGTTGCTGTTGTTGATGTTGCTGTTGCTGATGTTGCCCTGCTGGAGGAATACCTCTGCTGGCTGCTTCCTTGAGGTGTTGAGGATCTACCATGATGTCTATGATAGGTTTGAGCATAAGAGGTAGACCTCTTAGAAGTGATACCTGAAGAACCAACAGCAGGTGGAGGAGGAGAAGGACCTCTTCTATTTCTTTGAGCAGGGGAAGGAGAGTACCTCCTGCTTTTTTAATAGCTTTTTGTTCATTTTTAGAAAGCAACATCCAAGCTGGCATCCCAGGATATGGAGTGATATTTTGTAGAATGTAGTATGGAGTGTCATGTGTGGGATTTGGTTTGGGAGCAGCAACTGGAGGAGCCTTTCTTTTCTTAAATACTTTCTTCTTGGCAGTAGGGCTATCCTCAGAATCATCATCATCATCTTTATCAGAAGAGGATCCCTGAGTATTATCATATAAGTCATCCAGAGCTTTCAGAAGATCTTTAGACATCTGCTTTTCAGCCTGAGGCTGTACTGGAGGTTCTGGAGCTTCTAGAACAACTTCAACTGTTTCAGCAACTGATAAATTTTCTGCTTCTATATCTGCCATGATTATCTCATCCAAATCAGGAAGAGGACTGTCATCCATCTTATATGTTGGAGCAGAGATAGTCTCTGTAGAAGAAATATCCTTGGGAGCTGATACTGTTTGAATCTCTGTAACTACAAAACTGTCCTTAAGTGTGGCAACTGTGAGACTTATTGGTGCAGTGTATGGTACAATGGCCAAAGAAGGCTTATAAGAAGAGCTGGGCAGATTGTTTCTGTTGGGTTTCTCTATAAGGATGGCACAACGCTTGTGCACGCAGCGGAAAAGAAAAACATCAAGAAAAACCCAAAGAGATGTGGATCGGGCCATGAACATTGAATCAAGAAGTTAGCAAACAAGTAGGCAAAAATTACCTCGGTGGCGTTGAGTCACAACTCAACGGAGATGCTCCAAACTTTGTGTTCCTGCTGGTGGCGAGTTGTACGTGGAATAATGTCCACGTTTCTGCAGAAGTCCACACGAGCGGGAGAACACCGGGCTTTCCGTCGCACGGAAGATCGGGAAGAACGATGACCGCACCTTGCTGTTCCACGGACTGCTAGGTCCGCGCCAGGAAGAGCAACACCAGCGACGATCGCCGGAAATGAGGAGGTCGACGGAGCGAACACGGCGGCGGCGGAACCCTTCCGTCGGCGGCGGGATTCGGGATCGGCGAACGGAAAGGCGGAACGGCTTCCGTCGTTTTCGATTCGATCGGCTGTCAAAAAGCATGTGTATCCCGAAAACCCTAAGTGTCCCTTTTATACCGAAGGCATAAAAGACTTAGGAAAATCGCTATCCGCAGTCCACCCAGAAATAGTGTTCAGAATCGGCGAGTATCAATCGACGAGAGTCGGCGAGAATCGGCGAGAATCGATCAGCGCGCATCACCATGGATCGGCGAGAATCAGAGTACAATACTCGACGATTCTCGCCGATCGTCGAGCCTCACTTGATGATACACGTCGAATCTCGTCGACCGTTGAGCCGTGGTCGACGATACTTGTCGAACTCGTCGATCGTCGAGAATCAGCATATTGATTCTCAACGATTCTCGTCGATCGGCGAGAATCAGAGAGACGATTCTCGCCGATCGGCGGGAATCAGAAAGACGATTCTCGATGAATGTTGTCGACCCTCGGACGACAATCCTTACCAGCCCTCCAAGGCAACATTTGCCCAACCCGATGATTCTTTAAGGCAACACCTTGCCCATAACCCCATTCAGATCGGTGATTGGCAACCTTTACCAACACAGTCAATTATCCAACTTCTCCACATCTCTTATGTGCGACCCTGCAGGCCCATATCGCGTTGGCAGTGAGATTACATGTTTGATCACTTCCAGATCATAATGGTAACTCCAACAGACTCCCACTTGATCTCGAAAGTATCAAAGCAAAAACCTCACAAACAATGAGCGGCATCTAGCAATGCATCATTGCTCCCCAAGCAATAAGAGTTTATAACTCATAAGCCTTTATGACCAATGTATCAGCGTTGTCTTTGTCCCTTTGTCCCTTACATCCGAAAAGAACTAGAGGCATGGACCGTGTCACCCTCGTAATAGCTCAATCCAAGTTTTCTTGATCCAGGACGGACTTCCAGAGAATGGTGAGTCCAATATCACATATTGACTCAACCAAGCATGGTCATGCATTTCTCAGTCCAGTTCCATCAAGGGGCCCATGGATGCAACTCCTGTTATACAGGAGGACAAATCCCATATCTGCTCACACACAAACACCCAAATGATTCGTAACATGCCCAACAACCACCCTTATCATCATCCTTTCTCAAGGAAGACTTTAGATGGCATCAAAACACGCTCTTCCTCACTTGATGAATGCTGTGACTTCAGGTCAAAGGACCACAACACCATTATCAATTGAGACCTACTCGTGACACGATTGGATGACAATCCACAGAGTAGTCTCAGGTTGGGTCTGTCCAGTACAACTTGTTCACTAACAAGTACCCACGTGATGACTTGATATCACAATATCATGACCTGTGAGAACCGGTCATCAGTCAACATACGTGCTAGTCTTCATGTACCATCATCACCCTTAGCTTCTATGATGATACTCGACCAGGGACCTTTAAGAATGAAGCTTCAAATAAATCATAGGCTCTCACATTCAAGTCACGTACTTGATGTCCCATGGAAGCGAACATTCTAAGGGTATCTATTATGTTAACATTTAACTATCATATAGAAAAAGACATAATAAAAGAACTTGCCATTAATTGTAAAAGAAAAACTTAGGTACAATGTTCATCATATGAACAAATAGCCAACAAAATACAAGATTACATGCAACCCACAAGATTCTCGCTAGAGTTGATCATTTAGGTATCGTATACCCATCGATCTAGTATGACCATCATGCTTTCTCTACGCGAGAGGCTTTGTCAGTGGATCCGCAATATTCTTCTCAGTCGGCACTCTGCAAATGTTCACATCTCCTCGTTCGACAATCTCACGAATAAGATGAAAACGCCGAAGTATATGCTTGGAGCGCTGATGCGATCTAGGTTCCTTAGATTGTGCAATTGCACCATTGTTATCACAGTAGAGAACTACGAGACCAACAATGCTAGGAACTACATCAAGCTCGCCGATGAATTTCCTAATCCATACAGCCTCCTTCGCCGCATTAGCTGCTGCGATATACTCGGCCTCTGTTGTAGAATCAGCAACTGTCTCTTGCTTGGAACTCTTCCAGCTCACAGCTCCTCCATTCAGGCAAAACACAAAACCTGACTGAGACTTGGAGTCATCTCTATCAGTTTGGAAGCTAGCATCCGTGTAACCACTTACAATGAGCTCTTCCTCTCCACCATATACCAAGAACACGTCCTTAGTTCTTCTCAAGTACTTCAGGACATTCTTGACTGCAATCCAGTGACACTCACCGGGGTCTGACTGATACCTGCTAGTCATGCTCAAAGCAAAGGAGACATCGGGTCGAGTACATAACATCGCGTACATGATTGGTCCAATTGCCGAAGCATATGGAATCAACTTCATGCGGTCCTTATCTTCACAAGACTTTGGACACTGGTCCTTAGAGAGATTCACACCATAAGACATGGGCAAAAATCCTTTCTTGGACTCAAGCATGTTGAACCGCTTCAACACCTTTTCGATGTACGTACTCTGGGTCAAACCTAGCAACTTCTTCGATCTATCTCTATAGATCTTAATACCGAGTATGTAAGTCGCTTTACCCAAATCCTTCATTGAAAAGCAGTTCCCTAGGTTGTTCTTAACAACTTTCAGGGTAGGAATGTCATTCCCAATCAACAGTATGTCATCTAAATACAATATCAGGAAGACAACAATGTTCCCACTGATTCGCTTGTAAACACAAGGCTCATCTTCATTCTTGATGAAACCAAACTCTTTGATTTTCTCATCAAAACGAAGATTCCAACTTTGAGAGGCCTGTTTCAGTCCATAAATGGACTTATTCAGCTTGCATATTTTAGTGGCTTCATCTGGGGATACAAAACCCTCGGGTTGTGTCATATACACTTCCTCAAGGAGGTTTCCATTAAGGAAAGCCATTTTGACATCCATCTGCCAGATCTCGTAGTCATAGTACCCAGCAATAGCAAGCAATATCCTAATGGACTTCACCATAGCAACAGGGGAAAAGGTCTCATCATAGTCAATACCATGAATTTGCTTGAAACCCTTAGCCACCAGTCGCCCTTTGAATGTCTGTACATTCCCATCCATGTCGGTCTTCTTCTTGAAGACCCACTTGCACCCTATGGGTCGTACCCCTTCAGGTGGTTCCACCAAGTTCCAAACTTGGTTTGCATACATGGAGTCCATTTCGGATTTCATATCCTCAAGCCATTTGTTGGAGTCCGGTCCACTCATAGCCTCTTGGTAGGTTGCTGGTTCATCATCATGATCCATAAGCAACACATTACCTATTTGAGACACAAGAAATCCATATCTCTCAGGCTCAAACCACGGTCTACCAGATCTACGTAGGACTTGTGTTCCCTGAGCAGGTTCTCTAGCTACAACATCTTGTAGTCCTGTCTTAGAATCCAATTCCGGTTCATTCATTACATGTGGTTCTTGAACTTCTTCAAGCTCTACCTTTTCAGTCTTTCTTGATAAGAACTCTTTCTCCAAGAAGACACCAGTCCTTGCGACAAACACTTTGCCCTCAGACGGTAGGTAAAAGTAATACCATTTCGTTTCCTTAGGATATCCCACCAGATAACATTTATCTGATTTGGGTTCCAGCTTGTCAGGCATTTGACGTCTCACGTATGCCTCACAGCCCCAAATTTTAATGAACGACATACTAGGACGCTTCCCAATCCATATCTCATATGGTGTCTTCAGAACCGTTTTCGTTGGAGCCCGATTCAATGTCATTGCAGCAGTCTCTAAAGCAAAACCCCAAAAGGAAACAGGCAAGTCTGCATGACTCATCATCGAACGTACCATGTCTAACAGAGTATGATTTCTCCTCTCAGACACACCATTATGTTGTGGTGTTCTAGGTGGAGTGAGCTGTGATACAATACCACACTCTTTCAGATGATCACGGAACTCATGACTCAGGTATTCGCCACCTCGATCAGATCGGAGTGCTTTAACCCTTTTACCCAACTGGTTTTCTACTTCATTCTTGAACTCTTTGAACTTTTCAAAGGTCTCGGATTTGCACTTCATAAGATACACATATCCGTATCTACTGAAATCATCAGTAAATGTAACAAAGTAGAAATACCCACCTCTAGCCATGGAACTCATGGGTCCGCATACATCACTATGTGCAACACCCAAGAGATCCTCAGCCATCTCAGTATAACCAGTGAAAGGAGCTTTAGTCATCTTGCCTAACAAACAAGATTCGCATCGCTCAAATGATTCATAATCAAATGAGTCCAAAAGTCCATCTCTATGGAGCTTGGATATGCGCGTCTCGTTGATATGGCCCAGACGACAATGCCAGAGAAACGTAGGGTTCGAGTCATTTGTTCTTAGTCTTTTATTATTTTCTACATTACAGATCAGATGGTCCAAGTTCAAAACATTAAGACCATTAAACAATTGGGCTACAACATAACAAACATCATTCTTAAATATAGAACAACAATTGTTCTTAATTATAAAAGAAAATCCAATCATGTCCAAACATGAAATAGATATAATGTTTCTAGTTATGGCCGGAACAAAATAACAGTTATCAAGTTCTATTACAAGCCCACTGGGCAAAGAAAGACGGTAAACTCCTACGGCTACAGCAGCAACTCTTGCTCCATTGCCGACGCGGAGGTCCACCTCCCCTTTACTCATCAATCTTCTCCTTCTCAGTTCCTGCACATTTGTACAAATGTGAGAACCACATCCGGTATCCAATACCCAAGATGAAGGAGCAGAAAGGTTTTTCTCTATAACGTAAACATTTGAAGCGGAAGTCATACCTCCCCTCAATTTCTGCAGACCCTCAATGTATGAAGGAAAGTTCCTCCTCCAATGACCAGCCTTGCCACAGTGGTGGCATTTCCCTTCCTTCACCGTGCTTTTCTTTTTCATCAGTGCTGAAGACTTGGGCTCATGGTATGACTTAGGTCCCACCTTCGTCTTCTTGGAGCCCTTGGCTTTGCCCTTGCCCTTATTCACCATCAGTATGGGGCTGGCAGGCTTGGCCTTCTTCATGTTGATTTCGGCAGTTCTCAACATGCCTAGGAGTTCGGGTAGTGTCTTGTCTATTTCATTCATGTTGTAGTTCAAGACGAACTGCTCATAACTGTCCGGCAACGATTACAGGATCAGATCTGTGGCCAACTCTTGACCAAGAGGAAAACCCAGCCTTTCAAGGTTCTCTATATACCCAATCATCTTGAGAATGTGAGTCCCTACTGAGTCTCGAACTCCCATCTTGCACTGAAACAACGCTTTAGTGATGTCGAACCTCTCTTGACGAGCCTGCCCTTGAAACATTTTCTTGAGATGCTCGTCAATCTCCTTGCACCCCATGTTCTCATGTTGCTTCTGGAGCTCAGAGTTCATAGTGGCAAGCATAAGGCATTCGACATCCAAAGCATCGTCAGTATACTTCTTATAAGTATCCTTCTCAGCACGGGAAGAGTTCCCGGTCGGCACCTCGGGGGCTTCTTCTTCCAAGACATAGAGCTTTCGCTCCTGCCTGAGAACAATTCTCAGGTTCCTGTACCAGTCCATGTAATTTGTCCCACTGAGCTTATCCTTCTCAAGGATGGCTCTCAGAGACAACGTGGAGTGTGAAACACTTGCCATGGAATTCTACAAGAATTTATGCAGAATAAAATCAATACCAAAATTTCAAATACAATTATTTTAATTTGGACTTCAATTAAAATACTCCCTCTATTTTGTTCGAAATGATAGCCCTCACTAACAATTCGGAGAGTTCATGCGAGCTACTCTCTTAGTGGACAAGATCCGTATTTCACCAACACTATGAGTCCGCTTTGGCGTTCCTCTCACGATGCGGTTATTTAGGTAGGAAACGCTTGCCAATTGCATCCTCATGCAATTCTTGTATGGTTGGTGAATAACTCCTTATTAGCATCCATCATATGGTGCATGCCAACCCTATGCCTCTAGGCACTCAACCTTTGAGGTCACCTAGTTAAGATGGACCCGATGTCGACAGTGGGATATCACAATTATCCGCTCGCACCCTTACCAAGATAGATTAATGCACCTTGCTTTGGCAAGCCCACACTTCATCGATCGAGGCAGGAAGAGTGTCATCCATCGGAAGGCATCCGAATACTTAATATTTGATGAAGGGATTTTCAATTATAGGTTAACAATTAACCATGATCAACATTTGATCAATGTGCACATCCAAAGAAAAACAATTCTCCTAAAACCACATGCATCCCTTATGTGCACATCCTAACACCATCAACAATTGATAGAAGGAAGGGCTAAATCTGAACATCCGGAAACTTCCAAATCCTCTGATTTACATGCATTGGACAAAGGCAAAGACAACTCAAATTAGAGCAGTAGACAAGCTCATCTCTCTATGTTGGATTCAAAATCCAAAACATACTCGAGGGATGGTTACTGCTAAGGAGACAACAATTTCTAACAATTAGAAATTCCCCGCAATTCCAGAGGTTCTTGGCGGGGAACGAAGACTAAATCTAGACATTTAGAACACTTCAAAATCCCTAGGTTTACACGCACTAGAATAACAAAACTTCCAAAACAACAATCATGGCCGCAACCTCCCTCTGATACCACTGTTGGGTTTCTCTATAAGGATGGCACAACGCTTGTGCACGCAGCAGAAAAGAAAAACATCAAGAAAAACCCAAAGAGATGTGGATCGGGCCATGAACGTTGAATCAAGAAGTTAGCAAACAAGTGGGCAAAAATTACCTCGGTGGCGTTGAGTCACAACTCAACGGAGGTGCTCCAAACTTTGTGTTCCTGCTGGTGGCGAGTTGTACGTGGAATAATATCCACGTTTCTGCAGAAGTCCACACGAGGGGGAGAACACCGGGCTTTCCGTCGCACGGAAGATCGGGAAGAACGATGACCGCACCTTGTTGTTCCACGGACTGCTAGGTCCGCGCCAGGAAGAGCAACACCAGCGACGATCGCCGGAAATGAGGAGGTCGACGGAGCGAACACGGCGGCGGCGGAACCCTTCCGTCGGCGCCGGGATTCGGGATCGGCGAACGGAAAGGCGGAACGGCTTCCGTCGTTTTCGATTCGATCGGCTGTCAAAAAGCATGTGTATCCCGAAAACCCTAAGTGTCCCTTTTATACCGAAGGCATAAAAGACTTAGGAAAATCGCTATCCGCAGACCACCCAGAAATAGGGTTCAGAATCGGCGAGTATCAATCGGCGAGAGTCTGCGAGAATCGGCGAGAATCGATCAGCGAGCATCACCATGGATTGGCGAGCATCAGAGTACAATACTCGACGATTCTCGCCGATCGTCGAGCCTCACTTGATGATACACATCGAATCTCGTCGACCGTCGAGCCGCGGTCGACGATACTTGTCGAACTCGTCGATCGTCGAGAATCAGCATATTGATTCTCGACGATTCTCGTCGATCGGCGAGAATCAGAGAGACGATTCTCGCCGATCGGCGGGAATCAGAAAGACGATTCTCGATGAATGTTGTCGACCCTCGGACGACAATCCTTACCAGCCCTCCAAGGCAACATTTGCCCAACCCGATGATTATTTAAGGCAACACCTTGCCCACAACCCCATTCAGATCGGTGATTGGCAACCTTTACCAACACAGTCAATCATCCAACTTCTCCACATCTCTTATGTGCGACCCTGCAGGCCCATATCGCGTTGGTAGTGAGATTACATGTTTGATCACTTCCAGATCACAATGGTAACTCCAACAGTTTCTATAGACAAGATTGAATAAATCTAATAAAGAATGCATACTAACTGTTGGAGTTATAATATAATCACCATCAGTTTCAATTTCAGCTATAACTGGCTCATCCATATCTGTATCTGAATCAATTAAATCTATTATATCAATAGGAGTGGCTGTTTCCTCTAAAGAATCATCAGACATTATTTCATCTGTTGCTGCTTCAGCTGCTGCTTCTGCTGTTACTGTTGCTACTTCTGCTGCTGCTGCTGGAGCTTCTTCATCATGGAGCATCTCCCCCTGACTGGTTTCAGGGGGTCCTGAAGCAAGTCCCCCAGAAGAAGTGACAGGGGATAAAGTAGCAATTTTGGCAGAGAGAGTATTGATGGAAGCAGTGAGAGGCGCTAGAGCATCATCTAGAAGTTTATTAAAGGTGGGAGAGATGAATGCTAACAAATCTTTAGCAATGTCAGAGAAGTTAAGATAGAGGGATTCTGGAGCAGTGGAGGAGTATGGATTGTGATGACCACAATTTGAACAGACAGAAAATGCACTGGACATATCTGTGTGTGTACTCTGGTACAGTAGATGGAATGTCAGTTTGAATGAGAAGAGGGAAGGGGATAGAGGGAGTTGCAGTTATAGAGAGGGGAATTGTTGTCATGGTGGAGGAGGTGTGTTCCTGATGTGGAGATGGTGGAGGAAATAATAGATTGAAGGTGCGGGAGGAGATAAATGTGTCAGGGTGTGTGGCAGTTAAATGAGGTGGAAGTGGAGGTTGAGGTGGAGTGTTGTGCTCAGGAGATGGAGCTGGAGTTGATGTTGGTGTGGGTTGATGTTGTTGGTAAGTTGGTGAGGTAGGAACTAGAGAGTAAACTGGTGATCGAGTTGGTGTGGGTAGATGAATTTGATGTTGTTGTTGTTGAGGTAGAGGAGAAGTAATGGTGGAGGAGGATGGAACTTCTTCTAGAGGTGGAGGAGCGGCTGTGATGGCCCTGGTGCTCTCAGAAGTTCTTGAAGATGAGGAACCCTTGGATGGATTTGCGATTCTCCTCTCCCATCTGCCAAACAGGGCAGAGGT
Organism: Platanthera guangdongensis; assembly: GCA_039583875.1. Taxonomy (NCBI): domain Eukaryota; kingdom Viridiplantae; phylum Streptophyta; class Magnoliopsida; order Asparagales; family Orchidaceae; genus Platanthera; species Platanthera guangdongensis. The sequence goes on along the minus strand of CM077155.1, from coordinate 69,597,563 downwards.
TAGCCTTTTGGAGGCATTTATGAACACTGTTGTGGAAACCAGATGTTCAGATGCCTTTTCTTGCAGAAAGATCCCCAAGACCTTTCCAAAATAGATCTCTTTCTTGTTGTTCTTCTTTTAAATCAAGTCAAACAATAACTTGCCCCAGTTTACTCTTTTCTTTTCAACCAAGGCACCCATTTTCAAGAACTGGTGCCTGGTGATGTAGTCATGTGTTGTGTGTTTGCCCAGCAGTACTTTCCCAACTACATCTGCTAAGAATTTCTACTCAGCAGATAAGTTCTTCTTCAGCAGCTTGTTTGGGTTATCTCCAGAATGACCCATTTTAATCAACATATTATTATATTCCTCATTGTCTATTTCTATCTCTTCATCACCATTCAGTAGACCAAAAATTTCGGTTAGTACAGTAGGGGAAAGTGAAACTGAGTTACCAAAAATTATTCCTGTCATAATATTTTCCTCTGGTGTTACAGATGTAAAGACCCATTCTTTTATCTCTGTCATGGAAATCTTGATTCTATGGGTCATGAACTGTTTTAGATTTTGATCTTCAAATAACTTCAGAATTTCCACGAAGATTGGGTCAGAATGCTGAAAAGAGTCGAAGTAAATAACGAAGCCCATATCAAATTTTATTGCGGAAAGAGCGCTTGCCGGAATCGCCATGAGTTCACCTGTAATAGAAAAACAAAGATCAAGTGCAAGGGAACTGAAAGCGCAAGACGGAGCTCAATGAAAACCTAGATTTAAGGTCTTCAGAATATGAATCGGCAGACTCCGTTCGACGAAAAATAAAAATTCTTTGATCTGGGGTCAACGAAATATTTTATAGTCAAAAGAATTCCTCGATCTCCGTCAGAAGATGTGAAAACAATTCGTGGAGTTCAATTCGACGAAAATTTTCTGAAGCAAATTCGTCGATCTCCAGTCGACAAAAATAGCTTCACTCACAGAGAGTTTGTCGATCTCCGTTCGACGAATTTCTCTAGAACTTTTCGCAGTTCATCGATCTCCGTTCGACGAACTTTGAAAAATTCGTCGACCATAGACATAAATTAAATTAAGGCTTCTCCATTTATCATACCAAGCTGATTTATAAAGAATAGATGGTTCCTCTCATCTAGAGGTTTGGTGAAAATATCTGCTCTTTGCAAATCAGTGTAGATATAGACAAGATTAATTTTATTTTTATCTACACACTCTCTAATGAAATGGTGCCTAATATCTATATGCTTAGTCCTACTGTGATGGACTGGATTTTGTGCAATTGGAATTGCGCTTGTGTTGTCATATAGTAGAGTTGAATTGTTTAAGTTGACCCATAGTCTAGAAGTTGGTTCTGAATCTACAGCATCTGGGAACATCAACTGCCACGTGCTATATATTCTGCTTCAGCAGTTGAAGTGGACACAGATGACTACTTCTTGCTAAACCAAGAGACTAATCTCATACCAAGGAACTGGCATGTCCCTGAGGTACTTTTTCTATCTACTCTGCATCCAGCAAAGTCAGCATCTGAGTATCCAGTTAAATCAAACTCTAACTCAATGGGATACCAAAGTTCTAGACTAGGACAACTCTTTATAAATCTCAAAATCCTTTTTAAGAAAATTAGGTAAGATTCTTTAGGGTTCACTTGGAACCTAGCACAAAGACATGTAGCAAACATTATGTCTGGTTTGCTTGCTATAAGGTATAACTGGGACCCAACAATGCCCCTATATAATTTCTGATCAACAGGCTTGCCATATTCATTAGAGTCAAGTACAACATTAGTGGTCATGGGTGTTTTCTTTGCTAAGGCATCAGCCATCCCAAAGTTTTTGATAAGCTCCTTAGCATACTTAGCCTGGGATATGAAGATGCCATCAGGTATCTGCTTCACTTGGAGACCAAGAAAGTAGGAGAGCTCACCCATGCTACTCATTTCAATCTTTGAATGCATGAGGTCAGAAAATCACTTGCATAGTTTGGAATCTGTAGACCTAAGTATAATATCATCTACATAAATTTGTACTAACAAAATTTGATCCTTATGGTGTCTAGTGAATAATGTTATATCTACAATGCCTCTAGAAAATGTATGCTATAACAAGAAGCTAGCTAAGGTCTCATACCAAGCTCTTGGAGCTTGCTTTAAACCATAGAGAGTTTTATGCAATTTAAAAACATATGAGGGATGAGTTGGAGAGATGAAACCGGGAGGTTGTTCAACATAAACCTCTTCTTTAAGTTCTCCATTCAGAAAGACACTCTTGACATCCATTTGATAGACTTTGAATTTCTTATAGGCAGCATATGCAAGGAAGATCCTGATTACTTCCAGCCTTGCAATTGGTGCAAAAGTCTGGTCATAGTCAATTCCTTCCTCTTGCCTATAACCTTGGGCAACAAGCCTTGCTTTATTCCTTATGATGACACCTTGGCATCCAGCTTGTTTCTATATACCCATTTAGTTCAATGACTGGGTAGCCTTTGGCTCTTGGAACTAAATCCTAAACTCTACATCTCTCAAATTGATTGAGCTCCTCTTGCATTGCAATAACCCATTACGGATCTTGCTCTGCATCTTTTATGGATTGGGGCTCAATTCGAGAAATGAAGTAGACATGCATCAAATCTTGGTTGAGTTGATGCCTTGTCTGCACACCAACTGACATGTCTACAATCACTTGAGATATGGGGTGATCTATAAGTGTAACAAATTCAGTGGGTGGAGTAGGTTGAGCAACACTTTGGGGGATAAATTCCTCTTGTGGAATTTCATTAGCTGTTGGATATGTTTCAGCCACCTCTAAACTTTCTTCTTCACTTTCTTCTTCAACTTGTGGAGAGGGATGTATTGGAACCTCTTGGGTGAGGTTTAGATCATCCAATCTCTCACACAAGTGATGTACCTGCAAATTGCCGTTGGTAGAAATTTCTTTCTCCTTATAAGACATGTAAGTTTCATCAAAAGTTACATGAACAGATTCCTCAATTTTTAAAGTAGTCTTATTAAACACCCTATAAGATTTGCTGACTTGGGAATATCCTAGAAAAATTCCCTCTGTAGCCTTAGCTTCGAACTTTCTAATATATTTCTTGTCATTGTTATGAATATAGCATATACAACCAAATATTTTTAAATAGGTGATTTTAGGTTTCTTCCCTTTAAGCAATTCATAGGGAGTCTTATTATTAAGTTTATGTATTAAGCTTTTGTTCAGTACATAGTTTGCTGTGCTCACAGTCTCTGCCTAAAATGATAGGGGCATGTAAGTATCTGTAAGTAATGTGCCTGCAGCTTCAATTAGTGTTCTGTTCTTCCTTTCAGCAACCCCATTTTGTTGAGGTGTTCTAGGAGCTGAGAAGTTGTGCCTGATATCTTCCTTCCTACGGAACTCTTGCATAAGAAGAGACTTAAACTCAGTACCATGATCACTTCTGATCAATGCAACTGGAGTAGAGTACTCAATCTGCATGTTCTTGAGAAAATCTATAAGAACGTTGAATGTATTTGACTTAGATCTCAGAAATAATACCCAACTGAATCTGTTGAAACCAGCTTTCTGGTCCCTGCTAAAGTTCGAAAAAGGATGCAACCCACACGTACTCTTCCTGAGCTATCCTCCTGACGTAAGTCGGAGACCTGAAAACAGACTGAGGGGACTCAGCTCGGAGGTCCCACCTCTTTCCTGGAAGAACTTGAGATCTTCCCCTTCCTAGCCAATGCTGAGCCAGGTGCCCGTGAGGAAGATAGTAGAAAGGTTCAACAACCATCTCAGACACCTTATCAGTCTATTTATAGGCCTCTGAATCTGATCAGCAAATATCACTTTTAAACTAAACTGAAATGACCAAAACACCCTGGGCTGGGTCTGCCAACAGCCAAACTCCGCTGTTATGGAGCGATATACGCAGACCTCCAAGGATAGAAGTGTAAAATTACCTGGGGCACAAATGTAACATCCCCCTTGGGGGTAAAAAGGTAAAAACACCTTTTCTCGTATATGGCGAGTGGGGGAAAAGACTGACGGGCGAGATGACCCTCTCTGTCTATCTCGCCGACCTCTCACCCTATAGGCTATCTCGCCTCCTAGAGCCATCTCGCATTACTGGCTGTCCCGCCTACCTCAGAGAACCCCCCATCTCGCCTCCTGCAGGTGGCCCTCTTGGTCTTACACCTTGTCTAATTCATCTCGTCAGTCCCCCCTTTCCGCTCATTGAACCACCTCTCGCGAGCCCAACGTTGTACACAATCCCCGCTCTTTTCGAGGTTGCCCTAACCTCAGAAAGATAAGTCCAACCGAGGCTCGCGACGCTGGGATTCGTTTATGGGAATCTTTGGTGGCCCCCCTGGGGCCTATAAATATGAGATGCCACCTATCCTTAGGGTACCCCTTTTCATCTTCCTTCACTTCCTCGACCCTCAACATATCTCACATCCAGAGTTTTTGTGAGCGCCTTGCGATGGTGCGAAAGCGAAATAAAGCCAACATGGCCGCCCTGTTCCCGGATCTGGGGCGTACTCCTCCCTCAGCCCCTCCATCCTCTTGCCTGAAGAAGATAAAGGCCTCCAACCTTCCCCTCTCGGCGGGCGCGACCTCCTCTACCCCTTTGACAACAGATAATCTTCCCACATCTCCCGAGGAGAGACGGGTAATTTCTCATTCTCTCTCTTCTTCTTTCGTCCTGCTTGTTGATCACGCTTTCACAGGGAAACTTTGCTGATTCCCCTATGCCCGCAAATCCTCCTGACACTATCAATCAAACTCATCAGCATGCCGACTCGCCCGAGGCGTCCTCCCCACCCCTCTCACGGAAAAAAACCTCTCGCGGGTTGTGGGGAACCCTCGCATCCCAAGTATGAACTTACCCTTCTCGGTTTTGCTCCAATTCGCCTTCTTTTACCCAACGCACACGAGCTCATCCTTCTTTACGATTTCTCGCTCTCTGTGCAGGAATCCAATTTGAATCTGACACTGAGAACGCTCCCGCGTCTCCTCCCCTCTTGCCTCTTCCACGTCCTGACGAGATCGAGGAATACTTGGGTGATACCACGGATACCCTGGAGCTGAAGCGGAGGACGGCTAGGATGTTCCGCAAATACACGCATATAATCCGCGATATGGAGCTGGAGAAGCAGGCCTCTGACCGGCGCATGGACTTGCTAGAAACAGAGTGTCACCGCCTTTCTGCCGAGATGGAAGCAGACGGCGTAATGGATGGTACAGACCCCCAAGCCATCCTAAACGAGACGGACGAACACCTCCGTCTCGCGCGCCGCGATGTGGTCTCCGCTCGCGCTTTTCATCTTCCTAGCCGCCCTCCATTTGCGGGAGGTCAAGATGGCCGCTGGAAATGGGTCAGGAACTAAGCTGTCGCGCCCCATCTCACATTCTCCCGGCCCTCCTGTATTATTATTGCCAATTTAATTATGTTTAATTACTGATGTGTTGTATAAAACCTCTCTGGACGAAATGCTTCCCCCCCCCCCCCCCCCCCGCGGTATGAAATATTTTATAATTATGGTACTGTGCCTGTCATGTTGTGCTAGGTTTTTCATCATTACTATGATTAGCTCCTTTTTCAATTAATTAGTCCGTAATGATGGCTTTGACTTCGAAAAAGTCACTGCGGTGTTTTCGCCCCTTGGATTCTAGAGAGAGAGAGAGAGAGGAAGAGATGAAGCGTCGGGCTATTTCTTCATTTCCCGCCCCTTGATTTTCCCGCTCGATCCCCTCTCTCTTCTTCATCCGTTATAAATACCTCTTAGATTCGGATATTCCCATACTTTTGTTACTATTCTTGGCTGTTTTTGCGGTCAAAGCTTCTGCCTACCCCACTTCTTCTACACACTTCTCGCGTCCCGCTCTCCCTCTAAATCGTTCTCTTCCTCTATTTCTGCCTTCTCGCCTGCTATGGGAAAGAAGAGGGTGGAAGAAGGTGAGGGCGCTGTAACAACCCCATCCGTTCATATGATATATTCTAGAAGGTCCGGCCGGGGCCCCACAGGATATAGCACAAAACAGTCGGTGAAGGTACAGGATGATACCAGAGTCGCGCATCGCACCTATCACAAAGCATTCTAGTGGAAGCCTAGCCTACAACTGGAACTCCTCATGAATGTCCAAACATAAAACTCCACATTTTATATCATATAGGAATGTGTTACATCAAGTCAAAAGAGTTGGTCTTATGGCCTTACATGGCTTTCACACAGTGGCCTAAACAAATTGGCGCGCAGGCCGGCCACAAGAAAAGAAAACACATAAAAGAACACAGCTAGCCTTCGAGGGCTAGCAGTAGCAGCAGCAACACCTGCAGGAACATCAGCCTCTATGCGATCCGCTCGGCTCTCCAGCACCTGGAAAGGGACAATCCACCCACCGGTGGCAAACAAAAGCAACGGTCAGCGTTCAGCTGACCAAATTATAACGACCCTACCCCTTCTCTCGGGGCAGCGGTATTCTTCCCTGCAGGCATATTAGATCACAAGTATGGCAAGCTATATCATCAAAATGTGCTTTCACGCACACAAGCCATCACAACTGTTCGCCACTCGGCCCAACGGTCCGTGCACTCAGGGCACATTCTTGGTGTTCTGGAAACCTCTTGCCCACCACCGTATCAGGGTTACAACCCAACGGTAACTCTCTTGAGCATTTCCTCCATGGCGTGCAGCCGGAGTTAGTCTTCCTACACTGGGATGGCCCGTAGCCCCCCATTGTGTCATGGCGTGCAGGCCGAAGACTCTTGCTATGCGCTCCAACAGACCGCACTTTTTGGTCTCACGTCTGACGGACATAGCGCAGGTCGGATCCTCCACCCCCCGTTGCTCAAATCGCCTTGCCTTCTCCGAGTACAGTGTACTACGGGCCATCCCGGTGTAGGAAGACTAACTCCGGCTGCACGCCATGGAGGAAATGCTCAAGAGAGTTACCGTTGGGTTGTAACCCTGATACGGTGGTGGGCAAGAGGTTGCCAGAACACCAAGAATGTGCCCTGAGTGCACGGACCGTTGGGCCGGGTGGCGAACGGTTGTGATGGCTTGTGTGCGTGAAAGCACATTTTGATGATATAGCTTGCCATACTTGTGATCTAATATGCCTGCAGGGAAGAATACCGCTGCCCCGAGAGAAGGGGTAGGGTCGTTATAATTTGGTCAGCTGAACGCTGACCGTTGCTTTTGTTTGCCACCGGTGGGTGGATTGTCCCTTTCCAGGTGCTGGAGAGCTGAGCGAATCGCATAGAGGCTGATGTTCCTGTGGGTGTTGCTGCTGCTGCTGCTAGCCCTCGAAGGCTAGCTGTGTTCTTTTATGTGTTTTCTTTTCTTGTGGCCGGCCTGCGCGCCAATTTGTTTAGGCCACTGTGTGAAAGCCATGTAAGGCCATAAGGCCAACTCTTTTGACTTGATGTAAGACATTCCTATATAATATAAAATGTGGAGTTTTATGTTTGGACATTCATGAGGAGTTCCAGTTGTAGTCTAGGCTTCCGCTAGAATGCTTTGTGATAGGTGCGATGCGCGACTCTGGTATCATCCTGTACCTTCACCGACTGTTTTGTGCTATATCCTGTGGGGCCCCGGCCGGACCTTCTAGAATTTATCATATGAACGGATGGGGTTGTTACATTTTTGGTATCGGTCGTCTTGGTCGTTCCCTCTCGAAGTCGTGGTCGACTTCTTTTGTGGGGTGGCGAGCACGTGTTTGTGCACACCAAAGTCTACGAATGAACTCCTGAATGTCCATGATAGGAATGCATATTTGTGTGTTTGAGGAACCTGCGTGTTCTTCTTTTGTGTTGCTTGCTTGGGTACAACCGCTAATGTGTGTGTCTTGTCCACCTTTAGGTGACACGAAGTGGAGCTGGGCCGTCTGAGTCCCAGCGTTCTGATGAAAGTATGACACCAGCCGCGGTGCCTACACCTCCACCGTCTGCAGAACATGTGCGTTTAGTTGCGGAGGCTTTATTTACCATGATCCAAGGCCAGCCCCTTAGGCAGGAGCAAGCGGCTGTGAGGCCAGAACAGGTGGCGGCGAGGCCTGAACCTGTCGTGGTTATGGCCCCTCGAGCGGCTGAGAAGCAGCTAACGCGGTTTATGAGTTTCCATCCGCCTACGTTCTCGGGAGCGGGAACCCCGACGCAGGCTGAGGATTGGCTATCGCGTGTCAAGCGAGTGATGACGGCGATAGGAACGGCGAAGCATCAGAAAGTTACCTTAGCCACCTTCTTGCTTGAAGGAGAAGCTCGATTATGGTGGGATGAGATGGAGTTGCATCATTTGGCGGGTCGTCCGTTAACCCAAGTATCGATGGAAGAATTCTCCCGGCTCTTCCTCGCGAAGCACCTTCCTGCGGCTCAGCGGATAGCCATGGAAAATGAATTGCAACGGTTAACTCAAGGTGATGGCAGTGTTGACGCATACCTGCATGAATTTACTCGCTTAGGGCGGTATGCGGGTTCTATTTTTGCTGATGAACAGAGAAAGACTAATCGGTTCTATGAACGACTGAGGGACGAACTGAGGTTCCTTGTGTCCAGTTCTGTGAACCAAGGTTTCCAAGCGCTGGTTGACACCGCGACCGCGTTGGAAAAGGATATGAAGAGGGTGCAAGGGAAGAGAGCTTTGGCTATGACGCAACCGGGGTGGAAGGCGCCCCGATCAGGAAAACCATTTTATAAGAAGAGATGGGGTAAGAAGTCCAAGCCTAGTGGACAAGCTCCTTCATCAGTTGCAACGGGAGCAACATCAGGGGCGACCTCCAAGCCAGACACTCGTATCTGCTTCAATTGTGGCCGGATGGGACATATTGCGCGAGATTGTCGGATGCCGCCAAAGAGTGAAAAGAAGGCGGGTGCATCTTATGCGGAGAAAGGAAAGGCGGTGGTGGATTCCTCTGCCTCGCAGGCGCAACCCCGGGTCTACAATCTTGGCCTGCAAGGGGCCATCAAGCAGAGTGACGTGGTCACAGGTATGAGTTTAGTTTTGCTTATGCTATTGTTTGTATGCTTTGTTTAGTACCGCATGTTTGCGGTTTTTTTTCATGGCTATATCAAAGGCGCGGGTCGGTCTCACCAATCCTGTTCTTGGCATTCAAGCCTTGGTATTTCTCTATACCGATTTCCTCACAGCAACAGCGGGTCTTTCCTGGGCACACCAGTACTTCCTGTGACTCTCTCTACAGGTGGACACCGCACAAGCACAAATGTCAGGGGTCTTTCCTAGCTCTCATGCCAGTACTTCCTGTTACTCGCTTCACAGGTGGACACCCTACGACATCAAGCATCACCAAAAGGGCCTTTCTTGGTTCCACCAGTACTTCCTGTGCCTCAATCACAGGTTGGACCCAAAACCATCACATGGCTATTTTCCTGGGCTACCACCCCAGTACTTCCTGCTACTCCTTTTCGCAGGCATAACCCGTAGACTCCTTACACTACACGTTTATCATGGAGTCTTCTCCGGTTCGTATGCAACATCACCAATCCAGACTAACATGTCCAGATGGGCTTCACCACCACTGTTCAGCCTGCTGAGTTCCGTTCCGGCGAGGCTGGCTCCTCCAGCCGCCCGGCTCCCGCCTCGCACCCCAATTATAACATGGGGCCCATGACGGATGATGCCTGTGACGGATGATGCCACCGACGAGCCGGTGCTCCTATGGGACAAGGACGCTAACCGCGTGTCGGTGTCCACTCTCCTTCCTTCCTGGAAAGAGCAGGACCCCCCTCCAGTCATGCCTTCTCCCTAGGGTTCGGGCTATATGGTGGCCTTGGCTCTGAGCCCGCGGATAATGAGACGTCGCGAGACCTCATTTTGACGAGCGCACACTCTCAATTTCGCTCCTTGGAGCTCGCGCACCGGGTCTCATGCCTCCTGGTCTTCAACAATAGGAAATGGAAGGAAGCGGAGGCCGGTCTCGCCGTGGAACGTGAGAAGTCCAACGTCCTTGAGAAGCGGCTCGCCGTCGCCGACAACCTCCTTGCGCAGAGTCAGGGTGGTGTGGTAAGTTTTCTTACCGCCGCTTTGCTAGCCCTACTCGCCGCTTATTATGGTCCTTTATTCATTAAATCTTCCTACAAGATGCCGATACTGATGACCGGATGTGCTCGCGCATTGAGGCGCTGGAGGGAGAGAATAAGAAATTAAAAGCTGAAAATATCCGTCTTCGGAACAGCTTGGCATCCCCCTCAGACTAATTTCTAGTTCCTTCTCGCTACTCTGTGGATGAGGTAGATGCCCTCTGCCGATATTCCAATATCAAGACAACGGAGCTTGTTCTCAAAATGATGAAGGAGCTGGGGGTGGTGCGCGATGATGCCGAGCCGGTTACTGTCAGCGACCTGGTCCCCCGCTTATTCGGCGAGACGAACGACAACTCATCTTCCGGCAGCGAGGAGTAGGGAGACACCGGCGCCCGGGACTTCTCCCCCCGATTTTCTTTTTTATCTTGTCTGGTATTTGTAATCATGATATAGACCTTTCCTCAGGAATAGCGAGGTGTTCTCTTTTATGATGATCCAATGGAATATTGTTATTAACTTTTTACATGTTACTTTATTATGTTGCTTCCTTCCGCTGTTCCTCTTGGTAGTTAGCCCAAAATGCGAGACCTTGGGTCTCTCTTCGCCTATACCACCCGCGGGATCTTCTGTCCCTTAGTGCTCATCTCGCCGTAAGATAAACATGCGCTAAAGACCTTGGAGACCAGCCGTCCCACATGACAGGCCCCACCTTTTGACGCCAGGCTTGCGCCTTGGATAAGGAAGACCCATTCGCTATGGGCGAGGCCACCCATGCCGAGTGTCGGCCAGAGATCTTCCTTCCTGGCCTAATCCCCAATCCTTCCTTTTTCTAAGGATTTTCCACCAATCCCCTGATAAATATGGACATTTCTCCCCGTGAACTCTCACCACTTGACTTGCCCTCGAGTGATCCTATAGCACTGCCGGCTAGATGAGAGTCTGGTCAGCGGGTCTGCTCGGGGTCACCTCTCCAAATCAGCTCCAACCACCGATTGAGCCTACAACACTGCCAGCTAGATGAGAGCCTGGTCAGCGGGTCTGCTCGGGGTCTCCTCTCCCAATCACCTCCAACCACCGAGTGAGCCTACAGCCCTGCCAGCTAGATGAGAGTCTAGTCAGCGGGTCTGCTCGGGGTCTCCTCTCCAAATCACCTCCAACCAACGAGTGAGCCTACAGCCCTGCCAGCTAGATGAGAGCCTAGTTAGCGGGTCTTCTCGGGGTCTCCTCTCCAAATCACCTCCAACCACCGAGTGAGCCTACAGCCCTGCCAACTAGATGAGAGCATGGTCAGCGGGTCTGCTTGGTGTCTCCTCTCCAAATCACCTCCAACCACCGAGTGAGCCTACAACCCTACCAGCTAGATGAGAGCCTGGTCAGCTGGTCTGCTCGGGTTCCACTCTCTAAATCACCTCCAAACACCAAGTGAGCCTACAGCCCTGCCAGCTAGATGAGAGCCTGGTCAGCGGGTCTGCTCGGGGTCTCCTCTCCATCACCTCCAACCACCCAGTGAGCCTACAGCCCTGCCTGCTAGATGAGAGCCTGGTCAGCGGGTCTGCTCGGGGTCTCCTCTCCAAATCACCTCCAACCACCGAGTGAGCCTACAGCCCTGCCAGCTAGATGAGAGCCTGGTCAGTCGGTCTACTCGGGGTCTCCTCTCCAAATCACCTCCAACCATCGAGTGAGCCTACACCCCTGCCAGCTAGATGAGAGCCTGGTCAGCGATTCTGCTCGGGGTCTCCTCTCCAAACCGACTCCAACCACCAAGTGAGCCTATAGCCCCGCCAGCTAGATGAGAGCCTGGTCAGCGGGTCTGCTCGGGGTCTTTTCTCCAAACCACCTCCAACCACCGAGTGAGCCTACAACCCTGCCAGCTAGATGAGAGTCTGGTCAGCGGGTTTGCTCGGGTTCTCCTCTCCAAATCACCTCCAACCACCGAGTGACCCTCCAGCCCTGCCAGCTAGATGAGAGCCTGGTCAACGGGTCTGCTCGGGATCTCCTCTCCAAATCACCTCGAACCACCGAGTGAGCCTACAGCCCTGCCAGCTAGATGAGAGCCTGGTCAGCGGGTCTGCTCGGGGTCTTCTCTACAAACCACCTCCAACCACCGAGTGAGCCTATAGCCCTGCCAGCTAGATGAGAGCCTGGTTAGCGGGTCTGCTCGAGGTCTCCTCTCCAAATCACCTCCAACCACCGAGTGAGCCTACAACCTTGCTAGCTAGATGAGAGGCTAGTCAGCGGGTCTGCTTAGGGTCTCCTCTCCAAATCACCTGCAACCACCGAGTGAGCTTACAGCCCTGCCAGCTAGATGAGAGCCTGGTCAGCGGGTCTACTCGGGGTCTTCTCACTAAACCACATCCAACTACCGAGTGAGCCTACAACTCTGCCGGCTAGACGAGAGCCTGGTCAGCGGGTCTGCTCGAGGTCTCCTCTCCAAATCACCTCCAACCACCGAGTGAGCCTACAGCCCAGCCAGCTAGATGAGAGCCTGGTCAGCGGGTCCTCTCGGTGTCTTCTCTCCAAACCACCTCCAACCACTGAGTGAGCCTACAGCCCTGCCAGCTAGATGAGAGCCTGGTCAGCGGGTCTGCTCGGGGTCTCCTCTCCAAATCACCTCTAACCACCGAGTGAGCCTACTACCCTGCCAGCTAGATGAGAGCCTGATCTGCGGGTCTGCTCGGGGTCTCCTCTCCAAACCGTCTCCAACCACCAAGTGAGCCTACAGCCCTGCCAGCTAGATGAGAGCCTGATTAGCGGGTCTGCTCGGGGTCTCCTCTCCAAACCATCTCCAACCACCGAGTGAGCATATAACCCTGCCAGCTAGATGAGAGCCTAGTCAGTGGGTCTGCTTGGGGTCTCCTCTCCAAAACATCTCCAACCACTGAGTGATCCCCAACCCTGCCAGCTAGATGAGAGCCTGGTCAGCGGGTCTGCTCGGGATCTCCTCTACAATCTCACCCTTGGTGCCATAAAAAGGTCACCCACACTCCCCTCACATCAAAAGAGCACATCAAAATTTCAGGCTTTATACAACAAATAAAAAGTGCAAAGAAGAGAAAGTGTTACGGGTAAAATCTCTTCAAATCATCACCACTTCGGGCTCGATCGAGGGATACCCCGTCCACATCCTGGAGGTGGTACCCTCCTGACTTCAAGACCTCTTTTACTACAAAAAGATCCTCCCAATTGGGATTGAGCTTCCCTACGGAGGCCCCTCTACCTGCTGCATCTACCTTTTTTTAGGACCAAATCTCCCTTCTCGAACTGCCTGACCCTTATATGCTTGTCGAAGTACCTTGACATCCGGCACTTGACCTCCTCCTGCAGGACCATTGCCAAATCCCTGAGCTCCTCCATGATATCCCGAGAGAGTCTCTGCTCTTCCTCATTCTCCTCTCTCCATCCTTCGCCTCCTTCCCTTGCAACTGCTACTCTTGGTGATGTGACTTCAAACTTGATAGGTATGACAGCCTCCGAGCCATGAGAGAGCTTAAATGGGGTCTCTCCCGTGGCAGTGTTTGGTGTGGTTCTCAAGGCTCACAGGACTGAAGGTAGCTACTCCACCCAGCCCCCCTCAAATTCTCCACTTTCTTCTTCAATAGATTGACAATGACCTTATTGGCTGCTTCCACCTGCCCATTACTTCGTGGATGATGAACAGAGGCAAAGTGGAGATCTATTCCCAAATGGATGCAGAATTCAACGAACTCTCTACTTGCAAATTGCGGTCCATTATCTGTTACAATGGCTAGAGGTAACCCATGCCGGCAGATGATCTCCGCCCATACGAAATTCTTGACCACCTACGATGTTACCTTAGCCAGTGCCTTCACCTCCAGCCATTTTGAAAATTAGTCCACCATGACTAGCAGGAATTTCCTCTGGACACTCGCTTGGGGAAAGGGACCCACCAGATCTAGCCCCCCATATAGCGAAAGGCCAGGGAGCTGTGATTGTCCGAAATCTCTGGGCCGGAAGTAGCTGGAGGGGGGCGAACTCCTAGCATTTTGACACCTTTTCGCGAATTCCTCCGCATCTTTCCTGAGGGTAGGCCAGAAGTACCCCTGTCTCAGCACCCTCCCCTCTAACGTCCGTCTCCCCGAGTGACTCTCGCATTCTCCTGAGTGAATCTCTTGCAGAACCTTTGGAACCTCTTCCTCTGACACACATCGGGGCAGCAAACCCGACAACGTCTTGTGATATAAAACCCCATCTTTCAGCATGTAGTATGCCAATTTGTATCTGGTATGCTTCTTGTGGAGTTCTTTTGCGGGTAGCTGCCCTGATGCCAAAAAGGTGATGAAGGGGTCCATCCAAGACCTCTGCTGGCATATCTCCATGAGCTCCCCTTCTTCTATAAACGGCCTGAAGAGCTCCGTCATTGTTCCCCTGGCTCGAGGGCCATACTTGGCGAGTTGGTCAGCCTGAGTGCTCTCCCCCCTCGGGACATGCTGAATTGAAAAGCTTCAGAACTGCCCGATGATGCCCTTGACCTTTCCTAGATACAACTGGAGGGTGGGCTCCCTTGCCTCGAACTCCCCTTTGATCTGGAATGCCACCACCATGGAGTCGGTCGAGGCCTCAATGTCTCTTATGCCCAACTCCCGGGCTAACCTGAGTCCTGCGATGATCGCCTCATATTCCGCTTGGTTGTTGGTGATCGTTGTTGATGCACGAAAACACAGAGGGGTCAAGCACCACCAGCTAATGGTTCGAACACCGGGGAATAAGGAAGACTGCGAGTAGCGATCTACTAAGCGGATGAGGGCTGGAAGAAGAGCAGGGCCGTGAACCACGGCAACAACAGACTTCGCCCGTCGCGGCCTGAATGCCTCTCTTGCGACGGGCTTTCCCTTGATTGAAGAAGAATTGGGTTACAAGTGAGAGGAAAAGCTGGACAAGAGCAGAGCGAGGGGGAGTCTGCAAAGCACAGGATTCGAATCCGCAGCCTGTAACAAATAGGCTCCTGGGTCCGAGTCAGCGTGCCTTGGGTGCACCACCTCCCCCCTATTTATAGGATAGGGGGCCTGCCCAAACGGGCAGGGCTAAAATAACCGACTGCCCGGGGTACAGGAGAACCGGGCAGCGGTGACGGGAAGCAAAAAGAAAGAACACGCCAGTCCGCACAGAAGGGGCGGACTGGGCTCGCGGACTAGAGCCTCCACTGCTGTCGGGCGCGCCCGCTGGAGGGCGGCGGCCTGGGCGGACGAGACATTGCGTCCGCTGCTGTAGAACCTGATACCTCAAACGCTGGCGGACTGAGAAGACAGGCACTTGCGTCAGCTGCTGGGGTACCATGGTCCAATTGGGGACCTTGCCGGACTGGGCGGACTGATAAATCGCGTCCGCGCCTGTTGAAAGGGGGGCTTCGGAGTCTTGTAGTATGCTGCGGACTGAGGGGTTAACATAATCCCCGCACATTTTTAAGTTTCCAGAAAACTTCGAAAATGTTTTCTTAACCGCCGAGTCCGCACGCCTCGAAAATGCCGCCAACGCTATAAATATCGCTGGAGGGCCTGGAACTGTTGAGAATCTCGATCGATACGGGGCGCTACTCACCACTTGCGGTCTCCACTTTCCAGTCCGACATGGCAAGGCTTGGAGCTTTCTTCTCTAGTCTCACTGCGAAGGGCGACCCAGCACCGGCAACGCCTATGAGGACCAAGAAGATAGTAAAGAGGTCGACAAGAAAAGATCCTGTCCGCCCCACAGGAGAGAGTTCCCAGAGCCAGAAGCCTGCGGAGAAAGAAGTCCGCCACGCCGACATATCTGCTCACGATGATGCCGCAGTCGACGCCGAACCATTGAGAAGTGAGAAGATGGTGACGTCGGATTCCGCCCCTTCTCAAAAACTGCAACGTCGGCGAACACCACTGGCGAACACATTGAGGCTGACGTATCTTCCCCCAATGCCCCGGTGCAAATCGTTGACTTGGACGAAGAAGACCGGCGGACTGAGGTAGAGGACGACGCGCCCTCAAAGTCATTGTCTACTGTGAATCCTGAGCCTGTCCGCGAAAACCAGCCCGAATTAGGGGGGTCCGCCGCGGATTCTGCTGAGAAAGCTGCCAAGAGGAGGAAGAGGAAGAGGGACGGAGCGACCATCACCCAGCGGGTTGAGAAGAAGCTGCGCTCCATGAAGGAGAAGAATATCTCCAAGCGGACTGGGGATGCGGACTTACAACACAGGCCGCGCGACAAAGAAGTTCCAGACAGCGACCTGGTTACTCCGGTGGCCCAAATCCAGGGAGATAATTCCCTCTCAACGGTCAGTCTATCCACGGATGAGATACTAGATTCCATAGACGTCGATCGACTTGATTTAATCAACGAATCCTTGCTGGTTGTACTGCAGCAATCTGAGGCGGAGACTACTGGAGATAAGGATGACGAACTCCCTTCCTTGTCCGCTCCGGAGGAAGAGGAGAGAGAGAGACTGAAGGAGAAGATAGAGGAGCAAAAGAAACAAATCGTTGCTCATGTTGCTGCGGTCGGGGCAGCCTCGAAGCAGGTCGCGGCGGACAAAGCCGCTGAGGACCTGCGGATTGCTGCGGAGCTGATGCGGTCAGGTAAACTTCAACCGGCGCCTAAATATTTTCAGCGTAAGTGGCTTTACAGGTCACCGCCGCGGATGTCAAGACCCATCAGAATCATCACCGAGACGGACGATATTGTGGTTTCAACAACTGCGGCTGCTGAGAATAGAGCGAAGGTCCATCGCGAATGTAAGAAGCGGTTAAGCGCCTTTGACGCAGAGCGGGCAAGGCGGCCAATCATCTTCGATAGTCGGCAACTCGCTGCTGCTATGTCTAAAAGTGATTTTTCATCCTCTCTTTTCGTCCGCCGCGAACTGCCTTTTGAATGTGGAGTTGACTTTGTTTGTTGCAGGTAGAAGGTCGCCACCGGGCTCCATCGAGAGTGGTGAGTTTGTGGTAACGCCGAATACCGGTGGTGACGCGGTCTCGCCTATAGAATCCGCGAGGGATGAGCCCCCAGCCTGAATATGATTAAAGAGTTAGAGAAGAAATTTGAAGCTGAAATGCAGTGTGTCAAAGCTGAGTTAGAGAAATCAGAGGAGCGCGAGAGAGCGTCCGCTGCGCGCGAGAAAGCATCCGCGGAACGCGAGAAGGCCCTAAAAGACCAGATCGCCAGCATCTCGCGGGCACTGGAGAGGTCTGAAAGGGAGAAGAAGAGGCTCGCGGATGACGTCCGATTCTACAAAGGCAAGCACTTGGCGTCAGCGCGTGAAGGAAAGGAGAAGCGGACTGCTGAGGTCGCAGAGCAGAGGCCGCGAGCGCCAGATCGCGCTGCTCCGGAGATCGCTGCACCGACAGGTGTCCAACAGCCCGCGGATGAGGAGCAGAGGCCGGCGGCGGAGCCGATGGTGCCTCTCAGCCCGATAGATCGGGAGGCTGCTCACATGCACCAGACCATAAATGTCATTCATCACCATCTCTGCCGTGTGTACAGCGAAATTCTCCAGATAAGCGATCAAGCGGCTCATCTATGCAGAGACAGGGCAGAAAGGCCGGCGCGGACCGACAACAGGGACCGCTGACTCTGCAATGCCTTGAGCTTTTATTTGCTTAATTGTATAATTATTTGGGATAAT
Organism: Platanthera guangdongensis; assembly: GCA_039583875.1. NCBI lineage: Eukaryota > Viridiplantae > Streptophyta > Magnoliopsida > Asparagales > Orchidaceae > Platanthera > Platanthera guangdongensis. The sequence continues at coordinate 69,579,937 of CM077155.1, read as the reverse complement.
TGTGCTCCAAGCAGTGCTGTTGTAAAATGAACTCTATTTGATCTATGCGGACTCAGATTGTATATCCGCGAATTATATAGCTTAAAACCTTGTGATGTGGCGAATTGCGCAGACTAATGCTGTGTCCGCTTCTCGATATTTAACCTGCAGGTGGCAATACTGCGAACTAAGCGGATTGAAAATGTATCCGCCCCTTGTAATCTGCTGGGAGAAGAAGCGCGATCTGAGCGGACGACAAATCGTGTCGGCCATGACCTTTACTTTGAGTTTTCCTTGGCATGTAAATCTGTGTTTGTATTCGCGTAAATTGTTTGGCAGTTTTAACTTTTTGCGGACTGTGCGGATTGGAACTGTGAGCTCATGCGGCCTGATCAAAAAGGTGTCAAATTTTTTAGCTATAAATAGGGCCTTTTGCTTTCTCTTATGCAGGAAACTGTTGAAGTACAAGGAACCCTGCGGCCTGCAAAATGGTGTCCGCGCGGACTGATGCTGTTGTCGCCTTCCATTCTGCGGACCACAGGAAATGCACATTGACAGAGGCCCACCTGGTCGCCTTTGTCGAAAAGAAGATGGCGGACTCAAACATCTTTGTCCGCCTTCCCGCCCATCAGGAAAGATTGAACTTCTCAACTGCGACCCAGATCGCCATTCCTGTTGACCATTTCGACAGCGGATTCAAGTTTCCGCTTTTATGGGAACTCGCTGCGATCTTCGAGCACTATGGGATGGTGCCTAGCCAGCTCGCGCCAAATACGCTCGCTGCGATCTGCAGCTTTGTTTCTTACTTGCGATCTGAAAAGATTGCTTTCTCAATGAATATCTTCTGAAAGATATTTTCTGTCCGCTCCATCACTACTTCCGGAGGCCGCCCTTACAAGGGGGTCATATACTTCTACTGTAGGGGAATGAAGGTTGTGGGTCTCCCCAACAAGATCCACAACTGTACCTCAAGGTTCCTGATTTTTGAGGGCGACCTCGGGTTCGCGCACACCTATCCGCAGGTGCGCGCGGACTCCGCCTTCAAAAGCGTGCAGCTAGATGGCCTTGAATCCGCCATCGTCGAGTTCCTGGCCAATGCTAGGCTCGATATCGAGCACTATATTCCGCTGCTGGCGAGCATGGCGGATGTCATGCCCGAGGAGAGTAAGTAGCTTCCGAACTCAGCTTTTGCATCCGCTGCGACCTTGGTGTCTAACCCATTTGTTTTTTTGCAGCGACCTTGGCGGTGCCCGCAAACTTGCCGCAGACACCCAGCGGCTTCACTCCTACACAAAAAGAAAAGAAAGAAGCAGTCGCTAGAAAGAGGAAGGAGGAAGGGGATCCCGCAACGGACTACTCTTCCTCAGAAAGTTTCTCAATGAGTGGGTTCGGCATCAGCCAGAAGGACCTCAGGGGGAACCCCATGGTCCATTGGCACAGCAAAAACAAACACGTCCGCCTGTCCGCCGCGCTTCCTTCGTGGACGAGTCCGCAGATATCACGCCATGCTCATGTCGCAATCTCCGCGCTTTACGGAAAGCGCAACCTAAGCGACCTCAAGAAGGTGTCCGCCGCCGACCTCCCTCTGCTAGCCTCTCAGGCCTCTGCGAATAGCGCGGTGACAAATCATTATGTTGCCACTCTGGCCAGAGACCTGCTGAGGCAGAATGAACAACTTCAAAAGGATAATGAAGCGCTAAAAGAAAGGAATGTGCGATTGGGAAAAAAGTTCGCTCAGCAAAAAGAAGAGCTGGGGGTGAGTTGAATTCGCTGCGGCCTTGATTTTCTATCCGCCGCTATCCGTCTAATTTACTTTTGTTCTCGCAGGTCGCCTATGACTTGGAAAACAGCAACTTCCAGTCCGCCATGCTCCCCTTCGTAAAGGAGACCGTCGAGGTCGATGAAAGTGAGGTGATAGATCTGATATGCTTAAGAGTTTTTAGAAAATAAAAATGAAATAAAATTCACAGCACATAAGGAAGAAAACAGAGCAAGCAAACAAGACGACACAAGGAAATTTATAGTGGTTCCCCAAATCTGGGTAATCCACTCTTCTACCACCCTGGTACGAATCCACTGCAGGATGAGTTGATCAGGTGTCCTGGGTACCAATGAGCTTTTGATAAGGTGCTCAAAAACCAAATCAGATTTTTTGATCAGGTGTCTTGCCACCACTGAGTTTTGATAAGGTCTCAGAAACCAAACACAAACTTTTGAAGGGAGTTTGAAAAACCCTTTACAGAGGTGGGGATGAGAGAGTGATGGAAGTCTTCTCTTTCTCAAGCAACTGAGAAGACTATGTGGATTCAGTGATGTTGTCAAAGCTCCCCCTGAGATGTAGAATAGTTCAGGAGTGGAAGCTTTGCTTCAGGGTGTAGGCCTTCAACTAGATGAAAATCTCCAGCAAGCTCTGTAGACAAATCTGAATATGTTGTCTCTTGAAATCTTTTTCTCTCTCTGTCTCTTGTTGTTATTTCTGAGCCTCTCTGCTATATATCTTTTCTATCTTCTGTATAAAATATATATATGTATCCACTGGGCTGAGGAAAGTCATTTGAATTCTTGTTTGATGCGGCAGAGACATTTTCAAGAAAGGAAACTGTCTTGGAAAGGTAACTGACAATAAACCTCTGAATTGATTCATATTTAATGCAGCCTCCCAACGGCTATATTCATAAGAATATTTAGCATTAAATATATTAGATGTAAATTCCTTTAATTAAGCCTTGAATAACTCTAGCCAGCTGTCTCCAATAACTACACAGGAAATCACCAAAATTTAATCTAAAAAGCTTCTCCAATCTGCGTTCGACTATAGTTGACCTCCGTTCGACTATCGTTGAACTCCGTTCGACTATCGTTGAACTCCGTTCGACTATAGTTGACCTGCATCTGAGTTATCTGTTCTCTTAGAGCTGAACATAGAAATAGTTGAACTCCGTTCGACTATAGTTGAACTCCGTTCGACTATTTCTGGACTGCAATAGTTGAACTCCGTTCGACTATCTCTGGACTGCAATAGTTGAACTCTGTTCGACTATCTCTGGACTGCAATAGTTGAACTCCGTTCGACTATCTCTGGACTGCAATAGGTGAACTCCGTTCGACTATCTCTGGACTGCAATAGTTGAACTCCGTTCGACTATCTCTGGACTGCAATAGTTGAACTCCGTTCGACTATCTCTGGACTGCAATAGTTGAACTCCGTTCGACTATCTCTGGACTGCAATAGTTGAACTCCGTTCGACTATCTCTGGACTGCAATAGTTGAACTCCGTTCGACTATCTCTGGACTGCAATAGTTGAACTCCGTTCGACTATCTCTGGACTGCAATAGTTGAACTCCGTTCGACTATCTCTGGACTGCAATAGTTGAACTCCGTTCGACTATCTCTGGACTGCAATAGTTGAACTCCGTTCGACTATCTCTGGACTGCAATAGTTGAACTCCGTTCGACTATCTCTGGACTGCAATAGTTGAACTCCGTTCGACTATTTCTGAGAGCTAAAATTTCTGAACTTTAAAATTGATTTTCTCTGGAATTCTTCTGCACTTCTTCTGGGATTCTTTCTGAGGAATACTTGGAGAGCTCTATGACCCTTAGACTATACATTTTGGGTCAAACTAATCAGCCTAATAGTGATCCTAACCCAAATCAGAACCTAAGGTTCCAACAATCTCCCCCTATTTGGGTGAGGATACTATTTACATAAAAACAAAATACAAAGCAAAAAGATCTGCCTGAATTATAATATAATAGCAGATGTACATGGGTGCTTTGTTAAAAAGGGATTCAAAATAAAAGAAATACAAACAGAAACTAAGGGGCAGCTGCATAGAATCTAATAAAGTCACAGCTGCACTTTTGTTCATTTTCATTCTGAGATTCTGATAATCTCCCCCTATAGTTGTAGCCTTCTGAACAATTTTCCTGAAAGGAGATGTTAGGAATTCTGGACCCAGATTTGCCTTGGGTCTTATTTTTCTTTCACAATAATAATTTGAAGTAAAGTAATATCCAGGGAAATTTTTATAGCCAAGTGGATGAAGTTTCCTAGAAGGGATGAACCACTGGGTATAATGATTTTTAAATTTTTGATTATGAAATGATTTAAAATCTTTGTTATGAAAATCTTTAACTGATTTTAATGAGGCTATATGATTTAAAGTAATTTTTAAATCTTCATTGAATTTTATGTTTTTAGAAGAAAGTTTATTTACTTTCTCTCTAAGAAGTTTTATTTCCTTCTTAGATTGAATCAGATCTTTACATAATAATTTAAAATCTGTTTTAAGTTCTTCTGATGAAAAGTCAAGGGTAGAGATAACCTGATCTTCATCATCATCTGATTCGGATTCTTTATCTTCATCATACCTTTTGCAAGATGCATCTATTGCCATTAGACAAAATTCTCTTGCTCTTGCTTCTTCTTCATCCTCAGTTGTGCAAGATGAAGCTTCAGAGTTACTCCAGGAATCAGCATTTGATGTTCTTTCTTTTGCTGATCCAGCAGCCATTACTGTGAGAGAGTCCCAAATTTCCTTTGCAGATGAACATTCAGCAATCTCTTGGAAAATTTCATCAGACATTGATTCTGCAAGAATGTTCATTGCTTGTGCATCAGCCATCTTAAGCTGTTTTTGAGCTTCTGTAGCTGCAGATGGTGTAAAGGGACCTGACAAAATAGAATTATAAATGGCTTCATCAATAGAGTTCATAAAAAGCCTAATCCTTGCCTTCCATAGTGCAAGCTTGTCCAGATTGCACTTAGGAGGTCCAGTGCTTGACCATTCTTCATTTTGTGCCATGAAAAACTCTTAAGAACAATAAGATCTATCAAGGATCTTTTGATTCAGGTGTTAGCCTGTACAACCACCAAGGTGTGGTATGTTTAACCAACCTCCCTCTGATACCAATTGAAAGTGAGGTGATAGATCTGATATGCTTAAGAGTTTTTAGAAAATAAAAATGAAATAAAATTCACAGTACATAAGGAAGAAAACAGAGCAAGCAAACAAGACGACACAAGGAAATTTATAGTGGTTCCCCAAATCTGGGTAATCCACTCTTCTACCACCCTGGTAGGAATCCACTGCAGGATGAGTTGATCAGGTGTCCTGGGTACCAATGAGCTTTTGATAAGGTGCTCAAAAACCAAATCAGTTTTTTTGATCAGGTGTCTTGCCACCACTGAGTTTTGATAAGGTCTCAGAAACCAAACACAAACTTTTGAAGGGAGTTTGAAAAACCCTTTACAGAGGTGGGGATGAGAGAGTGATGGAAGTCTTCTCTTTCTCAAGCAACTGAGAAGACTATGTGGATTCAGTGATGTTGTCAAAGCTCCCCCTGAGATGTAGAATAGTTCAGGAGTGGAAGCTTTGCTTCAGGGTGTAGGCCTTCAACTAGATGAAAATCTCCAGCAAGCTCTGTAGACAAATCTGAATATGTTGTCTCTTGAAATCTTTTTCTCTCTCTGTCTCTTGTTGTTATTTCTGAGCCTCTCTGCTATATATCTTTTCTATCTTCTATATAAAATATATATATGTATCCACTGAGCTGAGGAAAGTCATTTGAATTCTTGTTTGATGCGGCAGAGACATTTTCAAGAAAGGAAACTGTCTTGGAAAGGTAACTGACAATAAACCTCTGAATTGATTCATATTTAATGCAGCCTCCCAACGGCTATATTCATAAGAATATTTAGCATTAAATATATTAGCTGTAAATTCCTTTAATTAAGCCTTGAATAACTCTAGCCAGCTGTCTCCAATAACTACACAGGAAATCACCAAAATTTAATCTAAAAAGCTTCTCCAATCTGCGTTCGACTATAGTTGAACTCCGTTCGACTATCGTTGAACTCCGTTCGACTATAGTTGACCTGCATCTGAGTTATCTGTTCTCTTAGAGCTGAACATAGAAATATTTGAACTCCGTTCGACTATAGTTGAACTCCGTTCGACTATTTCTGGACTGCAATAGTTGAACTCCGTTTGACTATCTCTGGACTGCAATAGTTGAACTCTGTTCGACTATCTCTGGACTGCAATAGTTGAACTCCGTTCGACTATCTCTGGACTGCAATAGTTGAACTCCGTTCGACTATCTCTGGACTGCAATAGTTGAACTCCGTTCGACTATCTCTGGACTGCAATAGTTGAACTCCGTTCGACTATCTCTGGACTGCAATAGTTGAACTCCGTTCGACTATCTCTGGACTGCAATAGTTGAACTCCGTTCGACTATCTCTGGACTGCAATAGTTGAACTCCGTTCGACTATCTCTGGACTGCAATAGTTGAACTCCGTTCGACTATCTCTGGACTGCAATAGTTGAACTCCGTTCGACTATCTCTGGACTGCAATAGTTGAACTCCGTTCGACTATCTCTGGACTGCAATAGTTGAACTCCGTTCGACTATCTCTGGACTGCAATAGTTGAACTCCGTTCGACTATTTCTGAGAGCTAAAATTTCTGAACTTTAAAATTGATTTTCTCTGGAATTCTTCTGCACTTCTTCTGGGATTCTTTCTGAGGAATACTTGGAGAGCTCTATGACCCTTAGACTATACATTTTGGGTCAAACTAATCAGCCTAATAGTGATCCTAACCCAAATCAGAACCTAAGGTTCCAACAGTCGCTATTGAGCGACTTGTCCGCGACGGCTTCATAAAGGAAGGAGTGGCTGGCGTCCCTTTCTTGGAAATCTTCCTTGAGTTGGCTCCGCAGGTCGCTGCGATGGAGAGGGCCAACAAAGGCAAAAATATTATTGAGGAAGGCGAAGAAGAAGAAGAAGAAGAAGAAGAAGATGGAGACGGAGGGCAAGGCGAAGAGCCAATCATCAAGGAGACAGCGGACAACGCTGCCTCAAGCCAGCGAGTAGAGGAGTTGTCCGCGGAGTCCGACTCTTCTGCATCTTCTTCTGATACCGGGAGCTCGCATAGCGGGTCCGCCTCGAGTACAGGATCGGACAGCAGCGGGAGTGGCTCCGGGGGCTACTCTCCAGAAGTTGACATTGTTGGTGACAGCCCTGCACCTCCAGAGAAGAAGCAAAGGAACATATAGAATGATGTATTTTATCTTTTTTGGTTTTTGTAAAAAGTGGCGGACGCAAGATTGCAGTCCGCCTAACATATAGAATGATGTAAACAATTTTTGATGAAATAGAAAAAGGATATTTTTGGCATGTGTGCTTTCTGCAATGTTCTCTTTCCACGTTCACCGCACCGACACTTAGCAGTCCGCACGTCATGTTGATAAGTTTGAGCTTTTTATCTTGCTGATTAAAGAATATTATTATCCGTCGGAATAAGAAGAAATTGTCAGGCGGACTCTATTGAGTTTTAATTGCAGTCCGCACAACACATCATTTATAACGAACTTTTGCTGATGAGAGAATCCAACTCATTAACCCATTCAACATTCGCCTTTAAAAATGACAAGAATAGCCGGCTGATAACAAAGCCAGGTGGTACTTCATTGAGTTCTAGTAGAGTCCGCATTTCTCTTTATTAATCAAATTATAACATATGAACACCATTCTGCGGACTGAGCGGATACAGAAGACCAACCCGCTCATTGTAGAAATGATCTATATACGTTTCCAGAAAACTATCGGGCTGAGCGGATACAGAAAACCAGTCCGCCAAAGATAGAATCTATAAATTCATCCAAGGAAATTGGCGGACTGCGCGGATAGATAAGACCAGTCCGCCAAAGATAGAAATGACCCATAGCGATAAAGAAAATCAGTCCACTCATAATACAAGAAATGATTTATAGCTTGCGACCAGGTGGGCAGGTGAGCCAGAGCGGCATACTTTCCTCACCGGGCCACGTGCTATAAAATCAACCCAAGCCGGCGGACTGAGCGGACATAGAAATCCAATCCGCTCATAAAAGAAGAAATGACCTATAGCTTGCGACCAGGTGGGCAGGTGAGCCGGAGGGGCATACTTTCCTCACCGGGCTACAAGCTATAGGACCAACCCAAACAGGCGGACTGAGCGGATAGAGAAAACCAGTCCGCACATAACTCCCTGCGAAGAGTAAAATGCTCATTTGGCGGAACGGTTCCCTGCCCTCTTGCCTGGAGTACAGTCAAAGCTGTGGGTCTCCTGCAGGCACTGCTTGAGGGTACCATGGAGTGTTCGAGGGTTACAAGCTAAGATGACCCGCGGGCAGGTGAGCCGGAACGGCATACTTTCCTCACGCGATCATCGAAGTTGTAACGATATCCTTATGACGGCATGGTAGAGCTTTTCCCCACCCAGCCCTCCATAATGCAGAGGTGGGGTCAGGTACTTGCCGGGATACGAAGTCCAGAATCCAACCGCGCTAGAGCCTGCAAGCTCCCACAACACGGTGCGAAATCTCCTCGCAACACGTGGTCTTTGTGGTATTACGCTAATGACAACAGCTCTAGGGGAGGTTTTGCTGAACTCGGCGATGTCTTCTGGTATCAGGGAACCGTTATAGGTCTTTGGGAGAGAAAGGAAACACTAGAAAAAGGTGTCAGTATGGATCCTTCGATTAATAAAAAATATATCGGCAAAGCAAACATAAGAAAGAAGAAAGAGAGTTCAGGCGCAGAACCGTTTTTTGAATCTTTCTTATCGTTTCATCTATTATGATTACATCAACAAAACACTTGAAGACGCATTAGCAGGCAGTTTCTATTCATTAATAACTTTTGAAGAGGATACACAAAGTAGAGAGGAGTTTCAAGAATAGAACCGTTTGAGATCATCCCCGCTCCAGGTGTGTGGTATATCCTCTCCTGCGTATGTCTACAGGCGGTAAGCGCCGCTCTTTAATGCTTCTTTGACAACAAAAGGGCCGGCCCAATTTGGATTAAGCTTTCCAGTTGAACCAGCTCTTGCAGCAGCATCAATCTTCTTTAGAACGAGATCTCCCACTTGGAAGTGTTTGATCCTCACGTTCTGATTAAAGTAGCGGGCCATCCTTCTTTTGATCTCTTCCTGTCTTATGGCTGCCTGATCTCTGATGGCCTCGACGTGTTCCAAGCTGAACCTCATCTCTTCATTGTTCAACTCAAGCCAGTCCTCAACGCCTTCCCTTGCAAGCAGAACTCTGGGTGACGGGACTTCAAACTCAACTGGTATAAGCGCTTCTGAGCCGTGAGAAAGCTTGAATGGAGTCTCCCCAGTTGCGGATGATGGCGTTGTCCTAAGGGACCAGAGAACTAAAGGAAGCTGATCAGCCCAGCTGCCCTTGAGATTCTGTACTTTCTTCTTTAGCAAATTGAGGATCTGCTTGTTGGCTGCATCTACTTGGCCGTTGCTTCTGGGATGATGAACTGATGCAAACCGTAGCTCTGTTCCGATCTGCCTGCAAAAGTCTATCATCTCTGAGTTGTTGAACTGCGGCCCATTATCAGTGATTATAGCCATTGGAATTCCATGTCGGCAGACTATCTCCCCCCAAATGAAGTTTCTGACGACCTGAGTAGTTGTCTTTGCCAATGCCTTGGCTTCGATCCACTTGCTGAAATAGTCGATCATTACGATGATGAAACGCCGCTGACTGCTTGCCATGGGAAAAGGACCGAGGAGGTCCATTCCCCAAACTGCGAAGGGCCATGGAGTTGCAATCGATCTGAGGGACTGAGCTGCTTGGTGCTGAAGTGGAGCAAACTTCTGGCACTGAACACACCTTCTGGCGTAGATCTCAGAGTCTCTCTTCATAGTGGGCCAGAAATATCCTTGCCGCAGGATTCGTTTTTCAAGAGTTCTTTCTCCCGAGTGGCTTCCACACTCTCCGGAATGAATCTCTTGCAAAACAGTGAAAGCTTCTTCTTCTGAAACACACCGGGCCATGGTAGAGAGGAAAGTTTTTCTGTAGAGGACTCCCGCCACTAGGATGTAATGAGCTGCTTTTATTCTGAACTTTTTCTTATCTCTGACTGTATTATGATAATCTCCTGTTGACAGATAAAGGATGAACGGATCCATCCAAGAGGCACGCTGATCTACTTGCATCAGATCTCCCTCCATCACTGCCGGGCGGAAGAGTTCGGAAGTTGTCCCTACTGAAAGCATCCCATGCTTGGAAAGAAAATCGGCCTCCTCATTCTCTGTTCTGGGGATGTGCTCGATAGTAAAGCTCTTGAACCTGCCAACTTCTATCTTCACGAGAGCTAGATATTTCTTCAAGATTGGCTCTCTTGTCTCGAAGTTACCAAGGACTTGTGACGCCATTACTAGAGAATCGGTTTTGATGTGAACATGATCGATTCCGAGTTCTCTTGCAAGTCTCAAGCCTGCTAGCAAAGATTCATATTCGGCCTGATTATTGGTTACTAGAAAGTAGAATTTGATGGCCTGCTCCAACTTGACTCCGTTTGGATTGATGAGAACCACTCCTGCTCCAGAAGAACTTCTGCCTGAGGCTCCATCAACATAGATGGTCCAAGCCAAAGGGGACCTTTCTGCTTGATCAGGGTTGGACTCTGGCATGTCGATTAGAAAATCTGCTAGGACCTGAGCTTTAATGGCCATCTTGGGCACATAAGAAATTTCAAATTCGCTCAACTCTATTGCCCACTTAGCTAGTCTGCCGGAATGTTCAGGTTTTTCCAACACACCCTTCAAAGGCTGATTAGTGACAACTTGAATTGAATGTGCTTGGAAGTATGGATGAAGCCTGCGAGCCGACATGACTAGCGCCAAGGCTAACTTTTCCAGAATTGGATATCGCGTTTCAGCACTCTTCAGAATATGGCTAACATAGTAGACTGGGAATTGCTTTCTGCTTTCTTCCCGAAGAAGAACGGAGCTGACGGCCTCAGGGCCAACCCCTAAGTATAAGAAAAGAATCTCTCCTGGCCGGGGACTCTGAAGAAGAGGTGCTGAGGTCAACTGCATTTTTAACTGTTCGAAAGCCTGTGAGCATTCTTCCATCCACTCAAACTTGGAGGCTCCTCGGACAGTTTTGAAGAATGGAGCACTCCTGTCTCCAACCCGAGAGAGAAATCTCGCAAGGCCCGCCAGCCTCCCCCCTAACTGCTGAACTTCTTTAGGTGAATGAGGGGTTGGCATATCAAGGATGGCTTTTACTTTATCAGGGTTGGGGGCAAGTCCTTCCGGAGTAAGGAGGTGACCAAGAAACTTCCTCTTACTTGCCCCAAACGTACATTTCAAAGGATTGAGCTTCATTTTATACCTACGCAGAGTAGCGAACATCTCTGCTAGGTCTCGCAAGTGCAGCGAAAACGATTTACTCTTAATCAAGAGATCGTCTACATACACTTCTAGGTTCCTCCCCTTCTGATGGTTAAACACACGATCCATCATCCGTTGGTAAGTTGCACCAGCATTCTTAAGCCCAAAGGGCATCACAAGGTAGCAATAACAACCATCATTAGTTATGAATGATGTGTGAGGAACGTCAGGCTTATGCATTCTTATCTGGTGATAACCAGAAAACGCATCTAAAAAACTCATGTAAGAGTACCCTACCGCGGAATCAACTAAAGAATCTATCTGAGGCAAGGGGTAGCAATCTTTAGGGCATGCTTTATTAAGATTAGTGAAATCTACACACATTCGCCACTTTCCTCCTGGTTTCTTAACCATTACAACATTAGAAATCCAGGTAGGATATTGAATTTCTTTAATAAAATTCGCTTTGAGGAGCTTTGCGACCTCCTCCCTTATTGGTCCAGCAAGCTTTGTAGCCATGTCCCTCTTCTTCTGTTGCACGGGCTTGCAGCCGGGATCGAAGTTCAAGTGATGGCAAGCAACATCAGGATCCACCCCCTGGCATGTCCTCTGCTGACCAGGCGAAGACATCCAGGTTGTTCAGCAAGCAGGAAATCACCTCAGCTTTTTGATCTTCAGGTAGCTCCGAGTTGATGGAGAGCTTCCTCTCCTCCCCCTCAGCAATGGGGACTCCTTGCGTCACCTGGGCAGGTTCCAGGTGAGCACCTTCATCAGCAGCGGTTTCTGAACTGAGGGAGGCTTCTGCAGCTTCTGTTGGAGCAAGGGAAGGGCTGGCTTCAACCATGTTAACAGTACGGACATAGCACTCCCTTGCCCTCCTTGGGTCACTCCTGACTCGGCACATCCTTCCATCGGCAAAGAACTTGATGGCAAGGTGGTAAGTGGAAACCACCGCTTGATACTTGTTTAACAAGGGCCTGCCGAAGATGGCATGGTAGCTGTTGGGGGCGTCAACTACTATGAACTGTATCTGCTTAGTTGCCCCACCAAGCTTTACGGGCAAGATGACGCTGCCCTCTACTTCCTTTCTCTCTCCCGAGAAACCATAGAGTGGCCCCTCAGTGGAAAGCAGAGGCTTTCCAGTCCTCAGGGCCTCGAAGGTAGACTTGAACAGGAGGTTGACAGAGCTGCCTGTGTCAACAAGAATCCTATCCACTGTGAAGTCTCCAAGCACAGCCTTGATTACAACTGCATCGTCAAATGGATTGGCTGTTTGAGACAGATCTTCTGGACCAAAGGTGACGACTTCTCTTGGAGGAGTAACGGAAGAAGAGGCCACCTCTGCCTGGGTGATCCTTGAGATTGACGATTTTCGGGTGGACTCGGTCCCGGCTCCACCATGGATGAAGAAGAGGCGCCCTAGAATCCCTTCATCATCTGCATCAAAGCATTCTACCGGGACGTTGATCGGCCCCAGACGGCCCTCGTCCTCTACATCCACACATTCTTGGTAGGCCTCAGCTACCTCTTTGCCTTTCGAAGTGGATGGCTTCGAAGAGGAAGGAGAATCCTTCTTGGCCAGGTCAATCATGCCCTCGGTAAGCAACTTCTCTATCAGCGCGCGGAGGGACTTGCAGTCCTCAGTCAGATGGCCCTTTTCTTTGTGGAACTGGCAATATTGTGTGTTATTTCTCAGCTTCCACATTTTCTGAGGCTCTTGCCTCTTTTCTTCTGATCTTCTTTGCAGGATCTGGATGACTTCGTCAAGGTCCAGATCTGCAGCATCCTCCACGGGGCTTTCATCAAATTGGATCGGAGTAGGTAAGGCTGCTTGTTGGAGGATGGGTAGAGCTTGCAATGGAACGACGGGAGTGGTGGCCAACGGCAGTCTCTGCTCATGAAACTGTTGATGGCCTTGGAAAAGGTTTCTTGTTGCGGAAGTTTCTGCCTCTCTGAGACGGAGACTGGAAGTCTGGGCGAGAGGGCTTGCCACGAGAGGAAGAAGCGGAGGCATCCCTTCCTTCAGCCTTAGCTGTCAGGGATGAGACATAGGTCGGATTGGCATTTTCTCCTTCTATGAAGCGGTTGACCATGGCGATCAACTCCTGATAAGTCTCAGGTGCCTTTGTTGTTGCTTTAAACTTCAGAGGGCCCTCCCGGAGGCCATGGATCAAGGCGACCTTATAATAATCGGGGTTTACACTCCTGACCCCTTGGATTTCTCTTTTAAAGCGGTCAACGAATCGAGCCACCGATTCATTATCCCTTTGCTTTATTTCAAACAGGGCAGCTGGCCCATTCTTCCTCTTCCTTGAGGTAGCAAACCTCAGCAGTAACTGGCTACGAAGCTCTGCAAAAGAAGAAATTGTGCCCGAAGGCAGCTCGTAGAACCACTCTCTCGCTTGTCCTTCGAGAGTGGTGACCAGCAGTTTACACTTAATTGCATCTGAGAGGCATCTCAAAGCAACTGCCCCCTCAAATGCCTGGAGATGAGAAACTGGATCTGTCGCTCCTGAATAGAAGGGGATGCGAGGCTCCCTGAAGTTGCTCGGGGCCGATTCCCATCGGATTCGGTCGGCAAAGGGAGACAGGGTTTCGAACTCTGCGGGGTAGAATGGGCGGACTGGAGCCGGGGAGTCCGCGGGCTCGGCGGACTAGCGGTCAGCAAAATGGAGCTGGCGGGCTGGAGTGCCCCTGGCAGCTTCTCTGAAGAATTCTCTGAAAGAGAACTGCTCCTCCTGAGGACGCAGAGGGGCAGCGGACTGAGCAGGGTTCCGAGGAGTTGCTGACGACTGCAGAAGCGGAGTTCGGCGAGCTGGGGTCTGGTGGACTGGCGAGTCTGCTCGGTCCGCTGCGGCTTGAGGAGCAAGCCGCTGGGCAAGCGCGAGCAAAGCTTGGCTGATTGCGTCGAGACGCTGGTCAGTCTGCTGGCGGGACTGCTTGGCCTCAAGGCGAGCTTGCTCAATCGCGTCCCAAAGAGAGTCCTCTGAAGAGCTGGAGCGGTCTGAGGAGCGGGCTCTGCGGTCTGACATCTTCGTCCGCTGGTTTCAAAACACTACTCGGATCTGAAGGCCGCGTGTTAACTGTTGATGCACGAAAACACAGAGGGGTCAAGCACCACCAGCTAACGGTTCGAACACCGGGGAATAAGGAAGACTGCGAGTAGCGATCTACTAAGCGGATGAGGGCTGGAAGAAGAGCAGGGCCGTGAACCACGACAACAATAGACTTCGCCCGTCGCGGCCTGAATGCCTCTCTTGCGACGGGCTTTCCATTGATTGAAGAAGAATTGGGTTACAAGTGAGAGGAAAAGCTGGACAAGAGCAGAGCGAGGGGGTGTCCGCAAAGCACAGGATTCGAGTCAGCAGCTTGTAACAAATAGGCTCCTGGGTCCGAGTCAGCGTGCCTTGGGTGCACCACCTCTCCCCTATTTATAGGATAGGGGGCCTGCCCAAACGGGCAGGGCTAAAATAACCGGCTGCCCGGGGTACAGGAGAACAGGGCAGCGGTGACGGGAAGCAAAAAGAAAGAACACGCCAGTCCGCGCAGAAGGGGCGGACTGGGCTCGCGGACTAGAGCCTCCACTGCTGCCGGGCGCGCCCGCTGGAGGGCGGAGGCCTGGGCGGACGAGACATTGCATCCGCCGCTGTAGAACCTGATACCTCAAACGCTGGTGGACTGAGCGGACAGGCACTTGCGTCCGCTACTGGGGTACCATGGTCCAATTGGGGACCTTGCCGGACTGGGCGGACTGATAAATCGCGTCCGTGCCTGTTGAAAGGGGGGCTTCGGAGTCTTGTAGTATGCTGCGGACTGAGGGGTTAACAATCGTGAAATGGATCTTCAAGGCCTGTTCAATCCTGGACCCCTCCGGACTTATCGAGACCATTCCCCCTCCGAAGGAATTTCTTCCAAACGCTCCATCTACTAACATCTTCCAGGTTGCACGAGGGGACACTTCCGTCTTCTGGACCTCAACTACGTAGTCCACCAGGAATCGGCCACCGCCTGTGCCTTAATGGCGAGCCGAGGAACGAAAGCGAGGTCGAATTCACTGAGCTCTATTGACTAATTGGCCAGCCTCCCGGAATGTTCTACACCTTCCAAGATGCGACGGAGGGGGTGATCCATTACCACCTAAATAGAATGAGCCTAAAAATACGGTATGAGCTTTCGGGCCGAAACGATGAGGGCAAACGCTAACTTTTCAAGGATGGGATACCCGAGCTCCGCTTTCTGTAAGACCCTGCTTACGTAGTAGATCGGAACTTGCTTCTTCCCTTCTTCTCACACAAGAACCGAGCTCATAGCCCCAGTCCCTACCCCTAAGTATAAAAACAAGACCTCTCCTTCCCTTGGCCCCTGGAGTAAAGACGTCTGGTTGAGCTGTTGCTTTAGAGCCTGGAAAGCCTTCTCACATTCTGGGGTCCATTCAAACTTCTTGCCTCCCCGCAGTGTCCGAAAGAAAGGCGAGCATCTCTCTCCGGCTCGAGAGAGAAACCTGCTAAGCTCGGCCAACTTGCCGGTGAGACGCTGAACCTCCTTAGCTTTTCTAGGGGACTCTAACTCCAGGATTGCTTTTACTTTTTCGGGGTTGGGCTCCACTCCAGATGGGGTGAGAATATGTCCGAGGAACTTTCCCCTATTGGCTCCAAAAACACATTTCAGGGGGTTGAGTCTCATTATATATTTCCTCAGGGTCTCAAAGGATTCCTCAAGATCTAGGATATGAGCTTCGAGGTCCTTTCTTTTGACCATCAAGTCATCCACGTACACCTCGAGGTTCCTCCCTCTCTATTTTTGGAAGATTCGATCCATCATTCTTTGGTAGGTTGCTCCCGCATTTTTCAACCCGAAAGGCATCATATTAAAAGAGAAGCACCCATACTCCATGACGAAGGTGACGTCCTTAACGTCCGGAGGATGCATGCGTATTTGGTGATATCCGGAAAACGCATCCAAGAAACTCATAAAAGAAAAACCAACGGCTGAGTCAACCAGCGCGTCGATTCGGGGCAGCGCGTAACAATCCTTAGGACACACTTTTTTTAAAATAGAGAAATCCACACACATTCTCCATCTACCCTCCCCCTTTTTAACCATTACAACATTACTTACCCACCCCGGATACTTACAGGCGGACACAAAACCCGCCTTAAGTAACTTCTCTACCTCCTCTCTAATAGGCTCGGCCATCTTGGAGGCGATGGCTCTCTTCTTCTGGTATATGGGGCGAGTGTTGGGATCGTGATTGAGGCGGTGACAAGCGACGTCCGCATCGACCTCGGGCATGTCTGCGACGCTCCACGCGAAGGCGTCAATATTTTTTTGCACGCAGGCCTTGATCTTCTTTCGGTCTTCCGGGCTGAGTTCACCGCTGATCTTTACCTTCTCCTTTCTCCCTTCCTTGGTGCGGATCTCTACCTCGAGTACCTCCACGGCCATCTTCAGCGTTGATGGCTCTTCCTCTCCTTCCTGCTGTTCCAGTGCGTCCTGTTCTCTGACTTCATCTTCCGCGACAACCATCAATATTTCTTCCCCAAGCTTTTCCATCTCCCACTTGCTTGCGCCCTCTCCTTCCTGCAGTGAGGCTCTTCTTTTTTCAAAACGGGCCCCCCTCCTGGGCGACCCTCCCGCTTCCTCCATCTTCCTCTTCTCTTTCCTCCTTTCATCTTCTTTTGGCTCCCCTTTCTCTTCCGCCTCCATCTCTCCCTCCTCCTTTCTAGCCATTTCTAGCTCCCCCGCAATGCCACTAACCATCACTACTTCTCCCTCTCCTCCAGCATCTTCTTCCTCTCTTTCTTCTACTATCCCCATCTCTCCGTGCTTCTCTCCCGCCATTTCTGGCTCCCCCGCAATGCCACCAACTATCACTACTTCTCTCTCTCCACCAACATCTTCCTCCCTCTCTCCAACTTCGCCCCCCAGTTCCTGTTGCAATTGCTCCATCCTCTTCTCCATCTCTTCAGCATCTCCCTGACAGGAGACGGTGTTTACTGCCGTCGCGCAGCATTCCCTTGCAGCCTTTGGATCCCCCCTCACCCTGATTTGGGTACCCCCTGAGTTTAACTTCAAGCACTGGTGAAATGATGAGGGGACACATCTGAAAGCGCTGATCACGGGGAGCCCAAAAATGGCATTGTAACTACTGGGGGCATCCACTATGACGAAGCAGCAATTTCGGGATAGCCCTCCCAGGGTTACTTGGAGTCCCAATCCCCCCTCGACTTCTTTCCTCTCTTCTGAGAACCCAAACAATGGTCCATCCGCCGCCAGCACCCTCCGGGCCTCCACCGTCATCTCATTGAATGCTTTCTTGAAAATCACGTTCACTGAGCTCCCATTGTCCACTAGGATCTGTGACACCGTAAAGTTTTCGATGGCAGTTCTTATCACCAGCACTTCACAGAAAGGGTCTTCATGATCTAGCATGTCCTTCCTTGAAAAGGTGATCTTTTCATTTGGGGGAGGGGATTGCGACGTCGAGGCTGCACTTCGGCAGTATATAGTGTGAAGGCTCGCCTTTCGGGCCGCCTCTATTCCTTCTCCTCCATGGATTATTCAAATTCCTCCTCGATCTCCTACATCCGTTCGATCTACACATCGATCCTCCTCTCCTGTACCTGTCACTTCCTCTATCCGCACCGGTCTCTATTGCTCTCCTTCTCCTCTAGTTCTTCTCATTTCTAAGAAATCTGGGCAGGTAGCCATTGCGTGACCTTCCTCTTCGTGGAAGTCGCAATATGGCAACGCCACCTCCCCCTTTGCCTTCCTTCCTGAGGGTTTCTCCTTCTCCCAGTTCCTGCTCCTCTTGCTCTCTCTTGGCCTCTACCTCTACCTCGGCTGATCGCCATAGCCTGCTGCGGAGGGGGCAAGGGTGGTCTATGACCATACCCCCACCCTTGCTCGTGAAATCTTCCTGGTCCTCCTTGTTGGTTCCTCCCCCCGTGGGGAAATCCTCTCCCTTGTCCTGTGGCTGGGCCCCCCTGTTGCCTCCATCCCAGCTCTTGATATGTCGATACCCTCGATTCTTCTCTTCTCCTTGCTTCCTGCTGTCTCCCCCCTCGGACTTCCTCGACTCCACCTCTATAAGCCTTGCCAACTTTTTTTCAAAAGCGGGATTTGCCGCCTCCATCACTATTTCCTTCACCGCCTTATCCATCAAGCCTTCAAAAGACAGCGGCGCCTACCGGGTGAGGCTCATTTTGAAGAAACCTTCCCGTAGTCCCACGGTAAAGGCCATCTGGATGGAAAATCTCGGCACCTCCTTTATATCCAAGATTTCCTCTTGGAACCTATCCACGTACTGAGCCAGGGATTCATCTGCCCTCTGCTTAATCAAAAAGATCGACTCTGGGTTCCTCTTTCTCTTCTTAGACGTGGAGAACCGTAGCTGGAAGCTCCTGCTTAGGTCCTCGAAGCAGTATATCAAGCCTGTCGGGAGCGGGTGAAACCAGTCTCTAGCCTTGTCTTTTAGGGTCATGGCGAAAAGATGGCATTTAAACACGTCCGTCATGGGCCTGATCGAAACCGCGTCCTCGAACCATTGCAAGTGAGGTAGGGGATCATCCTTCCCCACATAGTAGTTCATTTTGGGTTCCCGGAACCCTTCCGGGACGGGAGCTGACAGGATCAGCTCACAAAAAGGCGACCCTCTCGGCACTGGTCTCGCCTCCCCCACTCGCGTGACGACCTCTCCTGGCGAGATGCTACTCGCCGGGCTTGGTAACAACTCCCTTCCTGCCATGTCTCTCCCGCTCCCTTCCACCATCACCTCCTTCCCCAGTCTCCTCCTCGGGACATCTTCTCCCACTCACGCCGAGACGAGCTCTTCTTGCGGAACGAGAGCAGGCACTTGAGGCAGTGGGGTTGAATAATCTCCCTGTCGCGATATCCCTTGCAGCAAGTCCATGATCCCCTTGATTGAAGCCATAAACTCTTCTCTTCCGACAAATCCACCCGGGTTATCCGATCCCTCTCCTTCTCCTTCTCCATGACCTCCCGCCATGTGGTTGCTCAAGGTTCTTCTCTGAGGGCTGCGCTCTACGCTCACCATACCAAAAATGTTGGATCCAGCTTTCTGGTCCCTTCTAAAGTTCGAAACAGGATGCAGCTCACACATACTCTTCCTGAGCTATCCTCCTGACGTGAGTTGGAGACCTGAAAACAGACCGAGGGGTCTCAGATCGGAGGTCCCACCTCTTTCTCGGAAGAACTGGAGATCTTCCCCTCCCTAGCAAATGCTGAGCCAGGTTCCCGTGAGGAAGATAATAAAAAGGTTCAACAACCATCTCAGGCACCTTATCGGTCTATTTATAGGCCTCTGAATCTGATTTGCAAATATCACTTCTGAACTAACCTGAAATGACCAAAACACCCTGTGCTGGGTCTGCCAACAACCAAACTCCGCTGTTCTGGAGGGATATACGCAGACCTCTAGGGGTAGAAGTGTAAAATTATAAGGGGAACAAAGGTAAAATTCCCCTTGGAGGTAAAAAGGTAAAAACACCTTTTCTCGCATGTGGCGAGTGGGGGAATAGACTGACGGGCGAGACGACCCTCTCTATCCGTCTCGCCGGCCTCTCGCCCTATAGGCCATCTCGCCTCCTAGAGCCATCTCGCACTACCTGGTCGTCTCGCATACCTCACAGAATCCCCCATCCCGCGTCCTGCAGGTGGGCCTCCTGGTCTTACTCGCCTGTCTAATTCATCTCATCAGTCCCCCCTTCCCGCTAATTGAACCACCTCTCGCGAACCCAAGGTTGTACAGAATCTTGAGAAGTCATCTACAATAACTAGAGTATAAGATTTCCCTCCTAGACTTTGTACAACAATAGGGCCAAAAGGTCCATGTGTAGCAAGTACAAGATCCTAGGTGAATCACTCTTATTAACTAATTTAAAGCTAGATTTAGTTTGCTTGGCTAATTGACAAGCCCTGCAGAGGCATTCCTTCTTGTAGGGACCAAACATGTATAGATAGGGTCAATCCTTAGAGTCAACATTGCAAGGACCAGCCAACAGAAGATAGCAGAAGGCTCAAGACTTAGAGAAAAATCAGTTCAGGAAAGTGAGTTCGACGTCGTTGAACTCTGCTCGACGAAAGTCGTGCTCAGCTCGACGAACTCAGAGATAATTCTCTGAGTTGAGCTCTACGATATTCGAGCTCAGGTCGACGATTTCTAGAAGATCAACTTCAACATTTTAAGTCCAGAATCCTTTCTCTGAACTCCAATCGACGAATTGTTTTGTTATCAGCTCGACGAATTTAGAGCACAAAATTGACAAGTTTTATCAGAAAGTAGTTAGCTATTCTCAGGTCGATGAACTTAGGCTTTGATTGGGGGGACTTATTTTCTCCGGTCAAGCGGTCACGACCGCATGAATCGGACCTTAATTAAGTCCTGATTCATGCGATCGTGACCGCGTGACCGGTGAAAATAAGTCCTCCCAAACGGAGCCTTAGTTCTCAGCTCGACGAACAAGGATTCCCAGGTTGACAAACAAGATTTCTAAGCTCGACGAACTTTGGACTCAGGTTGACGAAATCAGTTCTTTGCTCGACGAATTCTGTGCATTTCTAGACTTGAAATTTTCCTTCTTTTGTCCTTATTCCATTGCATTAATTCCTGAATAATCAATGCTCAATATTCTCTGAATATAACCGTTAGAAGCATCATTGATTATGATATTCATCAGGATTATTACTTGCCGCTTTTCAATAGGACAGTTGGGGAAATCCATTAATGCAGATATTATATCCAGCCGAATTTTCATTCTCCAGGCGGTCAGCAATCAATGCAGACAATTCAAAAATTCAAAGGAGGAATTCGACCGATCATATAAAATAGATTTTCTCTCTTTTCAATACAGAGAGATAATCTAGACCAAAAAGAGAAGGAAGGCACACAGAGAAGATCAACAACAATCACATTCTAATTCTTCTCTATGCAAAAAATAATCTGATCTTCACCCTGACATTACTGAAGAAGAATAAGAACATTCATCCAAAATCAAGAATCTTCTTCAACCTTCACTCCAGGATTCTTCAAGGACATCAAACCACTATCAGTCAAGAAGTTCCTGGATCTGTTCAAATCAAGGCTGAAGAAAGAGGACCTACACCCTGAAGCAAAGCTACAATCTTCCTGAACAACTCAATATCTCAGGGGGAGCTTTGATAACATCAAGATACACTTGTCTTCTCAGTTGATTTGAGAAAGAGAAGACAACATAACTCTCTCACCCCCTCACTGTACAAAGGGTTTTTTAACTCCCTTCAAAAGTAATTCCTTGGTTTTAAGTCTCCTTATCAAAAGACTTGGGTTGGTTTTTAAGCACCTGATCAAAAGCTCATTGGTGGCAGTCACCTGATCAAAACCTGTTAGTGGATTTCTACAAGGGTGGTAGAAGAGTGGATATACCTAGGTTGGGGAACCACCATAAAGTTCTTGTGTTGTCTGGTTGCCCTCTTCCTTTTTGTTCATGCTGTGCCTGTGTCAGTTTAGTCTTACTGTGCCTGTGATAGTTAGTTTTATTATGGCTATGTTAGATTAGTTTATCTTAGGTTGCTCTCTTGCTTACAATGAATATTAGTTGGTTTGTTCTGAAGAATTTATAAACAGCAATATTTTTCAAGATACTCTATTCACCCCCTCTAGAGTATATCTGGTCTAATCCTCACTTTCAATTGGTATCAAAGCAGTTTCTTTTGGCAGTACAAGATAACCCTTGAGCCAAAAGATCCAGTGTTAGATCTAATCTTTTATTTTTCTTAGGATTGTTTTCACAGCATGGCACAAAACAAGGATTATGTAAGCACCAGACCTCCAATGTGAAACCTGAATAAGTTTTCCATTTGGAAGGCAAGAATTAAGCATTTTATGAATTCCATTGATGAGGACATCTATAATTCCATTTTGACAGGTCCTCCTCAACCAACTGCATCTACCTCAACATCAAGTACACATACTGTTCCACCACCTGAGTGGACAGTTGCTCAGAAGAAGGCCAAGATTGCTGATGCAAAGGCAATGAACATTCTGGCTCAGACTATGTTTGATGACATCTTCTAGAAGGTGGCTGAATGCACATCAGCCAAGGATATTTGGGACTCTCTCAACCAGATGGTGGCTGGTTCTGCTGATGAGAGGAAAGACAGAAGATCAAATCTCATATCCCAGTATGAGAACTTCAAGAAGGATGAGTCAGAATCTGTTGCTGACATGTACAACAGATTGAGCTCAATAATCAATGAGCTAAAGACCTTAGATAAGGACATCACCCTTACTGAAGTGAATGATAAATTCCTCATTTGCTTCCCAAGCTCATGGGATTACAGGATCTAGCCAATCAAGAAGGCCAGGAGTTTTAATGAGATTTCCACATAATCTCTATTGGGAAAGCTCAAGTCTTATGAGCAGCTGATAAAGTCTAGAGAAGCATCAGAATAAAGGACTCCTCTATCAGCAAGAAAGGAGCAAAACATAGCATTTAAGGCTTCTGAAGAGATTTAAGCTGCAATAGTTAATGAAGAACGAATGAGTCTCTTTGCCAAGAGATTCTACAAAATGGCAAGAAAAGACTTCAGCAGAAAATCATCCAGGTAGGATGACAAGCCACGGTATGATAAAACTCCTACTAAAGAAGTAGTATGTTTTGGGTGCAGGAAACCTGGACACTTTATCTCAGAGTGTACAGAGAATCAGAAGAAAGAAAGAAGAAGAGAGAAGGACTCCAGAAGACAACAATACATTAGGCCTTCGTCCAGCAAATAGAATGGAAAGGGGAAGGGCTTTGTTGCTGATACTTGGAGTGACACAGAAGATGAATCCACATCTTCCAGTTCTAGTGAAGAGAAAGAAGAGGCAAAGGCCAGAGAAGTCTACCTCATGGCCATCAATGCCTTTAGCAGCCCATCATGTTGATGCACGAAAACACAGAGGGGACAAGCACAACCAGCTAACGGTTCGAACATCGGGGAATAAGGAAGACTGCGAGTAGCGATCTACTAAGCGGATGAGGGCTGGAAGAAGAGCAGGGCCGTGAACCACGGCAACAACAGAATTCGCCCGTCGCGGCCTGAATGCCTCTCTTGCGACGGGCTTTCCCTTGATTGAAGAAGAATTTGGTTACAAGTGAAAGGAAAAGGTTAACAAGAGCAGAGCGAGGGGGAGTCCGCAAGGCACAGGATTCGAGTCCGTAGCCTGTAACAAGTAGGCTCCTGGGTCCGAGTCAGCGTGCCTTGGGTGCACCACCTCCCCCCTATTTATAGGATAGGGGGCCTGCCCAAACGGGCAGGGCTAAAATAACCGGCTGCCCGGGGTACAGGAGAGCCGGGCAGCGGTGACGGGAAGCAAAAAGAAAGAACACGCCAGTCCGCGCAGAAGGGGCGGACTGGGCTCGCGGACTAGAGCCTCCACTGCTACTGGGCGCGCCCGCTGGAGGGCGGCGGCCTGGGCGGACGAGACATTGCGTCCGCCGCTGTAGAACCTGATACCTCAAACGCTGGCGGACTGAGCGGACAGGCACTTGCATCCGCTGCTGGGGTACCATGGTCCAATTGGGGACCTTGCCGGACTAGGCGGACTGATAAATCGCGTCCGTGCCTGTTGAAAGGGGGGCTTCGGAGTCTTGTAGTATGCTGCGGACTGAGGGGTTAACATAATCCCCGCACATTTTTAAGTTTCCAGAAAACTTCGAAAATGTTTTCTTAACCGTCGAGTCCGCACGCCTCGAAAATGTCGCCAATGCTATAAATATCGCTGGAGGGCCTGGAACTGTTCAGAATCTCGATCGATACGGGGCGCTACTCACCACTTGCGGTCTCCACTTTCCAGTCCGGCATGGCAAGGATTGGAACCTTCTTCTCTAGTCTCACTGCAAAAGGCGACCCAGAACTGTCAACGCCTATGAAGACAAAGAAGATTGTAAAGAGGTCGACAAGAAAAGATCCTGTCCGCTCCACAGGAGAGAGTTCCCAGAGCTAGAAGCCTGCGGAGAAAGTAGTCCGCCATGTTGATGTGTCTGCTCGCGGGGATGCCGTAGTCGACGTCGAACCATTGAGGAGTGAGAAGATAGCAACCTTGTCGGACTCCGCCCCTTCTCAGAAAACCGCAACCTCGGCGGACACTGCTGGCGAACACATGGAGACTGACATATCTTCCCCAAATGCCTCGGTGCAAATCATTGACTTGGACGAAGAAGACCGGCGGACTGAGGTAGAGGACGACGCGCCCTCAAAGGCATTGTCAACTGTGAATCCTGAACCTGTCCGCGAAGACCAGCCCGATTTAGGGGGGTCCGCCGCGGATGCTGCTGAGAAGACTGCCAAGAGGAAGAAGAGGAAGAGAGACGGAGCGACCGTCGTCGAGCGGGTTGAGAAGAAGCTCCGCGCAATGAAGGAGAAGAACGTCTCCAAGCGGACTGGGGAAGCGGACTTACAACACAGGCCGCGCGACAAAGAAGTTCGAGACGACGATCTGGTTACTCCGGAGGCCCAAATCCAGGGAGAGAATTCCCTCTTAACGGTCAGTCTATCCACGGATGAGATAATTGATTCCATAGACGTTGGTCGACTTGACTTAATCAACGACTCCTTGCTGGTTGTACTGCAGCAGAATGAGGCGGAGACTACTGGAGATAAGGGTGACGAACTCCCTTCCTTGTCCGCTGCGGAGGAAGAGGAGAGGGAGAGGCTGAAGGAGAAGATAGAGGAGCAAAAGAAACAAATCGTTGCTCATGTTGCTGCGGTCGGGGCAGCCTCGCAGCAGGCCGCGGCGGACAAAGCCGCTGAGTATCTGCGGATTGCTGCGGAGCTGATGCGGTCAGGTAAACTTCAGCCGGCGCCCAAATACTTTCAGCGCAAGTGGCTTTACAGGTCGCCGCCGCGGACGTCAAGACCGATCAAAATCATCACCAAGACGGACGATATCGTGGTCTCAACAAGTGCGGCTGCCGAGAGAAGAGCAAGGGTTCACCGCGAATGGAAAAAGCGGTTAAGTGCCTTTGACCCGGAGCGGGCAAGGCGGCTAATCATCTTCGATAGTCGGAAACTCGCTGCCACAAAATCTAAAAGTGATCTTTTATCCTTTCTTTGAGTCCGCCGCGAACTGCCTTTGAATGCGAAGTTGACTTTATTTGTTGCAGGTAGAAAATCGCTGCCGGGCTCCATCGAGAGTGGCGAGATCGTGGTAACGCCAAATACCGGTGGTGACGCGGTCTTGCCTGTAGAATCCGCGAGGGATGAGCCGCCCAGCCTGAGTACGATAAAATAGTTAGAGAAGAAATTTGAAGCTGAAATGCAATGTGTCAAAGCAGAGTTAGAGAAAGCGGCGGAGCGTGAGAGGGCGTCCGCGGCGCACGAGAAAGCGTTCGCGGATCGCGAGAAGGCCCTAAAAGACCAGGTCGCCAGCATCTCGCGGGCGCTGGAGAGGTCTGAAAGGGAAAAGAAAAGGCTCGCGGATGACGTCCGATACTACAGAGGCAAGCACTTGGTGTCGGCTCGTGAAGGAAAGGAGAAGCGGACTGCTGAGGTCGCTGAGCAGAGGCCGCGGGCGTCAGATCGTGTTCCTCCTGAGTTCGCGGCACCGGCAGTTGCCCAGCAGCCCGCGGACGAGGAGCAGAGGCCGGCGGCGGAGCCAATGGTGCCTCTCAGCCGGGTAGACCGGGAGGCTGCTCACATGCACCGGACTATAAACGTCATCCATCATCATCTCTGCCGTGTATACAGTGAAATTCTTCAAATAAGCGATCAGGCGGCTCATCTATGCAGGGACAGGGCAGAAAGGCCGGCGCGGACCGATAACAGGGACCGCTGAGTCCGCAATGCCTTGAACTTTTATCTGATTAACTGTATATTGTTTGTATGATTGCTCCAAATAATGCTGTGCTGTGAACTGAATTCTATTTGATCTGTGCGGACTCAGATTATATATCCGCTATTCATGTAGCTTAATCCTTGTGACGTGGCGATTTGTGTGAATTCATGCTGTGTCTGCTTCTCGTTATTTAACCTGCAGGTTGGAAACACTGCGAACTAAGCGGATTGAAAGTGTATCCGCTTCTTATGACTTGCCGAGAGAAAATGCGCGATCTGCGCGGACCAAGTTATGCCGGCGACAACTTTTTGCTTTGAATTCTCCTTGGCATGTGAATCTGTATTTTGTATCCGCGTTATTGTTTTGGCTGCTTTTAATTGTCCGCGGACTGCGCGGATTGGATTTGCGTGCTCTGCGGCCTGGCCAAAAAGCTATCAGACTTTTTAGCTATAAATAGGGCCTTCTGCCTTCTCTTATGCAGGAAATAGCCGAAGGAAAAGGAGCCCTGCAGCCTGCAAAATGGTGTCCGCGCGGACTGACGCTGCTGTTGCCTTCCACTCTGCTGATCACCGCAAATGCACTTTGATAGAGGCTGACCTGGAGGCCTTTGTTGAAAAGAAAATGGCGGGTTCCAACATTCTTGTCCGCCTTCCCGCCCATCAGGAAAGGTTGAACTTCTCAACTGCCACCCAAATCGCCATTCCAGTTGACCACTTCGACAGCGGATTCAGGTTCCCGCTTCCATGGGAACTCGCTGCGATCTTCGAGCACTATGGAATGGTGCCCGGCCAGCTCGCGCCAAACACACTCGCTTCGATCTGCAGCTTTGTTTCTTACTTGCGATCTGAAAAGATTGCTTTCTCAATGAATATCTTCCGTAAGATATTTTCCGTCCGCTCCATCACCGCTTCCGGAGGCCGCCCCTACAAGGGGGTCATATATTTCTACTGCAGGGGAATGAAAGTTGTGGGTCTTCCCAACAAGATCCACAACTGGACCTCTAGGTTCTTGATTTTTGAGGGCGATCTAGGGTTCGCGCACACCTATCCGCAGGTGCGCGCGGACTCCTCCTTCAAAAGCGTGCAGCTGGATGGCCTTGAGTCCGCCATTGTCGAGTTCCTGGCCAATGCTAGGCTCGACATCGAGCACTATATCCCGCTGCTGGCGAGCTTAGCAGACGTCATGCCCGAGGAGAGTAAGTAGCTTCCGAACTCAGCTTTGTATCCGCAGCGACCTTGGTTTTGATTCCTTTTCGTTTTTTGCAGCGACCTTGGCGGTACCCGCCAACTTGCCGCAGACGCCAAGCGGCTTCGTCCCTACACAAAAAGAAAAGAAAGAAGCCGTTGCAAAAAAGAGGAAAGAGGAAGGAGATCCCGCAGCGGACTACTCTTCCTCCGAAAGCTTCTCCATGAGCGGCTTTGGCATCATCCAGAAGGACCTTAGGGGGAACCCTATGGTCCACTGGCACAGCAAGAATAAGCACGTCCTCCTGTCCACCGCGCTTCCTTCGTGGAAGAGTCCGCGGATATCACGCCACGCCCATATCGCAATCTCCACGCTTTATGGAAAGCGCAATTTGAGTGACCTCAAGAAGGTGACCGCCGCCGACCTCCCTCTGCTAGCCTCTCAGGCTTCTACGAACAGCATGGTGACAAATCATTATGTTGCCACTCTGGCCAGAGACCTGTTGAGGAAAAACGAACAACTTCAAAAGGATAATGAAGCGCTAAAGGAAAGGAACGCGCGGCTGGGAAAAAGGGTTGCTCAGCAAAGAGAGGAGCTGGGGGTGAGTTGAATTTGCAGCGGCCTTGATTTTATATCCGCTGCGATCTGTCTAATTTGCTTTTGTTTGCGCAGGTCGCCTATGACTTGGAGAACAGCAACTTCCAGTCCGCCATGCTCCCCTTCGTAAAGGAGACTGTCGAGGTCGCTGTTGAGCGACTTGTCCGCGACGGCCTTATAAAGGAGGGAGTGGACGACGTCCCTTTTCTGGAGATCTTCCCTGAGCTGGCCCCTCAGGTCGCGGCGATGGAGAGGGCCAGGAAAGGAAAGGGCATCGTCGAGGAAGCTGAAGAAGAGGAAGAAGAAGAAGATGAAGAAGAAGAAGAAGAAGAAGAAGACGGAGGCCAAGGCGGAGAGCCAAGCGCCAAGGAGACAGCGGACAGCGCTGCCTCATGCCAGCGAGTAGATGAACTGTCCGCCGAGTCCGACAACTCTGCATCCTCTTCTGCAACCGGGAGCTCGCATAGCGGGTCCTCAAGTACAAGATCGGACAGCAGCGGGAGCGGCTCGGGGGGTTATTCTCCAGAGGTTGACATCGTTGGTGACAGCCCTGCGCTTCCAGAGAAGAAACAAAGGACTGATTGATCAATGTATATATATATTTTGTTTTATCTGGTTTTTTGTAAAAGTGGGCGGACGCAAGATTGCAGTCCGCCGAACGTATAGAAATGATGTAAACAATTTTTTGATGAAATAGAAAGGATATTTTTTGGCATGTGTATTTCCTGCAATGCTCTTTTTTCCACGCTCACCGCACCGATACTTAGCAGTCCGCATGACGCGTTGATTAATCACAGCATAAAGAAGAATTTTGTCAGGCGGACCCTGTTGAGTTTCAGTTACGGTCCGCTCATCACATCATTTAACGAATCTTGCTGATTTAAGAATTAGACATCAACTCATTCAGTATCCGCCTCAGAGAACCGCCAGCTGATAATAATGCCAGGGGTACTTGAGTTATAGTTGTAGTCCGCAAGCCAGACCGCACATAATATAAGAGCACATTGATTACTAAACAAATAATACGAAAACCATTCCGCGGACTGAGCAGATACAGAAAACCAATCCGCTTATATAACATGAAAATCATTCTGCGGACTGAGCGGATACAGAAAATCAATCCGCTCATAATAGAAATGATCTATAGCTTGCGACCAGGTGGGCAGGTGAGCCTGAGCGGCATACTTTCCTCACCGGGCTACAAGCTATAAGATCAATTCAAGTAGGCGGACAGATGGGATAGAGAAAACCAGTCCGCTAAAGATAACCAGCTTGCAATCCCAAGGAAACTACCAAACTGTGCGGATAACGAATCCAGTCCGCCAAAGATAGAAATGATCTATAGCTTGCGACCAGGTGGGCAGGTGAGCCTGGGCGGCATACTTTCCTCACCGGGCTACAAGCTATAAGATCAACCCAAATAGGCGGACTCTGCGGATAGAGAAAACCAGTCCGCTAAAGATAACCAGCTTGCAATCCCAAGGAAACTACCAAACTGTGCGGATAACGAATCCAGTCCGCCAAAGATAGAAATGATCTATAGCTTGCGACCAGGTGGGCAGGTGAGCCTGGGCGGCATAATTTCCTCACCGGGCTACAAGCTATAAGATCAACCCAAATAGGCGGACTCTGCGGATAGAGAAAACCAGTCCGCTAAAGATAACCAGCTTGCAATCCTAAGGAAACTACCAAACTGTGAGGATAACGAATCCAGTCCGCCAAAGATAGAAATGATCTATAGCTTGCGACCAGGTGGGCAGGTGAGCCTGGGCGGCATACTTTCCTCACCGGGCTACAAGCTATAAGATCAACCCAAATAGGCGGACTCTGCGGATAGTTAAAAGCAGTCCGCACATTATTCCCTGCAAAAAGCAAGATGCTTACTTGGCGGAATGGTTCCCTGCCCTCTTGCCTTTAGTACAGTCTTAGCTGTGGGTCTCCTGCAGGCACTGCTTGAGGGTAACATGGAGTGTTCGAGGGTTACAAGCTAAGGTGACCTGCGGGCAGGTGAGCCGTAACGACATACTTTCCTCATGTGATCATCGAAGTTGTAATAATATCCCTAAAGCGGCATGGTAGAGCTTTACACCCACCTTGCCCTCCATAATGCAAAGGTGGGGTCAGGTACCTGCCGGGATCCGAAGTCCAGAATCCAACCGCGCTAGAGCCTGCAAGCTCCCACTACACGGTGTGAAATCTCCTCGCAACACGTGGTCTTCGTGGTGTTACGCTAATGACAACGGCTCTAGGGGAGGTCTAGCTGAACTCGGCGATGTCTCCTGGTATCAGGGAACCATTATAGGTCTTTGGGAGAGAGAGAAAACACTAGAAAAAATGTCAGTATGGATTCTTTGATTAAGAAAATGCATTTGCAAAGGAAGCATAAGAAAGAAAAAGGGAGTTCGGGTGTAGAACCGTTTTTGAAATCTCTCTTAGCGCCTTATCTGTTATGATTACAACAAAACACTCGAAGAAGTGTTAGCAAGCAGTTTCTATTCATAATAATTCTTGAAGAGGATACACAAAGTAGAAAAAGGAGGTTTAAGAATAGAATCGCTTGAGGTCATCCCCACTCCACGTGTGTGGTATATCCTCTCCTTCGTGAGTCTGCAAGCGGTAAGCGCCGCTTTTTAACGCTTATTTGACGACAAAAGGGCCGGCCCAATTTGGATTAAGCTTTCCAACTGAACCAGCTCTTGCAGCAGCATCAACCTTCTTTAGAACTAGATCTCCCACTTGGAAGTGTTTGATCCTTATATTCTGATCGAAGTAACGGGCCATCCTCCTTTTGACCTCTTCCTGCCTTACGGCTGCTTGATCTCTGACCTCCTCGATGTGCTCCAAGCTGAACCTCATCTCCTCATTATTCAACTCAACCCAATCATCAACACCTTCTCTTGCAAGCAGTACTCTGGGTGACGGGACTTCAAACTCAATCGGGATGAGTGCCTCTGAGCCATGAGAGAGTTTGAATGGAGTCTCCCCGGTTGCAGATGATGGCGTTGTCCTAAGGGACCAGAGGACTGATGGAAGCTGATCAGCCCAACTGCCCTTGAGATTCTGCACTTTCTTTTTGAGCAAGTTGAGGATCTGCTTGTTGGCAGCTTCCACCTGGCCATTGCTTCTGGGATGATGAACTGATGCAAAACGCAGCTCTGTTCCGATCTGCCTGCAAAAATCTATCATCTCTGAGTTGTTAAATTGTGGCCCATTGTCAGTGATTATTGCCATTGGTATCCCGTGCCGGCAGACAATTTCTCCCCAAATGAAGTTCTTGACGATCTGAGTAGTTGTCTTAGCCAATGTCTTGGATTCGATCCACTTGCTGAAGTAGTCGATCATTAAGATGATAAAACGTCATTGCCCGCTTGCCAAGGGAAAAGGACCAATGAGATCCATTCCCCAAACCGCAAAGGGCCAAGGAGTTGCAATCGACCTGAGGGACTGAGCTGCTTGGTGTTGAAGTGGAGCAAACTTCTGGCATTGAACACACCTTCTGGCGTAGATCTCTGAGTCTTTCTTCATTGTGGGCCAGAAATACCCTTGCCGCAGGACTCATTTTCCAAGAGTTCTTGCTCCAGAGTGGCTTCCACACTCTCCTAAGTGAACTTCTTGCAAAACAGTGTGAGCTTCTTCTTCTGAAACACACCGGGCCATGGTTGAGAGGATGGTCTTTCTATAAAGGATTCCCGCCACTAGGAAGTAGTGAGCTGCTTTTATTCTGAACTTTTTCTTGTCTCTAACTGTATGATGATAATTTCCTGTTGATAGATATAGGATGAATGGGTCCATCCAAGAGGCGCGTTGATCTACTTGCATCAGATCTCCTTCCACCACTGCCGGACGGAAGAGCTCGGAAGTTGTTCCTCCTGAAGGCATCCCATGCTTAGAGAGAAAATCGGCCTCCTCATTCTCTGTTCTGGGGATATGTTCGATGGTGAAGCTTTTAAACCTTCCGACTTCTATTTTCACAAGAGCTAGATATTTTTTCAAGACTGGCTCCCTTGCTTCGAAGTTGCCGAGGACTTGCGACGCCATTACCAGATAATCGGTTTTGATGTGGACATGATCGATTCCTAATTCCCTTGCGAGCCTCAAGCCTGCTAGCAGAGATTCATATTCGGCCTGGTTATTGGTTACTGGAAAGTAAAATTTGATGGCCTGTTCCAACTTGACTCCGTTTGGATTGATGAGAACCACTCCTGCTCCAGAAGAACTTCTGCCTGAGGCACCATCGACATAGATGGTCCAAGCCAAAGGTGACCTTTCTGCCTGATCAGAACTGGACTCTGGCATGTCGATTAGAAAATCTGCTAGGACCTGAGCTTTAATGGCGGTCTTGGGCACATAAGAAATTTCAAATTCACTTAGCTCTATTGCCCACTTAGCTAGTCTGGCGGAATGCTCTGGCTTTTCCAACACACCCTTCAAAGGTTGATCGGTGATGACTTGAATTGAATGTGCTTGGAAGTATAGGCGAAGCCTGCGAGCTGACATGACCAGCGCCAAGGCTAACTTTTCCAAAATTGGATATCGCGTCTCAGCACTCTTTAGGATATGGCTGACATAGTAGATTGGGAATTGCTTTCTGCCTTCTTCCCGAAGAAGAACGGAGCTGACGGCCTCAGGGCCAACTCCTAGGTACAAGAAAAGAACCTCTCCTAGCCGGGGGCTCTGAAGCAGAGGCGATGAGGTCAGTTGCATCTTTAACTGTTCAAAAGCCTGGGAGCACTCTTCTGTCCACTCAATCTTGGATGCACGTCGGAGGGTCTTAAAGAAGGGGGCACTCCTATCTCCAACCCGAGAGAGAAATCTTGCAAGACCTGCTAGCCTTCCCCCTAACTGCTGAACTTCCTTCGGTGAACGAGGGGTAGACATTTCAAGAATAGCTTTTACCTTGTCAGGATTGGGGGCAAGTCCCTCCGGAGTAAGGAGATGACCGAGGAACTTCCCCTTACTTGCTCCAAAAGTGCATTTCAAAGGATTAAGCTTCATCTTGTATCTACGCAGAGTAGCGAACGTCTCTGCTAGATCTAGCAAGTGCAGCGAAAACGAGCTACTCTTGATCAAGAGATCGTCTACATACACTTCTAGGTTTCTCCCTTTCTGATGGTTAAACACACGGTCCATCATCCGTTGATAGGTTGCGCCAGCATTCTTAAGCCCAAAGGGCATCACAAGGTAGCAATAACAACCATCGTTAGTAATGAACGACGTGTGAGGTACGTCGGGCTTATGCATTCTTATCTGGTGATAACCAGAAAACGCATCTAAAAAACTCATGTAAGAGTACCCTACCGCGGAATCAACTAAAGAATCTATCTGAGGCAAGGGGTAGCAATCTTTAGGACATGCTTTATTAAGTTTAGTAAAGTCTACACACATTCGCCACTTTCCCCCTGGTTTTTTAACCATTACAACATTTGAAATCCAGGTGGGATATTGCACTTCTTTAATAAAATTTGCCTTGAGGAGCTTCGCAACCTCCTCCCTTATTGGTTCTGCAAGCTTTGTTGCCACGTCCCTCTTCTTTTGCTGTACAGGCTTGCAGCCGGGATCAACATTCAGATGGTGGCACGCAACATCAGGATCCACCCCTGGCATGTCTTCCGCTGACCAAGCGAAGACATCCAGATTCTTCAGCAGGCAGGAAATCAACTCAGCTTTTTGATCTTCAGGTAGCTCCGAGTTGATGGAGAGCTTCCTCTCCTCCCCCTCAGCAATGGGGACTCCTTGCGTCACCTGGGAAGGTTCCAGGTGAGCACCTTCATCAGCAGCGGTTTCTGAACTGAGGGAGGCTTCTGCAGCTTCTGTTGGAGCAAGGGAAGGGCTGGCTTCAACCATGTTGACAGTACGGACATAGCACTCCCTTGCCCTCCTTGGGTAACTCCTGACCCGGCACATCCTCCCATCGGCAAAGAACTTGATGGGGAGGTGGTAAGTGGAAATCACCGCTTGATATTTGTTCAACAGGGGCCTGCCGAAGATGGCATGGTAGCTGCTGGGTGCGTCGACCACTATGAATTGTATCTGCTTAGTTGCCCCTCCAAGCTTTACGGGCAAGGTGACGCTGCCCTCTACTTCCTTTCTCTCTCCCGAGAAACCATAGAGTGGCCCCTCAGTGGAAAGCAGAGGTTTTCCAGTCCTCAGGGCCTCGAAGGTAGACTTGAATAGGAGGTTGACAGAGCTGCCTGTGTCAACAAGAATCCTATCCACTGTGAAGTCCCCAATACCAGCCTGGATTACGACTGCATCATCAAATGGATTGGCTGTTCGAGGAAGATCTTCTGGACCAAAGGTGACGACTTCCCTGGGAGGAGCAACAGAAGAAGAGGCCACCTCTTCCTGGGTGACCCTTGAAATTGACGATTTCCGGGTGGACTCGGTCCCAGCTCCACCATGGATGAAGAAGAGGCGTCCCAGAATCCCCTCATCATTTGCATCGAAGCACTCTACCGGGACGTTGATCGGCCCCAGACGGCCCTCATCCTCTATATCCACGCATTCTTGGTAGGCCTCAGCTACCTCTTTGCCTTTCGAGGTGGATGGATTCAAAGAGGAAGGAGAACCCTTCTTGGCCAGGTCAATCTTGCCCTCGGCAAGCAACTTCTCTATCAGCGCACGAAGGGCCTTGCAGTCCTCAGTCAGATGGCCCTTTTCTTTGTGGAACTGGCAATATTGTGTGTTATTTCGCGGCTTCCACATTTTCTGAGGCTCTTGCCTCTTTTCTTCTGATCTCCTTTGCAGGATCTGGATGACTTCGTCAAGGTCCAGATCTGCAGCATCCTCCATGGGGCTTTCATCAAATTGGATCGGAGCAGGCAAGGCTGCTTGTTGGAGGATGGGTAGAGCTTGCAATGGAACGACGAGAGTGGTGGCCAACGGTAGTCTCTGCTCATGAAACTGTTGATGGCCTTGGAAAGGTTTCTTGTTGTGGAAGTTTCTGCCTCTTTGAGATGGAGGCTGGAAGTCTGGGCAAGGGGGCTTGCCACGAGAAGAAGAAGCGGAGGCATCCCTTCCTTCAGCCTTAGCTGTCAGGGATGAAACATAGGTCGGATTGGCATTTTCTCCTTCTATGAAGCGGTTGACCATGGCGATCAACTCCTGATAGGTCTCAGGTGCCTTTGTCGTTGCTTTGAACTTCCGAGGGCCCTCCCGGAGGCCATGGATCAAGGCAACCTTATAATAATCGGGGTTTACACTCCTGACCCCTTGGATTTCTCTTTGAAAGCGGTCAACGAATCGCGCCACCGATTCATTATCACTTTGCTTTATTTCAAACAGGGCAGCTGGCCCATTCTTCCTCTTCCTTGAGGTAGCAAACCTCAGCAGTAACTGGCTACGGAGCTCTGCAAAAGAAGAAATTGTGCCCGAAGGCAGCTCGTAGAACCACTCTCTAGCTTGTCCTTCGAGAGTGGTGACCAGCAGTTTACACTTAATTGCATCTGAGAGGCATCTCAAAGCAACTGCCCCCTCAAATGCCTGGAGATGAGAAACTGGATCTGTCGCTCCTGAATAGAAGGGGATGCGAGGCTCCCTGAAGTTGCTCGGGGCCGATTCCCATCGGATTCGGTCAACAAAGGGAGATGGGGTCTCGAATTCTGCGGGATAGAATGGGCGGACTGGAGCCGGGGAGTCCGCGGGCTCGGCGGACTGGCGGTCAGCAAAATGGAGCTGGCGGGCTGGAGTGCCCCTGGCAGCTTCTCTGAAGAATTCTCTGAAAGCAAACTGTTCCTCTTGAGGGCGCAGAGGGGCAGCGGATTGAGCAGGGTTCCGGGGAGTTGCTGACGACTGCCGAAGTGGAGTTCGGCGAGCTGGGGTCTGGCGGACTAGCGAGTCCGCTGGGTCCGCTGCGGCCTGAGGAGCAAGCCGCTGGGCAAGCGCGAGCAAAGCTTGGCTGATTGCGTCGAGACGCTGGTCAGTCTGTTGGCGGGATTGCTCGGCCTCAAGGCGATCTTGCTCAATCGCGTCCCAAAGAGAGTCCTCTGAAGAGCTGGAGCGGTCTGAGGAGCGGGCTCTGCGGTCTGACATCTTCGTCCGCTGATTTCAATACACTACTCGGATCTGAAGGCCGCGTGTTAACTGTTGATGCACAAAAACACAGAGGGGACAAGCACCACCAGCTAACGGTTCGAACACCGGGGAATAAGGAAGACTGCGAGTAGCGATCTACTAAGCGGATGAGGGCTGGAAGAAGAGCAGGGCCGTGAACCACGGCAACAACAGACTTCGCCCGTCGCGGCCTGAATGCCTCTCTTGCGACGGGCTTTCCCTTGATTGAAGAAGAATTTGGTTACAAGTGAAAGGAAAAGGTTAACAAGAGCAGAGCGAGGGGGAGTCCGCAAGGCACAGGATTCGAGTCCGCAGCCTGTAACAAGTAGGCTCCTGGGTCCGAGTCAGCGTCCCTTGGGTGCACCACCTCCCCCCTATTTATAGGATAGGGGGCCTGCCCAAACGGGCAGGGCTAAAATAACCGGCTGCCCGGGGTACAGGAGAACCGGGCAGCGGTGACGGGAAGCAAAAAGAAAGAACACGCCAGTCCGCACAGAAGGGGCGGACTGGGCTTGCGGACTAGAGCCTCCACTGCTGCTGGGCGCGCCCGTTGGAGGGCGGCGGGCTGGGCGGACGAGACATTGCGTCCGCCGCTGTAGAACCTGATACCTCAAACGCTGGCGGACTGAGCGGACAGGCACTTGCGTCCGCTGCTGGGGTACCATGGTCCAATTGGGGACCTTACCGGACTGGGCGGACTGATAAATCGCGTCCGCGCCTGTTGAAAGGGGGGCTTCGGAGTCTTGTAGTATGCTGCGGACTGAGGGGTTAACACATCAGATGATGAAGAAGTATCTGATAATGAAGAGGCTTCAGAATTAGAAGCTGATCAGGTATTATCCTTATTTGATTATAATTCTGATTGTTTCAAAACTGAATTTAAAACCATCTGTATTGATTTAATTAACTCTGAAAAAGAAATCAAAATACTTAGGGAAAGACTTACTAATCAAGAAAATTTGATTTATGAAAATACTAAATTAAAAGATGAACTAATCCTAGCTAATGAACAAATTATATCTTTAACATCTGAACTGATTGAGGCAAGAAAACTTGAAAAATCCCTGAATGGGATAAGCATCAAGTTGATGGACATCACTAGCACAGTGAATGCCATACTTAATGGCAAGCTGGGCCTAGGTGCTTCATCAAGCCTACCTCCACTTATTCAGAAAAACATATTAACCACCCCAATAAAATTTGTTTCTGAAAAAGGTAAGAAGAAAATAAAAAATAATAATCTTAATCATACTGAAATTAAACAAAAGAATAAGAAAAGAAGAAAGAATAAGACAAACAATAACCAGAACAATGTTCAACAGTTTTCGTCGAACTCCGATCGACGAAACATGTACAGTTCGTCGAACTCAAGTTGACGAACTCCGAACACAGATCTATATTATAATAATTCGTTGAACTACGATCGACGAAACCAGTATGGTTTGTCGACCAGAGATCGATGATTTTGGGGCTCAGAAAATGACTTCTATCATTCTCTGAGTGGAGTTCGATGAACTCATCCCAATTCATCGAACTCAGTTCAATGAACTCACCAGAATTTGTCGAACGCAGATCAACTTAATAGAAATTTAAATTTCTCTAAAACTTATAATAAACCAAGAATATTCAGTAATCAGTTTAATCAGTGGATAATTCCTTCTAGAAGATATCACCCCTTAAGGTATAAAAGTCAGCCTGAATACTATTATATTTCAAATATTTCTTATAAAAAGAAATAAGGACCCAAGGTGACCTGGGGCAAGAACATCTAACTTATTTCCTTGTAGGTGAAGAACTATCCTATCACATAAAATAAGTGGTATCTAGATAGTGGGTTCTCAAAGCACATGACTGGATGCAAGGACAGCCTAATCAACTTCAAGGCAAAGCTGGGTCCAAAAGTGATCTTTGGAGATTCCAGCTTTGGACAAACTGAAGGCTATGGAGACTTCAATAGTGGAGATGTCACATTCAGAAAAGTGGCATATGTGAATGGTCTCAAACATAACCTGATATCCATAAGTCAGTTTTGTGATGTAGGTTATCAGATCTTTTGCAAGTACCTCACTTGTGTGAGAAATTGGAAGAATTAAACATTACTCAAAAGGTCATATCTCATTCTCCTCAACAAGATGATGAAGATAGTGAAGATGAACTTTTGGAAGTGGCCGAACCTACTCCAACAGCAGACATTATTCCACAAGAGGAATTAAGTCCAAATGATGTTTCTGAACCAACTCCACCCACTTACTTTCTCACACTAAGGGATCATCCTAGATCTCAAGTGATTGGAGACATGGCAGTAGGTGTACAGACAAGGCATCGACTCAATCAAGATGTGATGCAGGCTTGTTTCCTCTCTCAAGTTGAGCCTCAATCCATAAATGATGCTGAGCAAGATCCCCATTGGATCATTGCAATACAAGAGGAGCTCAATCAATTTGAGAGATGCAGAGATTGGGACTTGGTTCCTAGACCCAAAGACTACCCAGTCATTGGAACCAAGTGGATATTCAGAAACAAACATGATGCCCAAGGTGTTATAGTCAGGAAT
This sequence comes from Platanthera guangdongensis, assembly GCA_039583875.1. NCBI lineage: Eukaryota > Viridiplantae > Streptophyta > Magnoliopsida > Asparagales > Orchidaceae > Platanthera > Platanthera guangdongensis. The sequence continues at coordinate 69,541,566 of CM077155.1, read as the reverse complement.
AAGGCAAGGCTGGTTGCTCAAGGTTATAGGCAAGAGGAAGGGATTGACTATGACCAAACTTTTGCACCAGTTGCAAGGCTGGAACCAATCAGGATTTTCCTTGCTTGTGCTGCATACAAGAAGTTTAAAGTCTATCAAATGGATGTCAAGAGTGCCTTTCTGAATGGAGTACTTAAAGAAGAGATTTATGTTGAACAACCTCCAGGTTTTTTCTCTACAACTTATCCTTCATATGTCTTTAGATTGCATAAAGCTCTTTATGGTTTAAAGCGAGCTCAAAGAGCTTGGTATGAGACCTTAGCTAGCTTCTTGATAGACAATAAATTTACTAGAGGCATTATAGATAGGACATTATTCACTAGTCATCATAAGGATCAAATTTTGTTGGTACAAATTTATGTAGATGACATCATATTTGGGTATACAGATTCCAAATTATGCAAGAGTTTTTCTGACCTCATGCATTCAAAGTTTGAAATGAGTAGCATGAGTGAGCTCTCCTACTTCCTGGGCCTTCAAGTGAAATAACTACTTGATGACATTTTCATATCCCAAGCTAAGTATGCTAAGGTGCTTCTCAAAAAGTTTGGGATGGCTGATGCCTCAGCAAATAAAACACCCATGGCCACTAATACTGTAATAGACTCTGATGAACATGGGAAACATGTTGATAAGAAATTATATAGAGGTATTGTTGGGTCCCTACTATACCTTACAACAAGTAGACCTGACATAATGTTTGCTACATGTCTTTGTGCTAGGTTCCAAGTGAACCCTAAAGAATCTCATTTAGTTTTCTTAAAAAGAATTTTGAGGTATATAAAGAGTTATCCTAGTCCAGGACTCTAGTATCCTACTGAGTCAGAGTTTGAGTTAACTAGGTACTCAGATGTTTACTTTGCTGGATGCAGAGTAGATAGAAAAAGTACCTCAGGAACATGCCAGTTCCTTGGTATGAGATTAGTCTCATGGTTTAGCAAGAAAAAGTCAACTGTGTTGATGCACGAAAACGGACAGGGAGTCGGGCACCACCAGCTAACGGTTCGAACACCGGGGAATAGGGGAGGAAAGGAGAAGACTGTCGACCAATCGGTTACTAGCGGTCGCGGCTAAAGGACCGTAAAAGGGGGGCCGCTGGCAGCGGCAACAGCAAAGTTCGCCCGCCGCGGCTTAAATGCCACTCTTGCGGCGGGCTTTCCTTTACTTCAAATGAGAAACAGTTACAAGAAAGGGAAAAGAGGAAGCCGGCCAGACTACAAGCCGCAAAACACTAGATTTGAGACCGCAGCTCTTAACAGGCGAGCTCCTGGATCCCAGTCAGCGTGTCTTGGGGAGTGCACCCTCCCCCTATTTATAGGCTCGGGGGCCTGCCCAAGCGGGCAGGGCTAAAGTTACCGGCTGCCCGGGGCACAGGAGAACCAGGTAGAGGTGAGGGGAAGCAAAAGTGAAAGAAACAAGAAAAGAGGGAAGCCGCGCGGCCTGGCAGATTCCTCCTGGCGAGCTGACGGCTGGGTCCTGGAGCCTTGTCGCTGAGCAGGGGCGGCGTTGGCAGCGGCCTGACATGGAGACCGCCCGGCTTGGGAGGCTTGGCGGTTTGAATACGCAGGCCGCCCGGTCTGGAAAGCTGCGCGGACAGGTCGCGGATTCTGGGCTTATCATAATCCCCGTACGTTTTTAAGTTTCCAAAAAACTTCGAAAATGTAGAACTAAGCCGGAGACCGCGACTGCCTCATCGTCGTCTATAAAATCCCATGGCCCTTGTCACTCTTCAAGATTCCTGCCGAGCCACGGGTCGCTACTCGCCACTTGCGGTCAGCATTTTGCAAGCCGACGCGATCTTTCACAAGATGGATGTTATGTCTTCAATGTTAGCATGGAACAAGAAACCGCCAGAAAAGAAGCAAAGCCGGAGCGAGAACTCGGATGATTCTGCCCGACAGTCTGCCAAGAAGACTGGGAAGCCGGAGACTTCAGTGGCTTCTGGACCTGAAAAGAGGCCGACAGAGACCGTCGGCGGATCATCGCAGGCCGCAGTAGGTCCCAAAGCGGTTTCAAAGACTGCTCCATCACAAACCGGAATTGCCAAATCCTTCGACCTGACTTTCTCTCCATCAGGAGAACCACTGCTAAAAATCGGTGGGACGGAGGAGAAAAGTGTTGAATCTGGGAAACCGTCCGAATTGCAGGACAAGGTCGACGTAATCGTTGTGGACGACAACGAGCCGGAGAAGGCGCTGGAGACCGAACAGATTTTGGGCGAACAGCGCAAGCGGACTGAAAAGGTGTTCGGTTCCTTGAAACGGCAGAAGGAGAGGCGCGAAACCCTTGAAGAAAGGATGAAGAGGAAGATGAGGAAGTTGCACGCCAGAAACCGGAATATTTCCGAAAAGACCGGCGCGGACAGTCTTCAACACAGGCCGCACGAGAAGGAGGTACCCGAGAACCCGCCCACACCGGATTACAAGCCGAGCGAACTGGAGAGTACGCCTGCGGTTAGCGACTCGCTCAGTGAGCTCCTGAAGGGAATGGAGACCCTCCAGCGGCAAGACGCGCTATTGTCGACACCAGCGGCTTTTGAGGAGGTTGACCGCCCCGATATCCAGGTTATTGGGGAGAAGCCTGGCGAACCGGCTTCCGCGGCTTCTGAAGGAGCCGAGAAGCTGAAGCTTCGCGAGAAGATGGAGGAGATGAAGAAACTGATCGCCGAGAAGCTGGTGGCGACTACACTTCCATTGCTGCAGGGTAAACACCGGGGCGTTAGGCGAATTATTAAATTCTACAAGTCGCGGTCAAGGAAGAAGGGGGCGAATATAATATTAAATCCGCCAGCCAGCTTTTTCTCGACCACGGCTCAACTGAAAAGCCGAGCGAAGGAAGCCGAGCGGCTATGGAAAGAAAAGCTAAAGAGGATTGATCCTGAACGGCTCCGGCGGCCAGTGATTAAAATCCAAACCGCGGCCTCTGGAGGAGATAAACATCAAACCAGTGGTCTTATCCAACAGATTTCCTTACTAGAACCTTGCAACAATCCGGCTGAACCTGACTGCGGTTTCTCTTCTGCAGGTGTACCGGAGACCGCTATGAAACCGGGCGACTTGACGTCATTTTTGTCTATGCTGCCACCGCCTCCGCCTCCAAGTGTTCGCGAGAAGGAGATGGCCGACTTCCAAAAGGAGGTCGGCTCGCTGCAGGCGGCTTTGAATGCGGCCACCAAAACTCTGCGGATTAAAGACGAAGAGCAGCGGGTTGCCCAGGAGGCCGCGGAAAAAAGGATCCAAGAGTTGCAAACCACCCTGGAGCAAGAGACCACAAGATTGCAGACTGCGCTTGAGCAGGAGACCATGAGGTTGAAGTCAGCGATGGGGCAAGAGACTGCTAGGCTCCAGATAGCGAGGGAAGAATAGACCGCCAGGCTCCAGACCGCGATGGAAACCACGGAGGCGAAGATTGCTGAGATGCAGGTCGCCTTGGAGCAGGAAAGGATGGAGAAGTATTTGCTGATGGCCGCGCGGCTGGAAGGAGACAGAGAAGAGATCCCACGTGCTGAAGGCGGCGAGAACCAAGACCTGCCAGCGGAGACCGCCGGAGAACAGCAGCCTGCTCTACCAACTTCTGGAGAGTTGCCGGGTACTGGCCGCCCGGCCTCTGGCGAGACTTCAAATCCACCGGAGGCCGCGGCGCCTAGACAGGTCGCAGTTCCAAGCGGGCTCGGGGGTCAGGGGATCCCAATGATCCCATTTGCGAGAGTGGAACGCGACACTGCACGGGTTCATCGGTCTCTGCATGCGCTTCATAATCTGGTTAGCCAGGTGTACGTTGCGATTATGCAGACCGGTGAACAGGTCGTGCACATAGGACGAGACAGGCCGGAGGATGACAAGCGATCCTGAGCGACTTGAGAGAACTAAGCCGCGCGGACAATTGAATATTATGTTGTAATATATATTTTTTCTCTGGATGTTGAACTATTTGATTGTTGTAAACTGCTGTATTTTATTATGCTGCGAACTGAATGCGGCTTATGTGGTTTGTATTTATAATCCACATGCCTGCTGCTTTGTTCTGAAAAATTTAAGATATAGGATAGCAGCCGTGCGGTCTGGCGAACAGAACGCCGGCTTGAATATTTGATGCCCACATGATTCGCCACAGAGTTATTCTAAGTGCAGGTATATAGCCGTGCGGACTGACGGACTAAACTGCGGCTTGGTCATTAAGCTGATCTGTTCTTCCAGCGGGCTTAGGCCGCGCGGCGTGACGACTAGCCGCGATTTGACGTTGGGCACTGTACCTTCACAGATTTTCTATAAATAGCGCTGACCCCGGAGATTTCATCACAAATCAAAAAGGATGCGGGCTAAGTCCAAGTCGTCGCGGTCTGACAAGGACACTGCGGTGAGGACTGACGCGGCCTCCGCTTTCCACTCTGCTGATCACAAAGAATGCCGGCTTACAAAAGCCGAGCTGGAGGATTTCGTTGAGAAGCACATGCAGGGAAGTCCGCTGGTCGCGCGGCTTCCCCGACAGGACGAGCGGATTAACTCCTCGCACGCAAATCAGATAGCGGTCCCGATCGACCACTTTGACTGCGTCTTCAGCTTCCCGGTCATGATGGAGGACGTAGCGGTCTTCGACCACTACGGAGTTGTGCCCGGACAACTACCCCCAAACTCGATAGCCGCCATATATAGCTTTATCTCCTACCTGAGGTCGGAAAGAGTCCGCTTCTCTATGAGGCTCTTCCGGGAATGCTTTTCGGTGCGGTCTATCCCGGACTCCGGGACGAAGATCTTCCGAGGGCACCTCTACTTCGGCTGCAGAGGGCTGAAAATAGTTAACTTGGCGAACAAGATCGCGAACTGGTCCGAGCGGTTTCTCATCTTCGAGGGAAACCTGGGGTTGCTGCCAGTCGACCCCCAGATCCGCGAAGAGGCCGCCTTTGGCAGCAGCGGCTTGGACGGCCTCGAGAAGGAGATCTACAACTTCTTCAAAGGCGAGCGGCTTGATGTAAACCACTACATCCCGCTGTTGCCGTCGCTAGTAGTGATAGAAGCGGAAGACAGTAAGCTCCAAACCGGCCGAACTGAACTCTTAGCCGCACGGACTGGAAACTAACTTTGCCTTTATCTTTACAGCTGCTGTGGCGGTCCCGCTGAACAAGCCGCAAACTCCTGGCGGTCTGACTCTCACTCAAATAGAGAAGAGAGCGAGGCGTGCCAAGCCGGCGCGGGTTGTGGAGGAGGAGGAGTCGGCCTCCTCTGGAGAGTTTATGCTGCAAGGAACAGGCAGCAGCCTGAAGGACCTTCACGGCGATCCGGCCTTGCTGTGGAGTCCGGACGGCAAGTCAGTGACGATCTCCACCGCCCTCCCCTACTGGGGGAAGAAGAAGTAAGCCGCCACGCGAGCGTGGTTGGCGGCGCGCTGTATGGCAAGCGCAACTTGAGGGCGATGCGCCAAGTTCCACCAGACGACCTGCCGCGGCTAGCCGCGCAGGTCGGGGCAAGGAGCTTTGTGGCAAGTCACTTCATGGGCCTTGCCTACAAGCAACTGATGAAGGAGAACAGCGGCCTGAAGAGGCAGTTAGTGGAACAACAGGAAGAGAACAAGCGACTAAAGGAAAGGGAGGCGGTAAGACATTACCGTTACTCGTGCGGTTAGCTTTATGTAACCGCGCGGCCTTACCTTTATCTTTTGTTTACAGTAAATGTACAACCCGGCCAACCCCATCTTCCAAGACCAAGTCTTCCCGCAACTCATCCAGGTAATCGATGGAGCGCTTAACCGCCTCCGGGACCTTGGCGGCTTCGCAACCGGCTTCACCGATTTTACTTGCGCCGACATCTACCCCACCCTGAAAGAGCAGGTGGCCGACGTCTACAGGTCGATCAAGGGCAAGAGCAAGGTCGGGGAAGAAGTCGGCGAGGTGGAGGAAGACGTCGAGCTAGAGGGCGGCCAGGGAAGCCCAAGTGCACACACATCGTCTGAGTCCGGCGGTCAAGAATCTGAGACCGCGCGGCCAGACTCGACAACTTCTGGCGGTTCAGAGAGCTCAGCGACCAGCAGCGGATACACTGAATCCCCCGTCGATATCGGCGATGGCGGTGATTTGGATTCTCCTGCGACTAAGAAGCTTAAATCGGGCGATTAGAAAATCTTTATCTTGTTTTTGTATTTTGAACTTTTTTGGAAATCGGCGGTATTATTTTTTTGTAACCGCGCGATTAATGCTATGTAATACTTAATGAGATACAAATGAAGGCAATTTTACCTTTCTCTTTACTACATCTCATTTTCTTACTCGTTTAAGTCCGCACGGTCTCAGCATAACTTCCGATTTAAAAAAATGCAAGCACATAAACCGGTCTGAGTTCACACTGCGACTTCAACGAAGATACCCGCAAGAGACATATATTTCTCTGCGCTTTATTCCGGAAAGCTTGTCGACAATAAGCCGTGCGGCTAACAAATTAAACCGCAACTTGCCTTAATGAATTACTCAATGTTATCTGTTGGAAGAGCTGATTGACCGCGGCTTGCTTATAGATAAACCGTGACCGCTAAGCCACGCGGCTACCTGTCGCAGTCGCCAAATAACCACAACATTGAAGTATAAGATCGCGGCTAGGGCGAGCTCTGAAACGAATTGCCCAATTGATACAAGGAACAAGAATAGAGAAACAATCTTCGGCTTCCGATAATACAGGCCGATATAGGCATATGGAAGCCGAGAATTTTTGTGACGACAGTTCGCTGATTAGCTAATAATTAATACCATAGAAGTCGGCGGATCAAAGACAGGAATTAAGTGCCAGACGCAGGTCGGCCGACTTCCTGTCCATATGAATAATAAACCGGCAATTGATATATGAAAGCCAAATAAGATACTGAATAGCGGATAGGCGGACGTAAGTCGGCCGAGTTCCCAAATATATTAGTAATAATCCGGCGGGTAGGCAAATAACTTAAGCCGGAATATGTAACCGGGCGGCCTGTGTAATACAACCTGTGCAGGCCGCTTAATAAAACCGCGAGGTAGCGGATAGGCTCGTGTTGTCCTGCAAAAATAGATGAAGACATACACTTATGTGTCAATGTGGGCAGGTGCGTGCGGCAGTGCTTTCCACACAAAGAACACATAAGCGGGATTGAAATTCTTAATATCCACGACCGATGTCAAGCGGGACAAGTACGCAACGTCTGCGACTGAAGTCAAGCAGGACAAGTACGCAATGTCTGCGACGAAGGTCAAGCGGGACAAGTACGTAATATCTGTCTGTGACTGAAGTCATGCGTGACGGGTACGCAATGTCTGCGACTGAAGGCCAAGCGGAATTCCCACTACACATCTGCGACTGAAGTCAAGCGGGATGTGGAGGGCTTAAGAATTCAAAAGGGGGTTCTTGCCCCTACATGCATGCATATTGGCATAAAAAGTAAAGCTAAAAAATAAGCTTCAAATGAAAAAATAATGTTTGCATGATGTTAAGGATGTGGAAAAGGATATATGTCTGCAGTTTTAGCATGCCCCATTAATACCAATTGTGAAGGGGACGTTATATACTATTCTGAATATAAGCATTTCTCATCATATAAAGAAAGAGAAATCCCTGCTTGAACCATTGAGTAAGAAATGGAAGATTGCCTTAGAGAATTACTGAATGACATATTCTTGCAACTTTCCAGCTCTTGCAAGTTGATTAGCCAATTCCCTGAGAGCTATGCAATCTTCTGCTAGATGACCAATATCTTTATGATACTTGCAAAAAAGCTCCTCGTGTCGATACTTGATTTTAGATTTCATACGCCGAGGCTTCTTGAACTCAGGCATTCCTTGAATGATTATCAAAAGATCTTCCATAGAAATTTTGAACTTAACATACTTACCTGAACCTTTCTCACGCTTTGGAGTTTTACCATGGAGAAGAGGAGGAGACTTGCAATATTCAACTTGCGAAACATCTTGGGAGGAAATAGATTGCTGTTGACCAGAAGTCCCTTGAGATTGTTTAGCCATTTGATTCAGAAACAAAACATAACATTTATTTGCCTCTTCGCCTATTATGAATGTATTAACTATATCAATAAGATCTCCGTAGCTTTTGGGATACTTTGTGGTGAGCTTGAATTTCAATGGGCCTTCTTGAAGTGCATTTATGAAAGCATGCAAGTAATAGTCTTGATGGACGCTACAAACATCCAGAACCTCCTTTTGAAACCGATCAACAAAATCTGGATTAGACTCGTCGATTCCTTGCTTGATTCGGAAGAGAGCTCCAACGTCTCTTTTCCGCTTCCTGTAAATAGTGAATCTAGAAATAAATTGACTTCGAAGATCCTTAAAGCTGGTTACTGATCGAGGTGGAAGGCTATAAAACCATTCTCTGCGACATTGCCAAAAGACATAACAAAGAGTTTGCATTTTACTCCATTTGACACGTTTCTCAGTGAAACAGCTGATTCAAAAGCTTGCAAATGAGAAAACGGATCATCACATCCAGAATACTCCGGGAGACGCGGTACTCTAAAGTTATCGGAGACAGTATCCCACCGAATACGATTAATGAATGGAGAAGGGGCCTCTTCTTCTTCCTCACAAAGAGGTTCATTTGCAACAGATTCTAGGCCACGCTCAACACTGTTTGCAAAAATTTCTCTATGAGGGTCAACAACCTCACTATTAAAATACGAACAACCCTGCACTTCTGAGAGATCTGTAGTAACTGAGATGTTGCTGGATTTATTCTGACCCTTAGCAGGATTCATCTTGAACAGAGGGAAATAACCGAACTTTTTCAAGAGACCGCAGAATAGCGGCGGCTTGACGGGCGGCTAAACGGTGCAACAAGCTGACAAGAAGACCGAGACGAAAACTGAGCGGGTAGAATACCAGGTTCTACAGCGCTGGAGGCAGGCTGAAAACCTTAGTCGGCGAAGTCGCGGCTTGCTCGACAGGCCGCCGAACTCTAGAGGATAGAGCGGTCTAATTAGCTAGACCGCTGATTTCATCGATTAGTCGAGATCTGAAGGCCGCGTGTTAACTGTTGATGCACGAAAACGGACAGGGAGTCAGGCACCACCAGCTAACGGTTCGAACACCGGGGAATAGGGGAGGAAAGGAGAAGACTGTCGACCAATCAGTTACTAGCGGTCGCGGCTAAAGGACCGTAAAAGGGGGGCCGCTGGCAGCGGCAACAGCAGAGTTCGCCCGCCGCGGCTTAAATGCCACTCTTGCGGCGGGCTTTCCTTTACTTCAAATGAGAAACAGTTACAAGAAAGGGAAAAGAAGAAGCCGGCCGGACTACAAGCCGCAAAACACTAGACTTGAGACCGCAGCTCTTAACAGGCGAGCTCCTGGATCCCAGTCAGCGTGTCTTAGGGAGTGCACCCTCCCCCTATTTATAGGCTCGGGGGCCTGCCCAAGAGGGCAGGGCTAAAGTTACCGGCTGCCCGGGGTACAAGAGAACCGCGCAGAGGTGAGGGGAAGCAAAAGTGAAAGAAACAAGAAAAGAGGGAAGCCGCGCGGCCTGGCGGATTCCTCCTGGCGAGCTGACGGCTGGGTCCTGGAGCCTTGTCGCTGAGCAGGGGAGGCGTTGGCAGCGGCCTGACATGGAGACCGCCCGGCTTGGGAGGCTTGGCGGTTTGAATACGCAGGCCGCCCGGTCTGGAAAGCTGCGCGGACAGGTCGCGGATTCCGGGCTTATCAAACTGTGTCTACATCAACTGCTGAAGCAGAATATATAGCTGCTGGCAGTTGCTGTTCCTAGATGTTGTGGATTCAAAACTAACTCCTGGACTACGGGTTCAACTTAAATAATTCAACTCTATTATGTGACAACACAAGTGCTATATCCATAGCACAAAATCCAGTCCATCACAGTAGGTCCAAGCATATAGACATTAGACATCATTTCATAAGAGAGTGTGTAGAAAAAACATTAATGGAGAAGATATCTTCACCAAACCTTTGGATGAGAGGAATCATCTGTTTTTCATAAATCATCTTGGTATGATAAACGGAGAAGATTTTGTTTAATTTCTGTCTATGCTCGACGAATTTTTCAAAGTTCGTCAAATGGAGATCGACGAACTGTGAAACGTTTTAGAGATATTCGTCGAACGGAGTTCAACGAACTCTCTAAGAGTAAAGTTATTTTTGTCGACTGAAGATCGACGAATCTGCTTCAGAAAATTTTCATCGAACGGAGCTCAACAAAATGTTTTCGAATCTTCTGACAGAGATCGATGAATTTTTTAACTATAGAATATTTTGTCGACCTCATGTCGAAGAGTTTTTAATTTTTCGCTTAACGGAGTTTGTTGATTCATATTCTGAAACACCTTATATCTAGGTTTTTTCTTTGACCTCCGTCCCGCGCTTTCAGTTCTCTTGCACTTGATATCCTTTGTGTTTGTTGCAGGCGAACTCATGGCGATTCTGGCAGGCAGTCTTAGAGCAATGAAATATGATACAGGCTTTGACATCGACTTTGAATCGTTTCAACACACAGATCCTATCTTCCTAGAAATTCTGAAATTGCTTGAAGATCAGTAGTTAAAGTATATGATGACCACAAGAATCAAGATCGCTGGAACAAAAATAAGAGAATGGGTTTACACCTCCTCCTCCCTAGATGATAATACCATGACGGGAACAATCTCAGGTAATGCAATATCTCTTACCCCCGCCGTCTTAACTGATATTTTTGGATTAGTTAATGGTGAAGATGATTTAGAGATTGATACTGATGAATTTAATGAGATGTTGAATAAAATGGGCTACTCTAGAGACACTCCCAATAAACTGCTAAAGAAACATTTGTCTGCTGAATACAAGTTTCTAGCAGATTTTGTAGGCAAGGTACTGCTGGGAAAACACACAGCCCATGACTACATCACTAGGCATCTATTCCTGGTGATGTGCGCTGTTGTGAATAAGAAGCTTATGAACTGGGTCAGGATTTTGTTTGAGGTGATAAGGAAGAAAAACACTAAGAAAGAGTTGTGTTTTTGAAGGATTCTGGGAATATTCCTTCAGGCAAAGGCTGCTGAATCCCCAGTCCCACCGACCATATTCATTAATGCCTCCAAGAGGATAACTTGTGCCCTCTTTGGCAGGTGGGAGAGGAATATCACCAAGCCCTCCAAGGATTCCTCCTCTTCCTCCAGGCCTTTTGAGAGTACAAGGGCTGTTCCAGCCACTCCCCACCCTGTTGAAGATGTTCCACCTCCACCTCCTCCAACCTCCCCAATTCATCTCTCCTCACCAGTTCACACCACAGTACCTACTCCTCCACCTCCATCATCTCCAGTGCACCATCCTCAAACTCATATTCACTCTCATATACCACCTCCCTCCCCCCATGGTATACCAACTCCATCACAACATGGTACACCAACTCCATCACAACATCGTACAACAACTGCATCACAAACTCATATTCACTCTCATACACCAACTCCATCACCACCCTCATCTCCTCTACCACCACATTTAGCTAACATTCCCCTTTCTAATCTGTCATCCCTACCATAATTCTATCTACTATCATTCCCCCTTCCCATCTTCCCCAGATGAGCACATGTCAGATTCTCCACCCGCTCCTCCACCATCATCTTCCATTCACCCTTCTGTCTCCACTGAGACAACCCCTGAATTCCTGCAATTGGACCCCTCCTTCATTCCACCTCTTCTGGAAATTCTCACTACCCTCCTCAAAAACCTCATAGCAGAGGCTATTTCCCCTCTTTCTACCTCCATCTCCTCACTTGATGCTCAAATTTCTGCCCTCTCTGTCCCTCCTTATTCAGTCAAGGGCCTGACTCCAGTGCCTACTGAAACCAGGCAGGGGGAGATACTCTGTGAAGAAGTAGCTCCAGCAGCAGTAGCAGTAGAAGCAGCATTAGAAGCAGAAGCAACAGATGATTTACTTGATTTGATTAATTTTATTGAATGTGATATGGATTTTGGATGAGACAGATACAGTTGAAATAAACACTGTTGGTTATAACATTATCAATCCAACAGTGGATTTATTCTATTTATTGAAAACTTTTGATACGGTTTATTTAAACTTTCTTCCAGAAGACAACATAAAGCCATCCATGGCTATAGTACCCTACACCTCTGCAATAAGGCCCAAAGTTGCCATGCAACTCAAAGCTAGTTTTGCTATTACAGAGGCTCTAGCTATTCCATATCCACCAAGAGAAGATTCTTTCATTGTTCCATCCCCTCCCAAAGATATTTCTGCTCCAACATATATAATGGATGATAGTCGTATGCCAGATCTAGATGAGTTAAAAATGGTAGATATAGAGGCAGAGAACCAATCAACTACTGTACATAGTCCTCCAGCTCTAACACTAGCTCCAACTCCAACTCCAATTCCAGCTCCAGCTCCTCCTGAAGTTGAAAAATTATTGATATTTGCAGAAGCTTTAAAAGAAATAAATGCTTTATATGATACTCCTCAGGGATCTTCTGATGATGAAGATGAGGAAGGTGATTCAGATGATAGTTCCTCTTCAAAGAAAAAAAATCAATAAGAAAAGGAAAGCCCCTCCAGCTGCTGCTCCAAAACAAAACCCAACTCATGATACCCCTTATTATTATATTCTTCAGAATATAACTCCATACAAGGGTATGCCAGCTTGGTTGTGGTTGTCAAAGAATCAGCAAAAGGAAAGGAATAAAAGCAGAAAGTATTCTCCTCCTCCTGAAAGATACATGAAAGATCCTCCTCCTCCTCCTCCACCTGCTACTGGTGCTTCAGGCACTTATTCTCAGAGATCTACCGAATTTCAAACTTATCAGAGACATCAGGGTAGATCCTCTTCATATTCTGGAAGCAGCTAGCACAGGTACTCCTCAGGAAAGCAACATCAACAACATCAACAACAACAACAACATCTATAACAGGCTTATGAATCTCAAAAAGCTGACAGTCCAAAATGACCTAAATCTCCTCCTGTTCTTTTTGAGGATCCTGAGACAGCAAACACTGCTAGAATGGCCAGATTTCAAGAACTGGTTGGATTATCCATGATAAACAAGGCCAAAGATGAAGGAAAGGATCCCTCCCAATACTCAACAATGCCAAGTACAGGAAAGAGGAGCTAAATAGGTTTGCAAAAGCTAATAAATTCTTTAATGTTGATGATTATATGAAATTGCATCCAGAGGCTGTTGTGCCAAGGGCTACTTCCCTCAACATTATTGGGGCTGCTGATATGACTATATCAAAGAGTCAAGCAGCTAATCCAAAGAGGGAAATCAAATTCACTCAGCCTGGTGATAAAGCAAAGGAGGATAAGCAAAAGGAGTCAAAGAAGAAGAAATGAGTTTAAACCGTTTAGTCTTTCTGTATGTATTAAAAACTGTTTATTTACACTCTGTCACAAAACTACATTGTATAAATATCTGCTGCATGTTTTCAATTTTTCTGCCAGATTTATTTTCATGCTTTGTGATTATTTTTATTTTTTTGTTATATTAGTGACCTCACCCAAATATGAGGAGATTGTTGGATTCCTAGTTTGATTTGGGCTAGGATCACTAATTAGGATATTTAACCCAACATGTATAGCCAGGGTCATGTCTGTGTCCTAGAGTCTAGGCTAAGTCCTTGGAAGTAACATTATATGGACCACCCAACAGAAGATAGCAGAAGACTCAAGACTTAGAGAAAAATCAGTTCAGGAAAGTGAGTTCGACGTTCGTTGAACTCAGCTCGACGAAAGTCGTGCTCAACTCGATGAACTCAGATACAATTCTCTGAGTTGAGCTCTACGATATTCGAGGTCAGGTCAAACGATTTCTGGAAGATCAACTTCAACATTCTAAGTCCAGAATCCTTTCTCTGAACTCCAGATGACGAATTTTTTTGTTATCAGCACGATGAACTTAGAGCACAGAATTGACAAGTTTTATCAAAAAGCAGTTAGTTGTTCTCAGGTCGACGAACTTAGTTGTCAGCTCGAAAAATAAGGATTCCCAGGTCGACAAATAAGATTTCTCAGCTCGACGAACTCTTGACTCCGGTCGACAAAATCTGTTCTTTGCTCGATGAATTCTGTGCAGATCCAGACTTGGATGTTTCCTTCTTTTGTCCTTATTCCATTGTAGTAATTCCCGAATAATCAATGCTCAATATTCTCTGAATATAACCGTTAGAAGCGGCATTGATTATGGTATTCATCAGGATTATTACTTGTCGCTTTTCAATGGGACAGTTGGGGAAATCCATTAATGCGGATATTATATCCAGCCGGATTTTCATTCTCCAGGCGCTTAGCAATCAATGCAGACAATTCAAAAATTCAAAGGAAAAATTTGACTGATCATATAAAACAAATTTTCTCTCTTTTCAATACAGAGAGATAGTCTAGACCAAAAAGAGAAGGAAGGCACACAGAGAAGGTCAACAACAGTCACATTCTAATTCTTCTCTGTGCAGAAAATAATCTGATCATCACCCTGACATTACTGAAGAAGAAGAAGAACATTCATTCCAAATCATGAGTCTTCTTCAACCTTCACTCCAGGATTCTTCAAGGACAACAAACCACTATCAGTCAAGAAGTTCCTGGATCAGTTCAAATCAAGGGTGAAGAAAGAAGACCTACCACCTGAAGCAAAGCTCCAATCTTCCTGAACAACTCAATATCTCATGGGGAGCTTTGACAACATCAAGATCCACTTGTCTTTTCAGTTGATTTGAGAAAGAGAAGACACCATAACTCTCTCACCCCCTCACTGTACAAAGGGTTCTTTAACTCCCTTCAAAAGTTATTCCTTAGTTACAAGTCTCCTGATCAAAAGACTTGGGTTGGTTTTTGAGCACCTGATCAAAAGCTCATTGGTGGAAGTCACCTGATCAAAACCTGTTAGTGGATTTCTATCAGGGTAGTGGAAGAGTGGATGTACCCAGGTTGGGGAACCACTATAAAGTTCTTGTGTTGTCTCGTTACCCTCTTCCTTTTTGTTCTTGCTGTGCCGGTGTTAGTTTAGTCTTACTGTGCCTGTGATAGTTAGTTTTATTGTGGCTGTGTTAGACTAGTTTACCTTAGGTTGCTCTCTTTCTTACAGTGAAAATTAGTTGGTTTGTTCTGAAGAATTTATAAACAGCAATAGTTTTTAAGATACTCTATTCACCCCCTCTCTAGAGTATATCTAGTCTAACCCTCACTTTCAAATCCTCTAACAAGGTTGTCTTTAGATAACCTAGCAATGTTTTTCAGATTAACAGGACCTAATCTTTTATGACATAAATCATTCTGATTGCTAACAAGATTAAATAAACAAATATCTGATGTTGCTGATTGAAAACTAACAACATATATGTTGCCTTGTATATTTCTAATTAAAATAGTTTGGTTTTCTTTAGTAGAGATAATATAAGAGCTTGAGTTAAAAGATACCTGATAACCTTCATCCCATAGTTGACTTATGGAGATGAGGTTATGTTTCAGTCCACTTACATATGCAACCTTTTTAAAAGTAACTGCTCCAATCTTAACTTCTCCAAAGCCTTCTGTCTGGCCACAATTTGAGTCACCAAAGATCACCTTTGGTCCCAGCTTGGACATGTAATTATTTAGGTTGTCCTTGCTACCAGTCATATGCTTGAAGCAACCACTATCCAAATACCGTTGTTGATTAAAAGCTGGACAACTCTTTACCTGATCAGCTTCAGATTCAGATTCTTCATTGTCAGATTATTCTTCAGCATCTGATGGGCTACAAGAGGTATTGATTGCCATGAGGAAGACTTCACTTGCCTTTGCCTCTTCATCCTCTTCACTGGAGCCGGAGGATGTGGATTCATCTTCTGTGTCACTCCAGTTTTCAGCAACAAAGCCCTTCTCCTTCTTTTTGTGCTTGCTGGAGGAAGGCCTGTTGTATTGCTATCTTCTGGAGTCCTCTCTTCTTATTTCTTTCTTCTAATTCTCTGGACACTCTGAGATAAAGTGTCCTGGTTTCCTACAACCAAAACACACTATTTCTTTAGTGGGTGTTTTATCAAACCTGGGTTTGTCATCATTCCTGGATAACTTTATACTGAAGTCCTTCCTAGCCATCTTGTAGAATCTCTCAGGCCAACATACTTAGGAGTTCCTCATTTGATGTTGAAGCTTCTGGTTCTTCTATAGCTTTAAAAGCTATATTTTGCTCCTTCCTTGCTGGTGGAGGAGTTCTTTGTTCTGCAGCTTCCCTGGACTTGATCAACAACTCATAAGATTTGAGCTTTCCCAAGAGAGATTCTGTGGAAATCTCATTAAGACTTCTGGCCTCCTTGATTGGCTAGATCCTGGAATCCCATGAGCTTGGGAAGCACATGAGGATTTTGTCATTGATCTCAGTGAGAGAGATGTCTTTGTCCAATGTCTTCAACTCACTGATAATTGCACTTAATCTGTTGTACATATCACTAATAGATTCAACGTCATCTTTCTTAAAGTTCTCATACTGTGAGATGAGAGTTGATCTTCTATCTTTTCTCTCATCTACTGAACCAGTAACCATTTGGTTGAGGGAATCCCAGATTGCTTTTGCAGAGGTGCACTCAGCCACTTTTTGGAAAATGTCATCTGACATAGTCTGTGCCAATAGGTTCATGGCTTTGGCATCTGCAATCTTTGCTTTCTTCTGTGCATCTGTCCACTCAAGTGGTGGAATAGCATGAGTGCTTGATGTTGTTATAGATGTAGGTGCTGTAGGTTGAGGAGGACCTGTCAAAATAGAATTGTAGATGTCCTCATCAATTGAATTCATATACAGCCTTATTCTTGCCTTCCAAATAGCAAATTTATTTAAATTGTAGACTGGAGGTCTGTTGGTTGTATAATCCTTGTTCTTTGCCATGCTATGAACTAAATAAACCTAAGTTCAGATCTAACACAGGATCTTTTGGTTCAAGGGTTAGCTTATACAACCAAAGGAACCTTGCTCTGATACCAATTGAAAGATGGGGTTAGACCTGAATTACTCTAGGGGGGAGGTGGGGGGGTGAATAGAGTAATTAAAGATCTTTTGCTGTTTTACAAATTATCAAAGTAATGAAAAGGTGATACCAAAATTAACAGAGAAAAGATAATCTAAGCTAAACTACCACAACACAACTAGCCTAATCTATTACAGGTACATCAAGAACAATAAGAAAAAGTGCAACCAGACACAAAAAGTTTTAGAGTGGTTCCCCAACCTGGGTACATGCACTCTTCTACCACCTTAGGAGGAATCCACTAACAGTTTTTGATCAGGTGACTGCCACCAATGAGGTTTTGATCAGGTGCTCAAAAACCAAAATAAACTTTTGAAGGGAGTTAATAAACCCTTTATACAGAGGGGGGAGAGAGATTGATGGTGTCTTCTCTTTCTCTATTCAACAATGAAGACAAGTGGATTTGCTGTTGTCAAGAACTCCTTTCAATATCACTTGGAGTCTTGCACAGGGTGTAGGTCTTCAGTCTTTAGCCTTGACTTGAAAATGTTGATCCAGGAACTTCTGACTAATATGAAGATGTTGCCCTTGAAGAATACTGGAGTGAAGGTTGAAGAAGACTCTTGATTTGTGATGATTGTTCTTCTTCTTCTTCAGCAAAGTCAAGGAAAAAACAAACTATTTTCTGTACAGAGAAGGCTCAGAATGTTGTTGCAGTAGATCTTCTCTGTCTCTGTATTCCTTGTGTTGTGTATATACACTGTAAAGAAAAACTCTTTTATATCTTTAGTCAATTTCTCCTTTTAATTTTGAATTCCATTGCATTGAATGCTGACTGCCTGGAGAATGAAATACGGCTGGAGAATAATTTCATTAATGAGTTTCCCCAACTGTCCCATTAAAAAGAGTAAGTAATTAACCTGAAGAAGACCATAATCAATGCTGCCACAAACGGCTATATTCCGAGAACATAAGCATTAATTACTCGGGAATTACTGGAAGAGAATAAGGATAGAATGAAGAAGATTCTAAGTCTGGAACTACATAGAAATCGTCGACCAGAGAACAGATTTCATCGACCTGAGATCAAAGTTTGTCGAGCTGAGAAATCATGTTCGTCGACTCGAGAAAGTTTGTTCGTCGACTTGAGAACCAAGTTCTTCGACCTGAGATCAGCTAACTGCTTTCTGTGAAAAGCTTCTCAATTCTGTGGTTTAAGTTTGTCGAGCTGATAATCTATCTTCATCGACCTGAGTTTAGAGAAAGTATTCTGGACATAATGTGTTGAAGTCAAACTTCCATAGTTCGTCGACCTGAGCTCGAATATCATCGAGCTCAACTCAGAGAATTTACTCTGAGTTCGTCGAGCAGAGCACGACTTTCGTCGAGCAGAGCACAACTTTCGTCGAGCTGAGTTCGATGAACGTCGAACATACTTCCTGAACTTGATTTTCTTCTAAGTCTTGAGTCTTCTGTAGTCTTCTGTTGGCTGCTCCATGTAGGGTTGAATCTAAGGACTTAGCCTAAACTCTAGGACACACAAACATGACCCTGGCTATACATGGTGGGTCAATCATCCTAGTTAGTGAACTTAGCCCAAATCCAACTAGGGATCCAACACATCCCACCAACTCTGGAGCAACTTATAGCAAATGCTATTGGTCCTCTCACTGCTTCCATCATCTTTCTCTCTTTTAGAATTGCTGCTCTCTCTTTTGTTCCTTCTTCCGGAGGACTGACTTCAGGACCCTCTGAACCTATCCAGGGGCAGATGTTCTTTTAAAAAACTCCAGTTCCTCCTCCTGCAGTAGTAGCAGTAATAGATTCTGAGATGTTTGATGATTCAGCAGATGCAGCCCCTCCAACAAAAATAATAGATTTAATTTATTCTGATACTGACTTGGCTGAGACAGTTGCAGAAATAATCACTGCTGGTGATTTCATTTTAAATCCCATAGTTAATCTTAATTCTTTATTGAATTCTTTTAATCTTGCTTACAAAAATATTTTACCAAGTTTTGATATACAAAATTCTAGAGCTATTGTAGTTTATATTGCTCCTATAAGTCCTGAAGTTGTAGAACAAATAAAGGCAAGTTTTGTTGTTGAAAATTTTGCTGAACCAGTTTCTGAGCACAAAGCATTCTCTCCACCAACCTTTGGCTGGTGTGACTCTCCTATGCCAGTTCTGGATGACATTCTGTTTGCTGACATGGAAGAAGAAGCAGGAAATATTTAGACTACTACAAATATCTCTGCAGAGCCTACAAGCCTAGCATAACAACAGATTCATGGAATCTCAGCTGATTTGCTAAAGCAGCTAGATGATCTTTATGATAATCCTGAACATTCTTCTCAAGATGATGATGATAATGAGTCAGATGACTCTGATAATAAATGTTCAAAGAAAAGGAAGGGTCCTGCTAAATCTGCTCGTCCAAAGGCTGTTCCTAAGCTAAATCCTTCGGCTGATATTCCATACTACATCCTGCATAATATTACATTCACTCCAGATACACCAAACTGGATGAGGTATTCTAAGAATGATCAAAAACCCAGGAAGAAGAGCAAGAGGTACTCTCCACCTCCTAAATTCAGGAGAGGTCCCCCTCCTCCTCCTGTAGAAGGATCCTCTAGAAGTATTCTCAGGTTCAAAAAGGTACATCTTCTCATCAGTCAAAATCCTCCGGCAGCAGACAACAACAAAAATCTTCAAGCAACAGCAGACAACAACATCAATACCAGAAGCACAACAGACAACAAAAAGAATCTGAAGATGACCAACCTGATAAAGCATCTCCTGAAAAACTTTACTCTCCACCAGTTCCTTTTGTTGATCCAGAACATGAAAACATTTCTAGAATAGCTAGATTTCAAGATCCGGTTGGACTCTCTCAGATAAATAAAGCTAAAGAATAAGGCAAGGATGCTTCTCAATATACTACAACGTCTTCTTACAGAAGAGAAGAATTAAAAAGGTATGACAAAGCTAAATACTTTTTCAATGTTGATGCTTATATGAGCTTACATCCAGAGGCAGTTGTTCCAAGAGCAACTTCTGGCAATATCATTGGAGCTGCTGACATGACTATGTCTAAAAGAGAAGCAGCAAATCCCAACAGGGAAATCATTTTCAGGCAGCCATCAGAGAAAGACAAGTCTTAGAAGTCTAATTAGTTTTCTAATTTTCCCTCTGAACTATTTATTTTGATTAATTTGTCACAAAGCACTTGATGTATATATATCTGCTAAACATATCCTTCTGACAGATATTTGTTGTTATGCTTTGTGATTGTATTTTATTGTTTTAATGCATTGTATACAGTGACCTCACCCAAATAGGGGGAGATTGTTGGATCCCTTGTTTGGATTTGGGCTAGGTTCACTATTTGGTTGTTAGTCCTTCATGTATAGCCTAGGGTCATTTTATTAGCTCTAAGGTGTAGGTCAGTCCGACTAGGTTAGTTAATCTTTGATCCAGCCCTCAGAAGAAATCATAGTCCAAAACTTAGGAGAATGATAGTCATTAAGAGCTCAGAAAATCAGTTCGAAGTTCTTCGAACTCAGCTCGACGATTGTCGATCGCAGCTCGACGAACTCAGAGTCCCTACTCTGAGTTGAGCTCGATGAACTTAGAGCTCAGGTCGACGATCTTCCCTCTTCTCTTAAGTTCTCAGATCGACGAAATTTTATCTCTGGTCGACGAACTTGGAGCGTAGCTTTGACAGTTTATTTCTCCAGTTCAACTTTCTTCGATCTCAGTTCAACGAAGACGATTTCTCAACTCAACGAACTTGGAGTTCAGGACGACAAAATCTGTTCTGAGCTCGATGATTTCTGTCAGTTCTTTTTTTCACTTCTCTGCAGTTAATTTCTAGATTGACCAAGGCTTATATAATATATTATTGCCTATATTTCTCTGAGTAATTAATTGCATATATTCTTATAAATACAGCCATTCATTGACAACATTAATTACTGGAATTCACAGAGTTAATATTCGGCTTAATAACTGGGATAGTTAAGGAATCAATTTATTGCCTTCTAGCCGTTTGTTCAAGTTCCAAGATTTCAGCAATTAATCATGGAGCAGAATTCAAATTTAGAGATAGAATTTCTGCAGGAAGATAAAAGGACTATTTTTCAGAAGAACATTCAAGAATATGGAAGACAATAGACATATAGATTACACAGAGACACAATAGCTGATACAAGTCTCACGGAGAATCTCACAGAGCTCTTCATCATCAGCTTCAGAGCTTTTCAAGGGACAACTATTCAATATCAGTCCAAAAGCTTTTGAGGATCTTCAAAAGATTGAAGGCCTACACCCTACAAAGCTTCTAGCAAAATTCTTGAACAATAATCGTCTCAGGGGGAGCTTTGACAAGATCAAATCCACTAGTCTTCTCAGTTGCTTTTGAGAAAGAGAAGACAACATCAATTTTCTTATTCCTACTGTACACAGGGTTTTAACTCCCTTCAAAAGTTAACCACCTGGTTCTTAAGTCTACTTAACAAAAGACTTAGCTTGGTTTTTGGGCACCTGATCAAAAGCCTAAAGGGTTGTGAGATCTCCCTTCATATAGATCTTGTGGTGACAGGGCACTTGAGCAAAAACCTATTAGTGGCAGGGCACCTGATCAAAAAACTGTAGTGGATTCCTACCAGGGTGGTAGAAGAGTCGATGTACCCAAGTTTAGGGGAACCACTATAAATTTTTTATGTCGTCTGGATTGCTTTCTGTTTTCTTATTGCTGCGTGCTGCGTGATGTGTTAGTTAGTTTTTCTTTCCTGCCCTCTCTTAAGATATATTTATCATTATTTTAATTCTGCTATAAAAACCAATTAAGTTTTTAAAATACTCTATTCACCCCCTCTAGAGTTAAACAGATATATCCCCTCTGGTGGTAAAGCTTTTACCATCTTTCAGAATTTAGCTTGATGAATGGTGAGCTCAGCTAGACGAATGGTGAGCTCATCTCGACGAATGGTGAGCTGAGCTAGACAAACTCTGAATCACAAACTTCTAAATTTAGCTCGACGAATGGTGAGCTCAGCTCAACGAATGGTGCGCTGAGCTCGACGAATTCTGAATCCCAAGTTCTAAACTTCGTTTGACTAATGATGAGCTGAGCTCGATGAAATCTGAATCCTGCTTACTCTTTTTGTTAACATGTCTAATCAAGGACAACTTGCATGCATGAACTTAAGCACACATCAAATACATTATATGTGTTTGTCATTGATTAGATTGACTTCTTACAAATCTGGAACATTGGGATCAATAGACCCAATAATCTCCCCCTATTTGAAGAAGTAAAAACTTTGCTTGATCAATAATACAGGTCATTGGCATACAGAACATATTCAATATAAAAAATAAAACTTGTGTAACATTATTAGAGTTTGGAAATGTTAACACAATACTCCAGCCTGTGAAGAATTACTTACTCCCCCTGGCATGCTGCCACCCTTACTATTCCATTGCTGAAGCAACTTAAGCAGCACTTGGCTTTGAGCTTCCTCTATCTTGGCTTGGTCAGGACTTCATCAAGTCTATTCTTCTTTCCCCCTAACTACTCTCCCCCTTTTTGACTTCTGCAATAGGGAGATTTTTGTGGAATTGTTTTCTCCTATCTGTCTAGGGTTGATCTCCCCACTTTGACTCAATCCATTGCAGCTGTTGGGCTTGCTACCCCTCAACAATTGCACACTAGCTTCATTATCTTGAAGGACTTGTACTACCAGTAAAATAGACAGAGAAACATATGGTAGAGGAGAGAATTGAAGTCACACAAGATTCAACATACCCAATTCATATTTGAAGGTATTGAACTTGGCTTAATCTAGTGGCTCAGTGAAGATATCAGGCACTTGCTTGTCTATGGAGACAAACTCAAGGTTGATGTCTTCCCTTTCCACATGTTCTCTAATGAAATGGTACCTAATTTCTATATGTTTTGTCCTACTATAGGGGACAGGAGTCATAACTATAGAAATTGCACTAGTAGAATCACAAAAGAGTGTAGTTCTACTTAACTGAATGTTGTAGTCCTGAAGTTGATGCTGGATCCACAACAACTGAGCATAGCAGATCCCAGCTGAAATATACTCTGACTCTGCAGTTGAGATTGCTACACTCGTTTGCTTCTTGTTGCTTTAAGAGACAGGCCTTCCACCTAGAAATTGACAGGAGCTAGAAGTGCTCTTCCTGTCCTCTTTGCAGCCTACAAAATCTACATCTGAATAGACTATTAGTTCAAACTCCCCATTTATAGGGTACCATAGGCCAAGATCTAGGGTGCCCTAGATATCTCAAGATTCTTTTTACAGCAGTATAGTGAGAATCTTTAGGGCAGGCCTGATACCTAGCACATACACATGTTGCATACATAATGTTAGGCCTACTTGCAGTGAGGTAGAGAAGGGAGCCTACAATACCTCTATACAAAGTTGGATCAACAGGTTTCCCTGGATCATCTTTGCCTATGTGCATACTTGAGCTCATGGTATTTCTTATGGTGGAAGCATTATCCATACCATATTTCTTGACTAGCTCCCTGTTGAACTTTGACTGGGATATGGATAGACCATCATCAGTCTGTCTTACTTGGAGTCCCAAGAAGAACTTCAGTTCACCCATACCACTCATCTCAAACTTCCCCTGCATAAGTTTTGCAAACTTCCTGCAGAGTTTGTCATCAGTAGAGCCAAATATTATGTCATCAATATAAATCTGGACTAGGATGATCTTGCCCTTAGATTCTCTTAGGATAAGGGTCTTGTATATCTTTCCCTTGAGAATTTGTTCTTAATTAGAAAGGTAGACAATGTCTCATACCATGCTCTAGGGGCTTGCTCGAGCCCATATAGAGCTTTCCTAAGTCTATACACAATAGTAGGAGAGTTAGAATCTACAAAACCTGGAGGTTGCTCTACATAGACCTCTTCTTTAAAATCTCCATTCAGGAAGGCTGACTTCACATCCATCTGGAAGACTTTGAATCTCTAGAAGGCTACATATGCAAGGAACAGTCTCAAGGCTTCTAACTTTGCAACTGGGGCAAAAGTCTGATCATAATCAATCCCCTCTTTATGTATGTACCATTTGGCCACCAGTCTAGCTTTATTCTTTATTATAATGCCATTTTCATCAAGTTTATTTCTAAAAATCCACTTGACTCCAATGTCATTATGTCCATCTGGTCTGAGAACTAGCTTCCAGACCTTGCACCTTTTGAACTGGTTCAATTCTTCCTGCATTGCAGCAATCAGGAATTGGTCTTAATTTGGCTCTTCAAATTTCTTGGGCTCTTCTTGTGACAGGAAGCTGGAATATAAAGTTGTGTTGAATATTCTACTTTTGGTCTGTACACCTTAGCTGGCCTCACTTATTATCTGATCTGGAGGATGATCTCTCAGATATCTGACTGTTGGGGGCAGCCTGACTGCTTCTTACTGAGCACCATTTTCTTCAACTGGTTGGTCTTCATCTCCAGCTAGACTGTTGTGCTTCCCCTAAACAACATCCCTCTTCATATTCTTCTTGCACATCTGGGTCTTTATTTTTGATGGAGAGTTTTTCCATCATGACATCTGTACCTATAAAACTAGGTAAAGAGCTCGACTGCTCATAGTTAATCATGTATGACTTATCAAACACTACAAGGACAGATTCTTCTACAATATGATTAGTCAAGTTATGGACTCTATATGCCTTACTACTATTATTGTACCCAACAAAGATCCCCTCATGGGATTTGACAGCAAACTTAGTCACTTTTTACTTACCATTGTTCAAGATGAAACACTTGCAACCAAAGAACCTCAAAATAGGATATGTTTGGTTTTCTGCCCGTCAAGATCTCATAGGGAGTCTTCTTGTGGCCTTTGGTGATAGAAGCCCTATTGAGAACATGACATGCAGTGTTAACTACCTCAGCCCAGAAATATTTAGGGAGAGAAGTGTCACTCAACAATGTTCTCCCTGCTTCTATAAGAGTCATGTTTTTGCTCTCAGCTAACCCATTTTGTTGGGGTGTTCTTGGAGAGGAGAATTCTTGATGAATCCATTGCTCTTCACAGAAAGAAGTCATGGCAGCAGACTGAAATTCATTTTCATGGTCACTTCTGATTTTGACCATAAAGCATGCAAGTTCATTCTGAATCTGCTTGACAAAATTCATGAAGATATCAAGGGTTTCATCCTTTCTTGTAAGGAAGAACACTGAAGCAAATCTAGAATAGTCATCAACCACCACAAGGGTGTAGACCTTCCTACCTAGACTATGAACATGCATAGGACCAAACATGTCCATATGCATGAGATATAAGCATCTCACTGAGTCCTTGGTCCCAATGCACTTGAAGGAGGTCTTAGTCTGCTTACCCTTTTGGCAAACAACACAGATACCCTCCTTGGAGCATTTTATTTTGGGACCATTTCTAACTAGCTCATCACTGAAGAGCTGATCAATGGTATTATAAATAAAATGAACCAGTCTCTTGAGCCATTGGAAAAAATTAGAGATATTGTCATTGGCAACTAGGCATATAGGGGAGCTACTATCTAAGCAAGAAAAGTTTAAACAATAAACATTCCCACTCCTAGTGATAGTTGTAACACCCCTTATCCGTTGCATAGCATATAGCAATAGGTCCGGCCGGTGCCCGACGCCATATACCACAGACAAACCAGAAGGTTACGCAATGGAAACCATCCTGCCAATAACCAACGTCCTACACAGAGTACATTCTAGTGGAAGAAATTTAAAAGTTGCAAAAATAAAGAACCCAACCATAAGCATGAATATCCACTAAACAAACCCAGGAGGAATGAACGTACAATACACCAGTACTTGGCCTTATGGCCTTACAATAGTTTACTCAAATTAAATTGTTTTCCAAACCTCATCACGCAGGCCGATAACACATGAATAATACAAGTAAACATTTAATAATTAGTCCTTCGGGGGCCGTCTCAGCAACATGGGCTTTTGCCCGCTATTTACCACTTGGCTCCGCAGCACCTGCAAGCAACAATCCACCGCAACGGTGACAAACAAAAGCAACGGTCAGCTATGATGACCAAATTATAACGACCCTGCCCCCGAACTCGGGGCGGCGAAGTTCCTTCCCTGCACTTTGTTAGCATAACCAAGCAGTATAGTGTAAAAACACTTCATCACAGGCGTGGGCTCACATGGCCACACGCCCCGTGCTCTCAGGGCACATTCTTGGTGAACCCGGTCAAAGTCCGCGGTCTCACCACCGCCCCTTGGACGGAAATTTGTCGTGAGCATTACGGTCTTTCTGGCCACTGCCTAAGACCCTCTATATATGCCAACGGCGAGTACCACGTACCTTAGGTCACTTTAACCGAACCACATAGAGTAGGTACGATTCCTCCTAACCCGTTGCTCACACCACAACGTCAACTTAAGCCGTCTGTGCGGGTCAAGCTTCCCCGATTCCTAATTCGATCACACACTTTACATAACCCAGTTATGTACAAGTTGGCCCCCAGGCCACCAAGTTCGCAGAATCACGCCTCAGCCCAGTTTTCCGGGTGCACCTTGGAGTTAGTCCCCAAGGCTCCCTGTTGCAATATACCACGTAGAAAACCCAAAAAACAATCAACTGCGCGGAGTCTTCTCCGGCCATACATGCAATACAACATCACCGATCTAGACCAACTTGTTCGGTTAGGCTTCACACATCATGCCTATGTCCGTTCCTTGATTACGGACTCTACATGCAAATCAACGGGGACTATTCACGTCTACCTGAAGGAACACCTT
The DNA here is from genome assembly GCA_039583875.1 of Platanthera guangdongensis. Taxonomy (NCBI): domain Eukaryota; kingdom Viridiplantae; phylum Streptophyta; class Magnoliopsida; order Asparagales; family Orchidaceae; genus Platanthera; species Platanthera guangdongensis. The sequence goes on along the minus strand of CM077155.1, from coordinate 69,514,820 downwards.
ACACTCACCGTAAACTCGCGAGAGCGGGCTTTCTATGCAAAGGAAAGGAGGACTTCACATGTCCTAGGATGAGAATCGTTACCCTAGCATTCCTCTTTGGTGCCATGGAAATCTATGGGGATGAAAAGCACCGCAATGTCCTCATCTCCGTAGATACGAAGTCAGCTTGCGATTTGGGGCTCCGAAGCTCCAACGACGGCCAGATCTAACGTCCTTCTTCTTCCTTGCTCTCCCCTCTCTCTAGAACTTTATAAAGAGATTGCTTAAGAAGAATGAAGGCATCGGAACCCTATTCCCGGGTATAACACAACAGGAATAGCCCTGAATCGTTGGATCCCAAAATAAGGAAACAGACGGCCACGATTCGGGCTTGAAATCCAAAACCTGGGCCGAACACGGCTTGTGACACGCCCGTGTCCAAGGCCATGTGCCGCAATCGATGCCGAAACCGTCGCACCCAGAATAGGACACGGGCACCCGACACGCCCGTGTCACAACTGACACGCCTGTGTCATCCAGTACACGACCGTGTTGCCGGGCGTGTTCCTCCATCGACACAAGACCAAAAATGTCCCGCAAGGGACACAGGTACTCGACAAGCCCGTGTCGAACCTTACACGCCCGTGTCTACCTGAACACGCCCGTGCGCTAACACTGTGTGTCTCTCACGACATGGCCCCGCCTTCACCCTAAGAAGGACATGGCCTGGGACACCCCCGTGTCTCAGGCCGTGTTCGCTGCTCGATGATCGTCGACTCCAAATTCGTCGACCACTCGGCTAGATCGTCGACCCGAGCACGACACGCCCTTGGGACATGCCCGTATCCCAGGCAGTGTAACCCCTAACAAGTTCCAAACTTGGTTCAAAACGCTACCTGTCCCACTTTTGAGTTTCGGGGCGTTACAGCTCTCTCCATCTTCAAAGAATTTCGTTCCGAAATTACAGAAAGGGAAATAAACACAAAACTAAAATGGTACCAGAGTGGAATAACTCTGGGTACTCCTCAAGCATGGTCTGCTCTCTCTCCCACAAGAGCTCCTCCCGACCGCAATTGTCCCAACGGACCTTGCCAATTTCTCCCCAGAATCATCATTCCTATGCGGAATGAAGTGTGACACTTTCGTCAAACGATCTATGACAACCCAGATGGCGTCGTTTCCCTTCCGCGACCTTGGCAAACCATGCACAAAGTCCATAGTAATGTCGTCAAACTTCCACTCTGGAATAGGCAAGGACTTCAAGAATCCTCCAGGCTTTTGGCACTCCACCTTCACTAAGGCGCATGCTTGACACTTCACCACATAGAGTGCAACATCCTTCTTAAGTCCTGGCCACCAGAACAATTTCTTCATATCGCGTTACATCTTTGTGCTCTCCGGGTGAATCGAGTACTTTGTATGATGCGCCTCGTACATCAATTCCACCCACAGTTTGCCCGCATTTGGGACGCACAGACGACCGTCCTTCCATAGCAATCCATCCACAACATTAAATTGGGAATTTGACCCATCCAAAGCCTCAACCAAAATTTGCTTCATGCAGCCATCCATATCCAAAGCCTACCGAATCTGATCAGCCAGGTCACACTGAACTTCTGTCCAGTTCAACAGCGCTTCGACACTTGTTTTCTTGTCTACGCAAGAGATCTCCAACGCCTCCAACTGCCGAACCAAACGCTCGTCATGAACCGACAGCCAGTTGGCTTGAGCTGGGGCCCTGTGACTCCATGCATCCGCAATTGCATTGCCTTTCCGAGACACATAATGAATTTTGAATATGTAGTCCCCCAGGAACTCCATCCACCTCCGCTGTAGCATGTTCAGATCCTTCTGATCCAACAAGTATTTCAGGCTTTTATGGTCGGTATAGATATCGACCCTCACCCCATTCAAGTAGTTCCTCCAAAATTTCGGGGCAAATATCACGGCCGCTAACTCCAAGTCATGGACCAGATAATTCCTCTCATGCACCTTCAGCTGACACGAGCCATATGCGATCACTTTTCCATGCTGCAATAGGACACAACCCAATCCACTGCCCGAAGCATCGCTGTAGATCTCAAAACCTTCGGTCCCACTTCGCGTACTCAGCACAGGCACCATGGTCAACCTACTCTTCAACTCCTCAAAATCTCGTGCGCACTTTGGCATCCAAACAAACTTCTGATCTTTCCTCGTCAGAGTCGTGAGGGGTAATGCTATCCGCGATAAGTTCTCCACGAAGAGCCTGTAATAGTTGGCAACCCTGAGAAAACTCCGGACTTCCGCTACCATAGACAGCACAGGCCACTCTCGTATTACAACCATCTTCGCCGGATCCACCGCAATTCCCTCTCCACTGACTATGTGACCAAGGAACTCTACTGAGGACAACCAAAACTTGCATTTGGAGAACTTGACATACAATTGATTCCTCCTCAGCGTCTCCAACACCAAATGCAGTTGCTTAAAGTGATCCTCCTCACTCTGCTAGTACACCAATATATCGTCGATGAAGACGATCACAAAGTAGTCTAGGTACTCCCTGAAAGTCCTGTTCATCAGATCCATGAATACTGACAGCACATTAGTCAGCCCAAACGGCCTGACCGTAAACTCATAATGCCCGTATCTCGTACTAAATGTTGTCATGGGGATATCACTTTCCCTTATCCTGAGCTGATAATACCCGGACTTAAGATCCAATTTTGAGTACATCGTTGACCTGAATAACTGATCGAACAGATCATCAATCCTTGGGATCGGGTACTTGTTCTTCTCTGTTAGCTTATTTAGTTCTCGATAATCGATACAAAGTCTCAAGCTTCCGTCCTTTTTCTTAACAAAAAGGACCGGTGCACTCCAAGGTAACGAACTTGGACGCACATAACCCTGCTCCAGCAACTCTTGAAGTTGCACCTTCAGCTCCCCTTCTCCTTAGGCGCTAGCCGATACGGTGAGCGTGACATGGGTTTCACGCCTCGTACTATCTCGATGGTGAAATCAATCTCCCGCTGAGGTGGGGCTCCAAGAAGATTGTCAGGGAACACATCAGGGTATTCGGATACCACTGAAATACTCTCCAAGCTAGGCTTAGGATTTGCAACGTCCACTAGCGTGAAGAACGGCTCTGCTCCAACACGAACCACCTTCACCACCTGAGGAGCAGACATCCGAGTCTTGCTCGAAAGTTTCAAGCCTGAGAATGTCGTCTCACGACCTGTTCCCAACTCGACCTCCTTGCGACTGCAATCGATATGAGCTTGATGCTCCGAGAGCCAGTCCATGCCAAATTTCACGTCAAACTCCACCAGTGGCAGTAACGATGCTTGCAAATCGAACTCCTGATTCTCAATACGAGTCTTTATGCCACAGACTCTATAAGTGTGCATCGAACACCGATTCGGCAACAACACATCCTGTTTGTCCTTTGCCATCGAAGAAGGTACTCCGATGCGCGATATGAATCCTTCGGACAAAAAGGAGTGCGAAGCTCTCGTATAAAAGGGTGCTCTCGCTGGATTATCACAAATCAAAACAAAGCCTATACAAGCAGTTGTAAGGTAACACGCGCATAATAATTATTTAAAAATTAACTTGCTATAAATTTAAACTGTACCTATCACCACATCCGCTTGCTTGATGGTCACCTGCCGGCCAAGATTATAAACTCTAGGTTGAGCCAGAGTACAGTGGTACGCAGTTGACTCCACCGCCTTGCCCTTCTCCTCATAGGTAGCTCACGGATTCCTTTCGGACTTTGGACGTCCGCTCTAGCAGTCCCGGGCAAAATGTCCCGACTTCCCACAATTATAGCACGCGCCCAGGGTTCGGCTTGTAGTTGCCCCCGAAGTACCGGAAGAAGGGGCTGGACCCGAAGTCCTAGCCTTCTTATTGAACTTACGATACCTAGACTTCGCATTAGCCAACACTTTGAACTCTGTCCTCTTATCACCAGAGTTTTTCTTCGCTTGTACATTCTTCAGATCCTTTTCCAAAGACCGGGCCGTATTGACCAGTGAAAGAGTTGCTTTGCTAGACTTAGTCTTTTTCCTGTCTTTCTTTGAAGACTTTTTATTCTGATAATAGTCTTCTTTTCTCTGTGAAGTAGATGGCCTTGTCCTCCACTGTTTCTTTTTTAAGAACTTCTGGAAATGTCTTGTAAAGGCAGCAAAGTCCTCATCACTTTCACTGCTTTCAGACTTTCTACTTGCTGACTCATCTGATTCAGTTTCAGCTACTTTTGGTGGTGGAGAAGGTGACTTACTTCTATACTTTATGGGGGCTTCTGTCTTGAAGGCCACTGTCCTTTCTTTGTGTTCATTTCTTGTAGATTTCTCCTCTTCTTTCCTCACCATTAACTGCATTTCATAGGACAGCAGTTTGCCAAACATGGTTGGAGGAGGAATTTCTGCCAACTTTGCCATTTCCCTAATGGCACAAATCTTGGTGTCCCAATCTTTTGTTAGGGACCTTAGAAACTTATCATTGAGTTCATAATTACTGAACTCTCTGCCATAGGACATGAGCTCATTCACAATCCTGTAGAACTTCTTATAGCACTCAGTTATGCTATCTTACCTTGTCTAAAACTTTCATATTCTTGGTTTAGCAAGGATTTTCTGTCTTGCCTCACTTCTTCAGAACCCTCCATGTACACAATAAGAGTATCCCACATTTCTTTAGCTGTCTTACAGTGTATCAGATTCTGAAAAGTTGCATCATCTATGGCACTCACTATGATGTTCTGAGCCGTCTTATCCATAGTGGCTAGAACAATTTCATCCTTTGTCATTTCAGAGAAATCCTTAGGTGTTCTCTGATTTGCATCTAAGACTGACACCTTCATGGGCACATATGGCCCTTCTTTTACTGTGATATAAATCCTAGGGTCTGAGGCTTCCATAAAAAGTCTCACCCTTTCCTTCCAGATACCAAAGATCTCTTTTCTACATATGGGTAACTTCATGGATCCCAATTCCTTGTGATTCTCAGTGGAACCCATGGTTCTTGATTTTCTTGATTCTGTAAAGTGACTTACACTGAATCTGTCAACAGGATCTACTCAGACAATTATGTCCCTTTTTGAGTAACCTGGCTCTGATACCACTTGAAAGATATTGTACCTAAACACCTAGAGGGGGGTGAATAGGTGACTTTAATCTTTTTAACTTTTTAAGGCAGCAATCAGATTTTATCTCAGAGTTATATCTATTTGTGCACAGCAATCACACAGCAATCACAGAATATCACAGCACACAGTAGACACACAGTTTTATAGTGGTTCCCCAAGGTTTGGGTACATCCACTTTCCCCCTTCGCCTATCTAGCAGTGTACTAGATTCGACCAAACTCCTCCACTATCTCAGAACCCAAAACAGGTTCCTACACCTCAGGCCCAAGGCCCTACAACTCAGCTTCTTCACAAAGCCTACACTCAGCCACCAAGGCCTACAATCAGCCACCAAGGCCTACACTCAGCCACAACTGGCCTACACTCAGAGATTTCAATCTCCTACACTCAGGCACTCAAGCCCTACACTCAGCCTTTATAATTACAGGCTTACAAGACTCAGATCCCTAAGGATCCTACAAGATAAAATGAATACAAAAATGTATACTCAACAACTCAGAGAATAGAGAGATGAGATGTGAGTTTCTTGATGAGTTCTTGGAAGAACTCAGCTGAAATCAATCTGACTTGGCTTTCTTCAAAGCTTCTTGAATGTAGAACTCAATAAGATTGACCTCTTCTGCAGTTGATCCTTGATCTCTGCTACTTAAGATTCAGAATAAATCTGAACCCTTTTTCTCAGTCTGGTTCCAATGACTGATTTCTTGGATGGAGCTCTCTCTCTCCAACTTCTTAGATCTTCACTAGATTCTTCAAGGAATAGCTAGATCTTCTTTGTATATTGATCACTTGTACTTGTGTTCAATCAACAACTTCAACAACAATTTCTGTATACTGTATAAGCCTATTTATAGGCCTTCTTCATGGTAACCGGCTGCTCCGGTTCATAACTGAATTCTGACAAATCTGACAGGTGCAGTAGACCGGCTGGAATGGCAGCTGTCAAGTCATTCAGTCAGTTCTTGAAAATTCTGTAACTGTCTGAAAGTGTCGAGACTGTCTATCTTTAAGTGTCGACACAAGTTGTCTAAGTGTCGACACTAGTCTACAAGGTGTCGACACAACTCCTTGTGTTGTAGATTTTATATCTCAACACTGCTTCTTCTTCATGTGTCGACACTGATAATGTGTGTCGACACAAGTCCTTGTACTTTAGTATTTTGCTGAATTCTTCTAAGTGTCGACACATCTCCTTTGTGTCGACACATCTTCATGTGTTGAATTTGTTAAGTGTCGACACTTCTTCTTGGTGTCGACACATGTCTTCAGTGTTGATACTTGCTGAGTGTCGACACAGCTCCTTGTGTCGACACATTCTTCTTCTGTCGAGACTCTGGCTGAGTGTCGACACAACTCCTTAGTGTCGACACTTGTACTTAGAATTTTGCAGATCTTTGCTAAGTGTCGACACAGCTCCTTGTGTCGACACTTACTTCAAGTGTTGAGTCTTCAACTGAGTGTCGACACATTCTTCCTTGTGTCGACACTTTCTTCAAGTGTTGACTCTTCAGCTGAGTGTCGACACATTCTTCCTTGTGTCGACACTTTCTTCAAGTGTTGACTCTTCTGCTGAGTGTCGACACATTGCTCTGGGTGTTGACAATTATACTTAGTCTCTGCTGACTTTTGCTGAGTTTCGACACAGCCTCCAAGTGTCGACACTTACTGATGTAGACACAGTTTATCTGGGTGTCGACACAACTGCTAAGTGTCGACACTGCTTCACTATACTTTTCTTCACTGAGTGTCGACACAGCTCCTTGTGTCGACACTTTCTGTCTGGTGTCGACTCTGCATCCCTAGTGTCGTCACAATGACTCCAAGTGTCGACACTGCTTGCCTGGGTGTCGACACAAGTCTTCTTAAGTGTCGACACTTTCCCTCTAGGTGTCGACACATGGACTTAGAAACTTTTTCTTCTTTCCTGTAAATACTTAGCCTGCACAAGTAAACTCAAAACACATCAAATACATTTTGATGTATATCATTGAGTTGGGTGAGGCTTCTTCAAATCAGGTACATTTGAACCAATGTACCCAACAACCAGGGTCAAGAAGCCCTGCGTCATAGGCCCCCAGAGCAGTAGCCTTAGGTCATCCCTCAGCTCTTCATAGAATCAGTTCGTCTTATGCTCCTCATCCGCGAACGTAGATCTGACATACCGACCCAACCGAGTAAATTCTTGGAGATACTCATCCACTCTACACTCTCCTTGCGACAACCTCTAGAACTCATTCTGCAATGCTATCCTCTGAGCCGAGGGAAGGTAGCTTACCAAGAATAGTCTCAAAAATTCATCCATCGAGACGTCATGAGTTGCCTTACCCTCAAGTGATGTAGCTCCAAACCTTCCCACCATAGCCTAGCATCTCCGTCCAACAAGAATGTAGCTATAATGGTTATCTGCAACACCTCCATTTCCGTCTCTGTCAAGAATCTCTTCACTCGGGAGAGCCAATCTTCAGCTTGGGATGGGGTTCTCGTCCCTGAGAACACCGGAGTATTGAAGACCAAAACATGTTTGAGCTGCCTTTCAGTTGTTCTCCTAGGGACCAAAGGCTACACCACCACCTGCTCCACCCTTCTCGGTTCAGCCGCTTGAAGCGGTATCTGCTCCATTGTAGGAGCGGGCTGCTGCATTTGCCTTGCAGGCTGCGCGATGATCATAGCAAACACTGCTTCGGCCACCAATCATATGGTTTCTGCCGAGGGAGGTGTTGCAGGCGCATCATTTGGTGCACTAGTAGCCTCAGAAACCGGGCATTCTGACGGCCCTGAACCACTACTGGTCACCTATAGTTATACAAAACACCGTTAAGCGACCAACAAAATTGCAAAAAATAATTATAGGAACAAGCAGGTTCCCCAAACATGTGTATTTTTATTCCTAAGTGGACATTCATGTGTTCTTTTATGTTATAACGATGACGCACACTGATTGATGTTAAAACTCCAAAAATATTTACGGTTACGCGGCGACCCGGCGGTTTTATTTATGTAAAGCGAAAGTGGTTTTTTATTTAGAAAACGGGGCGCGCGTATTTATTTATTTTGGATATAAAAAGGTTGTGATCGAGTTTTAACGAAAGGAGGCAAGTGCACCTATCGTGAGTAGTATAGGATATTCCGGGTGGAATATCGAAGTCGTATTGTTCTCGGGGTCGGTTCGATTATTTCTAATCTTTCCTGAAGGGGACTATTATTTTACCGATAATTAACTTGTCGGGTTATATTTTATATATAATAAAAAGGCAGAAAATGGCAGAAAGAAAATGAAAGCATGAAAGGAAAGCATAAAGGTGGAGCCGATGAAGATCTTAGCGCAACTGCATCGAATCGCATCGAACTAAAATAAACTATTAATAAAAAAAGATCCTAAGTTTCAAATTAATTAAGGTGGAGACTTGGCCGTGGAGGTTCCACTAGAATGAGCTCACTTATCTTTAGGACTATCACTCACCTGAACGCTAGGACTATTCGACCGAACGTTAGTCCGACGAAGGATTCCTCTAAACGCCTGTATTATGCTAAGAACCCCGCTATTGGGTGGGGAACCCAATCCGGTAGAGTTGGCGCGCCTCCTCTCTTGAGGGTTAGTGCGGAACTCTCTTTACCAAGGGGTGATCGGTCCATACGTACGACCTCTTGTCTAGCTAGCGTATGGACTACGGAAATAGAGCCCACACATCAATTATGTGGGTCTACGCGTCGTAAACCCTAAGCAAACCTTAAGTACTTTAATTAATTAGAAAAATGAGAACTTTAATTATTTTAAGCTATTTTATTTTTCCCAATGCTCTTCGATACTGAGGGGTAAGAACAGTTAGCCACTCATCGGGATGGGGACAGCTTGCGGGAAAAACAAAAAATAAAGCAGTAAAGAAAGCGGTAAAAGAAAGCAGTAAATGAAAGCAGGAAAATAAAGCAGAAAATTGCAAGTCCTACTCAAACGAGTAGGACTGAAGAAAGCTGTAAATTGCGAGTCCCGGCGCAAGTGCGTGGGCGGGAGAAAGAAAGCAATAATATGATAAGTCCCACTCAAACGAGTGGGCGGGAAATTGCAAGTCCTACTCAAATGAGTAGGCGGAAAAATAAAGCTGGTCCTACTCAAACGAGTAGGCAAAATAAATGCAACACCCCACGCACACACTCGACAGGAAGTAAAACTCACGCACACACTCTCTCGACATAAATGAAAACACACGCACACTGCAAGAGAGTAAAACACACTCACACTCTACTGAATGAAATAAAGCAAAGCGTCATTTAACTCTTAACGAGTAGGCGGAAAGAAATGCACAAGTACAAAAAATTAAGAAAAGCTAAGTTATCCAAAAATTAAAAAAACTGCATTTCTACCACTAGAATGCGGTAGAAATGCATAAAAAGCTAAAATAAAAATAAAACGAGCAAAAGGGTTGCAAATAAACGCAAAAACGGAAATGCTCAAAAAATTAAAACGAATACATTTCTACCGCTAGAATGTAGTAGAAATGCATAAAAAGAGAAGGAAAAAAATTAAATAAGCAAAAGTTTTAAATAAAAAACTAAGTGCATGAAAAATTAAAAAGGTTATATTTCCATTCCTATAACTCCGTAAAAGTTGTTAAAAAGTGAAAATAAAGTGAAAACGATGAAAAATTTTACAACCTAAACAAGAAAAGCTAGGTAAAAAAAATGAAAAAAACACTTTCAAATCATTTTTACGGGTTTATAGGAATGATATAGAAAGCAAGAAAAACCTAACCTAAACAAGTCTAAGTAAGAATGAAAACATAAAATGAAAATTTACACTCAACTCACACACCCATTTAAAAGAACGAAAATAAAGCTTAAAACAAAGAGAAAAACAAGTAAAAAAAATAAGATTGCATAAGAGATGAAACATAGATGAAGTCCATAATCATGTAAGGGAGAAAATCTACAAATTTATTACTAAAAAAAGGATTACAAAGCTAAGAGAGAGGGGGAAAATTTCCCTTACATAGACTTGAGAGGCATCTAGGCAGCATAACTCCTAAGCAAAATGGTCCAAAAGGAGAACAGGATTACATCCAGCAAGCTGGTTTAAATAGGCAAAAAATTCTGGTGACATGCCCCCTGACACGAGCGTTTCGGGGGGGGGGGGGGGGGGGGGGGGGGGGGGGGGGGGGGGGGGGGGCGTGTCAGCACTGTACAAAATGCGGCCGTTGATTTGACGGGAGTGGACTTCGGGCTGGAAACGTGTCGGTCTCGCGTTGGTCATACCCTAGGTTAGGGGCGTGACTCTGGGCGTGTCGGGAAGGTAGATCTGGGTGCGGGTCTTTGTCAGCCAGGATGAGGAGTCACTCCCTTGGTCACGGGCGTGACGTTGGGCGTGTCGGGTTGGTCGGCGATCGTCGAGCTGAAAAATCGTCGAGCGGGAAAATGGGTTCGACGATCGTCGAGCGGGATGGACACGGGCTTGGGGCACGCCCCGTGTCGGATTGACACGGGCGTGTGGTCGGGCGTGTCGACGATCGCCGAGCTTGAATTTGTCGACCTGATTTCACGGGAAATTGGATTGTCACGCCCTGGACACTGGCGTGACCAGTTAGTACACGGGCGTGTACTTATTGTTTTGGGCAGTTTTTTTGGATTTTTCCTGCAAATTTCAGAAAACAAAAATAAAATAGGTTAGAACTATTTTTATAAAAAAGAAACATTTTATTAAAGAAAAATAAAACAAAAATAAACTAAAACGACTAATTTAATGTACATAAATATAGGTATATTTACAATTCATCAAATACCCATATACTTAAGATTTTGCAATTCCAAAGCAAAAGTTGGGGATGAACTTATAAGAAATAAAAGAAATTCTAGGTTTAGCCACCGCTTGACTTAATTAAAAGTAAGATTAAAATAAATATCTGGGGTCTAAGAATTAAATCTTAAATTATGAAAATGTTATAAATAGAGGAATAGTTTCAAAAAGACTTCTAGAAAAAAATAAAATAGAAAACAAAAATTTATTTTTGTTAGTTTAACAAAGATGGATTGGAATTATACAAAAAAATTTAGCTTAAAAGAAGTTAAAGGAAATAATGCAATTTAAACGTTATGCTCTCAAAAAATTTTAAATTAATTCTAGAATCATTGAAATTAGATAAGTGGTTTGGTGGTTTATGAAGAAGTCTTGTATATTGAGGTGAGGCAATTTTTTCTCCAACCTCCAATTTTTTTCTTTTGAATAATTAGGAAAATGAAATCTTAGTTTCCTAACATATAATATTTTTTTCTTTCTTCATAAATAAAATAATCCAATGTATATGTGTAGGAGTAATGAATTTTATCCTCTTACTCCATAACATAGAATCTTTTTAAATATTGGTGCCTATGTTTACGGAATGAAATCTTATTCTCATTGACATGAGATCTTTTTAAGGGATAAAATATGGGTAAACATGTCAGGTAAGACATGAAAAAAATGGAAGTGGATTTATTTTTTTTTCAAAAAGAAAACTAGATTTTAATAAAAAAGTTTTGAGAGCAACCTTTTTAAAATGAACGTTCCGATGTTTCTAAAAGCATGAAGTAGAAATAATTGAAATCCATGGATGTTATTTTCTAACATAAAAAACGAGCTTCTATTTAAAAATTAGAAGTGGTGGTGAAAAACAAGTTCCCTATTATAAGGAAAAGACATAAAAAATTCTTTAAATCTTAACCCCAAACACTTAAATTTATCAAACTTTAATTAATAAACGAATAGTAAACAAAAAATAATTAAAATTCGCTTATAAATTAACTCGAAACTAGATTTTTGGAAAACAAAAAAGGGTTAAGAAATGGTATATTCGATTTTATTTGTTACATAATTTAACAAAATATTTTTGGTATTTTAGGGTTTTTATCATTTTTTGTTTTGATTATTATCTTTTTTGCATTTTTAGAGTTGTTCACTTTTTTTAGGATTTTTGGTTTTGCTAATTTTTTTTGTTTTTTTAGTATTTTTTGATAAGTTATTTACAAGAAAGAGAAGAGAAAGAAGTGTTATTTACAAAGAAGATAGGGGGAAGAGAGAAAATTTTTTGTTTTTAAATATTATACAAAGTAAAAACTCGAGGGTGGCCCGCGAACAGACTCTTATTTGAGTGGTTGGTTCGATAAGTCGAACGTCGCGAGCATGCTAAAAAGCGAGCTTTCAAAGAAGAAAGAGCGGGAAAAGAGAAAGATGTATTTTTATAACAACTATTTACAGAGAAAAAAAAAATTTTGAATTTTTTTTGATGTTTTATAAGTTTTTTTTGTGTGATTTTTTGTGTTTTATGATTTTTTGAGTTTTTTTTATATAAAAAAATAAGGAATTTTTTTTTAAGTTTTAAGTTTTGTAATTTTTTTGTATTTTTATGAGTACAAAATAATAATAATGCATAATAGGAAAATACCACCATACTTAAACCCAACATTGTCCCCAATGTTGCAGTCTAAGTATGCGGAACGATTAATATACAAAATATAATATGTGCGAAAATAAAAAGAGAGGATAGAAACTTCCCTAAGACGAGTTCGTGGAGGCTCGGGTTGATACCCTGCATTAGTTAGAAGAAAAAGCAAAAATATAACCAAAAAAAAGAAAACAAAAAAATATAAACTCGGCCTAAAGTGTGCGGGCGGAGGGGGGGGGGGGCAAGTGTAGATGTGACTCGATTAGCTAACGTCTTAGCATATGAGCGCAATAAAAAGGCAATGCCCTAGCGCGCACTAGAGTGAAGTGCGCCGAAGTGACAAAATAAATAAGAATTTAATAATAAAAAATGTCATTTATGTCCAAGTGCATATATTATATAATATTTTTTTTGGAAAGGTTTTTGTCTTTTGGAAAAGAAATAAAAGAAGTTAAATTTAAATCCTATATACAAATTTTTTTTTTGTTTTTAGGAGGTTGTTAGATTTTGTTTTCTATTTTTATTTTTTGTGTTTTTCTTATAGATTTTTGTATATTTTTAGTTTTTAGAAATTTATTTTTTGGTTTTTGAGTTTTTAGATTTTTTTGGTATATAAATTATTTTTTAGTTTTGTTTTTTGTTTTTTTTGTCATAAAAATAATGAATTTTTTATTTTGTTTATTTTGTTTTTTAAGTTTTTTGTTTTGTTTTTTTCATTCATTTTTTTTGTTGTTTTGGTTTTTAAAGGTTTTTCGATTGTTTTAGTTTTATAGGTTTTTGGATGTTTAGTTTTTATTTTATTTTATTTTATTTTTTTAGTTTTTTTCAGTTTTTATTTTTTAAAGTAGTTATTATTAGTATTATTAAATTGGCCAATTATATATATATATATATAGATATAGAGGTAAAATAAATAGCTCTCCAGCGTTCAAAATAACGATTCGAAAATCCCCGACAACGGTGCCAAAAACTTGATTGATTGAATCGCATCAACTCCCCGGCAACGGCGCCAAAAATTTGATAGCGTGTTAAAACAACTTAAGAAAAGCTAAGTTATCCAAAAATTAAAACAACTGCATTTCTACCGCTAGAATGAGGTAGAAATGCATAAAAAGCTGAAATAAAAATAAAACGAGCAAAATACTTGCAAATAAACGCAAAAACAAAAATGCTCGAAAAATTAAAACGAATACATTTCTACCGCTAGAATGCAGTAGAAATGCATAAAAAGAGAACGAAAAAATTAAATAAGCAAAAGTTTTAAATAAAAAACTAAGTGTATGAAAAATTAAAAAGGTTATATTTCCATTCCTATAACTCCGTAAAAGTTGTTAAAAAGTGAAAATAAAGTGAAAACGACGAAACGTTTTACAACCTAAACAAGAAAAGCTAGGTAAAAAAATGAAAAAACACTTTCAAATCGTTTTTACGGGTTTATAGGAATGAAATAGAAAGCAAAAAAAACATAATCTAAACAAGTCTAAGTAAGAATGAAAACATAAAATGAAAATTTACACTCAACTCACACACGCATTTAAAAGAACGAAAATAAAGCTTAAAATAAAGAGAAAAACAAGTAAAAAAAATAAGATTGCTTAATAGATGAAACATAGATGAAGTCCATAATCATGTAAGGGAAAAAATCTACAAATTTATTACTAAAAAAAGGATTACAAAGCTAAGAGAGAGGGGGAAAATTTCCCTTACATAGACTTGAGATGCATCTAGGCAGCATAACTCCAAAGCAAAATGGTCCAAAAGGAGAACATGATTACATCCAGCAAGCTGGTTTAAATAGGCAAAAATTTCAGGTGACACGCCCCCTGACACGGGCGTGTAGGGGGGGCGTGTCAGCACTGTACAAAATTCGTTCGTCGATTTGACAGGAGTGGACTTTGGGCTGGACACGTGTTGGTCTCGCGTTGGTCACACCCCAGGTCATGGGTACGACTCTGGGTGTGTTAGGGAGGTAGATCTGGGTGCGGGTCTTTTTTAGCCAGGTGGAGGAGTCACGCCCTTGGTCACGGGTGTGACGCTGGGCATGTCGTGTTGGTCGACGATCGTCGAGCTGAAAAATCATCGAGCGGGAAAAGGGGTTCGACGATCGTCGAGCGGGATGGACACGGGCTTGGGTCACGCCCCGTGTCGGATTGACACGGGCGTGTGGCCGGGCGTGTCGACGATCGTCGAGCTTGAATTCATCGAGCTGATTTCACGGGAAATTGGAATGTCACGCCCTGTACACGGGCGTGACCAGTAAGTACGTGCGTGTACTTACTGTTTTGGGCAGTTTTTTTGGATTTTTCCTGCAAATTTCTGAAAACAAAAATAAAACAAGTTAGAACTGTTTTTACAAAAAAGAAACATTTTATTAAAGAAAAATAACAAAAATAAACTAAAGTGACTAATTTAATGTACATAAATATAGGTATATTTGCAATTCATCACATACACATGTGCTCACCACCCCTTAAAAGAATTCGTCCATGAATTCATTTAAGTTGACCGAAACCAGTAGTCTGATACCAAATTATAACACCCCCTATCCGTCGCATAACATATAACAGTAGGTCTGGCTGGGTCCCGACGCCATATACCACAGACACATCGGAAGGTTACGCAATGAAAACCATCCCGCCAATAACCAACGTCCTACACAGAGTACATTCTAGCAGAAGCAATTTAAAAGTTGCAAAAATAAAGAACCCAGCCATAAGCATGAATGTCCACTAAACAAACCCAGGAGAAATGAACGTACAATACACCAGTACTTGTCCTTATTGCCTTACAATAGTTTACTCAAATTAAAGTGTTTTCCAAACCTCGGCACGCAGGCCGGTCAAACTTGAATAATACAAGTAAACATTTAATAATTAGGCCTTCGGGGTCCGGCACTACAACATGGGCTTTTGCCCGCTATTTACCACTTTGCTCCGCTGACTTGCAAGAAATAATCCACCGCAATAGTGGCAAACAAAAGCAACAGTCAGTTATGCTGACCAAATTATAACGACCCCGCCCCCGAACTCAGGGTGGCGATGCTCCTTCCCTGCACCTTTTTAGCATAATCAAGCAGTATAGTGTAAAAACACTTCATCACAGGTGTGGGCTCGCACGACCACACGCCCCGTGCTCTCAGGACACATTCTCGGTGAACCCAATCAAAGTCCGCGGTCTCACCACCACCCCCTTGGACGACAATTTCTCGTGAGCATTATGGTCTTTCTGGCCACTGCCTAAGACCCTCTATCTATGCCAACGACGAGTACCACGTACCTTAAGTCTCTCTAACCGAACCACATAGAGCGGGTACAGTTCCGCCTAACCCATTGCTTACACCACAATGTCAACTTAAGCCGTCTATGCGGGCCAAGCTTCCCCGAGTCCTAGTTCGATCACACACTTTACATAGCCCAGTTATGTACAAGTTGGATCCTAGGCCACCAAGTTGGCAGAATCACGCCTCTGCCCAGTTTTTCGGGTGCACCTTGGAGTTATTCCCCAAGGCTCCTTGTTGCAATCTACCACGTAGAAAACCCAAAAAAACAATCAACTGTGCGGAGTCTTCTCTGGCCATACATGCAATGCAACATCACCGATCCAGACCAACGTGTCTGGGTAGGCTTCACACATCATTCCTATGTCCGTTTCTCGATTACATACACTACATGCAAAACAACGGGTACTATTCATGTCTACCCGAAAGAACACCTCACACTCACCGTAAACTCGCAAGAGCGGGCTTCCTATGCAAAGGAAAAGAGGACTTCACATGTCCTAGTATGAGAATCATTACCCTAGCATTCCACTTTGACGCCATGGAAATCTATGAGGATGAAAAGCACCACAATGTCCTCGCCTCCGTAGATCCGAAGTCGGCTTGCGATTTGGGGCTCCGAAGCTCCGCCGGTGGCCGGATCTAACTTCCTTCTTCTTCCGTGCTCTCCGCTCTCTCTAGAACTTTAGAAAGAGATTGCTTAAGAAGAATGAAAGCATCCAAACCCTATTACCGGGTATAATATAGCAGGAACAACCTTGAACTGTTGGATCCCAAAATAAGCAAACAGATGGCCACGATTCGGGCTTGAAATCCAAAACCTGGGCCGAACATGGCTTGTGACATGCCCATGTCCAAGGCCATGTGCCGCAATCGATGCTGAAACCATCACACCCAGAATAGTAAACGGGCACCCTACACGCCCGTGTCACAACTGACACGCCCGTGTCATCCAGTACACGCCCGTGTTGTCGGGCGTGTTCCTCCATTGACATAGGACCAAAAATGTCCCGCAAGGGACACGGGTACTCGACACGTCCGTGTTGAACCTGATATGCGAGTGTCTAACTAAACATGCTCGTGTGCTAACACCGTGTATCTCCCATGACACGGCCCAGCCTTTACCCCCAGAAGGACACGGTCTGGGACACGATCGTGTCTCAGGCCGTATTCGCTGCTCGACGATCGTCGACTCCAAATTCGTCGACCACTCGGCCAGATCGTCGACCCTAGCACGAAAAGCCCCTGGGACATGCTCATGTCGCAGACCGTGTAACCCCTACCAAGTTCCAAACTTGGTTCAAAAAGCTACCCGTCCCTCTTTTGAGTTTCGTGGCGTTACACTAGTTAAGATGACACTTTGGTCAATTAACCTCTTGATGTGGCACTTATCCTTATGGAAGGAAATGTCATAACCAAGGTCACAAAGTTGGCTTATGCTAATGAGGTTGTGTTGCAACCCATCCACATAAGCCACTTTTGTGATGGTGATTATGCCATTTGAGATCTTACCATAATCTCTCTTTATTCCTTTGTCAGAGCCTCCAAATATGACATTAGGTCCATTCTATATTGGAGTGAATTCCTTCAATAGCTTCTTTGTCCCAGTCATGTGCCTGAAACCTCCATTGTTCAAGTACCATTTAGGGGAATTGGTACCTGAACTAACTTGAAAAGAACACAAATCATCTCACCTTAGGACCCAATTTCTATTGGTTCCAGGTTCGCATTAGCCTAAAAATATCCCCGCCTTCCTGCAGTATTCCTGACAGGTTGGCTACCTATGGACACTGAAGGATTGTGCCAGCAATTTAAAGCATAGTGGCCCACTTTGACACAACACCAGCACTCATAGATATTATATATCCATTTCTATTTAGGACTAGCATTTGTCTTGACTACTCCTTGAATAGTGGGAAGATGAGCTGATGTATATTTCTATTTTCTTTCAGCAGCCATTTGACTGAAGGTAAGTCTTTCGTCTGACTGTTTTGGTCTTTTCTGAGAGCCATCAGCTGCATGTCTCTTTTCAGCTAACATGCATCTAATAGCATCAGAAACTGCCATTCCAGCCTTGCCAGAATACTCACCTTGAGTCACTACTTTTGCTGGATGACTCAGATTTCCAGTAGTAGCATTATCCTTGAGTTTTGGGGTTGGGGCACCAAAAATAAATGCTCTAGGATGAGCCATTTGAATTTCTTCATGGGCTGCCTTAAATGCCCTCACATGGCTGTATCTTCCACCTTGGCTAGGGCCACATTGGTCCATACTAGTGGATCTGCCATTCTCCCAATGACCATAATATCTTTCATGGTCATACCTGTTAGAAGGAAACAAGAATTTCTGAAAAGGAATTTGAGGCAATAAGGCTAGAGGCACTACTGGTGCCTTCCCCTTTCCCTTTCCTTTTGGATTGGGAGGTATAGCAGGTCCCTTAAATCCTAACCCTTTCTTACCCACTTGGGTAAGGTGGGTGTCAATTAAGAGAAGCACAGTGTTTGGCTTAAAAAAACTTGGGCACCAACAATTTCTCATTTAGGAGATCATTTTCAAGTTTCTGGATAAGTTTCTCATTTGAGACTCTTACCACAGACTGCCTGTCAATGATTTTCTTAAGCTGGGCTGATTGTGCAGCCATATCAGTGAGAGCTTTTTGTTGGCCTTCAGACTTGCTCCAAAGACTGAGAAGCTCTTTTGCTTGTCTCTTGGCAAGGAGCTTGCACCTCTTGAATGCTTTAAGAAGTTCTCCATACTTGTCAATTATAGAATTGACATCAACCTCAGAATCTGAATTCCGTTCATCTGTTGATGATTAGGCTTCAGAATCTGAGCTAGCCTCATGACTTGAAATATAAGGTAGAGATTTAGAATTTTCCTGAGCTTGTTCAGGCTGATCCTGGCTGCTCTCTTCATCAGTTATTATCATCAATCCATGACATTGAACATCTTCTTCTTCATCTTTATCAACCTCTGAGTCACTATCTGAATGTGATAGAGGGGTCCTGATCCCTATCCTAGCAGCAAGGTATTCTTCAGGTTTTCCATCAGAAATAGCCATTAGCCCAATGTAGGCTTCTTATTTTTTGCTGTCTAACCCAGAGGAAGATTTAGACTATGTATTTTCCTTCTTGGCCACAAGAGACTTCTCTTTCTTATTCATTTTGTGGTGCTTCTTCACTCGTTCTTCTTTCCTCTTCACTGGCCAGTCAACAACTATATGCCCAGGTTTGCTGTATCAAAAGCAAATAACATTAGAAGAAGTTTGTTAGCTAGAGTTAGGGCTCATTTCAAGCTTCAATGCCATAGCGATCAAGAAAAGGGAAGCTTGCAACTTTCGTCCGCTATCATGACATGAAGAAGACGGGCCATTGGAAGGTGGTGACAACCCTTCTCTACCTCGGACACAGTTGAGGACCGAGCTTGGACGCGGATTGACAACCCGACAATTCCAACCGTGAATCCTCAGCAAGACTTCGGATTCGGTAGATCTCTTGCTTTGTTCTTCCTTTATTGTTGTTTATGTGTTGTTGTAAACTTTATTTATAGATGATGTGCGCTTAGTTGTAAAACGCTTATATTAAATCATGTCTTTGTGATTTTTATTTTCGTTATATTTGCTTGAGGTGGGCCATATTCCATCCACCACCATCCACCCTTGCCGCACTAGCAATTTCTAGTGGCGTGCGTAGCGAAGAGGTGCTTTTGACCCTCATTCCGCCGTTCTAACCACCTCATCCGCAAGCCTACTCATCCATCCGCCTAGCGATTTGGTGCATAGCGGCCCGACTAGTCTTCCATTTCGCTTTGCGAAGCATCGCATAGCGGCGTTGCATATGAGTAGCTGATAGTGTTTTATTTTCTTTGTTCGCAACAATCAAAACCACCATCGTTATCGCCGACCTTGAGGACTTCAATCTCAAGTCCTCCTCGACATTAACTCCACCTTACTGTGTTCCTTGAGAGAACGATACTTGGGAAAACTCGCCCATTTTATATTACTTGTGTGACAGGTTCACTGTCGTGATCTTTAGTATCAGTGCCTAGGGAGGTGAACGAACAGGTTGATCAGCTGGTGAAGCATGGTCCCCGGGTGTGAGGTACCATCATCGACCTATTTCGCCCTTCCATCGAAGAGGGAGAACTGATGGAGGTGGACTAACACCCCCCGTAGATGGACCCGTTTATGACCTTCCTTTACACGGAGAGTATCTAGAGGGGAAGGACAAGAAAACGTTCAGATACAAATCAGCATACTATCTCCTCTGAGACGGGCAGTTGAATCGGAAGACTCTCTCGGGGATGCTGGCCCGTTGTGTGGCCGAGAGGGAAGTGCAGAGGATCTTGGAAGAAGTCTACTCCGCAGAGTATGGGAAGTGCAGAGGATCTCAGAATCTGACTCACAATTTTCCTGAGTAGAGAGTTCTTCCTTATGCTCCTGGATGGGGTTTCAGCTTTGAAGGCCACAGACTTCTCCTTGTCCTGTGACTTACTGCTCTTCTCTTCTTCCTTTCTTGTGGCAAGCTGCATCTCATATAACAATAACTTTCCAAAAAGTGTTGGAAGAGGTGTGTCAGCTAGCTTTCCCATTTCCTAAATGACACAAATCTTTGTGTCCCAATCCTTTGTGAGGGACCTGAGAAATTTGTCATTCAGCTCATAGGTGTTGAAGACCCTTCCATATATTCTCAGTTCATTAACTATTCTGAAAAATCTCTCAAAGCTCTCAGCAATGCCCTCAGACTTTCCTTGTCTGCAGGCCTCATATTCATGGTTGAGTATGGACTTTCTGTCATATCTCACCTCCTCTGAACCCTCCATGAACACAACTAGGGTGTCCCACATCTCCTTGGAGGTCTTGTAGTCCACCAGATTCTAGAAGGTTGAATCATCTATTGCACTGACAATGATGTTTTGAGCTCTCTTGTTCATGGAGGCAAGTAGGAGCTCATATTTGTTCATTTTATCATAAGATTTAGGTGTCTGGATGTTGGCATCCAGAATTGAGGTCTTCAAAGTGATGAAGGATCCCTCTTTAACTGTGATGTATATCCTAGGGTTAGCAGCTTCCATGAATAGTCTAAGCCTTCCATTCCATAGGCCAAAGCCTTTCTTTATGCAGATTGGTACTTTCATGGCTCCCAGTTCCTTGTAGTTTACACCAGAACCCATTATTATATCTTATAGCTAACCTTGGAGGTATACTCAAATTGTTAGATCCTTTTTGAGCAACCTCCCTTTGATACCACTTGAAAGTTATTTATTTAAGGTTAGCTAATCACCTAGAGGGGGGGGGGGGGGGCGGTGAATAGGTCTTTGAAATTTTTAAGTCTTTTTGCTGATTTCTTACTAGGTGATCTAGAGCTTGTCCTAGCACCTGTAATATAAGAAAAACAAACAACACAGCCAAGCGCACAGTTGTTTATAGTGGTTCCCTAATTGGGTACATCCACTTTCACTCACACCTATAAAACTATCTTGTTGGATGATAACTCTAATTTTATCCATATATTTATATAACTTTTATTTAATAATTAATTAGTTTATAAATATATTTTATGATTTTGTTATCTAATTTCTTTAATTTCTTATTTTAGGGTCAATCTGGGCTGCAGATTTCAATTTGGAGTTTACAGGATTGATCAGGAGACAAAGCTGGACAAAGCCAAAAAAATTGCAAAGTACACGCCCAGGATACGGGCGTGACAAGTAAGGTCACGGGCGTGAAATCCAGGCGTGACCCCGGTGCATGCTCCAGAGCTCACTGCCATGTCATTTAAAAATACACGCTCAATGGTCATGGGCGTGACCATGCTGACCCGGGCGTGTCAGCTAGGCATGACATGCTGATGATGATCCAGAACTCCAAAGCGTGAGATTGAAATTACACGCCCTGACACGGGCGTGCCATATTGGTCACGGGCGTGATGTCGAGCCATGACATCCCGGCATGCGAAATTAATGCAATAGTGTCAAACCCTGTCGGTTTTGCAAGACACGCCCTTGGTCTCGGGCGTGACCATGGGCGTGACCCTTCCAACAACGGCCGGAGTTATTCCCGTCGTTTCTGCTTCCCTCCATTTTCAGCAATCGTCAAGACTTGAAGACGACGGTTCCGAACCCGACTATTTATGATTTTTGGCAGTTTCATGCCAATGTTCTGAAGACTTGAAGACGATAGTTCCGAACCCGACACGCCCGAGGTCACGGGCGTGACCTGGGGGCGTGACCATCCCGCAAACTTGCCTATAAATTCCAGGCAATTCCAGAAGCTGAGGAGGAGGTTTTGGGGGCTTAGTTCTGTTTTCTTTATTGTATTTCTTCCATTTTAAATTCATAGTGTAGCTTTTATATTCAAGTCCTTTTATAATCATGTCTCTCTTCAAGCTTTCATGTAATTCTCCCATCATGATGAGTAGCTAATTTTCAATTAGTACTTGATCATGATGAACTTTTGAATGGAATAAATTTCTTCCTTTTTATCTCGAATTTTCAAGCTCTCTATTTTATGTACTTCGATTTATCTTTGAATTTAACTTCTTCGAATTCATAAGTTGCAAATTATGTTTATTCGATTTTAGATCCGTATCCTAGATTTAACGAGGGTTGTGGATACGAGTAGATCACTCAAGGATAAAGAGAGTTTCATGCACCCGTCGAGAGAGGAAGGAAAAATTCTTCCGCATTGGAGTCAATTCCATTAGTGAGGTTCACCGCCTAAAGCAAGCTTAGTTTTTTCGAATGGCCGAGAGGTCTTTATCGATCAACCTAAGGTTAGTCGAATGCGTATTCTCGAGAGAGCCGCTTCGTAGCTATGGAACCTCCGCGGTCGAAGTTATAATTTAAATGCTTGTATTTATTTTCATTTCATGGAAATTTATTCTAACCCAAAGGGATTCTAGATCAATTTCTAGCTTTCCTATCATCGTATTTATCCTCTTAGTTTAAACGTTTTCTTTTCACAAAACCAATTTCCGATCGATAAAATAATAGCTCTTCCTTGTGAGTAGGAGTACTCAACGGTTCCCGAGTTTAAATACGACAATTCCTATACTAAATTTCGATAGGTGCACTTGCCTAGTTTGAGATTTTAGTTTGGATATAATTTAAAACTTTATAAAATCTTCATCATTGGACTAGGCACAAACTCCACCAAAATGCTCCTTAGAGTTTAAACCTCAGGCCCTCAGCCTTACACTCAGGTTCTCTTCAGAACCCTACCTTAGAACTACAAAGGTTCCTACCTCAGAGCCCTACAATGCTCCTACAGCTTAGTGGTCCACAGAACACCTACCTTAGCCTTATCTCTAAGGTCTAAAGCTCAGGATTTTTAGCCCTACAACTTCTGTCATAAGGCCCTACTCTTAGAGTGCTGCATCACTCCTACAACTCAGTACCCTTCCAGGTAACTACCTTAGAGCTCTTTCAGGCACCTACAACGCAGCCTTCTCCAAGGCCTACAACTCAGTGACATAGTTGTCCCCTGCAGCTCAGTGACTCAATAGTCACCTACCTCAGCCTTATCTCTAAGGCATACTACTCAGGATGGGAGGATAGACCTACTCTCAGATCCACACTTGGATCCTACCATAGTACCCCCGTAGGGCACCTACCTCAGTGACTAATTAGTCACATACAACTTAGGCCAAAGGCCCTACAGCTCACATTTAGATAAACTGAATCCTACAGGAATTTGTACAAGAAAATGAAGTCAATCTTTGAGTCTACCTTGCTGGATTGAGCAATATCAATCCAGGCCTCTTGCTATAGAAGGAATGAGTCTTCTTCTACAACTAACTGCTTCTTTGCTGCACATGTGAACAGATATCTGCTATTGAAGGCTGATGGCTCTTTACACAACAATCTCCTTGCTGATTAGATGAATCAGCTGCCTTATTTTGCAAAGAACAAACTTGCTGAACTGGAAAGAGCTTCAGCTATCTTTCTTTGCCTGCTGGCTTGCACTGTTGGACTTGGATTTCAAGCTTGTTGGAGAAGATGAAGTTCAGCCGCCTCTATTTTCAGTATATTCTTCATAACCCTAATCCCTTTTTTTCTTCTTTTTATATCTGTTGATTTAAATCAACGACACAATTTGAGTGTGGGCCCAGCCAAGGATGGTGAGTGCCACATCCCTCAGAAAAGGACAAATATAGCTTTTGTTGCCACTGCAGCTTTCCCGCAACGGCTTGAACTATTTTTACTTTGTTGACTTCTGGTGACATTAGTAGTGGTCATCCGGTGCTGCTGTAGTTTTCCCGCAATGGCATGAAGTACTTTGACTTGTTGACTTTTGATGACGTCAGCATCAGTCATTATCTTCTGGACTTAGAAAAATTTCAGAACTTTATTAAACATTGAGTGATGTTAAGTCACTCAATGCCATCTGTCTTGGCTCTTCATTAGAAGTATTGAGTGAGCCTACCTCACTCAATGCTTCTGGACTTAGAGAATTTTCACTGGCTTTATCTCAGCGGTTCCTTCTCAACTGTCTCAGCGGTTTCTACTTAACAGCGGAAACTATCTCCTATCTCAGCGGTTTCTTCTCAACTGTCACAGCGGTTTCTTCTTCACAGCTGAGACTATCTCCTATCCCAGCGGTTTTCTTCTCACCTGTCTCAGTGCTTCCTTCTTCAATAGAAGCGTTGAGTGAACCTGCTTCACTCAATGCTTCTGGATATAGAAAATTCCATCTTGCTTTGTCTCAGCGGATATGCTGAGGCATACTTCTTATATGTCTTAACTGTCTCCACTATCTCAGCGGTTTTGCCTTAGTCAAATTTTCTGACTTTAGTTCGACAGATGCTAAGCTGAGTTCGACGATCGGTGAGCTCAGCTCGACGAACTCAGAATCCCAACCTCTGAATTTAGCTTGACAAATGTTGAGCTCAGCTCGACGAATGGTGATCTGAGCTCGACGGACTCTGAATCCCAAACTTATGAATTTAGCTCGACGAATGATGAGCTCAGCTCGATGAATGGTGAGCTAATCTCGACGAATTCTGAATCCCAAGTTCTAAACTTCGTTGTACTAATGGTGAGCTCAGCCTGATGAATGGTGAGCTGAGCTTAACGAACTCTGAATCCACCTTATTCTTTTTGTTCACCTGTCCAATAAGGGGCAACCTGCATGCATGAACTTAAGCTCACATCAAATATATTATGTGTGTATGTCATTGACCAGTTTGACTTCTTATAAATCTGGGACATTGGGATCAATCGACCCAATACAAACATCTCAAAAAGGCATTGGGGTAGTGGCCACATTTGTAACGCCCCCGATTTTTCTGCGATTATTTAATTCACGTTTGGCGTTACGTTGACGCGTTTCCGGCATGTGCCGTTTGTTAGAGGGTGGTCTTAGCTCTTTAGGTTCCTTGTGTGGTTGTTGGTAGCCTTTTTGGCAAGATTCCCTAGCAAGTCGGGTCTGTTTTGGTGACCGGTGAGGCCTCTCGGGGGATGCTTATGTTTTGGCTTCAGGTGGTGATAACCCGAGTTTTGTTCGTCGAAAGTTAATTTCGACTTCGTCGTTGTGTTCGTAGCGTGGGTATTTAGCTACGATGCAATTTCGTCAAATTTCGATGTTGTTCGATTTTTGCGTCGTTTTGGTGTATAATATAATAATGTAATTATTTAGTGATATAGTAATTAATTATTTATTAGGTTGTCGTGCCTATATGCAGCCTTAGAATTGAATTAAGCGTGCTATTTACTATCTTCTTTCGGGTAACCGCCGTCCCTGTGCAAGAGAGAAAAAAAACCAGCGGGCTGCCCTTGCCTTCCACCGCTGATTTCCGGAGTTCTAGTGGTCGGATTTTAATTCCGAGGGTAGATCTAGACTGCTCTCCCCTAGATTTTCATTTTGACGGTAAGCTTTCTCCATTTCGTGTCCTTCTATGGTGTTGAAGATTTCGGATTTTAACCTTCTTCCTCTCCAAACTCCAGACTTCTCGGCTATGTGCTTTTCTGCCAGATCTGAGAGAGAGGGAAGGTGCTGACCAAGAAAATTCTGGATTTAATGCAAGTGGTGCTCTTCACCCTTGCCAAGTAGTGGCTTCTTCATTTTGTTTCTTGTTGTCAAGTATTAATTTCAGATCCTTCAATTGCCTAGTTTTTTCCTTAATCATGTCAAGAAATTGTTAAGCCTACTAAATTTACTTCCTGTCCAGTTATTTGATTTATCATCCAGTTGAGATATTGTCTAAATTTCTACTCTTAGAACCTAGGAATGCTGCTTAGCCTTGTCAGATCTCACTCACTATTACTGCAATTTTTGGCCTACTGTCAGTTTGCTGTAGTGTTATAATGCTGAGTTCTTCAAGGGTAGGCTTGGTTTTGGCGTAAATTGGCTTGGCAGTTGTGGTATCAGTAACAGCAATTTCCTTTTTCCTTTCCATAGTCTTGAGGATTAGAGTGTTTCTGGGCTAGTAGAAGTGGTATGGTATGATAGGTGGAACATAAAAGTGTTTGCTATAGGATTAAAGCGTTGTCCAGCATTTTGTGCACTCAATGCTGATAGGTCGTCGATCTGAGTTCGACGAACATCGTCGAACTGAGATCGACGATCTTCGGTCGCCTGTGATCGACGAAGGTCGTCGATCTGGGTTCGACGATAATCATCGAACTGAGCTCGATGATGTTTTCCTGTGATCTGAGTTCGACGATAATCGTCGAACTGAGTTCGACGATTTCCTATGGCCTGCGTTCGACGAAAAATCGTCGAACTGAGTTTGTCGAGTTCCGGTGACCTGCGTTCGACGAAAAATCGTCGAACGGAGTTCGACGACTTCCCGTGACCTGTGTTCGACGAAAATCATCGAACGGAGTTCGACTATTTCCCATGACCTGTGTTCGACGAAAATCATCGAACGGAGTTCGACGATTTCCCATGACCTGTGTTCGACGAAAATCGTCGAACGGGGTTCGATGATTTCCTGTGGATAGAGATCGATGATTTCCAATAAGCTGAGATCGACTTTTATTTCGTTTGCCTTAACCGAATTTTTCGTGCAATTTCTTTCCTTCCTGAGTGATTACCTCCTAGGTGGGGATGTCTTGTCGGCCATTTGTTTCTTCTTTTTTTAAGGTCGAATCCTAGGTTATGGCAGGTTGTGGTATTTTGACGCTCTAAAGGAGTGGGATGTTTTGTGTGCGAGCCATGGCCGCCACCTTTTAGTCCCAGGTACGGGCTGGGCATAGCCGTGGCCGCCACCTTTTAATCCCAGGTACGTGCTGGGTATGTTGTGGCCTTGTGCTGATGTAGTGAATTTTTTAGTTGGGACTATTTGTTTGGGGGACTGTTTTTGGTCTCCAACTCAGGTACATGTTGTTTTTTTTACTACTACAATTACTCACAAGATCGGATTGTTAGATGTTTTCTTCCTTTATAGATTGCAACATGTTGTTGGTATACTGTTGCCTTGTAGCCTCTGCATGATTTGAGCAGGGATTGTTGTTGTTTCCCTATACTTGGTGTACTTTGGCTTACTTTGGACAGCCTTTGTTTTTACTGTCATGTTTACTTACTCTCCTTGGATCCATTTTGATATAATGCTCTTATTCAGATTTTCTTGTTTTACTTGCTGAGGTATTCTTTTCTTCTCTAAATGCCTCAGGTTCTGATTAGTTGCCGAGTAGGCGGCTAGTCTTGCTATGCTGTTGCTGGTGATCTCTTGTACTGTAGAGATCAGTTTCTTGGTCTTGGGAGGTAGTTTTCTGTTTTTCTTATATACATACATGATCGTCAGTGGGTTCGTGTCAGGTTGTTGACGCCCGCTGGTGGTTTTTTGCTTATGATACTAGATATGTTTCTTTTACTGCTACCATTTTGGAGATAGTCTATTTGCTCTTGGGAAGATTTATGCTAGGTTGCGAGTTACTTTTAAACCTAAAACACTATTATAAGTATATCTCATGATCAGCATGTTTATAAAACTCATACACTACTTTCCAAGCAACGTAAAAAGGATCATTTTCTTACTTATAATATAAAATAAATCTACAGTCTTGCATAGTATAAGTTGACCTCGGGGGTCACTAATGAACTCTCATAGGGTGTCAAATATAAATAAAGTATTTTCCGCTACGTATAAGTATAGTTTTTAAACTATGGACTAGGTGATCCACTGAGTCGAGGGATACGACCTTTAAAATATAACTGATTTTTCTAATCAATAAACTTATGAAATTTCATAGTCTAGTTAGATGGTGTTCGCCTGAGGGTCGACAGTTATCCCCTGCTCGACGTGGAATCACGACATGTGTTTTCTCATACTCTGATACTTCTCAAATTCGGAGAAAATGCGGGTTGTGATAGTTGGTATCAGAGGGAGGTTGCTTGACAATTTGTCGGGCAACCTTTCCTTGTAGGTATTAGATGTTTAGCATCATATCATGCACACACCGATATGTCATCAACACGTCTTGGCTGAAGCACGAACACTACATTCATAACATAACATGAAGTATACAAGGCATATTATGTAGTATGGGATGCATAATATGTGTCTGTATATGGATCCACCATAGGGGCAACATGTGAGGGTTATGTTGTATGGAATGCATAAACTCACCACATGAATGCGACTAGCACGTTTCTTTTTCGTTGCATAAGAATGTTATGTAGTCTGGGATGCATAACATTTTCATGCGTATGCCACTCATAACATGCATTAGGGCATTTTTAGAATGCATGGCACAATCATGCATAGCATAACAATGCATAAGCACAACGTGCCAAGCTAAAGATTTGCAGGATGACATATGTACACACATGGTTTTAAATCAGAAAAAGAATATAAATTCATGCATTCCCGATCTAAGCACAAGAGTTAGTTGGTGGTGGTTAACCATCCTAGGTTAAGCATAGTATCACTTTTGTAAAAATAAAATAAAATCCCAGAGCAAGTATAGCAGTTAAAAGTTCATATTTATGTATGTATTGTCTGTACTAGTAGTTTGTTCTAACTGTTGTACTAAGTTCCGACCTCATCTTTTTTTATGGTTTTAGGATGGCGAGACGTCCTTCGACTAGGTCGACTCCCCCGTCTGAGGGTGAGTCTTCAGGAGCGCAGAGTGATGCGGTGATTGAGAGTCTGCGTCTGAGCAACGATTCCTTGACCAGGCAGATTGTGGAGATGCAGGCCCAGATCCAGTCTCTAGTGGCAGCTGTGGTAGTGCAGACTCAGGGAGTGCAAGACCCTGTAAGGGGGTTAGCTGCTCCTCTCCCTCCTACTCCCCTGAGACCCCCAGTGGTGGTGCCAGCAGAGATGGCCTTTATTTATCAGTTCCAGAGACTTAGCCCTCCTACATATGATGGGAAGGCAGATTTCATGGTCATAGATGATTGGCTGATCTCCATGGAAGAGATGTTCTCTTACTCCGGTGTTGCAGATGATCAGAGAGTGTTGATATCCGCCTATCAGCTAAAGGGTTTGGCTAAGCGCTGGTGGCTTAGGGAAAAGGAGAGCTTGGTGGCTGGTTGCTCTTGGGGATTATTCAAGGAGATGCTGTTTAGGAAGTTCCTACCTTCGGTCGAGTGTGACTGACTAATGAACAACTTCCTTCACCTGAAGTAGAGGCAACTCACGGTCAGTGAGTACGAGATATAGTTCAGTAAGTTGAGCCGGTTTCCCCCTGGGTTGGTGAGTGTTGAAGTAGATCGAGTCAAGCGGTTCCTTGGTGGCTTGAGGAGCGAGGTTCAGCAGTTGACCAGTGCATATGGATCAGAGACTTATGCAGGGGTAGTGGAGGCTGCTCTGAAAGTGGAGGCAATTGAGACCACAAAGAACAGAGGCCAGCAAATAAGGAAGGACAAGTGGAAGTCTGCTGAAGAGAAGAACCCCCAGGTACTCGATGCTGCTTCAAGAAAGAAGAGCAAGGTAGTGTGTAGCTTCTGTGGCCGGTCAGGCCACCCTGTTGAGAGGTGTTTCAGGAAGGCGGGAGCTCAGAAGAAGGAGCAAGTTCATGCTATTCAAGGTGCTCCTAGGAAGGATGTTTTCTGTTCTGTTTGCAAGTGACCCGGGCATGATGCTGCCCAGTGCTGCTCCAAGGATAAAGTCTGTTATCAGTGTGGACAGAAGGGCCATATCAAGACAAGGTGTCCTCAGGTCCAGCCTATTCTTCAGGCAGTTCCACTTTAGGCTTTACCTCCACCTCAGCGTGTGGACAAGGGAAAAGAAAAGCTGAACGTGATCTCTTCCGAGGAGGCTCAAACTTCGACTCAGGTCATCTCAGGTTAGTTGTTTTCCTAGCCTGAAAGTTTTATTTTCTGGAATGGTTATAGTTTTGTTTTGGTAGTTCCTTAGTTGCTTATATATACTCCTATAGGGAAATTTAAGGTGAAGAACCGCTGGGCGCGTGTTCTGTTCGATTCCGGCGCTACCCACTCGTTTGTGGCTAGAGCATTTGTAGAGCGTTATCGGTTGATTCTAGATCAAGTTCGTGATACCTTCCGCGTCAAGTTCCCTTCTGGTGAATCAGTGTTATCAGATTTGGGCACTTTGTATTGCCCTGTTTTGTTGGGAGACTTTCTTGTGAAGGCAGACTTGAAGATGATTGATCTAGAGGACTTCGATGTTATTCTGGGCATGGACTGGTTGTCTAAGTATGATGTGGTTATTCAGTGCAAAGGGAAGCACTTGGACTTCATCAAGGACAACGGTCAGCCTGGAAGTGTGTATACTGATCCGTGCTAGGATTCCCCTGTCATTTCTGCGGTATGTGCTCAGAAGCTATTTCGTTCTGATTATTTTGCTTGTTTAGTCTCGGTGGTTGGGACTGTTTTTAGTGTACCACGCTTGGAGGAGATTCCTGTTGTACGTGGTTTCTCTGATGTTTTTCCTGATGACCTTCCGGGTCTTCCCCCCGAGCGAGATGTTGAGTTTGTGATTGATTTGGAACCGGGTACGCGTAATATTGCTAAGGCGCCGTATCGGATGGCCCCTCGTGAGTTGGAGGAGTTGCGAGTCCAGTTGGACGAGTTATTGGCAAAAGGCTTTATCAGGCAGAGTTCGTCGCCTTGGGGTGCTCCTATTCTATTTGTGAAGAAGATGGATGGGTCGATGAGGCTGCGCATCGATTATAGGGAGCTGAACAAAGTCACCATTAAGAACAGGTACCCCCTGCCGAGGATTGATGACTTATTTGATCAGTTGCGTGGTAGCACGGTGTTTTCCAAGATCGATCTTCGTTCTGGCTATCATCAACTCAGGATCCGTCGGACAGATATTATACGGACTGTGTTTAAATCGAGGCATGGACAGTTCGAGTTTCTAGTGATGTCGTTTGGTTTGACAAACGCACCATCAGCTTTCATGGATATGATGAACCGGGTGTTCAAGGACTTTCTAGACAAGCTCGTGGGGGTATTCATCGATGATGTGTTGATCTACTCTCACAGTGCTGAGGAGCATGAGCAGCATCTGCACTTGGTTCTATCGGAGTTGAGGAACCACAAGTTATTCGCCAAGTTGAGCAAGTGCTAATTTTGGTTGCCTCAGGTCTCATTTCTGGGACACGTGGTGAATAAGGATGGTATCTCGGTCGACCTAGAAAAGATCGCAGCAGTGATGGATTGGAGCAGGCAGGGCATGCCCAAGGAGGTTAGAAGCTTCCTAGGGTTGGCCGGCTACTACAGGAGGTTCGTGGAGGGTTTCTCTACCCTGGCTGCACCTTTGACCAGATTGACTCAGAAGAACACGACCTTTGTTTGGAGCGAGAACTGCGAAGATGCCTTCCTGGAACTAAAGAACAGATTGTACACTGCTCCTGTTCTGAACCTACCTACTGAGGGTGTGGAGTATGATTTGTACGTGGATGCTTCGCATGTTGGTCTGGGTTGCGTTTTGATGCAGGCTGGAAAAGTGATTGCGTATGGGTCAAGGCAATTAAAGACTCATGAGAGAAATTACCCAACACATGACCTTGAGTTTGCATTAGTGATTTATGCGCTAAAGTTGTGGAGGCATCTACTTTATGGTGCTCAGTGAAAGATCTTCGTAGATCATAAAAGTCTAAAGTACGTGTTCACTCAGAAGGAGTTGAATCTGCGCCAACGGCGGTGGCTAGAGTATGTGGCCGATTATGATGTGGAGATACAGTATCATCCGGGCAAGGCCAATGTGGTGGCCGACACCCTGAGCTGGAAGATGGGGAAGATCTTTAATCTCACTGCCGATCATTTAGTGGAAGAGTGCCTCCTGATGGATATCTCCGTGGGACGCTTTGACATGCAGAGCAGTTTTGCAGTGGCAGAGCTGTCTTGGATTTCACTTACCAGGTTGCACCAGAAGGATGATCCGGATCTTCTGCACTTGTACATCAGGACTGAGAGAGGGGAGTTGCTGGATTTTTCTATCGATGATGCGGGTACCTTGAAGTACCGCGGCAGGTTTTGCATCCCCGCTGTTGGAGACATCAGGGGTATGATTTGCAGAGAGGCTCATGGATCCAGTGTTGCCTACCATCCAGGATCTACAAAGTTGTATCATGAATTGAAGTAGATTGCCTGGTGGTATGGGATGAAGGGTGATATAGCCCGATTTGTTGCTGAGTGCCACACTTGCAAGCGTGTGAAGGCCGATCATGGAAGGCCTGGTGTCAAGTTGACTCTGTTGGAGATCCTGACTTGGAAGTAGGAGAGTATTTCTATGGACTTCATTACGGGCTTACCGAGATATCCAAGGTGGTTTGATTCAGTTTGGGTGATCGTGGACCGATTGACGAAGTGTGCGCACTTCGTACCCTATAAGATAGATTACTCGATGAAGAAGATAACAGAGCTGTACTTGAACGAGGTCATCAGATTGCACGGTGTGCCAGCTAGCATCATTTTGGATCGAGACTCCCGTTTTACATCTCACTTCTAGAGGAGTCTGCAAGAGGGTTTGGGTATAGATTTGAGGTATTCTACAGCTTACCACCCTCAGACCAATTGTCAAACTGAGCGAGTGAACCAGATAGTGGAGGATATGATCAGGTTCTACATCTTGGACCACGGTGGAGCATGGTATGAGCGTTTGCGGCTTATGGAATTTGGATACAATAACAGTTACCAGGAGAGCTTGCAAATGGCTCCGTTTGAAGCTTTGTATGGGAGGCGTTGCAGAACTCCCTTGTTTTGGCCGAGGTCGGTGAGAGGCCTGTGCTGGGTCCGGATGCGCTCGAGGAAATGGAAGTCGCAGTGAAGCTTATTCGAGAAAAGCTTCGTATAGCTCAGGAGAGATATGAGAAGAATGCCAACCAGCGTAGGTCTGACTTGGAGTTTTCTGTAGGGGACCATGTGTTTCTTAAGGTTTCCCCGATGGTTGGTGTTAAGAGGTTCAGTAAGAACCGGAAATTGGATCCGAGGTATGTGGGCCCGTTTAAGATTGTTGAGCGGATTAGCGCGTCAGCATATAGATTGGATTTTCCAGCAAATTTCCCATGAGTTAATAATGTATTTCATGTAAGCCAATTACGGAAGTATGTGCGAAGAAGTGGGCAAGTCTTGGATGTTGTGCCCCAGTTGGAGCCTAATCGTTCATATGTTTAGGTGCCGGTCCGCATCTTGGATACTCAAGATCGGGTGTTGCGGACAAAGTCTATCCCGATGGTGAAAGTTCTATGGAAGAATCAGGATTTGGAAAGCGCGACTTGGGAGCTAGAGTCGGCTATGAGGGAGGCTCACCCTCATCTGTTCCCTTGATTTGATTGGTACGTTTTCTTTCTAGTAGCTCTTGTTTTGTTACTTTCCTTCTACAATAGAAGTTGTGTATGTAAAGTTTCGGGACGAAACTTTCTTTTAGGGGGAGTGACTGTAACACCCCCGATTTTTCTGCGATTATTTAATTCTCATTTGACGTTACGTTGACGCATTTCCGGCATGTGCCGTTTGTTAGAGCGTGGTATTAGCTCTATAGGTTCCTTGTGTGGTTGTTGGTAGCCTTTTTGGCAAGATTCCCTAGCAAGCCGGGTCTGTTTTGGTGACCGGTGAGGCCTCTCGGGGGATGCTTGTGTTTTGGCTTCGGGTGGTGATAACCCGAGTTTTGTTCGTCGAAAGTTGATTTCGACTTCGCCGTTGCGTTCGTAGCGTGGGTATTTAGCTACGGTGCAATTTCGTCGAATTCCGAGATTGTTCGATTTTCGCGTCGTTTTGGTGTATTATATAATAATGTAATTATTTAGTGATATAGTAATTAGTTATTTATTTGGTTGTCGTGCCTATATATAGCCTTAGAATTGAATTAATCGGGCTATTTACTGTCTTCTTTCGGGTAACCACCGTCCCTGTGCAAGAGAGAAAAAAAACTGGCTGGTTGCCCTTGCCTTCCACCGCCGATTTCCGTAGTTCTAGCGGTCGGATTTTCGTTCCGAGGGTAGATCTGGACTGCTCTCCCCTAGATCTTCATTTCGACGGTAAGCTTTCTCCATTTCGTGTCCTTCTATGGTGTTGAAGATTTCAGATTTGACCCTTCTTCCTCTCCAAACTCCAGACTTCTCAGCTATGTGCTTTGTTGCCAGATCCGAGAGAGAGGGAAGGTGCTGACCAAGAAAATTCTGGATTTAAGGAAAGTGGTGCTCTTCGCCCTTGCCAAGTAGTGGCTTCTTCATTTTGTTCCTTGTTGTCAAGTATTAATTTCTGATCCTTCAATTGTCTAGTTTTTTCCTTAATCATGTCAAAAAATTATTAAGCCTACTGAATTTACTTCCTGTCCAGTTATTTGATTTATCATCCAGTTGAGATATTGTCTAAATTTCTACTCTTAGAACCTATGAATGCTTCTTAGCCTTGTCAGATCTCACTATTACTGCAATTTTTTGCCTACTATCAGTTTGCTGTAGTGTTATAATCCTGAGTTCTTCATGGGTAAGCTAGGTTTTGGCGTAAATTGGCTTGGCAGTTGTGGTAGCAGTAGCAGCAATTTCCTTTTTCCTTTCCATAGTCTTGAGGATTAGAGTGTTCTGGGCTAGTAGAAGTGGTCTGGTATGATAGGTAGAACATAGAAGTGTTTGCTGTAGGATTAAAACATTGTCCAGCGTTTTGTGCACTCAATGTTGATAGGTCGTCGATCTGAGTTCGACGAACATCGTCGAACTGAGATCGACGATCTCCGGTCGCCTGTGATCGATGAAGGTCGTCGATCTGGGTTCGACGATAATCGTCGAACTGAGATCGATAATTTTTTCCTGTGATCTGAGTTCGACGATAATCGTCGAACTGAGTTTGATGATCTCCTGTGCACTGTGTTCGACGGAAAATCATCGAACTGAGTTTGTCGAGTTCCGGTGACCTGCGTTCGACGAAAAATTGTCGAACGGAGTTCGACGACTTCCCGTGACCTGTGTTCTATGAAAATCGTCGAACGGAGTTCGACGATTTCCTGTGACCTGTGTTCGACAAAAATCGTCGAACGGAGTTCGACGATTTCCCGTGACCTGTGTTCGACGAAAATCGTCGAACAGGGTTCGACGATTTCCTGTGGCTGGAGATCGACGATTTCCAATAAGCTGAGATCGACGTTTATTTCTTTTGCCTTAACCTAATTTTTCGTGCAATTTCTTTCCTTCCCGAGTGATTACCTCCTAGGTGGGGATGTCTTGTCGGCCATTCGTTTCTTCTTTTTTTTAAGGCCGAATCGTGGGTTATGGCAGGTAGTGGTATTTTGACGCTCTAAATGAGTGGGATGTTTTGTGTGCGAGCCGTGGCCGCCACCTTTTAGTCCCAGCTACGGGCTGTGCATAGCCGTGGCTGCCACCTTTTAATCCCAGGTACGGGCTGGGTATGTGGTGGCCTTGTGCTGATGCAGTGAATTTTTTAGTTGGGACTGTTTGTTTGGAGGACTGTTTTTGGTCACCAACTCAGGTCCATGTTGTTTTTTTTACTACTGCCATTACTCACAAGGTAGGATTGTTAGATGTTTTCTTCCTTTATAGATTGCAACAGTTGGTATACTATTGCCTTGTAGCCTCTGCAGGATTTGAGCAGGGTTTGTTGTTGTTTCCCTATACTTGGTGTACTTTGGCTTACTTTGGACAGCCTTTGTTTTTACTATCATGTTTACTTAATCTCTTTGGTTCCATTTTGATATAATGCTCTTATTCAGATTTTCTTGTTTTACATGCTGAGGTATTCTTTTCTTCTCTAAATGCCTCAGGTTCTGATTAGTAGCCGAGTAGGCGGCTAGTTTTGATGTGCTGTTGCCGGTGATCTCTTGTACTGTAGAGATCAATTTCTTGGTCTTGTGAGGTAGTTTTCTATTTTTCTTACAGACATACATGCTTGCTAGTGGGTTCGTGTCAGGTTGTTGACGCACGCTGGTGGTTTTTGCTTATGATACTAGATATGTTTCTTTTACTGCTACCTTTCTGGAGATAGTTTATTTGCTCTTGGTAAGATTTATGCTTGATTGCTAGTTATTTTTAAACCTAAAAACACTATTATAAGTATATCTCATGATCAGCATGTTTATAAAACTCATACACTACTTTCCAAGCAACGTAAAAAGGATAATTTTCTTACTTATAATATAAAATAAATCAAGAGTCTTGCATAGTATAAGTTGACCTCGGGGGTCACTTATGCACTCTCATAGGGTGTCAAATATAAAAAAGTATTTTCCGCTGCGTATAAGTATAGTTTTTAAACTGTGGACTAGGTGATCCACTGAGCTGAGGGATAGGACCTTTAAAATATAACTGATTTTTCTAATCATTAAACTTATGAAATTTCATAGTCTAGTTAGATGGTGTTCGCATGAGCGTCGACAGTTATCCCCTGCTCGACGTGGCATCACGACGCGTGTTTTCTCATACTCTAATACTTCTCAAATTCGGAGAAAATGCGGGTTGCGACAACATTATCCAACACAACCCAACAGTCCATAAGAAGAGAAGAATACCCACCAGGTGTAATTGAAAGGCGTTTAACTGAAGGTTATCTACTCACCTAGAGGGGTGGGGGGGGGGGTGAATAGGTATTTGAAGTTTTATTAGTTCTTTTGTAGATTTAAATTTATTCTATCTTGAGCTTATCCTTAGATCCTGCAATAAGAAAGAAAAAAAACATTGCAGCAAACACAAAAAGATTTATAGTGGTTCCCCAATTGGGTACATCCACTTTCCTCCCACCTATCTAACTTATTTGTTGGACTAGGCGCAAACTCCACCAATATGCTCCTCAGAGCTTACACCTCAGGCCCTCAGTCTTATATACAGATTCTTCACAGAATCCAAACTCAGAACCATAAGGGTTCCTACCTCAGAGCCAGGCAGAGCTCCTATAGCTCAGTGATCCATTGATCACCTACCTCGGCCTTATTTCTAAGGCCTACAACTCAGGCTCTTCAGCCCTACAGCTTCAGGCACACAACCCTACTCTCAGAGTGCTACACCACTCCTATAACTCAGTACCCTTCCAGGTACCGACATCTCAACCTCCTCCAAGGCCTACAACTCAGTGACATACTTGTCACCTATAGCTCAGTGACTCTCCAGTCACCTACCTCAGGCACAAGTCCCTACACTCAGGCTGGGAGGACAGCCCTACCTCATGTTGAAACCGAGAAATCAGTCTCTATGGTGTTCGGGGTCCCTAAAAAGGGGTGACCTCACACTTACAGCACTCAGGGGGATGTCACGGACCAAAGGCTCAGTAAACTAGGAACAGACCCTCGGCTCTAGTACGGAGTTAGGGGTGCAAGCAGTTCGGTTTGGGTCAGTTTGGACCAAAACCGAAACCAAATCGAAAAGGCACGGTTATTTTTTTCTCCAAACCGAACCGAACCTAGACTGATCGGTTCGGTTCACTAATTGGTGCGGTTTGGGGCGGTTTTCAGGGGCGATTTTAAGGTTTTATTATAATAATTTATAGGAAAAACTCATCATTATATATGTATTATAGTTATTTTAAAAACGATTTCCTTTAATTATACAATATATAATAAAGTAGTGAAAATAACAAAATAATAACAAAATGTGTAAAAAAACATTTATATTGTTAGAAACAAATGGTTTTCAACATACTTTAATAAATTTATAGATCATACGAATATTAAAATATAGTGTTATAAGAATATTAAAATAAATTATATAGGTTTGAAAAATCATGTTGATGGCGATATTATTTTACACCTAACAGTGATTGTAAAATTAAGTTAAGTATGTTAAAACAATGATTTTAAAATTATGTTATATGTTATTATATCGTCAGGAATAACAGTGAATTCAGTGAAGTATGTTGAAACAACATTGTAAAACAGTGAATTATGTGATAGGTCTAAGTTTGATTGTTTCTAATCGAATCGTAATAAAGTGTCTTTTCGGTTCGGTTCTATTTTCTCGGTTTACTGGAATTGAAAACCGCACCAAAACGAAAAGGGGGCAGTTATCCATAATGAAAAACCACCCCTACACCGAACCGAGCGGTTCAGTTCGAATTTCGGTTCGGTTTGGGCGGTTCGGGCGGTTCGAGAGTTTTTCGGTTTTCGTGCACACCCCTAGTGTGGAGGTCCCACATCACAACTGGAAGACCTTTGTGATCTCCCCCTCCCTAGCCAATGCTGAGCTAGGTGCCTTGGAGGATGAAGAAAGAGGAATTCTAGTGGCTAAGAAGCAATGCTCACCAAGGCAACCTCAAGGGTCTATTTATAGTTTTCTGGGAATGGCCTGCAAATAACCAATATACGCTTCCCCAAAAATTACCGAAATGCCCCTGGGTTGGCCTGCCAACATCTAAATCCCGTTGTTCGAAGAAGCTAATCGTAGTCCACCAGGCACAGACCCTCAAACCGGGTGAGAAGTCCAAGCCGGGCGAGTGGGTGGCCTGGCGAGCTGCGGCCTTGCGAGCTATGACCTGAGCGAGACGGCAGCCTGGAGAGCTGCGTCCTGGGCGATATGGCGGCATGACGAGCTGCGGCTTGGCCGAGACGGCAGCTTGGAGAGCTGCGACTTGGCTAGATGCGGCCTGGTCGATACAGCGGCCTAGGCGAGACAACGGCCTGGCGAGCTGCGGCCTAGCGAGACAGTGGTCTGGGCGAGACAGCGGCCTGACGAGCTGCGGCATGGCGAGCTGCGGCCTGGGCGAAACAACGGCCTGGCGAGCTGCGGGCAGTGCGGGCTGTGGCCTGGGCGACTCCTCAAAGGGGCTGGGGCCGAGGGGGGTTGACAAATATTTCATCCCCCTACTAGTATATTATGCAGGTTGAGCGTAAATTGGCCACCAAGAGTGTCAAACCTCTCAAAAAGCTTAAAAACGTGCAACAAGTCTCACGCCTTGTTTAGGACCCTCTCTTCGTGAATACGGGGTTGGACACAATCCCCTCTCTTTTCGAGCGGGTTCTACGCTCGGAAAGAAATGTCAAACCCAATGTATTCGCTGTGTATCCTTCTTGGAGCCGAAAACGGCCTCCCGGGGCGGTGGGGGGGGGGGGGGTCTACCTATCATGCCACATAATGAGAGCCTGGGTGATGAGACGGCCTCGGGGTAGAAAATACTTGGCATCCCCGAGGGGTCAACCTATCATGCCAGCTAATGGGAGCCTGGGTGACGAGACACACTCAGGGTAGAAAACACTTGGCCTCCCCGAGTGGTCAACCTATCATGCCAGCTAATGGGAGCCTGGGTGACGAGACGACCTCGGGGTAGAAAACACTTGGCCTCCCCGAGGGGTCAACCTATCATGCCAGCTAATGACAGCATGGGTGATGAGACGACCTTGGAGTAAAAAAAACTTGGCATTCCCGAGTGTACAACCTGTCATGCCAGCTAATGGGAGCTTGGGTGACGAGACGGCCTCGGGGTAGAAAATACTTGGCCTCCCCGAGTGGTCAACCTATCAGCCACCTAATGGGAGCCTCAGTGACGAGACGGCCTTAGGTTAGAAAATACTTGGCCTCCTGGAGGGGTTAACATGTAAAGCCAGCTAATGGAAGCCTGTGTGACGAGACAGCCTCGGGGTAAAAACACTTGGCCTCCCCGAGTGGTCAACCAGTCATGCCAGCTAATGAGAGCCTGGGTGACGAGACGGCCTCGGGGTAGAAAACACTTGGCCTCCCCGAGCGGTCAACCTGTCATACCAGCTAATGGGTACTTGGGTGACGAGACGGCCTCAGGGTAAAAAACACTTGGCCTCCCCGAGTGGTCAACCTGTCAAGCCATCTAATGGGAGCCTGGATGACGAGATGGCCTCGGGGTAGAAAATACTTGGCCTTCCCGAGGCTTCAACCTGTCATGCCAGCTAGTGGGAGACTGGGTGATAAGACAGCCTCGGGGTAAAAAACACTTGGCCTCCCCGAGTTGTCAACCTGTCATGCCAGCTAATGGGAGCCTGGGTGACGAGACGGCCTCGTGGTAGAAAATACTTGGCCTCCCCAAGGTGTCATGCCAGCTAATGGGAACCTAGGTGACGAGATGGCCTCAGGGTAAAAAACACTTGTCCTCCCCAAGTGGTCAACCTGTCATGCCAGCTAATGGGAGCCTGGGTGACGAGACGCCCTCGGGGTAAAAAATACTTGGCCTCCGCGAGGGGTCAATAGGTCAAGCTAGCTAATGGGAGCCTGGGTGACGAGACGGCCTCGGGGTAAAAAATACTTGGCCTCCCCGAGTGGTCAACCTGTCATGCCAGATAATGGGAGCCTGGGTGACGAGACAGCCTCGGGGTAGAAAACACTTGGTCTCCCTGAGGGGTCAACCTGTCATGCCAGCTAGTGGGAGCCTGGGTGACAAAATGGCCTCAGAGTAAAAAAACTTGGCCTCCCCGAGTTGTCAACCTGTCATGCTAGCTAGTGGGATCCTGGTCAGCGGAATCATCTCGGGGTAAGGTCTACTCACCCCTCCAAGAGATCAACCTGCCCTGCCAGCTAGTGGGAGCCTGTTCAGCGGAATCAGCTCAAGGTAAGGCCTACTCACCCCTCCGAGAGATCAACCTGCCATGCCTGCTAGTGGGAGCCTGGTCAGCGGAATCATCTCGGGGTAAGGTCTACTCACCCCTCCGAGAGATCAACTTGCCCTGTCAGCTAGTGGGAGCCTGGTCAATTGAATCATCTCGAGGTAAGATCTCCTCACCCCTCCGTGATATCAACCTACCTTGCCAGCTAATGGGAGCCTGGTGAGCGGAATCATCTCGGGCTGAGGTCTACTTACCCCTCCGAGAGATCAAGCTGCCCTGCCAGCTCGGGGGAGCCTGGTCAGCGGAATCATCTCAGGGTTAGGTATACTCATCCCTCTGAGAGATCAACCTGCTCCGCCAGCTAGTGGGAGCCTGGTCAGCGGAATCATCTGGGGGTAAGATCTACTCACCCCTCCGAGAGATCAACCTGCCCTGCCATCTAGTGGGAGTGTTGGGTACATTGGAAACTATGTACCTGATTTAAAGAAGCCTCACTTAACTCAATAATATACATCATTGTGTATTTGATGGGTTGTTGAGTTTTAATGTGCAGGTTAAGGAAATGCAGAAAAGTTTCTAAGTACAAGTGTCGACACTTAAGAAGGAGTTGTGTCGACACCAGAAACCAGATTGCGTCGACACACAGGACTTGTGTCAACACACAAAAATATGTCGACAAAATTTATGTCGACACACAGGACTTGTGTCGACACATGCTAGAATTCTGTCGACAATAATTGTGTCGACACATAGGACTTGTGTCGACACACACCGGAATTCTGTCAACACCAACTTTGTCGAGACTTGAAGATGTTGTGTCGACATACAGGACTTGTGTCGACACATTCCACAGAACTGTGTCGAGTAGATAAAGAAGGGCTATGTCGACACTATAAGAGCTGTGTCGATATCATCAAGAATTTTGTCGACATATTGTCTATTTGTGTTGACACATTTGGAGTTTTGTCTCGACATTTTTCTGCTGAGATAGAGTACATTGAGGTATCAAGTGGCAAGAGTGAAGACTTGACAGCTGTCATAACTAACAAAGTTGTTGTATCTGTCAGAGCTGTCAAAAGGCCGTTATGAACCGGATCAGCTGGTAACCTTAGAAGGATCTATATAAAGACTTGTTCTATCATCAATAAAACATATGACATAGAGAAGAGATCTAGAAGAAAGGACTTGACATTTTCCTGTCAGTTGAAAATCTTCAAGTCATCAAGAGAAGGCAGATTCTGAACAAGCCTGCAAGAAGATTTCAGATCAAATTCTGAAGGAAGCTGGATTGAGGATCATCTCCAATTTCACAAGAAGTTCAACCTTACTTTATTCAGATTCAAGAAGCTTTGAACAAGCTAAGACAGGTTGGATCTTAAGCAGTCAGATCTATCATGAACTGATCAAGAAGCCTTCACCCTTTTCTCTCTCTACCTGGGTGAAGGAGTTATTCTTTTTATAATCAATTTTCTCTGTAGGATCTTTTATAGATCTGAGTGTAAGAGAGTTATCTCTCTGAGTTGTAAGCCTAAGTTTATAAAGGCTGAGGTAGGGCCGAGTGCCTGAGGTAGGGGATTAATTTCTCTGAGCTGTAGGCCTGGTGGAAGGGGCTGAGGTAGGGCTTAATTGCCTGACTGGTAGGAGTGTGGACTCACTCTGAGGTATGGTTCTCTAGAAGAATCTGAGTTGTTGCACTTGGTGAAGTGTAAGCTGTAGGAACCTTTCAGGGTTCTGAGTTGTAAGATCTGAGGATCTGAGAAGAAATAAGGGAGTTAGGCCGAATCTAGTATACTGCTAGATAGGCGAAGGGGGAAAGTGGATGTACCCATCTCTTAGGGAACCACTATAAATCTGTGTACATTCTGTGTTGGCTGTGTTTGTTTTTTAAACTATGCTGTGATAATTTCTGCATAAGTTGTCTAACAGTGATATATTTTATCTGCCTAAGGAAAACAAGAATTGAACCTATTCACCCCTCAAGGTGTTTAGGATATCTTGAAACCAATTCTTTCAAGTGGTATCAAAGCGAGGTTACTCAAGAATAGACTTAACAGTCTGAGTTGATCTTCAAGGTAGTAATCGTAAAGTCAAAATGAGTTCAGTTGAAAATCACAAGGAACTTGGATCCAAGAAAATACCTATATGTAGAAAGGAAATATTTGGCATATGGAAAGAGAGAGTTAGATTATTCATGGAAGCTTCTGACCCAAGAATCTACATTACAGTTAAAGAAGGGACATTCATTCCTATGAAAATCTCAGCTCTTGATGCCAACATCATGACTCCAAAAAGCTACTCTGAAATGACAAAGAATGAGATCATCTTAGCCACTATGGATAAGAGAGTACATAATATAATAGTTAGTTCAATAGATGACTCAACCTTCCAAAACTTAGCTCACTGCA
Source organism: Platanthera guangdongensis (assembly GCA_039583875.1). Lineage (NCBI taxonomy): Eukaryota > Viridiplantae > Streptophyta > Magnoliopsida > Asparagales > Orchidaceae > Platanthera > Platanthera guangdongensis. The sequence goes on along the minus strand of CM077155.1, from coordinate 69,471,750 downwards.
AAACCTTCAAGGAGATGTGAGATACTTTTATTGTCTACGTGGAGGGATCAGAAGAAGTAAGAGAGGACAGAAAGTTTATGCTAAATCAAGAATATGAAAGCTTTAGACAAACTAAAACATACATCATAACTGAGTGCTACAAGAAGTTTTTCAGAATAGTTAATGAACTAATGTCATATGGAAGAGTCTTTAGCACATATGAGCTCAATGATAAGTTTCTCGGATCACTAACGAAGGACTGGGATACCAATATATGTGCCATCAGGGAAGTGGCCAAACTTGTAGACACCTCTCCTCTAACTCTATTTGAAAAACTGCTATCATATGAGATGCAGCTTATGGCTAGAAAGGAGGAGGAGAAAAGCAATAGGTCTGAGTATAAAAAGAAATCTGTGGCCTTCAAGGTTGAAGCCACAAAGAAGGACAGGAGGATGTCTCCATCATCTCCTAGGAAAGCTGCTGAAGTTAACTCAGATAATTCTAACAACAACACACCAGATAGCCCTAATTCTGATGAAGACTTTGCTGCCTTCAAAAGGCAATTAAAAGATTCTTGAAGAAAAAACAGTGGAGAACCAAGCCATCCTCCTCACAGTCCATGGATGACTATTACCAAAAAAAGAAATCTTCTAAAAAGGACAGGTATGACACTAAACCTTGCAAATTAACTTCTTCTAAGATTATTTGCTATTGTTGCAACAGGTCTGGACATGTTGTTGCTGACTTCCCTAAAAAAAGAAAGAGATCTAATGACAAGAAGAAACATCAAAATAAGGTCAAGAAGGAGAGATCCTTTGTTGCAAAGAAGCAGAAAAACTGGACTAACTCCTCATCATCAGATTCAGGAGAAGAGGCTGAAGCTGAAGTGTATATTAGACTGTTCACAACTGAAGAGGATTCAGAAGAGACAGAATTCTTGCAAATGCTGGACTCTATAAATGGGATTGAAGATCATCATTGCAGAGGGCTGATGGCTTTGACTGAGGAAGATCAGTGCCAAGATCTGCCTGGTCCCAGTAAGGTAAACAACCTATCTTCAGTTTCTGATTTTTACACTGGATCAGAATCAGAAGCATCTGCATCAAGAGTGGGGATGGTTCTGAATTTGAAGGGGATGTTCATCAACTAATTGATGAGTATGGTGATTTTTTGCAAGCTCTTAAGAGAAGTAGAATCCTTAACAAGAAACAGGCTAAGGAAATTGCATCTCTTCAATTGGCTGCATCAAATTCAGCAAAAATGCTGGATTTGAAGATGAATGAAGTTGTCAAACTGAAAAACATAACTGTTATTCAGATGGGTACAATTACCTTCAAAAGTGATCAAATCAAGAGTCTGAAATTCAGACTTCAAAGAGAGAAGGATCTTGTGACTAAATTCTCAAAGCCAAAATCAGTCTTACCCTTAATTGATGACTTCATCCTCCAAAAGGGTAAGACGGGATTAGGCTTCAAGGGAAATACTAGGGTAGCTAATTCCAAAAGAATAGGCAAAGCCCCAGTTCAGCCAGTAGCCTCCAAACCCCCTATTTCTTTCAGGAAAGTGATGCAGCCTACTAACAGGTATGACCATGACATCACACATGGTCATTGTAAGCATGGTGATTAGAATGACAAGTGTGCAAATGCCAATACGACAGCCCATGAACAAACACACCATATTCTTCTGGAATAATCAGTGTTTGATGCACCAGCCCCAACACTCAATAAAAGGACCACTGTACCTATTGTTTTAAGGACTACTGATAGCAATACTGTTAAGACTGTACTTAAAAGAAGATACAACAGATATGAGTGCTGGTGTTGTGGTAAAGTGGGTCATTATGCCATTGATTGTTGGCACAACACTAGTGTCAAGAGAAATACCAGCTTACCTGTCAGAAAGGCTGCAGGCAAGCATGTCAATTTTCAGTCTAACCTGAACCTAAAACCCAATAATTATTGGGGTTCTAAGGTTAAGTAATTTTATTTGATGCGGGTGAGTCCAAGTGGTCATACCCCAATATGGTACTTGGACAGTGGATGTTCCAAGCACATGACTGGAACAAGAAGGATGCTGAAGGATTACTCTCCCATAGAGAATTGACCCAAAGTGATCTTTGGTTGATCTGAAAAGGGGGCATCAAAGGGTTTGGTAACATTTCCAATAACTCTATCACTATCACCCAAGTGGCTTATGTGAAAGGTCTGAAACATAACCTAATAAGCCTAAGCCAACTAAGTGATCTTGGTTATGACACTTCTTTTATTAAGAATAGGTGTCATATTAGAAGAACAAGTGATCAAGAGGTCATCTTGTCAGGTTATAGAAAAGGAAATGTTTATTGTCTAAATTTTGTGAGTGAGAATAAAGATTCTCCTGTTTACCTAGTAGCAGATGAGAAAGCTTCTTATTGTGTCAAATGGCACAAGTGGCTTGCTCACCTTAACTACAAGACCATTGGTCAACCCTTTAGTAAAGAGTTAGTGAGAAATGGTCCTCAAGTCAAGTGCATCAAGGAGGGTGTATGTTCAGCTTGTCAAAAAGGCAAACAGACCAAGACCTCCTTCCATAGTCTTGATACCAAGGACTCAGTAAGGTGTTTGTACCTTCTGCATGTGGATCTATTTGGTCCTATGCCAGTTCATAGTATAGGTAGGAAAGTCTATACATTTGTGGTTGTGGATGACTATTCTAGATTTACATGGGTTTTCTTCCTGAGGCAGAAATATGAAACCCCTACTATCTTCCACAATTTTGTTAGGCAAATTCAGAATGAACTTAACAATTTAGTGGTCAAAATCAGAAGTGACCATGGGACTGAATTTCAGTGTGAATGCATGTCAAGATTTTGTGAAGAACTTTGGATTCATCAAGAGTTGTCCTCACCTAGAACTCCCCAGCAAAATGGGATTGCTGAAAGAAAGAATATGACTCTTATTGAGGCTGATAGAACACTACTAAGTAACACTTCTCTCCCAGAATATTTCTGGGCTGAGGCAGTAAACACTACATGTCATGTTCTTAATAGAGCTTCCATCATCAAAAACCACAAGAAGACACCCTATGAGATTATGAAAGGCAGAAAACCAAATATATCTTATTTCAGAATCTCTAGTAGCAAGTGTTATGTTCTTAATAATGACAAGCACTATTTAACTAAGTTTGCTGTCAAATCCTAAGAAGGGATACTTGTTGGGTAAAGAAACAGCAGTAGGGCATACATGGTCTACAACTTGACTACTCAAGCTGTAGAAGAATCTATCCTTGTCTTCTTCGATGAATCTAAGCTAATTAACTGTGAGTTGTCTAGAACTTCTTGTAGCTCTACAGGTTTGAAGGAAAAGATGGACAAACTAACCATTAGTGAAGACCAACCTGCAAGGCAGGATGAAGAAAATGATGGATGCTGTCCAGGGGGAGTACAAGAGCCACAAGCTGATGATGTAGACAATGAAGTACAACTTGATGAGGGAAATTGGAGGAAATCAAGTTGTGGATGGATTGCCTCCAGTGATAAGACATATAAGGGATCATCCAACACACCAAATTATTGGTGGTCCAAGACATGGTGTCCATACAAGGCGTAAGAGCTTGAACACAGTTCTATGCTCAAGTTTCCTATCCTACATGGAACCCAAGAAATTTGAAGAGCTCATACAAGACCCAAATTGGATTGATGTCATGCAGGAAGAACTAAATCAATTTAGAAGATGTAAATTCTGGAAGTTGGTTCCTAAACCAAAGAATCACAATGTCATAGGGACTAAATGGATCTACAGGAACAAGTTATATGAAAATGGCATTATAGTCAAGAACAAAGCAAGACTGGTAGCAAAAGGATACAGGCAGGAAGAAGAAATAGACTTTGACCAGACATTTGCTTTAGTTGCAAGGTTGTAAGCAATAAGGCTGTTCCTTGCCTATGCAGCTTATCAACGGTTCAAGGTATTCCAGATGGATGTAAAGTCAGCTTTTTTGAATGGTGACTTAAAACTGGAAGTTTATGTTGAACAACCCTCAGGTTTTGTTGATCCTCTTTATCCTAATTATGTTTATCGTCTTAAGAAAGCTTTATATGGATTGAAACAAGCCCCTAGGGCTTGGTATGAAACACTATCTACCTTCCTCATTGAGAACAAATTCTCAAGGGATAAAATAGACAAAACTCTATTCCTAAGGGAATCAAAAGGAAAGATCATCCTAGTCCAGATATATGTTGATGACATTATCTTTGGATCAACTGAAAACAACCTTTGTAGAAAGTTTGCAAAACTTATGCAAGGGAAGTTTGAGATGAGCAGTATGTGTGAGCTGAAATTTTTCTTGGGACTCCAAGTTAGACAAACTGATGATGGCTTGTCAATATCCCAGTCTAAGTTCACCAAGGAGTTAATTAAGAAATATGGCATGGGGTCATCCTCCACCATGAGAACTCCAATGGGGTCAAGTATTCCTATATGCAAAGATGATGCAAGAAAACCTGTAGATGAGTCTTTGTATAGAGGGATAATTGGTTCTCATCTTTACTTAACTGCTAGTAGACCAAACATCATATATGCTACATGTGTCTGTGCTAGGTATCAAGATTGCCCAAAAGAATCTCATTATACTGCTGTCAAAAGAATTTTGAGATATTTTAAGGGAACACCAAATCTTGGCCTTTGGTACCCTAAGAATAGAGATTTTCTACTAACATGTTATTCAGATGCAGACTTTGCAGGATGCAAACAAGATAGGAAAAGCACCACTGGCACATATCAGTTCCTAGGTGGAAGATTGGTGTCATGGAGCAGCAAAAAGCAAACAAGTGTGGCTATATCAACTGCTGATTCTGAATATGTAGCTTCAGGCAGTTGCTGTGCTCAGTTGTTATGGATACAACATCAACTTGAATACTATGACATCAAGGTAAGTAGAACTCCATTATATTGTGATTCTACAAGTGTCATTTCTATTGCTAGAAATCCTGTTTCACATAGCAGAACTAAGTACATAGAAATCAGATTTCATTTCATTAGAGATCTTGTTAAAAAAGAAGACATAAGTTTAGAATTTGTCAATACTAATTATCAAATTGCTGACATGTTCACCAAACCACTGGATGAAACCAAATTCAATTACTTTAAAATTGAATTCGGCATGCTCAACTTGGAATAAGAATGATAAAAATGACTAAGTAATTCTGTGTCGACACATAAAGACATCTGTGTCGACACTTAGTAGTTGGTGTCAACACATATGGAAAATTCTATCGATACATCAAGAAGATTGTGTCAATACTTAGAATTTGGTGTAGACACATAGCTTTCCTGACACTTAGATATTGGTGTCGACATATACAGTCGTCTATTTCGACACACAGAAAATAGTGTATACTCTTAAGGTTGTCTGTGTCGACACATCACCATTGGTGTCGACACATAGTATTGTAATAGCTTTAAGTTCTCTGTCGAGACTTTAGTAGTCTGTGTCGACACAATCCCAATTGTGTCGACACAATAAGCTTATTTCAACCCACCTTTTGACCTTCTTTGTTTAGAAACATATAAATAAGTGGAAGCAAAACCCTGTCGACTACGCTCTCAGAATTCTCGAGACCAAACCTTTGTGTCGACAAGCCTTCATCTACCTTCTTCTCCTTCTCTCTCTCTCACATCCCTAATGGCGCCAAAGCTGGAAGAGAACATCAACGAGGGCTATGAACTAGTTCGCCATGCGTTTGAGACTGCCATGCCAGAAATCCAAGCTGTGATTACCCTAATCATCGATAATTGATTGGAGTACTTGGTCTCAGAACCTACAAGGATATGGAAAAAGGAAGTTCTTGAATTCTACTCGTCGGCATCCATAGATTCGACGGGCATGAAAATTAACTCATCTGTTCAAGGAACAAAGGTAAAACTAACACATAAAGTTTAAGAAAAAACACTTCAACTTCCCAGGATTAAGGAAGAAGATGACATAGCATCTTCCATGACAAAATATGTTCTTCAATGGTGTGGACTTGATCCCACAACCAAGATTGGATATTCGATGACCAGGAAGGGAATGAATTCCAAGGGCAAATTCCTGCCAGAGATTATAGGGAAGGTTATTTTGTGCAAATCAGGAGGACATGATAGGATTTCAGCCCATATGTTCAATCTCATGATCAGAGTTATCTTCAAGGTGAAAAGAAACTGGTCTGCTGTTGTCTTTGACAAGATCAAAGAAGGAATCAAGAAACCTAATCTGTGTAGAATACTAAGCTTGTATCTGGCCTTAACTATTCCAGAAGTGATGAATCAAACTGTAGGCTCTAATATTAATCACATGAGGAGAATGGACTTAAGAATACTGTCCAGATGGGATAGGGTATTGACCAAGGATGCCTCTACACCTCAGAAATCCCAGAAACAAGCTCAGACAAAGAAGAAAACTCAACACATGCCAGATGAATCTTCTAGTGATTCAGAATTAGTTGTTTTCAGCTCAGATGGAGAGGACCTAGAGAGTAATAGAAAATGACCTGCTCTAGAAACTGTGAATGATGGTCAGCTGCAGGGGGAGCAGATTCCTGCAAGCAACATCCCAGTGGATCATGTCCAGGAAGACCCTCTTCAAGGGGGAGCTAATGAGCCACTTCATGCTTCAGCTTAACAAGTGGCATCACCTTCAGGGGGAGCTGCTGAGCAAGAGCCAAATGTCCAAACAGCTGCATTGGACAGTGAAACAACCACTAAATCTATACTTGAGGTAGTACAAGATATAAATCAAGATGTTATAGGCACTGAGAATGATGCACTGGATGTGTATATGGCTGATATTGATAAAAATAACCAAGACAATGTCCCTTAGGATGCCATTATCAGGGAAGAAACTTTTGAATTTGAAGGAGGGCCATCTGCTGAGAAAGAGCAAGTTATTTCACAAGTTCAAATGCAACAGGAGGTCACTTTAGAAGAACTATTTACTGATTTACTAGAAGCAAGAACTGAGGGGGAGCTGCTAAGAACTGAGAGGGAACATCCCATCATTGCCTTAAGTATAAAAGATACTGTGAAGCTACATCATCTGATTCCTCTGATGATGAAGAAGACACTAGGGCTAAGATAAGGAAACTTGTAGATCTCAGGAAGAGGAGCTCAAGCTATAAGAAAACCATGAAAAATGCCCCACAAATACAAGCTCCTGCATTTTACTTCAGTTCCCTTTTAGTGTCACTGCAAATGAAATTGGATGAGCAAAGAGTTGCTCTTGAGAAATATGTGGATGAGATTCATAAGGAACTGCAGTCTACCTTGACCCAAGATATCAAATCCATCAGATTTGAAGTTAATTTGCACAAAATGGAAATGACTGAATGCTTCAAAAGGGAGGTCATGTAGTAGTCTACTTGTCCAAATAACAACAGGAAGCCAAGAATCAGATAGATGACATTGCAATAAAACAAGGATATGTTCTGGAGAATCAAATTAGAATGAATGACAATCTCACAGAATCCCATAATGTTATTGTCACAGAACTCAAGAATCAAGCTACTGCTGTAACTGACAACATGGTTAAAGTAAAGTCTGAGTTTGATAAAAAAATCAAAGCTGATTTAGCTAATGTCCAAACCACTATCCAGGCCTCACAAAAGGCAATTTCTGATCTGCTACAGAAGTTCAAATCCTTCTGCAAAGAAGGAGCAAATTATCTAGCTGATCAAATCATATTTCAAAAGCATGATCTAGGAGACCATATTGAACGAGAAGTCATAAAGGGGGAGAGTGTTAGTCAATGCAAGCTCAGAACATGCTATATCGATAACCAATGCCATCAGAGCAACTCTTGGTTATCCACCCCTCTATGATGATGACAACACTGCTGAATTTGGCATTCAACCTGCTTCCATTGAAGGAGTTCAGCATGAAGTAGCCCATGTCATCTATCCACCTCCAGATTTTGATGGAATTCACTATGCAGTACAACAAATGTATAGTCCTCCAAAGGTGGTACATAATGTTTTTATTGAAAAGGTTGAAATGTCTGGAGCTGCTTTGCAAAGAGAGAAAGAAGCACAAAGAGCTAGGGATGCTCAAAAAGAAGCTCAACTATCTAAGAATAGATTTAGAGAGCAGGCAGAATTAAAGCCTGATTATGAACAATGGAGTCCCACCTCTAGAAATATTATTCTCACTGCTTGGCAAACTATTAAAGACAATATGGAAGATAGAGGCAAGTAGTATTTTGTACTGGAATGGAGCAAATATCAGAAGCGACAAGATGCCATATACCAGTTCAGAAGAGACCTCAAAGCTGGGAAAATACCTGCTAAATCTGTGGAGCCTAGCAAATATTTTCCAAAGCCTTAGCATTACTTTGAAAGGCAAAAGGTCAAGATTGAAGATCTCAAGAAGAAGGATCTTAAAGTAAAGAAGCCGACTGATGACACTGAAACTAATGTTCAAGCTAGGATACAGTCTGGCAAGGGAATTGTTATCAAGGAGCCTGATCAATCCTAGGATAGATTGACTAGGTTTAAGAACTATTTAATTTGTTGTTCTAATAATCCTTGTAATATAATAGAAAAGTGATTCTTGTTCTCTATATTTTATCATATTTTGTTTTAATATTACATGCGGTTTCTGTTTATGAATTACCCTGTCTGAGTAATGCTTTTATACATCATAATCTTTGTTTTATTATAAGTGATGTATATCATTGACTAAGGGTTATGACTTCTCCAAATAGGGGGAGATTGTTGGGTACATTGGAAACTGTGTACCTGATTTGGATAAGCCTCACCTAACTCAATAATATACATCATTGTGTATTTGATGGGTTGTTGAGTTTTAATGTGCAGTTTAAGGAAATGCAGAAAAGTTTCTAAGTACAAGTGTCGACACTTAAGAAGGAGTTGTGTCGACACCAGAAACCAGATTGTGTCGACATACAGGACTTGTGTTGACACACAGAAAATCTGTCAACAATAATTGTGTCGACACATGCCAGAATTCTGTCGACAACAATTATGTTGACACACAAGACTTGTGTCGACACACACCAGAATTCTGTCAACACCAACTTTATCGAGACTTAAAGCTATTGTGTCGACACACAGGACTTGTGTCGACACATTCCACAGAAGCTGTGTCGAGTAAATAAAGAAGGGCTATGTCAACACTATGAGAGCTATGTCGATATCATCAAGAATTGTGTCGACACATGGTCTATTTATGTTGACACATTTGGAGTTTTGTCTCGACATTTTTCTGCTGAGATAGAGTACATTGAGGTATCAAGTGTCAAGACTGAAGACTTGACAGCTGTCATAACTAACAAAGCTGTTGCATCTGTTAGAGCTGTCAGAAGGTCGTTATGAACCGGATCAGCCGGTAACCTCAGAAGGATCTATATAAAGAACTGTTCTATCATCAATAAAATAGATGACATAGAGAAGAGATCTAGAAGAAAGGACTTGACATTTTACTGTCAGTTGAAAATCATCAAGTCATCAAGAGAAGGCAGATTCTGAACAAGTGTGCAAGAAGATTTCAGATCAAATTCTGAAGGAAGCTGGATTGAGGATCATCTCCAACTTCACAAGAAGATCAACCTTACTTTGTTCAAATTCAAGAAGTTTTGAAGAAGCTAAGACAGGTTGGATCTTAAGCAGTCAGATCTATCAATAACTAATCAAGAACCCTTCACCCTTTTGTCTCTCTACCTGGGTGAAGAAGTTATTCTTTTTATAATCAATTTTCTCTATAGGATCTTTTATAGATCTGAGTGTAAGAGAGTTGTCTCTATGAGTTGTAAGCCTATGTTTATAAAGGCTGAGGTAGGTGTTCAAACCGGAAATCGGTCTCCTGTGGAGTTCGACCCTTGGGGAAGGGGTGACCGCGCACCTACTTCCCTCAAGCGAATGATCTAGGCACAAGACTAGGAACACAAGGGACAGACCCAAGGTCTCAGCGTGGAGTATCGACCTCATACCCGGAAGACTAACAAACTCTTCCCCTCCCAAGCCAAGGGCTGAGCTAAGGCACCTTCGGAGGGCTCTCTTGGCCGACCGGAACATCTAAGGAGGATCTCCAGATCCACTCCCAAAATAGAGGTGCCACCTCGGGTCTATGTAAAATGTTCCCCGCCCGCATTACTATTGGCGCAACACTGCCCAGCAGCCCTACTCTACGCAGCCCCAATTGGGCAGCTAAAAGCAAAACTCCGCTATTTTGAAAGGATGACAACAGGCCATCAGGGGCTTCCCGGCATCTATACCTCGGGGCCCATACGGGGGAAGAATTTAACGAACACGGCACTCGCCCAAGATAGGAGTAAACTACATATTCACAGAGCATCACAGATATGAAAAAATATTACAGGAATATAAATTCCATACTCAGCATGCAGGCCGGCAATATAAACAAAAAAGGCCTTCGAGGGCCGGCACGAGCTCAGGCTTAAGCCCGTTATTCCCCGCTTGATACTGCAACACCTATACGCCAACGTCTCGGCGAGCGGCGGCCAACTAGGCATCGGTCGGCTAACATAAGCGGGCCAAACATATTACGCACACCCCTTCTTTGGGGGCTATGGAGCGCATTCCCTGCAAACGGGGAAATAAACAACTTCCTCGGAGTATTCTCCGGGAACCCCAAAACATCACCAATCCGGCTCACACGCCCGGATGGGCTTCACATAGCATGCCTAAACCCGTACTTACGCTTCCGGGTACTAATGCAATTAACTGCGGGGATGTACACGTCAACCCGTCGGAAAGCTCCCTTCCCCCCACCCGTTGGTGGAGAGGGGCTTCCATGCGAATATGTAAACTGAGGGCTTCCCTTGCCCAAGTAGAAACATCGTTACCCTTGTCACGTGCTTGGCGGCGGGGCCGGGAGAGGAGCTCCGGGTCGATCCTACTGCATGCGGCCGCATCGGCGGTCGATCTCCACTCTAGGCGGAGCCTTGATCAAGGCCGAGCCTTGCTCCAGGCCGAGCCTCGCTCCAGGCCGAGCCTCACTCCAGGCCGAGCCTCGCTCCAGGCCGAGCATCGCTCCAGGCCGAGCCTCGCTCCAGGCCGAGCCTCGCTCCAGGTCGAGCCACGCTCCAGGCCGAGCTTGTTGCCGGGAGAGAGGGAGTTCGAGGTGCGCTGCTCCAGGCCGGGAGAAAGGGAGGGGGGCCGGGTTGCTCCAGGCGGCTGGTAAAAGAAGGAGCGGCGCGCGGTTGCTGCTGCTTCAGGTGGCCGGAGAGAAAGAGGGAGAGGGGGCTCGGGCGGCCACTACCGTAGGCCGACGGGAGAGAGAAAGGGGGGCCGGCTGTGACGCTCCTTTGCCGGCGATGGGAGAGAGGGGGGAAGGAGGTCGTGCCCTATCTTGGGCGGCGACGGGAGAGAGGGGGAAAGGGGCGGACGGGCTACTGCTTTGCCGGCGACGGGAGAGAAAGGGAAAGGGGCAGACGGGCTGTTGCTTTGCCGGCGATGGGAGAGATGGGGAAAGGGGCTGACGTGTCCCGCTTTGCCGGCGACGGGAGAGAGGTGTAAAGGGGCGGCCGTGCTGCTGCTTTGCCTGCGACGGGAGAGAGGGGAAAAGGGGCGGACGGGCTGCTGCTTTGCCGGCGACGGGAGAGAGGGGGAAAGGGGTGGACGGGTTGCTGCTTTGCCGGCGACGGGAGAGAGGGGAAATGGGCGGACAAGTCCCGCTTTGCCGGCGCCGGGAGAGAGGGGGAAAGGGGCAGCAGTGCTGCTGCTTTGCCGACGATGTGAGAGAGGGGGAAAGGGGCGGCCGGGCTGCTGCTTTGCCGGCGACGGGAGAGAGGGGGAAGGGGCGGTGGCGGCTGGGCTCCAGATCGGCCAGGCTAGGGTTTCAACCGCGATTTCTCCCCTGCTTCTCTTTTTCTTCCAAACCTCCTGTCCCGAGCCCCCCTTTTTCCTTCTTCTTATTTTATTTTCTATGCCCTCCCCCCTCTTGCTGTACCCCCCTCCCTCTTTTATTCTCTTCTTTTTATTTAATTCCTTTCTCCTTTTTTCTTATACCCGAGCCCCCCTTTCATATATATAATATATATTATATTATAAATATAATATATATTATTATATTATAAATATAATATATATTAAGATCTTATAATATTAATATATATATTAATATATTATAATATAAATCGAACATTTGTAAAAAGCCTACACGCACAAGAACTCTGCACGCGTGCACGAGTGCTCGCATGCTCGAACAGGACTGTCCCAAAACGCTGCTCATAGCGCGCCCCAAGGCTGATATTTGGGGAGGGTCCCACTCGCCCGGCTACGGGGTTGTACACAATCCCCGCTCTTTTCGAGATTGGTACAAGCTCGGAAAGAATCATCCAACCCAACGTATCCGGCGAGTGGGAGCCGACCCGAAAAAAAACTGAGAGAAACTGAAATCTGCACTTGGAACATCAATCTCCTCATGACCTTTCGGAACCTTTTGAATCACTTGATACCCTTTGGCTCACTGCTATTGAATTACCCTTATACCATTACTTACAACAAGTATACAATTTCTCGTGATATCGTGATACAACAAAGATATATATTTTGTATCTTCTTGCACACGCGGAGCTAATCCTGTCCCCCCAGGTATGCCTACAGCCCTGCCAGCTAGTGAGAGCCTGATAGCGAGTGTACCTGGGGCCAAGCAGCACTCGGGGTCCCTTACCCCCAAGGCGAGCCTACGTACCTCCCAGCTAGTAGGAGCCAGACAGCGGGTCTACCCGGGGCCGAGCATCACTCGGGGTCCTGCAAAAAGTAACCACGAACCAACCCTTTCCCCCTAGGTGTGCCTACAACCCTGCCAGCTAATGAGAGCCTGACAGCGAGTCTACCTGGGGTCCACTACTACCGCCATCGAGTGACTTCCTGCCCTGCCAGCTAGGGTAGAGCCTGACAGCGGGATCTGCTCGAGGTCAAGGATGACACCGAGTGACTTCCGGCCCTGCCAGCTAGGTGAGAGCCTGACAGTGGGATCTGCTCGACATCCAAAAACAATCCATCGAGTGACTTCCGGCCCTGTCAGCTAGGTGAGAGCCTGACAGCGGGATCTTCTCGAGGCCAAGGATGACACCGAGTGACTTCCGGCCCTGCTAGTTAGGTGAGAGCCTGGCAGCGGGATCTGCTCGGGGTCCAAACACATTCCATCGAGTGTCTTCCGGCCCTGTCAGCTAGGTGAGATCCTGACAGCGGGATCTGCTCGGGGTCCACTACTATCGCCATCGAGTGACTTCCGCCCCTGCCAGCTAGGTGAGAGCCTGACAGTGGGATCTGCTCGAGGCCCACGGATGACACCGAGTGACTTACGGCCCTGCCAGCTAGGTGAGAGCCTGACAGCGGGATCTGCTCGGGGTCCACTACTACCGCCATCGAGTGACTTTCGGCCATGCCAGCTAGGTGAGAGCCTGGCAGCGGGATCTGCTCGAGTCCCACGAATGACACCGAGTGACTTCCGGCCCTTCCAGCTAGGTGACAGCCTGACAGCAGGATCTGCTCGGGGTCCACTACTACCGCCATCGAGTGACTTCCGGCCCTGCCAGCTAGGTGAGAGCCTGACAGCGGGATCTGCTCGAGGCCCACGGATGACACCGAGTGAATTCCAGCCCTGTCAGCTAGGTGAGAGCCTGACAGCGGGATCTGCTCGCGGTCCACAACTACCGCTGTTGAGTGACTTCCGGCCCTGCCATCTAGGTGAGAGCCTGACAGCGAGATCTGCTCGAGGCCCACGAATTACACCGAGTGACTTCCAGCCCTGTCAGCTAGGTGAGAGCCTGACATCGGGATCTGCTCGGGGTCCGCTACTACTCGAGGACTTGACTTTGCTCGAGGTGGAGACATCCTGCTTACTTAAGAGGTGTTGGAGAGTTACTCGCACCGATGTTCTTACAAATGGAGGACGCATTATTTTCATAAGAAAGATGATCTGGAAGTCATCAAATCGGGAAGCTGGCGTCCGAGCCTGTTCCTACTAATTTCTCCAATCAGAAGAGAGATGCAATCGGGGGGACATAGGCCGACATGCAAGGGGGGAGCTGATCTCGTCCGTCAGTGCAGAGGCTCGGTCTTACAATAGCGCTTAAAGTCCCGAGGCATCGTCCCATCATCCGAACTGGGCTATTTAGAAGGAATAGGTCGGCGGCTCGTATCCTGATCTAATGACAAAGATCACTTTACGCCATGTCACTTGTGATTGCTTGGAGAGATCGTCCCTTTATCAAATCTGGGAGGTTAGCGTCTAGGCTCATTCCTGATAATTACCCTAGTCGGAGGAGAGGTGCAATCGGGAGGACATAGGCTGACATGCAAGGGGGGAGCTGATCTCGGCCGTCAGTGCAGAGGCTCGGTCTTTGTTGGGTACATTGGTCAAATGTACCTGATTTGAAAAAGCCTCACCCATCTCAATGATATACATCATAATGTATTTGATGTATGTTTGAGTTACTTGTGCAGGTTAGGTATTCACTGGACTGAAGCTAAAACTTTCTAAGTCCATGTGTCGACACCCAGAGGGAAAGTGTCGACACTTGTAAAAGCTTGTGTCGACACCCAGACAAGCAGTGTCGACACTTGGAGTCATTGTGTCGACACCTGGGATGAAGAGTCGACACCAGACAGAAACTGTCGACACAAGGAGCTGTGTCGACACACAGTGAAGAAGAATGCAGAGAAGCAGTGTCGACACTTAGCAGAAGTGTCGACACCTAGAAGAGCTGTGTCTACACCAGAAAGTGTCGACACTTGGAGTTGTGTCGACACTCAGCAAAATTCTGCAGAGACTAAGTGCAAGTGTCGACACCTAGCACAATGTGTCGACACTTAACCAGAAGAGTCAACATATGAAGTATGTGTCGACACTCAACACAATATGTCGACACACAACCAGAAGAGTCAACACTTGAAGAAAGTGTCGACACTCAGCACAATGTGTCGACACTCAGTTGAAGACTCAAAGAAAGTGTCAACACAAGGAGCTGTGTCGACACTTAGCAAAGAACAGAAATATCTACAAAAATATTCTAAGTACAAGTGTCGACACTAAGGGAATGTGTCGACACTCAGCTGAAGAATCTATATTGAAGACTTGTGTCGACACCAAGAAGCAGTGTCGACACTTGACAGATTCAACACAAGAAGTTGTGTCGACACAAAAGAGATGTGTCGACACTTAGAAGAATACAGTTAAAGAATGAAGAACAAGTACTTGTGTCGACACTCAATTTCAGTGTCGACACATGCAGAAGAATCTGTGTCGAGACATACAAGGAGTTGTGTCGACACCTTGTAGACTTGTGTCGACACTTACACAGCATGTGTCGACACTTGGTCTATAAGTGTCGACACTTAAGAACAGAAAGTCTCGACACTATCTGACAGTTAGAGAATTTCAAGAAGTGACTGGTTGACATGACCGCTGCCGATCCAGCCGGTCTACAGCAACTGTCAGGGAAGTCAGAAGTCTGTTATGAACCGGACCAGCCGGTTACCATGAAGAATGCCTATAAATAGGCACTCACAGTTTACAGAAACTATTGTTGAAGCTATTGATCAGATTATTCAAGTAATCAGAAAAGTGGTACACAGAGTATCAACACAAGAAGATCTGGCAGTCCAACTGCAGATCTAAGAAGTTGGAGAGAGAGAGCTCCAATCAAGAATTCAGTCTTTGGAACTAGGCTGAGAAGAAGGATTCAGAGGCATCTGGATCTTAAGAAGCAGAGGTCAAGGAACAACTGCAGAGGATTCAGACTTATTCAGTTCTACTCAAGAAGCTTTGAAGGAAGCTAAGTCAGTTTGGATCTATCTGAGTTCTTCCAAGAACTCAGCAAGAAACTCACAACTCCTCTCTTATTTTCTGAGTTGTTGAGTTATTTGTTGTAATACTATTTTAACTTGTAGGATCTTTGGATCTGAGTGCATTGTAAGCCTAAATTTATAAAGGCTGAGGGTAGGGCTTGAGAGCCTGAGTGTAGGAGTTGAAGAACTCTGAGTGTAGGCCTTGATTGGCTGAGTGTAGGCCTGGGTGGCTGAGTGTAGGCCTTTGTGGCTGAGTGTAGGCTTTGGAGAAAGCTGAGGTGTAAGGCTTTGGGCCTGAGGTGTAGGAACCTATTTGGGTTCTGAGACAGTGGAGAAGTTAGGCCGAATCTAGTACACTGCTAGATAGGCGAAGGGGGAAAGTGGATGTACCCATATCTTGGGGAACCACTATAAAACACTGTGTGCTGTGCTGTGTTTGTGTTGTGGATGATCTGTGTGTGTTTGATTATTGCTGATTGCTGTAATAAACTAGTTAGAAATCTGTGATATAATTGTTTGGCTGCCAACAAAGTTAGAAAAGGATTAGGTCACCTATTCACCCCCCCCCCTCTAGGTGTTTAGGTACCATATCTTTCAAGTGGTATCAAAGCGAGGTTACAAAACAAGGACTAACAGTCTAAGGAGATCCTGTTTGGCAGAAACAGTCTAAGTCAGAAAACAGCTTCAAGAAAATCAAGAACCATGGGTTCTTTTGAAAATCATAAAGAATTGGGTTCCATGAAATTACCTATTTGCAGAAAGGAAATTTTTGGGATCTGGAAAGAAAGGGTAAGGCTATTTATGGAGGCCTCAGACCCAAGAATCTACATCACAGTTAAGGAAGGGCCTTATGTGCCAATGAAGATCTCAGTATTGGATGCAAATCAGAGGACTCCAAAGGATTTCTCTGAGATGACCAAGGATGAAATTGTCCTAGCCACTATGGACAAGAGGTCACAAAACATAATAGTAAGTGCCATTGATGATGCAACTTTTCAGAACTTAATTCACTGTAAAACAGCAAAAGAAATGTGGGATACCCTCATTGTCTATATGGAAGGTTCTGAAGAAGTTAGGCAAGATAGGAAGTCCTTGCTTAATCAAGAGTATGAGAGCTTTAGGCAAGGCAAGGGAGATAGCATCACTGAATGCTACAAGAAGTTCTATAGAATAGTTAATGAACTCATGTCTTATGGAAGAGAGTTCAGCAACTATGAACTAAATGACAAATTCCTAAGGTCCCTAACCAAAGATTGGGACACCAAGATCTGTGCCATAAGAGAAATGGCAAAGTTGGGAGAAATTCCTCCTCCTACACTGTTTGGCAAGTTATTGTCATATGAGATGCAGCTGACAGTGAGGAAAGAGGAGGAGAAATCTACTAGGACTGAGCACAAGGAAAAGACTGTTGCCTTCAAGACAGATGTTCTCAGAAAATGCAGAACTAAGTCATCAACTCCACCTCCAGAGGTAGTTGAATCTGAGTCAGAAGGGTCTGTCAGTACAAAGTCTACAAGCAGTGAAAGTGATGAAGACTTTGCTGCCTTCACTAGACACTTTCAGAAATTCCTGAAAAAGAAACAGTGGAGGTCCAGACCATCTACTTACAAGGGAAAAGAAGTCTTGTATCAGGAGAAAAAGCCTTCTAAGAAGGACAGGAAGAAGACAAAGACAAGCAAGGCAACTGGATCAAAGATTGTGTGCTACTGCTGCAATAGACAGGGTCATGTCATTGCTGATTGTCCTGAGAAAAGAAAAGAATCCAGTGACAGGAAAAAGACTCACCTCAAAGGGAAGAAAGAGAAGTCTTTTGTTGCCAAGAATGAGAAGACTCTTTCAGATATTTCTTCTTCAGACACTGATACTGATGCTGAAGCTTACATAGGGCTATTTGCTGAAGAAGAAGAAGAAGAAGAATTTATGCAGATCTTGGAGTCGATTCATGAACAATAAGACTGCCAGTGCCAAGGACTGATGGCATTGACTGAGAGTGCCAAAATCCTGGAGCAGCCAGGACCTAGTCAGGTACAAAGTCCAACTCTAAGTTCAGTTTCTTGTTCTAGTTCAGAATCAGAATCATCTTCATCAAATGATGGAAGTGGTTCTGAGTCTGAGGATGATATTCATCAGCTCATAGATGAATATAAGGTGCTGTTACAGGCTTATAAGAAAAGCAAGTCCCTTGCCAAAAGTCAGGCAAAGGAAATTGCTAATCTAAAAGCTGCTGCAACAGACCTTGAGAAGCAGTATGATCAAAAACTGAATGAAGTAGCCAGGCTGAAACACATTACAGTGATTCAGATGGGTACTATTACATTTAAGAATGATCAAATTAAGAGACTGGAGACAAATCTTCAGAAAGAGAGAGAACTGGTTGCAAAGTTTTCAAAGCCTAAATCAGTTCTACCTTTGATTGATGATTTTATTCATCACAAAGGCAAGGCTGGACTGGGTTTTGTTAAACCTGCTAGGACTGTTCAGGATCAGTCCAAGCCCAAGGGCAAGGCCCCAACATTCAATCAGTCAGCTGCAGTTAAGACAGCAAAGTCTGTACCTAAGCAAAGGTACAATAAGTTTGAATGTTGGTGTTGTGGCAAGGTTGGCCACTTTGCCTTGGATTGTTGGCACAATGCCAGTGCCAAGTTGAGTAGCAAGTTACCTGGTGGAAAGCCAGTAGGTAGCTGTGTCATGTTGCAAACTAACAATCACCAAGGACCCAAGTTTACTTTGGGTTCTAAGGTTCATTAATTTGTTTTGCAGGTGAATCCAAGTGGCCATACCCCAACATGGTACTTGGATAGTGGATGTTCCAAACATATGACTGGAACAAGGGGACTTCTGAAGGACTATATTCCAATCAAAAATGGTCCTAAAGTGACCTTTGGTGGTTCTGAAAAAGGAATCATCAAAGGGTTTGGTAACATTTCTTCAAACCTTGTTACCATTACTCAAGTGGCTTATGTTAAAGGGTTGAAACACAACCTTATAAGTATAAGTCAGTTAAGTGATGTAGGGTATGACATCTCATTTGTTAAAAATGGTTGTCATATCAAGAGGTCAAGTGATCAAGAGATCATTTTGACAGGATATAGAAAGAGGAATGTCTACTGTCTAGACATTATGATTGAGAACAATGGTTCTCCTGTTTGTCTTGTAGCTGATGAGACAGTCTCTCATTTTGTCAAGTGGCACAAGAGGCTAGCTCATCTTAACTACAAGACTATTAGCAAACTCTTTAGCAAAGAGTTAGTGAGGAATGGTCCTCAAGTTAAGTGTGTTAAAGATGGCATTTGCTCAGCTTGTCAAAAGGGCAAGCAGACCAAATCCACCTTTAAAAGCATTGAGAACAAAGATGCTGTGAGGTGCTTATACCTCTTGCATATGGATCTCTTTGGTCCAATGCCAGTTCACAGCTTAGGTAGGAAGGTCTATACCTTTGTAGTTGTTGATGACTACTCAAGGTTTTCCTGGGTGTTCTTCTTAAGGCAGAAATCTGAAACACCTAGTGTCTTCTACAGCTTTGTCAAGCAAATTCAGAATGAACTAAATAGTACTGTGGTCAAAATTAGAAGTGACCATGGTACTGAGTTTCAATCTGAAAGCATGACAAAACTATGTGAAGACTTTGAGATATTTCAAGAATTCTCTTCACCTAGAACACCTCAGCAAAATGGCATTGCTGAGAGGAAGAATAGAACCTTGATAGAGGCTGGTAGAACCCTACTTAGTGATACATCACTGCCTGAGTATTTCTGGGCTGAAGCAGTTAACACTGCATGCCATGTGATAAATAGGGCTACCATCACTAAAAGGCTAAACAAGACCCCCTATGAAGTTGTGAAAGGCAGGAAACCAAATCTATCCTATTTCAGGATCTTTGGTTGCAAATGCTTCATACTTAACAATGGGAAGTCTTACTTAACAAAGTTTGCTGCGAAGTCCCAAGAGGGAATTTTTGTTGGGTACAGCAACAATAGTAAGGCTTATAGAGTATACAACTTGACTACACAAGTTGTAGAGGAGACTGTGCATGTAGTTTTTGATGAAACTAAAATTATTAACAATGAGTTGTCTAGCAATGTATGCAGCCCCACAGGTTTGACAAAGAAATTGGACAAGCTTACTATAGAAGAGATGCCTGCTGAAAGACAGCAAGTAGAAGGCAATAGCAGTTGTCCAGGGGGAGAACTACATGTGCCAATAGCTGAAGAAATACAAGAAGTACAGCATGATGCAGATGCTGAAGAAGTTCAACCTGAAGCTAGGATGCCTCCAGCCCACAGGCATCTAAGAGATCATCCAGTAGAGCTGATTATTGGAGATCCAAGACAAGGAGTTCAGACAAGGAGCAGAAATCAGAATGCTGCAGTATATTCTAGTTTTCTGTCTCAAATAGAACCTAAGAAATTTGAAGAAGCTATACAAGATCCACAGTGGACTGAAGCTATGCAAGAAGAACTTAATCAGTTCAAAAGGTGCAAGGTTTGGGAGCTGGTTCCAAAGCCTAAAGACCACAATGTTATAGGAACTAAGTGGATCTACAGAAATAAGTTAGATGAACAAGGGGTCATCATAAAGAATAAAGCAAGACTGGTTGCAAAAGGATATAGGCAAGATGAAGGTATTGATTTTGATCAAACCTTTGCCCCAGTAGCCAGACTGGAGGCCATAAGGATGTTCTTGGCCTATGCAACCTATCAAGGATTCAAGGTATACCAAATGGATGTCAAGTCAGCATTCCTAAATGGTAATTTGAAAGAAGAAGTCTATGTGGAGCAGCCATCAGGTTTTGTTGATCCAACTCAACCTCATTATGTCTATAGACTTAGGAAAGCATTGTATGGGTTAAAACAAGATCCTAGAGCTTGGTATGAAACCCTATCTAGTTTCCTCATTGAGAACAAGTTCACAAGGGGGAAAATAGATAAGACTCTATTCCTTAGGGAATCTAGAGGCAAAGTTATACTTGTCCAAATATATGTAGATGACATTATATTTGGGTCTACTGAAAGTTGCCTTTGCAAAAAGTTTGCAAAGCTTATGCAAAGTCAATTTGAGATGAGTTGTATGGGAGAGCTAAAGTTTTTCTTGGGTCTCCAAGTTAAACAGACTGAAAGTGGCTTGTCCATATGTCAGTCCAAGTTCACCCTAGAACTCATAAGGAAATATGGTATGGATTCATCCAGTACCATGAAGACTCCTATGGGGTCAAGTGTGTCTCTTAGCAAGGATGATGCAGGGAAACCTGTAGATGAAACCTTGTATAGAGGGATAGTTGGCTCCCTACTATACTTGACTGCTAGTAGACCAGACATCATGTATGCTACATGTGTTTGTGCAAGGTATCAAGCCTGCCCTAAAGAGTCTCACTTGACTGCAGTCAAAAGAATATTGAGATATCTAAAGGGCACTCCCTATCTAGGCCTCTGGTACCCTAGGAATGGAGATTTTGATCTAACAGGTTATACAGATGCAGACTTTGCAGGATGCAAAGAGGATAAAAAGAGCACAACTGGAACCTGTCAATTCCTAGGTGGAAGAATAATTTCATGGAGCAGCAAAAAGCAGACTAGTGTGGCTATCTCCACAGCTGAGTCAGAATATGTAGCTGCAGGAAGTTGCTGTGCTCAACTTCTATGGATTCAACATCAGCTAGTGGACTATGGATTTCAGGTAAGTAGAACTCCACTTTACTGTGATTCTACAAGTGCTATTTCAATAGCTAACAACCCTGTATCTCATAGTAGAACAAAACATATTGAGATTAAATATCACTTTCTTAGGGAGCATGTAGAAAGAAATGATATTGTACTTGAATATGTTAAAACTGATAATCAGATAGCTGACATGTTTACTAAGCCCTTAGAAGAAGCTAAGTTTAATAGATTCAAAATTGAACTAGGTATGATAAACTTAGACTAAGTTTACAGAATAGAAAATTGACTAAGTAAAAAGGTGTCGACACATAGACAAGTCTATGTCGACACAGAATAAAAGTGTCGACACTTCAGGAAAAAGGTGTCGACACATCTAGGAAGTTGGTGTCGACACTTCAGAATGTTAGTGTCGACACATGTCGAGTAGGTGTCGACACATCCAATGTGGTGTCGACACTTAAGTTTTACTCAGAATTTTCTAAGTAAAGTCTCGACTATTCGTCGAGTAGAGTGGTGTCGACACATAAACATGTGTCGACACATAATATCTGTTGACTAAACTTGTGTCGACCCATATGTGTCGAGACATTATAAGTAAGTGTCGACACTTATTGCCAGTGTCGACACATGTTAAGCTAGATATCCCGCCTGTTCATCTTCAAAATTAGACAAGTATAAATAGGGTTCTGTCTTTGATTGTCGACACGTTTTCAAAGTTTCGAGACCAAAACTCTTGTGTCGACATTTCTCTTTTCTCAAGACTAAATCTCCAAACCCTAATGGCTCCCAAGCTCGAGGAGAATGTTAACGAAGGCTATGAGCTCGTGCGAGGTGCATTCGATGAAGCTAATCAAGAACTCAAGGCGGTAGTAACCCTAATTGCCGATTCTGGATTAGAATACTTGACTTCAGAACCAACGAAGATTTGGAAAAAGGAAGTTCTTGAATTCCTCCATGGAGCTGCTGTAGATGACTCTGGATTCAGGATCAAATCCAGAGTTCATGGGACTAAGGTCAAAGTTTCACCAAAGAATCTGAGAAAGGTACTCCAGCTACCTAAAACACATGATGAAGAGGAAGTAACTACTTCAAAGACCAGGGAAGCTCTTACTTGGTGTGGACTGGATCCAAAGATGAAGGTAGGATCAGTCTTTAACAGGAAAGGCATGAATAATCAAGGGAAATTCATGTCTGAAATAGTAGGAAAGGTTATTCTCAGCAAGACTGGAGGGCATGACAGGGTGTCTGCCTCCATGTTTGAAATTATGACTAGAATCATCTTCACCCTGAAAACAGATTGGTCTCAAGTGGTGTATGAGAAAATCAAGGAGAGCTTGAAGAAGCCCAACCTGGGCAGAATACTAAGTCTCTACCTTGCTGGTACAATACCAGAGGTGATGAGCAATGCAGCTGGAAGCAAGATCAATCACATGAGGAAGATGGATTCAAGGATATTCTCTAGATGGGAAAGGGTGTTGTCAAAGGACATGCCTACCCCTGAGAAGCCAGTTTCTGAGAAAGTTACTCCTCCCAGGAAGAAGAGAAAGACTGTTGCTGTGACAGAAGAGTCCTCCAGCAGTTCTGATAGTGAAGAACAAGTTGTTTTCACACCTGATGACCATGAAGAAGTGGCTGCAGAGAAGACTCCTGCTCCTCAAGATGTAGCTGAGATCCCGGGGGAGCTGCCTCCAGCTAGCCCCATCCATAGGGATCACAGCCAGGGGGAGCTTCCAGCAGTAGAAGAACCATCTACTCTGGACAGTGAGCAAGCCACCACCATTATTCAAGAGGTACTCACTGACTTAAAAACTTTAGAATATCTTATTGAAGATGCTGATTTGTCTGATGATCCTCAGCAAACTCAGCTACCTAACCAAGCTCCAGATGTTGGTCTTGAAGACACATCTGCTGTTGTGCAAAATGTTCCAGATACTACTCAAGTAGTTGAAGAACCAAGTACTTCTCCTGCACAGTCACCTCCTGAATACACAATGGAAGACCTCTTTCTGAATTTAGATCAAGAGGATTTTGACATGGACAAGGTTGCTGCTGAAGATAAGAGTGCTGCTGCTGAGGGGGAGCACATGACAGTTATGGAAGAGCCTATTAGGCTGGAAACTGAGCATGCACCTACTGTGCAGACTGAAAGGCCAGAAAGCCCTAAGGACAGGGTTGATATTGCCAGCACTTCTGCCTCTGAAGATGAGAAGAGTGCTAGGGCTAAAAAGAAGAAACTCTTTGTATTCAAGAGAAGAAGTCAGAGCTACAAGAAAGCTCTACAATCCATTGCCCCACAGCCCATAGTTCAGCAAGCTCCAACTGCTGACTATAATGCTTTACTGATTGCACTACAGATCAAGCTGGATGAGCAAAGGAAGGCTATAGAGACTTATGTTGATGAAGGGCACAAGACCCTACAATTTGATCTGGCACAGGAAATCAAGTCAATAAGGTTTGAAATGAACCTTAATAAAAAGGAGATGACTGACTGCTTCCACAAGGGTGGGAATGCAGTAGTCTATTTGGCTACTCACCAGGAGAAGATCAAGACTCAAGTAGATGATATAGCATTGAAACAAGGCTATGTGCTGGAAAATCAATTAAGGATGAATGATAATTTGACTGCATCCCACAATGCTATAGTCACTGAATTAAAGAATAAGTCTGCTGAACCATCTACATCTGCTGCTGCTGCAAAGGCTGATTTTGATAAAATCTTTCAAGCTGAGATTACTGCTGTCAAAACTGCTATACAAGATTCCCAGAAAGCAATCTCTGAACAACTTACAAAGCTTAGACCTTATTTTAAGGATGGAATCAGGTATTTGGATAGTCAGATTAGATTCCAAAAGGATGATGTAAGAGACCATGTGGCCCAAGAAGTCATAAAGGGGGAGAGAGTGTTAGTCAAGGCAAGTTCTGAGCATGCAAAATGGATATCAAATTCAATCAGGGCTATACTTGGATATCCTCCCCTGTGTGATGACAATGAAGTTGCTGAATCTGGACTGAACCCTGCCTATTTTGGAGGTGAGCCACAAGAAGTAGCTCAAGTCATTTATCCACCTCCAGATTTTGAAATGATTCATGCAGAGGTGAGCACTATGTATAGCCCATCTGGGGGCAAGGACAATGTCCATTTAGAAAAGGTTGTTCAACCTATAACAGCAGCTATGCAAGAGGCCTTAGACAAAGAAGAAGAGGCAAGGTTGTCAAAGAAGAGGTTTAGGGAACAAGCTGAACTAAAACCAGATTTTGAACAATGGAGCCCTACCTCTAGAAACATAATTCTTACTGCCTGGAAAGCTGCAAAGGACAATGCTCATGAAAGGAACAAATGGTTCTCTGAGGCTGAATGGAGAAAGCATGAGATCAGGCAGGAAGCCATTGTCCAGTACAGAAGAAAGGCTAAGTTAGGAAAGCTACCTCCTACTGCAGTGGAGCCTAGCAAGTACTTTCCTAAGCCCTATCATTATTTTGAGAGACAGAAAATCAAGGCTGAAGAACAAAAGAAGAAGGACTCAAAAGGCAAGAAGCCTGCTGATGCTGAGCCTACTGCTACTGCTGCTGTCAAAGCTCAAGTTAAAGCTGGAAAAGGAATTGTTATCAAAGAACCTGATCAGAAATAGATTAGGAATTAAACTTGAAGCTTGTTGTAATCTTTTAAATGAAAAAAATTTTTGTACAACATTGAAAATGTATAAGGAACAATGTTAGAACATTATATGATAAATATAGTATGATTGTTCTGAAATGTGTTTGTTTCTTATTTGTTCTGGAATGTTGAATGTGTTTATGTGTGAAGTTTTACATGTTCATGTTAACCCTGCTGATTATAATCTGCTTTTCATCATTTTGTAATTTTTAATTATGAATGGTGTATATCATTGACTAAGGGTTATGACTTCTCCAAATAGGGGGAGATTGTTGGGTACATTGGTCAAATGTACCTGATTTGAAGAAGCCTCACCCATCTCAATGATATACATCATAATGTATTTGATGTATGTTTGAGTTACTTGTGCAGGTTAGGTATTCACTGGACTGAAGCTAAAACATTCTAAGTCCATGTGTCGACACCCAGAGGGAATGTGTCGACACTTGTAAAAGCTTGTGTCGACACCCAGACAAGCAGTGTCGACACTTGGAGTCATTGTGTCGACACCTGGGATGAAGAGTCGACACCAGACAGAAAGTGTCGACACAAGGAGCTGTGTCGACACACAGTGAAGAAGAATGCAGAGAAGCAGTGTCGACACTTAGCAGAAGTGTCGACACCTAGAAGAGCTGTGTCTACACCAGAAAATGTCGACACTTGGAGTTGTGTCGACACTCAGCAAAATTCTGCAGAGACTAAGTGCAAGTGTCGACACCTAGCACAATGTGTCGACACTTAACCAGAAGAGTCAACATATGAAGTATGTGTCGACACTCAACACAATATGTCGACACACAACCAGAAGAGTCAACACTTGAAGAAAGTGTCGACACTCAGCACAATGTGTCGACACTCAGTTGAAGACTCAAAGAAAGTGTCGACACAAGGAGCTGTGTCGACACTTAGCAAAGAACAGAAATATCTACAAAAATATTCTTAGTACAAGTGTCGACACTAAGGGGATGTGTCGACACTCAGCTGAAGAATCTATATTGAAGACTTGTGTCGACACCAAGAAGCAGTGTCGACACTTGACAGATTCAACACAAGAAGTTGTGTCGACACAAAAGAGATGTGTCGACACTTAGAAGAATACAGTTAAATAATGAAGAACAAGTACTTGTGTCGACACTCAATTTCAGTGTCGACACATGCAGAAGAATCTGTGTCGAGACATACAAGGAGTTGTGTCGACACCTTGTAGACTTGTGTCGACACTTACACAGCATGTGTCGACACTTGGTCTATAAGTGTCGACACTTAAGAACAGAAAGTCTCGACACTATCTGACAGTTAGAGAATTTCAAGAAGTGACTGGTTGACATGACAGCTGCCGATCCAGCCGGTCTACAGCAACTGTCAGGGAAGTCAGAAGTCTGTTATGAACCGGACCAGCCGGTTACCATGAAGAATGCCTATAAATAGGCACTCACAGTTTACAGAAACTGTTGTTGAAGCTATTGATCAGATTATTCAAGTAATCAGAAAAGTGGTACACAGAGTATCAACACAAGAAGATCTGGCAGTCCAACTGCAGATCTAAGAAGTTGGAGAGAGAGAGCTCCAATCAAGAATTCAGTCTTTGGAACTAGGCTGAGAAGAAGGATTCAGAGGCATCTGGATCTTAAGAAGCAGAGGTCAAGGAACAACTGCAGAGGATTCAGACTTATTCAGTTCTACTCAAGAAGCTTTGAAGGAAGCTAAGTCAGTTTGGATCTATCTGAGTTCTTCCAAGAACTCAGCAAGAAACTCACAACTCCTCTCTTATTTTCTGAGTTGTTGAGTTATTTGTTGTAATACTATTTTAACTTGTAGGATCTTTGGATCTGAGTGCATTGTAAGCCTAAATTTATAAAGGCTGAGGGTAGGGCTTGAGAGCCTGAGTGTAGGAGTTGAAGAACTCTGAGTGTAGGCCTTGATTGGCTGAGTGTAGGCCTGGGTGGCTGAGTGTAGGCCTTTGTGGCTGAGTGTAGGCTTTGGAGAAAGCTGAGGTGTAAGGCTTTGGGCCTGAGGTGTAGGAACCTATTTGGGTTCTGAGACAGTGGAGAAGTTAGGCCGAATCTAGTACACTGCTAGATAGGCGAAGGGGGAAAGTGGATGTACCCATATCTTGGGGAACCACTATAAAACACTGTGTGCTGTGCTGTGTTTGTGCTGTGGATGATCTGTGTGTGTTTGATTATTGCTGATTGCTGTAATAAACTAGTTAGAAATCTGTGATATAATTGTTTGGCTGCCAACAAAGTTAGAAAAGGATTAGGTCACCTATTCACCCCCCCTCTAGGTGTTTAGGTACCATATCTTTCAGTCTTATAATAGCGCTTAAAGTCCCGCAGTACCGTCCCATCGTCCGAACTAGGCTATTTAAAAGGAACGGGTTGGACGTTTGGCTTCCGGAGTCGATCGCGAGGCTAACCCTTGAAGCCCTCAGAAGCTCGAGGCGAATTGGTAATAAAGAGAAAACGTGACCTCTACTGAATTACAAGGAAGAGATAACATATTACCGTTAGGGAGGGAACCCTTTCAGGTCATCCCAGCTCATAATACCTCTCAGCTGCTCTCTTACTTGATCTTGAAGATAATAACCTCCAAGTTTCTCGTTGATGTAATAAGTGGGGATACACGTGTTTTCATAGGTAGAAGCGCTTCAAATAGGTGCAAATCTTACTCCAAATGCTATGGGATTCAAACAACAGCTATGAGAGGTGGCAAATAAAGTATGAGGACCTTACACACAAAGTATCAATGCATGACCCTGGTCGTCACCTGGTTCCACTTCTATAGCCAAGACGCTCGCCAGAGTTCTTCTATGCTGGTCAATCTCCACGCTCACCGCACCAAAATGTTGAAACCGAAATTTCGGTCTCCTGTGGAGTTCGACCCTTGGGGAAGGGGTGACCGCGCACCTACTACCCTCAAGCGAATGATCTAGGCACAAGACTAGGAACACAAGGGACAGACCCAAGGTCTCAGCGTGGAGGACCCGCCGCATACCCAGCAGACTAACAAACTCTTCTCCTCCCAAGCCAAGGGCTGAGCTAAGGCACCTTCGGAGGGCTCTCTTGGCCGTCCGGAACATCTAAGGAGGATCTCAAGATCCACTCTTTAACTAGAGGTGTCGTCTCGGGTCTATGTAAGATGTTCCCCCACGCCTTACTATTGGCGCAAAACCGCTCAGCAGCCCTACTCTACGCAGCCCCAATTGGGCCGCTAACAGCGGAACTCCGCTATTCTGAAAGGATGACAACAGGCCATCCTGTTGTCATTCCCTAGGCTATAGGCCTGGTACTAATACCATGCCCCTAGGCTGATATTAATTTCTCTTAGCTATAGGCCTGGTGGAAGACGCTGAGGTAGGGCTTAATTGCCTGAGTGGTAGGAGTGTGGACTCACTCTGAGGTAGGGTTCTCTGGAAGAATCTGAGTTGTAGCACTTGGTGAAGTGTGAGCTGTAGGAACCTTTCAGGGTTTTGAGTTGTAAGATTTGAGGATCTGAGAAGAAAGAAGGGAGTTAGGCCGAATCTAGTATACTGCTAGATAGGAGAAGGGGGAAAGTGGATGTACCCATCTCTTGGGGAACCACTATAAATCTGTGTGTATTCTGTGTTGGTTGTGTTTGTCTTTTAAACTGTGCTGTAATAATTGCTGCATAAGTTGTCTAACAGTGATATATTTTATCTGCCTAAGGAAAACAAGAATTGAACCTACTCACCCCCATCTAGGTGTTTAGGATATCTTGAAATCAATTATTTCAGGGAGCCTCATCAGCGAAATCATCTCGGGGTAAGATCTGCTGACCCCTCCGATAGATCAACCTGCCCTGCCAGCTAGTGCGAGTCTGGTCAGCGGAATCATCTTGGAGTAAGATCTACTCATCCCTCCGAGAGATCAACCTGCCCTGCTAGCTAGCACGAGCCTGGTCAGCGGAATCATCTTGGGGTAAGTTCTACTCACCACTCTGAGAGATAAACCTGCCTTGCAGCTAGTGGGAGACTGGTCAGTGGAATCATCTCAGGGTAAGATCCACTCATCCCTCCGAGAGATCAACCTATCCTCCCAGCTAGTGGGAGCCTGGTCAGCAGAATCACTCGGGGTATGGCCTACTCACCCCTCCGAGAGATCAACCTGCCCTGCCAGCTCGGGGGAGCCTAGTCAGCGGAATCATCTCGTGGTAAGATCTACTCACCCCTTCGAGAGATCAATCTGCCCTGCCAGCTAGTGGAATCCTGGTCAGCGGAATCATCTTGGGGTAAGATCTAGTGATCCCTTTGAGAGATCAACCTGCCCTGCCAGCTAGTGGGAGCCTGGTCAGCGGAATTATCTCGGGGTAAGACCTACTCACCCCTATGAGAGATCAATCTGCCCTACTATCTAGGGGGAGCCTTATCAGCAGAATCATCTCGGGGTGAGGTCTACTCATCCATCTGAGAGATCAACCTGCTGTACCGGCTAGTGGGAGCCTGGTCAGCGGAATCATCTCGGGGTAAGATCTACTCACCCCTCCGAGATATCAACCTGCCCTGCCAGCTAGTGGGAGCATGGTCATCAAACTCAACTCGGGGTAAGATCTACTCATCCCTCTGAGAGATCAACCTACCCTGCAAGCTAGTGGGAGCCTGGTAAGCGGAATCGTCTTAGGGTAATATCTACTTACCCCTCTGAGAGATCAACTTGCCTTGCTAGCTAGTGATAGCATGGTCAACAGAATCATCTCGGGGTAAGGCCTACTCACCCTTTCGAGAGATCAACCTTGCCCTGCGAGCTAGTGGGAGCCTAGTCAGTAGAATCATCTCAGGGTGAGATCTCCTCATCCCTCCGAGAGATCAACCTGCCCTGCCAGCTAATGGGAGCATGGTCAACAGAATCATCTCAGAGTAAGATCTACTCAACCATCCGAGAGATCAACCTGCCCTGCCAGCTAGTGGGAGCCTTGTCAGCGGAATCTTCTTGGGGTAAGGTCTTTCATGGATCACAAATGTTTTCTGGCAGTCACTATCATCAATCACAGTTGATATAATGTAAGTAAAGTTTATTAAAAGATATGATCAACTTCTTCCATCATGCGTCATCGGATCCCTCCTTGGGTGCCCACATCAACCTTGTCCTCACATCTCTCACCTTCCGCCTCGGGTTGGACTTCTTCAATCCGCACTGGATCTTACGCTTGTTGAGGCTAATGAGGCTGTGGTGCCGGAGCACTTGTCCTTCTCAACTCCAGGAATTTGGGGCCAAGTAGCTGTTATATGGCCTTCCTCAAGGTGGAACTCATAGTAGGGTTACTCTACTCTGACTCCATTCCTTCCCGCACTTTTCCTCCTATCCCTTCGACCAATCGCCATCGCTTGCTACGGTGGGGGTAGGAGCTGCCTAGGGGCTTGTCTTTGAAAGTTGAACATCACTTGGTCTCCATGAAAATCCCCCCACCTTGGATGAGACCTCTTTCTGGACCCTGAACAGGTCCTCCATGTTGCCTCCAACCTGTCTCCTCACTTTCTTGAGGTCCCTGGAACCCCTGAGCTCTCTACTCCTCTCTCCTTCTCCCCTCCCGATGCCTCGAGCCACCTTGCTCCTTCGACCTTGCCTCTGTCAATCTTGCCAACTTCTTGACAAATGTCGGGTTGGCCGCCTCAGTTGCTATCTCCTCTGCCGCCCTTTCCATTATCTCCTCGAAGGAAAGGGGGGCCGTTCGGGTAAGGCTCATCTTGAAGAACCCCTCACGCAACTCTACTGTGAATGCCATCTGGAGGGCATACCTCGGCATCCCGTGGATATCCAGGATCTCCTCTTCGAACCTGTCAACGTAATGGGCCAGCGACTCCTCAGCTCCCTGCCTTATCAGGAAGATGGACTAAGGACTCTGCTTCCTCTTCTTGGAGGTGGAGAAGCAAAGCTGAAAGCTCCGGCTCAAGTCCTCGAACGCATAGATCGATCTCGGTGGGAGTTGGTGGAACCAGTCCCTTGCCTTGTCCTTTAACGTGATCGCGAAGATGCGATACTTGAAGGCATCCGTCATCGGCCTGATGGAGACGGCATCCTAAAACCAATACAGGTGCTGGACGGGGTCATTCTTCCCGATATAGTAAGCTATGTTGGGCTCTCTGAACCCCTCGGGAACGGGAGCTGAGATGATCAGGTCGCTGAAGGATGACCCACTTGTGCGACCTGATCTCCTGGAAGGCTTGCGCTTGCCGAGCTGTGGAACAACTTTCGGCTGGTGAGGTCTCGCTCGACCCCCTCTCCCATTCTTTCCTTTCTGGGCCTTCTTCCTAGTGCACTTCCTTCTCCCCCTACTGGGGTCATTTTGCATAGATCCCTGGGAGGCTGCTCGCCAAGACTCCTGGAAGCTAGGTCCTGAGGGGTGGGAGTTGAGCAGCTACCTCGAGGAGCAATACTTCGCATCATCTCCATAATGCTTTGGATGGATGCCATTAACTCTTCCATCCCCACGAAGGGTCCTGGGTTGGGGAGCTCGCCGAGATCATCACTACCTCCCTGATCTCCAGCCGTGACACTCTCCCGAGATCTTCTGTGCTGGTCACTCTCCATGCTCACCACACCAAGATGTTGAAATCGAGAAATCGGTCTCTGTGGAGTTCGTGGTCCCTAAAAAGGGGTGACCTTACACTTACTGCACTTAGGGGGATATCACGGACCAAAGCATCAGGAAACTAGGAACATACCCTCGACTCTAGCGTGGAGGCCCCACCTCACACCCGGAATACCTTGGTGATATTCCCCTCCCTAGCCAATACTGAGCTAAATTCCTTGGAGGAAGAAGAAAGAGGAATTCTAGTGGCTAAGAAGCAATGCTCTCCAAGGTACTCTCAAGAGTTTATTTATAGTTTTCTGGGAATGACCTGCAAATAAGCAATCTCCGTTGCCACAAAAATTACCGAAATTCCCCTGGGTTGGCCTGCCAACAGCCAAATCCCGCTATTCTAAGCAGCTAATCACAGTCCACCAGGGGCAGACCCTCAAACTGGGAGAGAAGTCCAAGCCGGGTTAGTAGGCGGCCTGACAAACTGCGGCCTGGCGAGCTGCGGCTTGGGTGAGATGGCGGCCTGGTGACTGCGGCCTGGGCGAGATGGGGGCTTGGCGAGCTGCGGCCTGGGCGAGACGGGGGCCTGGCGAGCTGCGGCCTGGGTGAGACAGTGGCCTGGCGAGCTGCGGCCTGGGCAAGACAGAGGCCTGGGAGAGACAGCGGCCTAGCGAGTTGCGGCCTGGTGAGACAGTGGCCTAGGTGAGACAGTTTCCTGGCGAGCTACGGCCTAGAAAGCTGTGGCTTGGGCGAAACGGCGGCCTGGCGAGCTGCGACATGGCGAGCTGCGGCCAGGGCGTGCTGCGGCCTGGGCGACTCCTCAAAGATGCCAGGGGCAGGGAGGTTGACAAATATTTCATCCCCCTACTAGTATATTATGCAGGTTGAGCCTAAATTGGCCACCAAGAGTGTCAAACCTCTCAAAAAGCTTAAAAACACGCAACAAGTCTCACGCTTTGTATGGTGCCCTATCTTCGCGAATACAGGGTTGTACACCTCAGATCCACACTTCGACCCTATCTTAGAGAGTAGCACTCTCCTACCTTAGGTAATTATGCCCTATAGCTCAGATCCACACTTGGATCCTACCTCAACACCCCATCAGGGCACCTACCTCAGTGACTAATTAGTCACCTACCTCAGGCACAAAGTGCCCTACACTCAGATTCAGATAAACTGAATCCTACACGAAGTCAATTAGGAAAATTAAGAACTGAATCAGAGATAAGTCTCTAAGTCTACCTTGCTAGACTGAGCAGGTATTAGTCCAGCACTCTTGCTGTAGAAGGAATTAGTCTTCTTTTACAGCTAATTCTTTTCTGCTGCACAGATGAACAACTATCAGCTTGCTGAATGGATGAATCAGCTTCTTTGTTCTGTAGAGAACTATCTAGCTGAGCTTGAAGAGCTTCACATATATTCCTTTTCCTTCTAGATATCTCTGTTGGACTTGAGCTTTCAAGCTTAGTGGAGAAGAAGATGTCCAACCTCCTCTACTTTTCTTTTGTATTTTCTGCGTTTGTTCTTCGTTTCCCTAATCCCCTTTTCTTTTTCCTTTTTATATGCTCTAATTTAAATCAACGACACAAATGTGTGTGGGTCCATCCAAGGATTGGTGAGCCCCACATCCTTCAGAAAAGGACAAAGAAGCCTTCAGCGCCACTGCAGCCTTCGAGCAATGGCTACATCCAAGTTGACTTTGATGACGTCAGTAATGGTCATCACCATATGGACTTAGAAAATATTTCAGAAATTCATAAAGCATTGAGTGATGTTAAGTCACTCAACACCATCTATCTTGGCTCTCAATGCTTCTGAACATGTGAATTTTTTCTGGATTTGTCTCAGCGGTTCTATCTCAGCGGTCTCAGTGGTTTCTTATTAACAACTGAGACAAGCTTCTTTCTCAACGCTTTCTTCTCAACGGTATCAACGCTTTATTCTTAACTGCTGAGACAACCTTCTATCTCAGCGCTTTCTTCTTAGCGGTCTCAATGCTTTATTCTCAGCAGTCTCAGCGCTTTCTTCTCAACTATCTCAGCTGTCTCAGCGCTTTTTGCCTTAGTCCGTTATTTTGGCTTTAGCTGCATTAGACGATCTGTGGGCTGAGCTCGACAAACTCGGATCTTCTCAGCGGTCTCAGTGCTTTTTGCCTTAGTCAATTTTTCTAGCTTTAGCTCGACAAGTGTGGAGCTGAGCTCGACGAACTGCAAACTGAGATCGACAAACTTCAAGCTGAGCTCGACGAACTTTGAATCCTGAGCTCTTGAGCTTATCCCAAGGAATGTTGAGCTGAGCTCGACGAACTTTGAATCCTGAGCTCTTGAGCTTATCCCAAGGAATGTTGAGTTGAGCTCGATGACCAGCGAGTTGAGCTCAACGAACTGCGAGCTGAGTACGACAAATTTTGAATATACTACCAAACTCATTTTTCTTCACCTGTCCAATCATGGACTACCTGCATGCAAGAACTAAGGCACACATCAAATACATTATATGTGTATGTCATTGACCCATTTGCCTGCTTACAAATCTGGGATATTTCGATCAATAGACCCAACAATCTCCCCCTATTTGAAGAAGTCAAAACAATACAGGTCATTGACAACACAACATATTCATCATAGACAAAATTTAACATAGTAGAGTGTAGAGAAGTTACCAGATTACCATATTTCTCCAGCCTGTGGCGAATTACTTACTCTCCGTGGCATACTTCCATTCATACTATTTCACCTGTCTATTCTTCTTACCCATTTGACTACCTTTGACTCTATACTCCCCCTTTTGACTTCTACAATAGGGAGCATTCTGTGAAGTTTTTCTCCCCCTATCCATCTGGAGTAGATCTTCCACTTTGTCTCAATCCAGTTCAGCTCTCTGCATATGTTTTTGGGTTAGCTCCCCCTCAACAGTTGTACACTATCTTCATAATCTGGAGGAAGAGCATGCTCTACCTGCAAAATAAACAATGTAGCATTTGGTAGAAGAGAGAATTGAAGCTACACAAGATTCAACATACCCAATTCAAATTTGAAGGTGTTGAACTTGGCTTCATCTATTGGCATAGTGAAGATATTAGTGACTTGTTTGTCTGTGGAGACAAAATCAAGGGAGATATCTTCTCTTTCCATATGTTCTCTAATGAAATGATACCTAATTTTTATATGCTTAGTCTTGCTATGGGAGACAAGATTCCTACCTATAGAATTTGCACTAGTAGAATCACAAAAGAGTGGAGTTCAACTTATCTGAATATTGTAGTCCTGAAGTTGATGCTTGATCCACAGTAACTGAGCACTACAGCTTTTAGCTGAAATATACTCTGACTCTACTGTTGATATGACAATACTTGTTTATTTCTTACTGCTCTAAGAGATAACCCTTCCACCTAGAAATTCACATGGGCTAGAAGTGTTCTTCTTGCCCTCCTTGCAGCCTGCAAAATTTTCATCTGAATAGCCTGTTAGTTCAAATTCCCCATTCTTGGGGTACCATAGGCCAAGATCTGGGGTGCCCTTAAGATATCTCAATATTCTTTTTACAGAAGTGTAGTGAGACTCTTTAGGGCAGGCCTGATACCCTACACAGACACATGTTGCATACATAATGTCAGGCCTACTTGCAGTGAGGTAGAGAAGGGAGCCAACTATACCTCTGTATAGAGTTTGATCAACAAGTTTCCTTGGATCATCTTTACCTAAAGACATACTTGAGCTCATGAGAGTTCTTATGGTGGAAGAATTCTCCATGCTATATTTCTTGATTATCTCCCTGGTGAACTTTGACTAGGATATGGATAGACCATCATTAGTCTGTTTTACTTGGCGTCCCAGGAAAAATTTCAGTTCACCCATACTACTCATCTCAAACTTCCTCTGCATAAGTTTTTCAAACTTCCTAAAGAGGTTGTCATCTGTAGAGCCAAATATTATGTCATCAACATAAATCTAGACTAAGTTAATCTTGCCCTTAGATTCCATGAGGAATAGGGTTTTGTCTATCTTCCCCCTTGAGAATTTTTTCTCAATGAGGAAGGTAGGCAATTTATCATACCATGCTGTTGG
Organism: Platanthera guangdongensis; assembly: GCA_039583875.1. Taxonomy (NCBI): domain Eukaryota; kingdom Viridiplantae; phylum Streptophyta; class Magnoliopsida; order Asparagales; family Orchidaceae; genus Platanthera; species Platanthera guangdongensis. Next base: position 69,436,059 of record CM077155.1, on the reverse strand, counting down.
GGCTTGCTGGAGCCCATAAAGAGCTTTCCTAAGTCTATATACAACAGTGGAAGAGTTAGAATCTACAAAACCTAGAGGTTGCTCTACATAAACCTCTTCCTTCAAGTCTCCATTCAGGAAGGCAGACTTGACATCCATCTAGAATACCTTGAATCCCTAAAAGGCTGCAAATGCAAGGAATAATCTGATGGCTTCCAACCTTGCAACTGGGGCAAAGGTCTGATCATAATCAATCCCCTCTCCCTTTATGTATCCTTTGGCCACCAGTCTTGCTTTATTCTTTATTATAATGCTATTTTCATCAAGTTTATTTCTGAAAATCCACTTGACTTCAATGACATTATGTGCATCTAGTCTAGGAAACAACTTGCAGACCTTGCACCATTTGAACTAGTTCAGTTCTTCCTGCATTTCTCCAATCCAAAATTAGTCTTGATTTGCCTCCTCAAATTTCTTTGGATCTTCTTGTGATAGGAAGCTGGAATAGAGAGCAGTGTTGAGACTCCTACTTCTAGTCTGTACACCTTGGCTAGCCTCACCTATTATCTGATCTGGAGGATGATCTCTCAGATATCCGACTGCTGGGGGCAGCCTGACTACTTCCTGTTGATTACCATTTTCTTTAGCAGGTTGGTCTTCATTTCTAGCTTGAAAGTCCTACGCTTCCTCTGAACAACATCCCTCTTCACAATCTTCTTGCATAGCTGGGTCTTTATCTTTGATTGAGAGCTTTTCCATCATGACTTATGTACCTGCAGAGCTAGGCAAAGAGCTTTACAGCTCACTGTCAATCATGCATGACTCATCAAACCCTACATGGATAGATTTTTCTACAACTTGATTTGTTAAGTTATAGACTCTATATGCCCTACTATTATTGTTGTACCCAACAAAGATCCCCTCATGAGATTTGACAGCAAACTTAGTCACTTTTGACTTAACCATTATTCAGGATGAAACACTTGCAACAAAAGATCCTGAAATAGGATATGTTTTGTTTTCTACCCTTCAAGATCTCATAGAGAGTCTTCTTGTGGCCTTTGGTGATAGAAGCCCTATTGATCACATGACATATATTATTAACTGCCTCAACCCAGAAATATTCAGGGAGAGAAGTGTCACTTAATAATGTTCTCCCACCTGCTATGAGAGTCCTTTTTTCTCCCAGCTAAGCCATTTTGTTGGGGTGTTCTTGGAGAGGAGTATTGTTGATGAATCCCTTGCTCTTCACAGAATTTAATCGTGGCAACAGACTGAAACTCAGTTCCATGGTCACTTCTCATTTTGACCACAGAGCATGCAAGCTCATTCTAAATTTGCCTGACAAAATTCATGAAGATTTTAAGGGTTTCATCCTTTCTTCTAAGGAAGAATACCCAAGTAAACCTGGAATAGTCATCAACCACCACAAGGGTGTAGACCATCCTACTTAGACTATGAACAGGGATGGGACCAAACAAGTCCACATGCAGGAGATACAAGCATCTTACTGAGTCCTTGGCCGCAATGCTCTTGAAAGAGGTCTTAGTCTGCTTACCCTTTTGGCAAGCAACACAAATACCCTCCTTGGAGCATTTTATTTTGGGACCATTCCTAACTCGCTCATCACTAAAGAGCTGACCATTGGTCTTATAATTCAAATGATCCAGTCTCTTATGCCATTGTATATAATATGAGACTTTGTCGTTTGCAACTAGGTATATAGGGGAACTATTATCTAAGCAAGAAAAGTTTAAGCAATAGACATTCCCACTCCTAGTTCCTGTTAAGATGACACTTTGGTCACTTAACCTCTTGATGTGGCACTTATCCTTTTGTAAGGAAATGTCATAACCAAGATCACATAGTTGGCTTATGCTTATGGGGTTGTGTTGCAATCCCTCCTTATAATCCACCTTTCTGATGCTGATTATGCCATTTGAGATATTACCATAGCCTCTGGCTATCCCCTTATCAGAGTCTACAAAGATGACCTTGGGTCCATTCTTTACTGGTGTGAACTCATTCAATAGCTCCTTTGTTCCAGTCATGTGCCTGGAACATCCACTGTCCAAGTACCATTTACGGGAATTGGTACTTGAACTAACTTGAAAAGACCATAAATCACCTTACCTTAGGACCCCAATTTCTATTAGGTCCTAGGTTCACATTATTCTGAAAATAACCATGCCTTCCTGCAGAATTTCTGACAGGTTGGAAACCTCTGGACACTGAAGAATTGTGCCAACAATCTACAGCATAGTGGCCCACTTTGCGACAACACCAACACTCATAGATATTATATATTCTTTTCTGTTTGGGACCATCATTAGGTCGTACTGTTCCCTGAACAGTGGGGAGATGTGCTGCTCTATACTTTTGTCTTCTTTCAGCAGTCATTTGACTGAAGAACAGTATTTCAGCTGGCTGTTTTGGGCTTTTCTGAGAACCACCAGCTGCATGTCTCTTTTTAGATAACATGCATTTGATATCATCTGAGATTGTCATTCCAGCCATGCCAGAAGACTCACCTTGACTCACTACTTTTGCTGGATGATTTAGATTCACTGCAGCCGCATTATTTTTGAGTTTTTGGGCTGGTGTAGCAAAAATAAATGGTCCAGGATGGGCCATTTGAATTTCCTCATGGGCAGCCTTAAAGGCTCTCACATGGTTGTATCTTCCACCTTGGCTAGGGCCTCATTGTTCCATACTAGTGGATCTGCCATTCTCTCAGTGACCATAACAGCTTTCATGGTCATACCTGTTAGAAGGCAACAACACTCTCTGAAAAGGAATTTGAGGCAATGAGGCTAGAGGCACAACTGGTGCCTTCCCTTTTCCCTTTCCTTTTGGATTGGAAGGTCTAGCAGGTCCCTTAAATCCCAACCCTTTCTTACCATCTTGGGTAAGGTGGGTGTCAATTAAGGGCAGCATAGTGTTTGGCTTAGAAAATTTGGTCACTAGAACTTTCTCATTTAAGAGATCATTTTCAAGTTTCTGGATATGCTTCTCATTTGAGAATCTTACAGCAGACTCACTGTCAATGATCTCTTTGAGCTGGGTTGTTTGTGCAACCATGTTAGTGAGGGATTTTTCTTGGTCTTCACACTTGCTTTTAAGACTATGAAACTCTTTTTCCTGTCTCTAGGCAAGTAACTTGCACCTCTTGAATGCCTCAAGAAGTTCTCGATACTTGGAAATTATGGAGTTGACATCATCCTTTGAGTCTGAATCCCCTTCATCTCTTGATGACTGAGCTTCAGAGTCTAAGCAAGCCTCATGAATTGAAATAAAAGATTGTAATTTAGCATTTACCTGAGTCTGACCAGGCAGATCCTGGTTGCTTTCTTCATCTGTCATTGCCCTTAATCCATGGCATTGAGCATCTTCTTCTTCATCTTCATCCACCTCCGAGTCACTATCTAAGTGAGACAGAGGGGCCCTGATCCCTATTCTAGCAGCATGGTATTCTTTAGGTTCTTCTTCAGCAACAGATATAAGCCCAATGTAGGCTTCTTCTTCTTCACTGTCTGACCCAGAGGAAGAGTCAGTCCTGGTCTTTTCCTTCTTGGCCACAAGGGACTTCTCTTTCTTCTTTCCCTTGTGGTGCTACTTCATTCCTTCTTCTTTCCTCTTCATTGGGCAGGCAGCAACTACATGCCCAGGTTTGCTACAGCAGAAACATATAATATTAGAGAATATTGTTTATTAGAGTTTGGAGCATACCCGACCTCCTTAGAGGATTTCCTTTTGTGCTGTGAGGAGGAGGATGGCCTTCTGTTCTTCCAATGCCCCTTCTTCATGAATTTCTGGAATTGCTTGGAGAAGGCAGCAAGGTCCTCATCAGATATATGGCTGTAAGAGGAGCTGGACCTTGAGCTCTCAGATTCTGACTCAGCTGTTCTCCTGACTAGAGAGATCTTTCTTCTGCTCCTGGTTGAAGCATCAGCTCTAAAGGCCAAAGATTTCTCCTTGCTCTGTGACTTACTGCGCTTCTCTTATTCTTCCTTACTTGCTATAAGCTGCATCTTATAAGACAGTAGCTTTCCAAATATTGTTGGAGGTGGAGTGTCAGCTAGCTTGCCCATCTCCCTGATGACACAAATCTTTGTATCCCAATCCTTTGTAAGGGAACTGATAAATTGTCATCCAGCTCATAGGTGCAGAAGACCCTTCCATATGTTCTCAGTTCTTTAACCATTCTGAAAAATCTTTCAAAACTTTCAACAATCCCCTCATAAACAAAAGTAGGGTGTCCCACATCTCCATGGAGGTCTTGCAGTGCACCAGATTCTGGAATGTAGAATCATCTACTACACTAGCAATGATATTTTGATCTCTCTTATCCATAGAGGCAAGGAGGAGCTCATCTTTGTTCATTTTTTCATAAGACTTAGGTGTCTGGATGTTGGCATCCAAAACTGAGATCTTCATAGGGATGAAAGGTCCCTCTTTGACTGTGATATAGATCCTAGGGTCAGTAGCTTCCATGAATAACCTGACTCTTTCCTTCCATAGGCCAAACCATTCCTTTCTGCAGATTGGTAACTTCATGGCCCTCAGTTCTTCATAGTTTACACCAGACCCCATCCCTATTACTTGTAGCTAACCTTGGAGCTATACTCATACTGTTAAATCCTTTTTGGGTGACCTTCCTCTGATACTACTTAAAAGGTTCTTAACTGAAGATTAGCTAATCACCTAGAGGGGCGGGGGGGGGGGGGGGTGATTAGCTCTATGAAGTTTTATTAGTTCTTTTGTTGATTTCAAATTAATCTATGTAGAGCTTGTCCTTATATCCTGCAATAAGAAAGAAAACAAGCACCACATCAAACACACAAATATTTATAGTGGTTCCCCAGTTGGGTACATCCACTTTCCCTCCCACATATCCAACTTATTTGTTGGACTATCCATAAACTCCACCAATATGCTCCTTAGAGCTTACACCTCAGTCCCTCAGCCTTATACATTGATTCTTCACGGAATCCAAACTCAGAATCACAAGGGTTCCTACCTTAGAGCCATGTAGAGCTCCTACAGCTCAATGATCCACTAATCAACTACCTTAGCCTTATTTCGAAGGCCTACAACTCAGGCTCTTTAGCCCTACAGCTTCAGGAACACAGCCCTACTCTCAGAGTGCTGCAACACTCTTACAACTCAGTACCCTTCTAGGTACCTACAGCTCAGCTTCCTCCAAGGCCTACAACTTAGTGACACACTTGTCGCCTACAGCTCAATGACTCTCCAGTCACCTACCTCAGGCACAAGGCCCTACACTCAGGCTGGCAGGATATCCCTACCTCAGATCCATACTTGGATCCTACCTCAGAGAGCAACACTCTCCTACCTTAGGCAATTATGCCCTAAAGCTCAGATCCACTCTTGGATCCTACCTCAGTACCCCAACAAGGAACCTACCTCAGTGACTAATTAGTGACCTTACTCAGGCACAAAGTGGCTTACACTCAGATTTAGATAAACTGAATCCTATAGGAAGTAAATTAGAATATTGAAGAACTGACTCAGAGATAAGTCTCTGAGTCTACCTTACTGTACTGAGTAGATATCAGCTCAACACTCTTGTTGTAGAAGGAATTAGTATTCTTCTACAACTAACTCTTTTCTGCTGCACAGATGAAAAACTATCAGCTTGCTGAATGGATGAATCACCTTCTTTGTTCTGGAGAGAAATATCTTGTTGAGCTTGAAGAGCTTCAGCTATCTTCCTTTGCCTTCTAGCTATCACTACAGGACTTGAGCTTTCAAGCTTATTGGAGAAGAAGATGTCCAGCAGCCTCTAGTTTTCTTTTGTATTTTCTACGTTTGTTCTCCGTTGCCCAAATCCCCCTTTTCTTTTTCCTTTTTATATGAGCTAATTTGAATCAACGGCAAAAATGTGTCTGGGCCTAGCCAAGGATTGGTGAGCCCCACCTCCTTCAGAAAAGGACAAAGCAGCTTTTGGCGCCACTGCAGCTTTCCCGCAACGGCTACATGTAAGTAGACTTGTATGATGTCAGCAATGGTCATCACCATCTGGTCTTAAAAAATATTTCAGAAATTCATAAAGCATTTAGTGATGTTAAGTCACTCAACGCCATCTGTCTTGGCTCTCAGCGCTTCTGGACTTGTGAATTTTCTTTGGATTTGTCTCAGTGGTCTCAGCAGTTTCTTATTAACAGTTGAGATAAGCTTCTGTCTCAGCGCTTTCTTCTCAGCGGTCTCAGTGCTTTATTCTTAATTGCTTAGACAACCTTCTATCTGAGCGCTTTCTTCTTAGCGGTCTCAATGCTTTCTTCTCAGTGGTCTCAACGCTTTCTTCTCAGCTATCTCAGTTGTCTCAGTGCTTTTTGCCTTAGTCAGTTTTTCTGGCTTTAGCTGTGTTCGACGATCTGTGGGCTAAGCTCGATGAACTCTGATATTCTCAACAGTCTCAGCGCTTTTTGCCTTAGTCAATTTTTCTGGCATTAGCTCGGCAAGTGTTGAGCTGAGCTCGACGATCTGTAAACTGAGCTCGACGAAATGCAAATTGAGCTCGACGAACTTCAAGCTAAGCTCGATGAACTTTGAATCCTGAGCTCTTGAGCATATCCCAAGGAATGTTGAGCTGAGCTCGATGACCAGCGAGCTAAGCTCGATGAACTGCGAGCTGAGCTTGACGAATTTTGAGTTTACTACCAAACTCATTTTTCTTCACTTATCTAATCATGGACTACCTGCATGCAAGAACTAAGGCACACATCAAATACATTATGTGTGTATGTCATTGACCCATTTGACTTCTTATAAATCTGGGATATTGGGATCAATAGACTGAACAGTTGTTGTAGGCATATTCCATCAATACATGCCTCTCATCCCATGCTCCCTCGTGGTCTAAGATGTAACATCTGATCACATCTTCCAAAATCTGATTAACCCTCTCCATCTGACCATTGGTCTACGAATGATATGCAGCGGAATACATGAGACGGTACCCAACCCTTCCTGCAAACTTCTCAAAAAACGGGATGTAAACCTGCAATCTCGATCTAACACGATACTTATAAGTACTCCGTGCAATGTAATGACCTCTTCCAAATATAACTCTGCTATTTTTTTCATGGAGTAATCAATCTGGAACGACACAAAGTGGGCAGACTTCGTCAATCTATTAACTATGACCCACACAGAATCATGTCCCTGGGAGATCTCGACAAACTAGTAATAATGTCCATAGAAATACTCTCCAATTTCCAACTTGGAATATCCAAAGGCGTCAGCTTTACACAATTCCTTCTATGATTTGCTTTAACTCGCTTGCAAGTAAACCATTCAGACACAAATTTGGCTATATCATTATTCATCCCATACCACCATACGATCTTCTTCAGATCTCTATACATCTTTGTAGAACCAGGGTGGTAAGAAACACTAGAACCATGCGCCTCACTGCACCACTTAGCTCAAATATCCTCAACAACGGGGATATAATATCTACCGCGGTACTTCAAAGTACTCGCATCAATTAAAAAGTCTGGTAATTCCCCTTTATCAGTTCTACTATGAAGGTGCTGCAAATCAGGATCGTCCTTTTGATGTAGCCTCGTAAGTATAATCCATGAAGGCTATGATACTTCCAAGCTGCCTGGCGAGTCACTACTCCCAACAGAAATGAACATTAACAAAAATTCTTCCACCAAGGATTCCACAGAAATATTAAAGATTTGCTCGGTCTTCCTACTCAAGGCATCGACTAACACATTAGCTTTGCTCAGATGATATAGAATATCAACATCATAATCGGCGACATACCCCAACCATCTACGTTGGTGCAGATTCAACTCCTTTTGAGTGAAGACAAACTTCAATCTCTTATGGTCCGTGTAAATATTGCACAATGCATCATACAACAAATGTCTCCACAACTTTAGGGCATAAATCACTACCGCAAACTCCAACTCATGAGTAGGGTAGTTTCTTTCATGAATCTTCAATTGTCTTGATCCATATGCAATCACTTTTCCTAGTTGCATCAATACACTACCAAGCCCAATGTGTGATGCATCCATATAAACAACATATTCCACTCCTTCAGTAGGAATAAACAACACTGGAGTAGTGCATAATATGTTTTTTAGTTCCTGAAAAACTTCTTCTCACTTATCGCTCCAAACAAACGCTGCGTTCTTCTACATAATCTTAGTCAGCGGTGCAGACAACGTAGAGAATCCTTCTACAAACCTTCTATAACAGTCTGCCAACCCTGGGAATCATCTCATCTCTTTGGGTGTGGTAGGTCTTTTCCAATCCATAACAGCGGCTATTGGTGAATTGAATGGCTATCAACCCGAAAAGGCAAGTGCACCTATCAAATTGTATTACCAAGGTCATATTAAAAATTCGGGCTGTCAATTACTATTACTCACGCTTCTACTATTATCCTATCGTACGATTGTTGGGTGTTTTGAGGAATTTTAAATTAAACTAAAGATAATATTAAAACAAAAACTTCAGATAAAAAAGATAGCATTCGATCAATGATTCACCATAAAAAGAGATAAGAAGTATACAAATAAATGTTCTAAAATTGAAAACCAAACTCGACCGTGACGAATCCGAAAATAAGAAATAATCTCGCTAAAGCATTAAATCTCCTAACTTCTAGACGTTTTGACTAAAATCTCTTTACAAATCAAAATGCCTAAAGTTGCATTATCGAAGTGACCCGCACTATTGGATTTGACTGCAATCCGGAGGATTTACGTCGTCCTAACTCTAGGATTGCGTGCAACTCCTTCCTTCTTTGAGTGATCTTTCAAATCAACGAGTCTCTCGACTACTATGAAATGAGATCAAATTGCCTACTACCGTATACCGAAAATACGGAGTCGACACGAGATAAATCAAAGAAGGATCGAGAATAAATTTAACAAAAATAAAACTAAGAAGTAAAGAAGAATCTCATCTCATTTCATGGATCCTCATGATCGAGTGCTAAAGAAAATTAGCTATGCATATTTAAGAATGAAATTACAATAAGATAAAGGAAATTCATTTTCATTGCTTGATAAAATAAGGGAGTACAAAATAATAATAAAAGAGACAATATTATACTACCAAAAAAAGGGATTACAGTAATAAAATAAACTGAACAACAACAACAAGAAAAGAAAAGAACTCTCTTGTAGTAGCACTCTCACTTGCTATCCAAAAACCAACTTCTCCAAAGCATGAAGCAAGGGCTCCTTATATAGATGAGAGGGAAGGTTCTAGAGGGAGGTGGAGATGAAGGAGCACAAGGGGGTGGGGGGGGGGTGGGGGCATGTATGGAGAGATACATGAATGGTATTAATGAGGGGGAGAGAGAAGACAAGTTTCAATACATGATATTTAAGGAAATAAAAATAGAAAAATAGGAAAATAGAAATAGAAGAAGGGGGTGGATGAATGAGTAATAAAAGAGGGGATAGAAAGGGGAAGAGGGGGCTGGCCATGCAAAGGTGGCGGGTGTCTGTATAGGTGAAGTGGGCTGTATCATGGGGGAGGGACGAATGCATTTGAGAAAAGGGGCTGCATGGTTTAAGTGGGCTGCATGGTTGAAGTGGGCTGCATCAAGGAGCTGCATGGGCTCGGGTTACACTTGAAGGAGGGCCGGCTGCATAGGTGAAAAGGGGCTGCATCATGGGCTCGGGCTGCATGCATTATGGAGGGGCTGCAACATGTGGGCTGACCGAGTTACATCAAGGAGGGGCTGCATCATGTGTGCTGCACTTGAGTTCGGGTTGCATGGTTGGGGGCTTGAACCTACAAAAAAAATAAAATAAAGCATAATGTTAGTTACCAAATATAAAATATATCATAACAAACACAAAATACATAAAAAAATATAATTAAACCTAGGAATTTTTATGCTAAACTAACCCAAAAACCGATGACTAAAATTAGTCATCAAATTCCCTCATGCTTAATTATTTGCTTGCCCTCATGCAAATGGAATTTAAAAACTAGGGAAGTGGAATAAAAACAAATAAAGCAATTTTAAGTTTCATCATTAAGAAAACCAAAATATGAAAAATTAAACTATCCTAATTTCTATGTTAATAACTAGTGGGGTGAGAAGTCCACAATAGAAAACTTGAAAATGGAGACCTAAAAATATCATTAGAACATAAAAAAGAGTTACACATTTCTAAGTCCCTAAAACAAGGCATCCAAATTATAGGAAAATAAGGAAAACAAATGTAGAGATTCTAAATAAACGGCGCTTTGAATGAACTACTAGGTTGCTAGAACAACAATTACCCCTAAATTACCTCAAGATAACCTCCAAAGAAATCCATCAATGATAGTAGCCATAGGCTTAACTTTTCACACTATCTCCACTGCAGGTTTGAGTCACATTCTAAAGATCAAAATGACTTTTATAGGCGTAAAGACTTGGCTTAGGTACATGATTAGAAATAAAAAATTAAGGATAAAAACGACGGTTAAAACCCACTAAACCAAGGATGAGCTTTAAATAAACATAAAAACACAAAAATGAGAAACAACAAGTACGTCATTTTCTCCAATCCAAACTAAAGAAAACAACAAGGTCATGTATTTTTCACATAATTGGCCAAAAATAAACTTCTTTTTTTCTCTTTTTTTTTGATTTCACATTTTTGGATAATAATAAATTTTTTCTTTTCATGGGAGAGCTCCAAATGTACGCTTATAATTTCATTTTCATTTTTCAAAGATGATAACCCATCACAATAATGAAATTAAATAAAGCTCAAAGTCTAGTGTGAAATAGGAATTGCATTTTGTCTTTGGTGAAAAATGAAAGGTGGAGCTAAACAAAGAAAAATGGAAAAAGGCCCAAAGTTGTTTTAACAAAGGTGAAATATTTGGGCGGGCAAAAAGGCTCAAACGGATCAAAGGGTGGCCTAAATCATTTCTAAAGTACGTGAAAAACGGAGCAAATGCTTCGAGAGTCGCTAGAGACAAGTTCTAGACACGAATAAAGAATTACCCCAAAATGAAAAAGTGATAACATTATCTAGCAACCGTTCATACACAATTAAACCGAATAAAAAGAAAAACTACAATTTGATAACTTACAACGTAAAAAACAGATTACTATATTTAAGAACTAGAAAATAATAAAACTAAACTATGTTAAAATAATAGATTTAGAAAACCGATTCAAAAAAATTCTACTTAGAACTAAAGAACCGCGGGGGCATACAGACCACTAGAAGAAACATAAAAAATAAAGATTAAAAATAATTTTTGATTTTCAAATAGATTTTAGCAAATTTTTTTGGGTTTTGTATTTTCTAGTTTTTTTGGATTTTTGATAAAGTTAAAGAAAAAGAAAAAAGTAGTACTCCTAAGAGGCTAAATATAATCATATTTTTTTGACTTTGTTATTTTTTTTTGTTTGTAAGAAAAGAAAAAAAAATGATGCAGGCCCAAGGTTTCGACAAATTAAACTACGCGTTCTTCTGTTCGACAATTTAATTAAATATCTAGTGCGCGGTTTCTCTACTTAGTACTATCAAATACTCAAACATTAAGAGGCAAAAATTCCACAATCATCAACGCAAAGGGACGCAACCCCTTTTATAGATTGAACAAGGGTTATAGGCCAATGTTCGCTCAAGCGAAAAGGACCCACACGATCCGGACAGTTAGCTATTCAAATTAGATTATGCGCAAGAAATTCACAATTCCAATAAAGAAAGTTCCAGGCTAAATTAGTGATTAAAATGAAGTCCTAATTTCAATCCCAAATTAATTAAAATGAGGGTTTACCAAATCACTTGAGCGCAAGGGGAAATCAAAGGTGATGAACCCGATTTCTTCAAGTGTTCACGAGATCTACCCGCTCCAAGTTATATGAAAAATATTCGGGAAATATATGCTTGAAAATTCAGATTTTATTAAGCGCTAATTTCAATATAAATCCGGACTAAAAACTAGCCTTCTAATTCCACCAAAACCTCACAAAATAAGTCAGAAGAAATCACACAAAGAGGTGTAGGAATCGTTACCCAAATCCCAAGAAAACCTTCCACGGAGATGAGTGGAGGAACACACGTTGACGGTGGTATATTCTCTATTTCCAAGCAGAAGTCCTCGGATCCGCACCGGACGATGAAGAAGCTCGCCGTTTTTCTCCTTTTGACAAACCCTTGGAGAGGGAGGAGGAGGAGGAGGGGAGGAGGAAGGTGGCCGAGCCACTAAGAGTCGGAGAGATAGAAGGCCGGCGGCCAAGAGAGAAGAGAAAGGGGGAGAATTTCTCAAAGAGGAAGGAGAAAGGAGGGGGAAAATTCAAAATTTGAATTCTTAGGATTTCTTTCTTTCATTCTCTAATTATTCTTTCATAACCATGGCTATATATAGCCTACACCACTCAATCATCATCCATTCAAAATTCAAAATTCAAAAAGAAATTATGATGGTTATATGCACCCATCATAATACATGAAATGAAAATACAATACATGAAATTAAATAATTCACTAACTAAATAAAATGCATGAAATAAAGTACTTTTAAAATAGATTGCTTAAAATAAAAATTGATAAAATATATAATTATAATTATGTAATTTATAATTATATATTTTATTTATTGGTGGCGGCGAACGTCGAGCAAAACATGTAGAGGTGGTGGCATTGGCGAAGAAACATCGTGGTAGACTCTCATCTTCGAGCTTGCGGCAACGACCGTCCCAATCCACGAACTCTCGATGTCGTAGATCCACGGCCGCATCAGCATCGTCTCCATCAATCCTCCCCCGCTCAAAATTACTCATCACCGATGAGTGGCCCGTGAGGGGGGAACCATCTAAAGCAGCAGCAATATTGGGTAAATATGGCCCCGCAATCCGTGTCTTCGTAGCATGAACATCCCATAGCACTGAGAACCTGTCTAGCACACAAACAACAAGACTTTCGAGAAAACTCGAAAGGGTGTCAAGCAAAAGAAAATAAACAAGAATCTTACTGACCGGTTCAAGAACGAAGGATTCAACATGGAAAATAGACACGATAGTACTAACACTCCCCATCCCAAGAGAATATTTAGTGGTAGGAAGAGATGACGGAGAAAGGCGCTCTAGTGGACAGAGATGTACAGTAAAATGTCCGGAAACTTGAAATAAAGTGAAACACTATGCGCTATATAAAAATCTAAAGTAAAAGCATAAAATCCGACTTTCTTCATAATCACAGATGGGTCGGCGTTCCTACATATTAATTTATTAACTGAGCCAGAAGGCATCCGCTCGGGGACTGACCAGACTAAACCCAAATCACTATATCTAGCACCACACAGTCTCAAAAAGGAGTAGAAGTGCATGCGATAAAACTTAAAATGAATCACTAATGGCCTAGATACATGAGGAGAGAATCCATGTACTACATGACTTGACCCAAGAGCAGAGGATAAGGGGGGTAAGTCAGGTGGCACGGCAGCCTTGTAATCAGAGATAATTTTTATGGGCTCCGACACCGCAGTCTTAATTTCAATTTTAATATTTTCATGCTTGGCATGAATATATGCCAAGGAGAACCGCACATCATAACCAATATAGTTGGATGCCCCCGAATCTGTAAAGGTATGCGAGCGAAACAACTCAAGAGACCCAACTATAGTCGGTAAGGTGGGGAAATGAGGGTCATCAAATGGCGGCGGGTAAATGCGTGCGATCGGGTGTGGTATATAAGTATGTATAAGGGACACCACATCCAGAGGCACAGTCGCCAAAGAAATAGAGTCATTTGTAGTAGGCGACAGAACCGTAGACGGACACGCAGAAAAAGGAGCTGCCAAAAGTGACACGTAGTCATGACTATGAGGTGCGGTGAATAGTCCAAATACTAGTGCGCGCAACATAGTAATATCTACACACTGAGTCAACGTCAAAGTAGGAGCTAATAAAGTATGCGTGACACAACAACTCAGACTAGGGATACCAGTTCCACGTCCTAAAAACTCATCTAATACAGGCAAATAAATAGGGGGAAGGGTCGGTAAAATCAAACCCGGGATGAAATCCGAATCAATAAAAATTTCACCCAATGGTGACGACATCAAAGAACTCTCATCCGGGTGTACAATTACTGAATCGTCCAAAAATACACATCCCTTAGATGGTAACTCATCCAAAAAAACACTTGGGACAACCTCACTCTCAGACTCCTCAGATAACTCAGATATAATCTCAGTGGGTGCGATCATAGGATCTAATACGATGGGGATCATATCATGGAGAGGGCACTCAATACTCCGGTGAACAGACACAACGCTAGTAGGGCACGTAATAGGCAACGTAATACACTCACAGATCGGAACGTAATCATCCCATACATCATCTTCCAAATCACTAGGGTATCCAATCACAATTTCAGACTCAGTAGAATCGTCAGTCACTAGCGTACATGATGGAATACACTCACCTAGTTGGTCATCCTCAAGATCAAGAGATACCACATCTACATCAGCATCCTCATGGCTATCAGTCACTACATCAGGAGGCTTAGGCATCGAGGATAAAGGAGTCAAAATTCTAGGAGTAACATCTTTTGAGTCCAAGGCATAAGATCTAGTAAGAATGGTTTCCATAAAGGTGGTAGTATGTACACTAAGAGCAGGCCGACCTTTGGGGACAAATGATCTAGCGTTAGGTATATAATCATTCCTATAGGCAGGTATGGGACTAGCGCCATAACGATACTCACTCATAAGCTTGGTGTTAGTAGTGCGGAGGTAGGCGAGATCAAATTGATCCGAGAGTAGACTACGCATTGCCGACCAAGCATGTTTATAACTACCAACACGATGCTCTTCGTTTAGCCAAAACACGCGGGCTTGACCTACTAATCGATCTCGTGTTATGTTAACCTTTTGGTGGTCATCCCATAAGTGAAAATTAAAATAATTTTCTATTCCCTTAAGCCAGTCTCTAAAATTTTGGGGATACCCCAAACCGTCATAAGTAGGTGCCTCAATTCTAGTGGGAGGATGAGCGTGGGGACGGTTGGTATTCCCATGGTATGAAGGCAAGGCTGGGGTGTGTTTAGCCATGGGATTAACATACCAGTGATCTAAACGGGAAGCATAAACGTCATAGGCCATAATAATGAGAACACGAGAGAAAACTCACCCGAAACTGGTGCACATGCAATGAATAATGAACCTGACCCTATATAAAATGCAACAGATGTATTTGTTCCCGCTTAATAACTAAGGCAAAAAAATATTTTTTGTGATTTTCTTACTGACAATAAATGAAAGATTATTAAAATATTTTTTTGATATTTTTTTGCTAAAAAAATAAAAATATAGACCGCTATTGGCAGACCAAATTTAAAAATTAATTTATATGTTGTGCAATGAAATGGGCAAGTGCGTGTCGGCGTGCTAAAGAAATATTTCCTAGGATGCTACTAATTAAGAAATTAGCACAACCTCGCTTTGATACCAAATTGATGCGGGCCCAAGGTTTCGACAGATTAAACTACGCATTCTTCTGTTCGACAATTCAATTAAATATCTAGTGCGCGGTTTCTCTACTTAGTACTATCAAATACTCAAACATTAAGAGGCAAAAATTCCACAACCATCAACGCAAAGGGACGCAACCCCTTTTATAGATTGAACAAGGGTTATAGGCCAATGTACGCTCAAGCGAAAAGGACCCACACGATCCGGACAGTTAGTTATTCAAATTAGATTATGCGCAAGCAATTCACAATTCCAATAAAGAAAGTTACAGGCTAAATTAGTGATTAAAATGAAGTCCTAATTTCAATGCCAAATTAATTAAAATGAGGGTTTACCAAATCACTTGAGCGCAAGGGGAAACCAAAGGTGATGAACCCGATTTCTTCAAGTGTTCATGAGATCTACCCGCTCCAAGTTATATGAAAAATATTTGGGAAATATATGCTTGAAAATTCAGATTTTATTAAGCGCTAATTTCAATATAAATCCGGACTAAAAACTAGCCTTCTAATTCCACCAAAACCTCACAAAATAAGTCAGAAGAAATCACACAAAGAGGTGTAGGAATCGTTACCCAAATCCCAAGAAAACCTTCCACGGAGATGAGTGGAGGAACACACGTTGACGGTGGTATATTCTTTATTTCCAAGCAGAAATCCTCGGATCCGCACCGGACGATGAAGACGCTCGCCGTTTTTCTCCTTTTGAAAAGCCTTGGAGAGGGAGGAGGAGGAGGAGGAGGGGAGGGGGAAGGTGGCTGAGCCACTAAGAGTCGGAGAGATAGAAGGTCGGCGGCCAAGAGAGAAGAGAAAGGGGGAGAATTTCTCAAAGAGGAAGGAGAAAGGAGGGGGAAAATTCAAAATATGAATTCTTAGGATTTCTTTCTTTCATTCTCTAATTATTCCTTCATAACCATGGCTATATATTACACCACTCAATCATCATCCATTCAAAATTCAAAATTCAAAAAAAAATTATGATGGTTATATGCACCCATCATAATACATGAAATGAAAATACAATACATGAAATTAAATAATTCACTAAGTAAATAAAATGCATGAAATAAAGTACTTTTAAAATAGATTGCTTAAAATAAAAAATTGATAAAATATATAATTATAATTATGTAATTTATAATTATATATTTTATTTATTGGTGGCGGCGGACGTCGAGCAAAACATGTAGCGGTGGTGGCGTTGGTGAAGAAACATCATGGTAGACTCTCATCTTCGTGCTTGCGGCAACGACCGTCCCAATCCACGAACTCTCGATGTCGTAGATCCACGGCCGCATCAGCATCATCGCCATCAAAAAAGAAAGAAAATAAATGAAACTCTCCCCCATGCTTAGATTTTTCATTGCCCTCAAGGAAAAAGGGAAAAAGAACGAGAAAGAGAAGGAGAAGAGGGGGAATAGAAAATGCAGTAAAGTAAAAATAAGAAAAAAGAACATGACTTCCCCGGGTTTGTGAAGCCGAAAGCGGATGTCGCTCCCCATGCTTGCGTTTGAATTTACTTTATCACCAACAAGCCTGACTTGATCCTTCTTGAAATCAGCAACGTTGGAGCGGCAATCACGAACTTGCACTTGTTTGGCCACCGGGAGGAAGAGCAAAATACAAAAATAAAAGCAGAAAAAAATCCATGGGCAGGCTTGCAGGAGTGTTCTTTATTTAACAATATAAAGTTCGAATAATAATAAAAGTTTGATAATAATAAGAAGTCCAAAATAAGAAAGAGTTTCAAAAGAAAATAAACATTAAGAGACAAAAATAAGATGCTCTTTTGCAGGAGATACTGAATCATTTGAAAAATACAACTTCAGTCTATGTCCATTAACTTTGAAGTCACCCTTGTCCGGGTGCGAGAGAAACACAGTTCCATATGAAAAAACTTGTTTGACCATAAACGGTTAAGTCCATCGAGACTTAAGCTTTCCGGGGAAAAGACGTAAACGCGAATTAAAAAGAAGAACCTGATCGCCTGGTTTAAACATTTTAGGGTGGCGCAAGTTCTTATCGTGATAAAGTTTCGTGCGTTCTTTGTATATTTTATTGTTCTCCTAAGCGTTAGCTCGCCACTCATAGAGTTCATTTAATTGATTTTCTCTGTGCTCACCGACCGAGTGCGGATCGAAATTAAAAAAGTTTAGTGCCCAGTACGCACGATGTTCTACTTCTACCCGGAGATGACACGATTTCCCATAAACCAATCAGAAAGGAGTACAACCAATAGTGGTCTTGTACGCTGTCCGATATGCCCAAAGAGCATCGTTTAACTTTAATGACTAATCTTTACGAGAAGCAGAAACGGTTTTTTCCAAAATTCATTTAAGTTCGCGATTGACTACCTAAACCTGACTGATTGTTTGGGGGTGATAAGCGGTGGATAGTTTATGTGTAACGCCGTATTTAGTTAAAGCTTTAGCGAGTTGAGCATTGCAGAAATGAATTCCCCTATCACTAACGATTGCTCGAGGAAAACCAAAACGAGAAAATAATTTTTTAAAAAAAGAAACCACGACTCGAGCATCGTTACTGGGTAAAGCTTGGGCCTCCGCCCACCTAGAAAGATAATCTAGGACGACTAAAATATATTTATTACCTAATCTTGAGGGAAACGGGCCTACGAAGTCGATGCCCCACAATCGAAAACTTCACACTCAAGAAAATAATTTTGTTCCATTTCATTTTTATTGGATATGTTTCCAGTCCGCTGGCACCGATCACACCCGCTCAAAAAGATTTGTGCATCTTTAAATAGGCTTGGCCAATAAAGCTAGCACTAAGCACTCTGTGGGTGGTGCGGTTTGCTTGAAAATGCCCGCCAGTTGGACCTTTATGAACATGCTTCAAAATCTGTTGACCTTCTTCCCGGGAAAGACATCATCTAACTACCTGGTCCAAACAAATACAGAATAGAAAGGGGTCCTCCCAAAAATAATACTTCAACTCAGAAAAGAATTTCTTCTTTTGTTGAGAAGAGTACTCTTTTGGAAGGACCCAGGCCACGAGATAATTGGCCAGATCGGCAAACCAGGGGGTAGAAGAAGAAACGTTTAAGATTTGTTCATCCGGAAAAGAATCATTAATAAATTTTTCATTTAAAACACTGAATTCAGGATTTTCGAGGCGAGAAAGATGATCAGAAGCTAGGTTTTCCGCTCCTTTATTATCCCGAATCTCCAAGTCTAATTCTCGAAGTAAGAGGATCCAACAAATAAGGAACGTCTTGACGTCTGGTTTAGAAAGGAGGTACTTCAAAGCGGAATGATCCGTAAAAATGATAACTTTAGAAAGAGTAATGTACGGTCGGAATTTATCGAATGCGAAAATAACAGCTAAGAGTTCCTTTTCGGTTGTGCTGTAGTTTTCCTGCGCCGAATTAAGAGTTTTGCTCGCGTAATAAATTGGGTGGAAAATCTTAGCTATTCGTTGTCCTAGCACCGCACCGACCACAAAACTACTCGCATCGCACATTATTTCGAAATGCAAATCCCAAACTGGGGCGATCATAATTGGAGCATTAATAAGTTTAGATTTTATTAATTCAAAAGCAGCTATGTACAACACCGTACCTGGCCGAGTGGGATCCTCCCCAAGTGGCGGGCTTGGGGCTTGCTATGAGCGGCATTTTGGTCCAGTCCCGTTCGAAGACCTGCGGGTGCTCGCTCATGCTTGTGGAGATTTTTACATTTTATGTTGTAATATATATTTGTTATATATATTTATCATATATATATTTATTATGATATATATATATATATATATATATATATATATATATATATATATATATATATATATATATATATGTATTTGATTATATATAAGAGGTGGAGAATAGGGCAAGAGGGAGGGGGCATCGGGTTTTTCTGGGAGGGGGAAAAAAAGCAATCGCATGGCTGCTCCACTCATGCCCCCCCCCCCCCCCCCCCGATCCTCTTCCTGTCCAGGCAACCTCTAGGAGTGCAGCTCGGCTCCCTCCATCTCTTCCTATCCAGGCCGACGCCGCAAGGAGGAGTGCAACTCGGCTCCCTCTACCTCTTCCTGTCCAGGCTGCTGCTAGGAGGAGCACAGCTCGAGCCGCCCCTTTCCACCCTCTGTCCACGCCGCTGCCGGCAAGTGCAGCACGAGCTCCCTTCGTGCTTCCTCTGTCCAAGCCACCGCCGGCAAGCACAGCCCGAGCCGCCCCTTTCCACCCTTTGTCCAGGCCGCCGCCGGCAAGTGCTTCCCGAGCTCCCTTCCTGCTTCCTCTGTCCAGACCACCACACAGCACGTTCCTCTCCCTCTCGTGTACAACATGGCTAGACCAACCAAGAAAATGGAAATCGGGATGAGGGCAAGGGCCGGCACCGCATTCGGCAAAAACAGCTAGGAGCTCCTCTCCGGGCATCGAGTCTTTTTCATGATGTTCAGTTGTGGCTCCGCCAAACACGCGTCAAGGGTAACGAAGTTTGTTCTCGGGCAGGTGACGCCCTCAATTACCATGCTTGCGTGGAAGCTCCTCTCCACCAATTGGTGGGGGAAGGGTGCTCTCTGACGGGTTGATGTTCACATCCCCTCTATTAATTGCATTAGCACCCAAAAGCATGGGTACGGGTTTAGGCATGCTGTGTGAAGCCCATCCGGACGTGTGAGCCGGATTGGTGATGTTCTGGGGTTCCCGGAGAAGACTCCGGGGAATTTGTATATTATCTATTTGCAGGGAATGCGTACCATAGCCCCGAAAAAGGGGTGTGTACAATATATTTGGCCACCTTATGTTAGCTGACTGTTGTTCAGCTGGCAGTCGCTTGTCGAGACGTTGGCGTACAGGTATTGCAGTATCAAGCGGGGGAATAGCGGGCTTAAGCCCAAGTTTGTGCCGGCCCTTGAAGGCCTATTTTTGCTTATGTTGCCGGCCTGCGTGCCGAAGTATGGAATTTATATTCCTATAATTTAAATATTTGTGATGCTCTGTGTATGTGTTTTATCCTTCTCGTCTTAGGCGGTCGACATTTTCGCAAACCGTTCGCCCCGTGGGGACCCCGTGGTAAGGTTATCGGGAAGCCCTTAAAGGTCTGTTGATGGACTTTCAGAACAACGTAGTTACGTTGTTGGCGGCCCAATTGGGGCGGCGTACATTAGAACTGTTGGGGGGGTGGGGTTTGTGCTGTTTTTAGGCAGTAAAAGGAACGTTTTACATAGACCCAAGGAGACACCTCTAATCAAGAGAGAGTTGGTCTTGAGATTCTCCTTAGAGATTCTGGTCGGCCAAGAGAGCCCTCCGAAGGTACCTTAGCTCAGCCTTTGGCTTGGGAGCGGAATGGTTTGCTAGTCTTCCGGGTATGCGACGGGACCTCCACGCTGAGACCTAGGGTCAGTCCCTTGTGTTCCTAGTCTTGTGCCTAGATCATTCGCTTGAGGGTAGTAGGTGCACGGCCACCCCTTCCCGAAGGGTCGAACTCCACAGAGACTGAGATTTCGGTTTCAACATTTTGGTGCGGTGAGCATGGAGAGTGACCAGCACAGAAGAACTCCGGCGAACGTCATGGCTATAGAAGTGGAACCTGGTGACGACCAGGGTCGTACGCTGACACTTTGTGTGTAAGGTCTTCATACCCGGAGTCGGCCCATCCTATAGATGTTGGAATCTCGTAGCACTCGGGGTAGGATTTGCACCTATTTGAAGCGCTCTTTCAACCTATTTGACTCATATATATATTTATTATAATATATATTATATATATATATAGATATATTTATGAGAAAGGAAAAAAAGAGAGAAAGAGAGGGGGGGGGGGGTGGAGGGGACAACAAGCAGGAAAGGAAGAAAGGACGAAGATAGGGTATGAGGAGGGAAAAAAAAGGAGCAGGCCCGACCCCCTTTCTCTCTCCCGTCGGCCAACAGGGGCAGCCCGACGCCCGCCCCTTTATCTCTCCTGTCGGCCAACAGGGGCAGCCCGATGCCGGCCGCCTTCCTCTCTCCAGTCGGCCAACAAGGGCATGCCGAGCCCTGCCCCTTCCTCTCTGCATTCGGCCAACAAGGGCAGGCCAAGCCCTGCCCCTTCCTCTCTCCCGTCGGCCAACAGGGGCAGCCCGATGCCGGCCCCCTTTCTCTCTCTCCCGTCGGCCAATAGGGCAGCCCGACGCCAGCCCCCTTCATCTCTCCAGTCGTCCAACAAAGGCAGGCCGAGCCCTGCCCCTTCCTCTCCCCAGTCGGCCAATAAGGGCAGGCCGAGCCCCGCCCCTTCCTCTCTCCCGTCGACCAATAGGGGCAGCCCGACGCCGGCCTCATTTTTCTCTCCCATCGGCCAATAGGGGAAGCCCGATGCCGGCCCCCTTCCTCTCTCCAGTCGGCCAACATGGGCAGGCCAAGCCCTGCCCCTTCCTCTCTCCCGTCGGCCAACAGGGGCAGCCCAACGCCACCCCCCTTCCTTTCTCCCATCGGCCAACAGGGGCAGCCTGACGCCGCCTGAAGTCGTGGAGGCCTGGATCGACTTCTTCGGTGCTACTTGGAGCACGATCGGCCATGGAGAGGCTCAGCCATGAGTGGGAAATCACCTGTGGCTTTTAACCCTCTAGTGAAGGTCGGATCTGTGCGTGGACAGCCGCTACGGCTACTAGACGTCGAACCCCGGGCACGACACGCGGTTGCGGCTTCGTCGATATACGTGACAAGGGTAACGAAATTTCTTCTTGTGCAGGTGAAGCACTTATTTTTCATATTTGCATGGAAGCCCCTCTCCACTAACGAGTGGGGGGAAGCGGGCTCTCTAACGGGTCGATGTGTACATCCATGCAGCTGGTTGCATTTAGTATCCGGAAGCGTGAGTACGGATTTAGGCATGCTGTGCGAAGCCCATCCGGATGTGTAAGCCGAATTGGTGAAGTTCTGGGGTTTCTGGAGAAGACTCTGAGGAAGTTGTATATTATCTATTTTAGGGAATAAATGTCGTTGCCCCAAAAAAGGGTTGAATGCAATATAACTGGTTTGCTTTTAGTCGACTGATGCTTAGTTCGCCGCCACATGTCGAGACATTGGCATACAGGTGCTGCAGTACCAAGCGGGGAATAGCGGGCTTAATCCCAATTTTGTGTCGGCCCTCGAAGGCATATTTTTGCTTATGTTGCCGGCCTGTGCGCCGAGTATGGAATTTATATTCCTGTAATTTAAATATCTGTGATGCTCTATGTATGTGATCTATCTCTTCCGCCTTAGGCGAGTGGTGTACTCGTGAACCACTCGCCCTGTGGGGGCCCCGAGGTAATGTTACCATTAAGCCCTTGAGGGCCTGCTCATAGCCTTTCAGGACAGCGGAGTTACATTGTTTGCGGCCCAATTTGAGCTGCGTAAAGTAGAACTGTTCGGCGAGATTATGCCATTGGTAGTGTGGATGAGGAACATTTTACATAGACCCGAGGAGGCAGCTCTAGTCAGGAGAGTGTTGGTCTCGAGATTCTCCTTAGAGGTTCCGGTCGGCTAAGAGATCCCTCTGAAGGTTCCTTAGCTCAGCATTTAGCTTGAGAGGAGAAGATTTTGATAGTCTTCCGGGTATGCGGCGGAACCTCCATGTTGAGACCTTGGGTCTGTCCCTTGTGTTCCTAGTCTTGTGCCTAGATCGTTTGCATGAGTGCAGTAGGTGCGCGGTCACCCCTTCCCCAAGGGTGAACTCCACAAGAGACCGAGATTTTGGTTTCAACATAGGGTAGACAGAAAAAGTACCTCAGGAACTTGACAGTTCCTTGCTATGAGATTAGGGTCTTGGTTCTGCAAGAAACAATCATCTGTGTCTACATCAACAGCTGAAGCATAATATATAGTAGCTGGCAGTTGCTGTTCACATATGTTGTGGATTCAGAATCAACTCCTGTACTATGGTTTCAACTTAAATAATTCAACTCTATTATGTGATAACACAACTGCTATATTCATAGCACAAAATCCAGTTCATCACGGTAGGACTAAGCATATAGGTATTAGGCATCATTTCATTAGAGAATGTGTAGACAAAAACAAAATTAAACTTGTCTATATCTACACTGATTTACAAAGAGCTGATATTCTCACCAAACCCTTGGATGAAAGAAATCACATGTTCTTTATAAGTCAGCTTATAATGATCATTGGAGAAGCTTTAATTTAATCTCTGTCTGCACTCGATGAATTTTTCAAAGTTCGTCAAACGGAGTTCGACGAACTGGGAAAAGTTCTTGAGATATTCGTCGAACGGAGATCGATGAACTCTCTGTGAGTGAAGTCATTTTCGTCGAACGGAGATCCACGAATTTGCTTCCGAAAACTTTCGTCGAACAGAGCTCGACGAAATGTTTTCAAATCTTCAGACAGAGCTCGACGAATTATTTCACTATAAGTTATTTCGTCGACCTTAGATCGAAGAATTATTTTATTTTTCGTGAAACAGAGTTTGTCGATTCATATTCTGGAAAATCTTATTGTTAACCTAGAAATCGGCGATCCTATCCAAGACAGCCAGCTCGCTGATCGCGGCCTGCCCCAGGTTCCTCCTGGAGGCCGCAATGCCCTAGTGGGGGCGGACAGAATTCTATGTCCGCTCAGGCCGCACGGCTTGGGCGGTCTTAGCGGTCTGACCGCCCAGGCCGTGCGCCTTCCCTTGGTCATTAGGGGCCGCGGACTGCTCCTACATTCCGCCTCTGCAGGCCGCCCCCTTTTCAGCTTAACCGCGAGGTTGTCTCTGCAGGACTCTCTTTGCCGGATTCAACTCCCTGTCCGCCCAAGTCGGCAACAAGCCGCGACCTTTGCAGGAACTAGCCGCTCTTTCAGCCCGCTCCTGCAAGTCGTTCTTTAAGAACACCAGACCGCTCCAAATTGTCAAGCGCAAGTGGCAACCTTCCCCCAGGCCGCCAACCGGCAACCTCCGTCTCCACCTCGCCAATACATGCGGTCTGCCTCGTCAAGTTCGGCAGGTCACTCAGTCCTTGCCACCAGCAGCATGGGCAGCCGAATCCTCCAGCCAGCCAACAGAACGCGAACTCCAACTCCGGCTACCCACCAAGACCAGCAACAACGTCCAAGTTCCTCGCGAGCTGGGCGGACTCGAAGTGCGATCAATACTTCCAGTCCGCCTTCATTGGTGAACCCCAACAGCCTCAATAGCCAGGCTCTCCGTTCCAACATAAGCGGACCCAGCTCGCCAACAGTCGCGGACTTGGCAGACTTGGCGGAATCTCTACGCGGTCCGCCTTTCCTTAGCCAGCACTAGCTTCTCGGAAGCAGTAGTACCAGACTCCTCCTCAGTCCGCAAGCCTGTCACAGGCTTAGCCAGTAGTAGCAGACTTCTCCCTAAGTCCGCAGTCTTGACGTGGACTCAGTCAGTAGTGGCAGACTCCTTCCAGCCCACCAGGCAGCAGATCCTCCAGAAGGCAGTCCCAGTCCGCATAACCTCGTTCGGACTAGACGGACTCTGCGGGCACTCTTCAGCTCGCACCCCCTTATAACTCGCTCAGTTCAGCAGCGCTGACTCAGCGGATTTTCCTTGCAGTCCGCCGCTTAGCCTCCTGCATCCACCACCCCAGCAGCAGGCAGACAGTCTCAGCTTAGAAGTAGCGGACTCCGCAAACCCGCATCGCAGTCCACCACTAAGTCTCCCAGTTCGCCATCAGCATCACCAGCTCCAGAAGCAAGCCCCATTCCGCGCGGCCTGTAGCGGACTCGGCGGACTCTGTCTTCTTCTCTATCAAGTTACCGTCTCACCGGGGGTAACATCAATGCAAACCGTTACCTCCTCGGGCCTATAAATAGACCCCCACACCTCTCATATAGGGAGGTCGGGATCATCGCCAAGGTGCTCATGCTCGAAGAAAACCAACAACAAGCCCACCTCCTGCGGACTCCGTTTCTCAGTCCGCGCTCCCTTCTCTCTGCTTAGTCGCGCAGCCTGCCGGCCTCTGTTCTGCAGTCCGCGCGGTCTCCTCTTTCACTTAACCACGTGGCCTGCCGACTTCGCTCTTCAGTCCGCGTGGCCACTTCTGGCACTTCTTCCTTAGCCGCCAGCTTCCTTCTTGTACCCTTTACTGCTTTCTTGAAAAGCTGTATTAACAAGTTGTAACTCTCATTATTAATCAAAGGAAAGTCCGTTGCAAGAGTGGTATTTAAGCCGATGTGGGCGAAGTTTGTTGTTGCCGCTACTAGCGGCCCTCTCTTCACTTCTTCTTAGCTCAGCTCAGCCCCCTCGGCACTCAACCTGCAAGCATAACCGTCATAGTAACCGTCTGCTCGACAGCTCTTGATCAACCTCCTCCACTGCTCTTAGCAAACATCTCCTTTATCCCCGCAACCCCTTTGACAAGCGCTTGCTACACTCTCGAGCACTCAGAAGCTTCCTTCATTCCTCTTTCTCCGCAACCTTCATCCTCTTCCTCTCCTAGCCCATGAGATCGAACACCCCCCTCCGTGTTAACTAGCCGGTGCCGTTTTCGCGCATCAACAGTTAACACACGACCTTCAGATCCAAACAGACGGTGAACAGCGACAGTTAGCCATGTCAGATCGTCAACCACCCGATAACTTTGCTCCAAGTCCTAGAGATGATCCTCTCTGGGAGGCCTTTGAGCAATCGCGCCGTGAGAATGCTCGGCAGTTCCAAGCAATCAACCAAATGCTCGCTATGATCACGCAGTGGTTAGACTCTCAACCCGCAACAACTCAAGTTGCTTCAGCTGCTCCGATCAATCCAGCCCCAACATTGGAGCATCAACAAGCTTGTCCTCCAGCTTGCCCTCCGGTCTATCCTCCTTGTACAACAACCTTCCCGCAAGGGCCTAAAACCTCTTTGTGACCTCAAGATGAAGTGTTTGCCGCTCGCCAAAACTTCTTCCAGGAAGCAGCCCGGCGAAGTCCTGCTAGATTTGTCAACTTTCAGGGATGTCATCCTTACCCTGCAACTCCTGCCTTTGCTCCTCCTGCAGCAACTTTTCCCTTTTATCCTCCTGCTTCTTTTGCAGCGACATCTTATGCTCCTTTTTATCCTTATGTTGTAGGAGAACCGAATAACCTTCGCCGTTTGCAGAGAATGTTCATCATGAACCAACTCTAGCAAATTTCAGAGAACCCTGGTTACCAATCCACACCGGAGAGACTGATCTAGTGAAGCATCTTCAAGCAGATGATGACTTGCAGTCTACCGCTAGCTTCTTCTCAAACAGCTGCAGTCTACCATCAGCAAGATGATGACTTGCATGAATCTGAACTGGATGAAGCCATGCTAGAAGTAAGCCAGATCATGAAAGATAGGGCTAGCTACAAAAAGCCTTATAGGCCAGCAGATTAAAGGTCTAGGGATTTAGAACCTTACTGCAATTTCCACAAAGAGCCAGGCCACCTGACTGAGAACTGCCGAGCACTCCGCCAGCTTGTGCAAAGGATGCTCCGGCAGGGTAAGATGCGTGACCTGCTTCCCAAAGAAGATCGCCCTAATCCAGCAACCTCAAAGGGCAAAGAAGTTGCAGACGTTCCTTGCTCTTCAAAAGGAGTGAGCCTAGTCGAAGAACCCCCTCTCCTCGTTGTTAATAAAACTGTCGAATGCTTTGATGCCGATGAAGAGGGTGTGCTTGGAAGACTATTCTAAGCCAGCAAAGGACTTCATAGTCCTCCAAATTCTCTCACAACCATGTGGTGATATCTCTACTCTTACCCTTTCAAACATTCTCTTTACAAAACACTTCTTAGTGCTCATTCTTGCTTTTCAACAAAGCTTTTATCATGGATCACATACTGATACAGTTCCCTTCTTGTATTGCTTCCTCTTCTCTTCTCTCTTTTCCAAAAGATCACTGAGCCACAGAGATGTCGCCGAGTCTTGCTATAGGCCCCCTTGGGATTGGATTCCGGCGTAAGACCACAGTGACCACATATCGCAGGGAGATTTCGCATATGTGTGTAGTGGGGGCTATCCAACTCTCATGCAGAGGAATACTGGACTTTGGATCCTAGCCGACATCTAACACATAGTGCGTGCTAGGGAGGCCCCATATGTTAGCTATGTTGTGCTCTATTAAGATACATTACAGTTAAAGTGATCTTTGATTAACAAGCAATAACGACCAAACGTAGTCTTATCTCTTCGATCATCTCATGACTGTGATGGCCGAGCGTTCTCTAGTGCTCCCAATCCATGCTTTTGCGGGGTCCTCAACTCCACTAATCAATCCATAGACAAGCTATAGGCCTCTGGGCGCAACCAGTCTCATTGATCAGTGACGTAGTAACCCGAAGCATGTGATCAGTGCCACTAGATGTCCTTCTCAGGATTTCCCTTGCTTTTCTCTTTTGTGCCCTCCTAGAGGATGCGTGGCCAGACCGCTTTGAGTAGGACTATACTCGAGATGACCTTTCTCAGGCAAGCGATGCATAAGGCCTACAGGTTATCTCCTGTGGCGGCATCCAGTCTTTTTTGGTCATCTCCGAGTATAGACCTCTTTTTTGTCAACTGCCTTCTTTCACAGGTGAACAGGTTAATCCGACCTACCAAAAGGATTTCCAATATTCAATTTACTTATGCTCATCTTATATGTATTGCTTGCTCAAAGCTCTACCAAGATGTATCATGCATTTCCCCTACTATTTGGTCATATCGACCTTATCTTTTCAACTGTTAACACTTGCAAGTCTTCTCTCAGGTACTTGCAAGCTCCCTTCATATATGTATGTCTGCTCCTAACTCTTTTCTTGCAGAGACTAGCAGACACTTGCAAGCCTTCTCCCAGGTACTTGCAAGCTTCTTTCGTATATTGTCTGCTTCTAACTCTTCTCTTTATAGAGATCAGCAGGCACCTGCAAGCCTCATCCAGGTACTTGTAGCTTATTCTTTGTGTACCATATTTGTGTCTAACTCTCACTTTCGCAGAGATCAGTAGACTCATGCAAGTTTCTTCACAGGTACATGCAAACTATTTTCATGTTTCGCCTGCTCCAAACTCTCTTCTTGCAGAGATCAGCAGACCCTTGCAAGTTTCTTCACAGGTACTTGCAAGTTACTCTCATATACTTTGCCTACTTCTAACTCCACTTTTGCAGAGACCAGCAAATACCTGCATGTTTCCTTACTCCCGAATTTTTTTCTAACTTCACTTTCGTAGAAACCAACAAAGACTTACAAGTTCCTTTCAGGTACTTACAGCTCATTTTTCTTTCTTGTATACTCCTCACCCTTCTTTTTGCAGAGGATAAAAGGTGCTTGCAAGCCTCCATCAGACACTTGCAAGTTATTATGTTTCTATGTTTTCCTCTCACTTTCATTTTGTAGAACTTAGTAGAAGACACACCTTCGTTTTTGCAAAGGAAATAGACAAGCATTACCAAACTCTTAAAGAGAGGCATCAAGTTCTACCTATCCTTGCCCCCTTCTCTCTCCTTTGGGGTGGATCACGATTTTCGTGGGTCTCCAACTTTTCTGAAGTTCTATTCGGAACTTAAAAAAGTGCGTGGATTATATTAACCCCAAAATCAGCGATCCTTCCCAAGAGAGCTAGCTCGCTCGTCGCGGCCTGCCCCAGGTTCCTCCTGGAGGCCGCGATGCCCTAGTGTGGGCGGACAAAATTCTCTGTCCGCTCAGGCCGCACGGCTTGGGCGGTCTCAGCGGTCTGACTGCCCAGGCCGCGCGCCTTCCCTTGGTCCGCAGGGGTCGCGGACTGCTCCAGCAGTCCGCCTCTGCTGGCCGCCCCCTTTTCAGCATAACTGAAAGGTTGTCTCCGCAGGACTCTCTTTGTTGGATTCAACTCCCTGTCTGCCCAGGTCGGCAACAAGCCGCGACCTTTGCGGGAACTAGCCGCTCTTTCAACCCGCTCCTGCAAGTCGTTCTTCAAGAACACCCGACCACTCCAAACCGCCAAGTGCATGTGTCAACCTGCCCCCAGGACACCAACCGGCTACCTCTGTCTCGACCTCGGCAACACACGCGTTCTGCCTTGTCACGTTCGGCAGGTCGCTCAGTCCATGCCACCAGTAGCATGGGCAGCCGACTCCTCCAGCCTGCATATATAATGGAGACTCTAACTCCGGCTACCCGCCAAGACCAGCAGCAACGTCCAAGTTCCTCGCGAGCTGGGCGGACTCGATGTGCGATCAAGACTTCCAGTCCACCTTCTTTGGTGAACCCCAACATCCTCAACAGCCAGGGTCTCCACTCCAACATAAGCAGACTCAGCTCGCCAACAGCCGCGGACTCGGCGGACTAGGCAGACTCTCTACGCAGTCCGCCTTTCCTTGGCGAGCACCAGCTTCTCGACAGCAGTAGTACCAGACTCCTCCTCAGTCCGCAGGCCTGTCACAGGTTCAGTCAGTAGTAGCAGACTTCTCCTTCAGTCCGCAGTCTTGACGCGGACTCAGTCAGTAGTGACAGACTCCTTCCCTCCCGCCAGGCAGCAGATCGTCCAGAAGGCAGTCCCAGTCCGCATAACCTCGTGCAGACTCGGAGGACTCCGCGGGCACTCTTCAGCTCGCACCCCCTTATAACTCGCTCAGTTCAGCAGCGGCGGACTCAGCGGATTCTCCTTGCAGTCCGCCACTTAGATTCTAGCATCTGCCATCCCAGCAGTAGGCGAACAGTCTCAGCTAAGCAGTAGCGGACTCCGCGAACCCGCATCATAGTACGCCACTAATTCTCCCAGTTCGCCATCAGCAGCACCAGCTCCAGAAGCAAGCCCCAGTCCGCGCGGACTCCGTCTTCTTCTCGCTCAAGTTACTGTCTCACCGGGAGTAATGTCACCGCAAGCCGTTACCTCCTCGGGCCTATAAATATACCCCCATACGTCTCATATAGGGAGGTCGGGATCATCGTCAAGGTGCTCACGCTCGAAGATAACCCGCAGCAAGCCCACCTCCTGCGGACTTCGTTTCTCAGTCCATGCTCCCTTCTCTCTGCTTAGTCGCGCGGCCTGCCGGCCTCTGTTCTCCAGTCCATGCAGTCTCCTCTTTCCCTTAACCGCGCGGCCTGTTGACTTCGCTCTTCAGTCCACGCGTCCTCTTCTGGCACTTCTTCCTTAGCCTCCAGCTTCCTTCTTGTACCCTTTACTGCTTTCTTGAAAAGGTGTATTAGCAAGTTGTAACCCTCACTGTTAATCAAAGGAAAGCAGTCGCAAGAGTGTAATTTAAGCCGCGACAGGCAAAGTTTGTTGTTGTCACTGCTAGCGGCCCTCTCTTCTCTTCTTCTTAGCTCAGCTCAAGCCCCTCGACACTCAACCTACAAGCATAACTGTCATAGTAACCGCCCGCTCGACAGCTCTTGATCAACCTCCTTCGCTGCTCTCAGAAAACCTCTCCTCTATCCCCGCAACCCCTTTGATAAGTGCTTGCTCCACTCTCGAGCACTTAGAAGATTCCTTCATTCCTCTTTCTCCGCAACCTTCATCCTCTTCCTCTCCAAGCCTGTGAGATCGAACACCCCCCTCCGTGTTAACTAGCCGGTGCCATTTTCGCGCATCAACACTTATATCTAGGTTTTCTTCGACCTCCATCCAGCGCTTTCATTTCCATTGCACTTGATCTTCGTTTTTCCCTTGCACGTTAACTAATGGCGATTCCATCACCTAAAGCCATCTAACCTCATTCTCAGATGGCACACCAACTCCCCTCCCAAGTTCCCATCACAATCCATACTCCCACACCTCCATCATCCCCAATCCATACATCTCCAACTCATGCTCCTTTGCATACCTCTCCTTCCTTCCAACATGATATACAAATTCCATCCCACACTCATACTCCCTCTCCCCATGGCACACCCATTACATTCCCAACTTCATCTCCCTTACCTCACCATCTGGACAACATCCCATCCTTTAATCTGCTTTCCTCCCCCTCCATACTCAGGATGAACACATGTAAGATTCTCTACCTCCTCCTCCACCATCCTCTTCCATCCCTCCCTCTGTTTCAATTGAAACACCTTCTGAACCACCCTCTGCATCTCTACCATTGGACCCCTCCATTATTCCACCTCTCATTATACTTCTTACTCCCCTCCTCAAAACCATCATAGCAGTGGCTATTTCACCTCTTGCTTCATCCATTTCCTCCCTTGCTAATAAGATATCTGCTCTTTCTACTCCTCCATCTTCAGTTAGGGGCCTGGCTCCATTGTCCATTGAAACCAGGTAGGGGGAGATACTCAATGAAGAAGTAGCAGCAGAAATAGCAGCACATGTAGCTGCAGTAGAAACAGCAGACAAAATAGCAGAAGAAGAAGCAGCAGTAGCAGATGCTGATAAAGAATTATTTGATTTAATTAATTTTATTGAGTCTGATATGGATTTGGATGAGCCTTTGTTGGCTGAGATAATAACTATTGATGATTACATTATAAATCCCATAGTTGATTTGATGAATCTGTTGAAAATTTTTGATACAACTTATTTGAATAAACTGCCAGAAGACAACATCAAGCCATCTTTGGCCATAGTCCCTTATACCTCACCTATAAGCCTCAAGGTTGCTTTTGTTGTTCTAGAATCTCTAGTCCTGCCATCTCATCCCAAAGCTGCTTCCCCCATTATTTCATCCCCTCCAAAAGATATTTCTTCTCCAACCTTCATAATGGATGACTCACCAATGCCTAATGTTGATGAATTGACCATGGTTGATATAGAAAAAGTGAGTAGATCAGTTGCTGAAAGCACTGATATATGCAGTTCTCCTGCTCCAGCACCTCCAGCTCCTTCTCCAGCTCCTCCCCCAGTTTCCTCCCAGGCAGAAAAGCCCTTGATATCTGCAGAGGCTCTAAAAGAAATAATTGCACCGTATGATGCTCCTCAAGACTCTGTTGATGAGGATGATGATGAAGAGGACTCTGATGATGAGCCTAAGAAAAAGAAAGTCTCCAAGAAAAGAAAAGCTCCTCCACCTCCTGCCCCAAAACCAAATCCAGCAAATGACACTCCATATTATATACTGCAGAAGATCACACCATACAAGGGCATGCCAGCATGAATGTGGTTGTCCAAAAACCAACAGAAAGAAAGAAAGAATATTAGGAAAAACTCACCTCCTCCTCCCAAATACAAAAAGGACCCTCCTCCTACTCCTCCACCGGCTGCTAGTGCTTCAAGTTCTTCAAATCAGAGGACTACCCAGTTCCAAACCAATCAGAGACATCAGGGTAGGACCTCCTCCTCTTCAGGAAGCAGTCAGCAGAGGCATTATTCATCAGGCAGACAGCAACCACAGCAACATCAATAACAATAACAATAAATTACTGAACATAAAGCTGAAAGCCCAAAGAGACCGGCATCCCCTCCTGTAGCCTTTGAAGATCCAGAGACAACTACAACTGCAAGGATGGCCAGGTTTCAGGAACTGGTTGGCCTATCCATGATCAACAAAGCAAAAGCTGAAGGAAAGGATCCTTCTCAATATTCAACCATGTCCAAATACAGGAAGGAAGAACTTAACAGGTTTACTAAGTCTAATAAATTTTTTAATATTGATGATTATATGAAACTGCATCCAGAAGCTGTAGTGCCAAAGGCTACCTCCCTTAATATCATTGGAGCTGCGGACATGACAATGACAAAGAAACAAGCAGCTAATCCAAATAGGGAGATCAAGTTTACTCCGCCAGGTGAAAAAGCTAAAGAGGAGAAGCACAAGGAGCAAAAGAAGAAGAAATGAATTTTGAACTATTTTAGTCTTTCCGTTATTATTAAAACTGCTTATTTATTTTCTGATACAAAGCTTTCTTTATATATATATATATATATATATATATATATATATATATATATATATATATATATATATATATATATATATATATATATATATATATATCTGCTGCATATGTTAAAATTCCTGCCATATATTTATTTCTTGCTTTGTTATTTATGTGAGTCTGTATTTAGTGACCTCACACAAATAGAGGGAGATTGTTGGATCCCTTGTTGGATTTGGGCTAGGTTCACTAAACAAGGATGTTTGACCCAACATGTATAGCTAGGGTCATGTTTGTGTCCTATAGACTAGGCCATGTCCTTAGATTCAACACTACATGGATCAGCCATCAACAGACTGCAGAAGACTCAAGACTTAGAGAAATTTCAAAGACTCAGAAAATGAGTTCGACGTTCGTCGAACTCAGGTCGACGAAAGTCGTGCTTAGCTTGACGAACTCAGAGAAAATTCTCTGAGCTGAGCTTGACAAACTTGATACTCAGTTCGACGATTTATGGACATCATACTTCAACATTCTAAAGTCCAGAAAACATCTCAAATATTCTAAGTCCAGAATCATACTCCAATCGACGAATTCATCTTCTCGGCTCGACGAACCTAGACCACATTCTTGGCAAGATTTATCAAGTAGCAGGTAGAAGTTCTCAACTCGATGAAACTAGTTCTCAGGTCGACGAACCTAGTTCTCAGGTCGACGAACCTAGTTCTCAGGTCGATGATTTCTGGATACTTTACTTCAACGTTCTTAAGTCCAATAAACATCTCACTGAACTCCAGTCGACAAAGTTAGAATCTCAACTCGACGATCTTGATGCACAGAACTGGCAATGTTCTATAGAAAGCAGTTACCTGTTCTTAGGTCGACGATCTTGGATCTCAGCTCGACGAACAACAAGTATCTGGTGGACGAACTTAACTTCTTTGCTCGACGAACTCTGGACCCAGGTTGACGAAATCTGTTCTCCGCTCGACAATTTCTGTGCAGTTCCAGACTTGGATATTTCCCTCTCACTGTCCTTATTTTATTGCAGTAATTCCTATATAATCAATGCTTAATATTCTCTGAATATTACCATTAGAAGGAGCATTTATTATGGTCTTCATCGGGATTATTACTTGCCGCTTTTCAATGGGACAGTTGGGGAAATCAATCAATGCAGATATTCTCCATGCCGTCAGTAATCAATGCTGAAGAATTCAAAATTCAGAAGGACTATTTGATAAAAACATAAAAGGATTTTTCCTCTGCCCTCTCGACAAGATAACAGACACAGAGTGAATAAGGATCTTCTTCTTCCTTCTCATTTGAACATAGAGAACAAGATACGCAGGGCAATAACACAGTCTAGATACAAGATGCCCTAGCCCTTGATCAGAGAAATTACAGCAAGCTGAAGAAGAAGAAGAACATACATTCAAATCAAGAGTCTTCTTCCTTCTTCATCTCAGGATTCTTCAGAGGACAACAAATATTCTATCTGTCAAAGAAGTTCCTGGATACCATCTGGTCAAGGCTGAAATATTGAAGACCTACTCACCTTGCAGCAAGACTCAAATCTTCCTGATTTCAATATCTCAGAGGGAGCATTTGCTAACATCAAAAGATCCACTAAAGTCTTCTCATTTGTATTTTGAGAAATAGAAGACATCAACACTCTCTCATCCCCCAATGTAAAAAGGGTTCTTTAACTCCCTTCAAAAGTTATTCTTGGTTGCAAGTCTCCTGATCAAAAGACTTGAGATTGGTTTTTGAGCACCTGATCAAAAGCTCATTGGTGGCAGTCACCTGATCAAAAACCTACTAGTGGATTCCTACCAGGTGGTAGAAGCGTGGATGTACCCAGGTTGGGGAACCACTATAAAATTCTTGTGTTGTTTGGTTGAACTTTTTCTTTTGTTCTTGCCATGGCCTGTGATAGTTAGGTTTTGCTGTACATGTAATAGTGCTAGATTAATTTATCTTAGGTCTGTTTTTATTTACGGCAGAAAGATTTTAAGTTTTCAAGATACTATATTCACCCCCCCCCCTCTAGAGTATTTCAGATCTAACCCTTACTTTCAGATTTGCCTTCAACTAAGGATGTTGGGTGAATAGCAGAAGAAATTGTTAATAAGATCTCTGCAGAAATGAAGGAAGATGATTTCAAGCATGTTGATACAAAGGATCACCTGCCTATACTTGATGATGCTAAAGTTCCCAGCCATCAGAGTGAGGGGGAGCATTGCTGGAGGAAGTTATGGAAATAGCATTCGCTAAGGAACTGTCTATAATGGCTGAGGGGGATCAGCTTGTCGAAGAGATAATCCAAGATGCATTAGTTGTGGGGGAGACTCTTCAGGTACCACCCAAGGATAATCATCCTACTGAAGCAGAAGGTACTACAGCCGATTTGCATGCCAAGGAGGGCATGATAGGGGTTGAGGGGGAGATTCAATCTGAACACCCTGCTTAGAAGAAAGTTCTTAATATTGATTCCTCAATATCAGGAAGCGAGTCAAATGGTCCTGAAAGTGAAATAGATGCAAATGAGCCTGATTCTAATGAGAAGGAAGGAGTTAAGGCAGTTCCTAATGAAGGCACATTCGCTCAAACAAACTAGATTCCACCTCTATTCCTTGCACACCTGAATGGTCTGCTAGATGAGCAAACGACGGCACTACAAAATTATGTGGATGATGCCCTTAAGGATATTAGAAATGATTTGGAAACTGAGATAAAATCTATAAGATTTGAACTTAATCTACAGAAAGGAGAAATAGTCAAATACTTGAAAAGAGTTGCTCAAGCTGTAGACTTTATAATGGAGAAACTGGATGTGTCAGGACAAAACATTGCTATTATCATAGAAAATAATGTAACTCAATGCAAGCATAGTGGGACAATCCATGAAAATGACAAAATTCTGAGAAGTAAACAGAACACTGAAATTTTCACAATGATGGATTCCTGCACCAAGATGCTTGATGACCACATGTTGGAAATCAAGAATCATGTCACTGCAGGAGTGAACTACCTGGAAGTTGAGAGAAGCAAGGCAAGAAGCTCCCAGACTAATACTTTAATTGAAGAAGCCAAAACGGGGGAGAGAGAAGCCATAAGGACCAATACTAAAAGCATGGTCTGGGTAACAAATCTTGTGAGAGGCTCATTGGGATTAGATCCAGTGCAATATGACAATATCCCAATGATGCCTGCTCAAGTTCTAGAAACTTTGAACAAAGAACCTGCTCAAGATAATCAAGAATATGGGATTTATATAGAAGATCATGATAGTGCTGGTAATTAGTAGGGAGTGCAACCCACTGCTACTGAAATTCCCACCTTCATCGCCACAGTAGACCAGGCACTACAAACAAGAGAAATGACTCCTGAAACTACTGAAGTCAAAGAGGAAGTTAGGATGAGAAAGAGAAAATATAGAGAATATGTAACATCCCTCAAATGACTTGACCCCTAGGAGTGGTTTTGTCATGGCTAGGTCTTGACAAAACCATAAGAACCTCAAAGGACCAAGTGAACAAGGACCATGGTGAAAATCACCTTGGTCTGCTTATAGAACAATCTCACCACCAGACTTAGTGTTTGACCCTAGGGCTTTAACTTGACTTCATGACCCGACCACAACACCTCTAACCACTTGGGTGGTCCATAGGATCACTAAGGATCCATTGGGGGCAATCAAAGTGGTCAAGTTGACCTAGGTCCACCCTAACCATAAATGGGTCAAACTGACCTACTTAAGGTCAATTGACATTCCCTTAGCTACGTGACCCTACATATGCCTCCCTAACCCTAAAGTGAGTTCAATGGGTCACCAAGGACCTATTGGGATCAACCCAAGAGGTTAAGCTGACCAAAGTCAACCCTAACCCTAATTATGTCAAAGTACCCTTCCTAATGGTCAAGTGACCCCCAACGTGTTAAACCCACCCTACCATGCTCTCCCTAGACCTTAGGAGGGGCCAATGGGTCACTAATCACCCCATAGGGATACCTAGGTCACCCAATGTTATCTAGGGTTGAGCTAACCCACCTTTGGGTCAAGTTAGCCCAAATGGGCTAACTCAAGCTCAAACCAAAATTCATTTGGGCTAGCCTCATGATAATCATTTAGATGAGTTTATGGGGTGTAGCTTGACTGAATTTTCCCTTTAATTTCAGCCAAGGTGACTAGGAGAGAGGAAAGCTCCACTTGCCCTTTAATGGAGGAGAGAGAAAATGAGGGAGAAGGCCATCCATGGCATAGGGAAGGCAAGGGCCACTCTTTATTGCTGGATTCAACTCCTATGGGGAAGATGAGGAGATTCCAGCCATTTCCCGGCCAGATTGAGGGCAGGTTCACCCCCCACCACCAAGGCCGAAATTCTTCATTAAGGCCATTAATGGCCATTTCAGCCTACACCCTTCCCCTCCCACATTTGAGTGCTTTAAAAGCTTTACCAGGCATAGGGGAGGATTTTCCACATTTTTCCTGAAGGAATCGAGCCCTCCCACTGTGTGGTTGCAACATACCCGACGACACCACCACCGGCCATGGTTCACCACCACCATACTCGTCGGCAAGCCCAGTTACAGGTCCTCCCCTACTCCTTCTTCTATGGGTAGATTTTAGGAATCAATAAGGATAAGAATCAGGCTCAATTTAGCCCGATCGGGTGGTTATTTCTCCTATTTTTTCCGTAAAAAATGAAGTGTTGGATTCGCGGGAAACGGCCCCTTCGGCGGCCGTGCCGTTGCCCGGCGATAACCCCCACCTAAACGTAGGTGGTGGCAGCGGTGGTCGACCAGGGAGGTGGTCGGGTGGCCGGGAAATAGGGTTGGAAGTTGCTCCAGGTTGGGTAAATCTCACCCATCGGTTGGAGGAAGAACTAGACCAGCAATCGTCGGATTTGCATCAAGATCCGGGCAAGATCAAGTTATTTATATTAAATTTTATGTATTTTCTGCCTTTAAAAATCAGTCACATTTTGAATTAATGTAAAAATACTTAGATGCATAATTAGAGAAAATGACCAACATGAAAATTGTACCCCTTGAAATCTAGTTTAATTTAAAATTTATTTCAACCCAGTTGGGTTAGTGGTTTGACCACAACACTTATTTTGGTGAGGCCTATACATAGGGTTGAGCAGAGGGTGATTTGAGTGCCCCCATCCAACCAGCAATCCAAATGACATGAAATTTGTACTGGGGGTCACTCTTATATATACCAACAATCTGTCCAAAAATGGGAATTTTTGGACATACATTTCCTATAGGTTTGGTAAATATTTAATAAACCTTGTATAATTTAATTAGAGGGCCTAATGACGTCCAAATTCTCCAAAAGTTTGGTGAGAGGTTATTTGGGTCAATATAGGTCTTTGTATTATATTTTATATCATTTGGAGATGATTTGGTTTGGATTTTAGTAAACCCTATCCTTGACCCAAAAGGGTAATTAGGTCAAAGTGTCCCTTGTGGGCTTAAGGGGCCAAATCACCTCAACAGAGGTTGATACTTGGTCCCATGATGTGTTATGTCAGTAAACACCCTCCCATGGATTATGGGCTGGATTAGGGTGGATTTACCCTAGGACCCTAGTTCAAACCATAAGGTTGAACTTTGGGGGTTTGTGAAGGACATAGGGTGTTATGTCCTTGCATGGACTTGATATTTAGTCCATGTGATTCTAGGGTTGTGAAATGCCCTAAGGAGGAATTTGATGACATTTATACCTAGACACATAACCTAAACCAACTAGGGTTAGTTTAGGCTTATACATTTTAGGAAAATATTGAGGGGTCATATGACCTTGGATCCTTAGGAAATTTTGGCAAGAAGGTTTTTACAACAATAAGAGTCTCTTGAAATTATTGTGGAATGTTTGGAATAGAGTAGATTGTACTTGTAGTTTTAATTCTTGTGTTGCCCCTATTTATGATTTTGACAAAATAGTGGTTAAAATAAGTTAGAATGTTATGAAACTTAATCAGTAATGTTTTGTTATCGTATTAAATCCCTGGTAATGTTTGTATAATTTTTGGATTAAGTTTAGTGATGCTTCCTTCTTTACATCCATTTGTTGGTATTATTTTGGATTAATTAATTACAAGTCAATTCATTTATGAACATTAGTGAAATTTGGTGCTCTTTGATATTATGGCATCTTGTAGTGTTCATAAATTTTGGGTGGCCATAACTTAGGAATATCTAGTACTTCATGTTCAAAATTACCCATGGTCTAACATTTGGGAAAATTAAATAAATGACAAATTAATTAGGAAATTGTAAATTTCTGGATTTAGGCTAAACTTGGCATACTAGACCCCCATTAAATATCTTAAGGCTTTTGGATGAAAATCTGGAGTACCTCTCATCATGTGCATCATATAGCTTATGTTGGTCTGCATTTAGTAAAACTGCAGAAAATTGGGATAGCAGGTGAAATGAGCTTAGCGAGTTGGTGATTAATGGTTTACTGGTTTTAATGAGTGAAAATAGGTTCATCATTAGGAATCGTGATGAGGAAAGTGCTGGGTTGACTTATGTTAAGTGGTGCGCGGGATCGATGAAGAATCGTCATTCCTGAGGAGGAAGAAAGAGTCAAATACACTTGGGGTTAGATCCAGTATAATATTAAAAAGTGATCGGGAATCTGGGTAATAACCAATAATAGTAAGTGCCTTGCGAAAGGGAACAATGGGCTTCAGCTACCATCATAGTTCCTAGTGCCCTTTGAGAACCCTTCACCGGGTATGCCGGGGGCAGTCCTGGGCTAAGCTAAACCGTAAGAAATAATAAATGTTAAAGAGAAATTAGTATAACTAGTGGTTCACCTTCGCACACCTCGTTGACTCGAGAGGTTAGTTTGTACGGTTATCCGAGCGGTAGGTTCGATGGTAGTTATAACAGACGGGTTAGTTCGGGGAGCTGATGGCTCGGAAGTTCTTGGATACATGAGCAAAAGGTGGTGGGTCCTCGTTATCTGACGGTCGTTCACACCAATGTTAATACACTGACTCAGCGGGTGTTGTTTACACTTAGCCAAAGAAAGTCTGGTGGATATAGCCAGCATTAGTATGTGGTGACTCTAGGTTATGTCCTTCTAGAGGCATACATAAGGGCTAGGCCTGGTAGTATGGATACCTGCCTAGGAGTGGGGGGGCCGACCCATTGTCTTCGTTTGCCACTACTAAGGTTCCTGAAAGTGAAGCTAGCTGCCCAAATGGGGGGAACTAAAGGTCTGTGCGCATAGAGTCATGTGTGTGTGTATTGCACTTGCATGAATCATGGCATAACATAGCACTACACTCATACTTGTATATAAACCTGACACCCCATCGTATAAATCGATATGAGACTTTTTATACAATGGAAGCCTTGCAAAAGACCCCTTAACTTATAAGTTTGTATGGGCATTCATATAAGTTATGGTTACTTGTTTCTTAGTTTACCTTTCATGTACATATTGCTTATCTACTTGTTTACACTATTTGCTTACTTATAATTGTTATGGCTTTATACTCAGGATAGACTAGTTCCGCAGTCACCTACTTTCATTATACTCTCCAACTTCATAGCTTCCCATTCCTTCTCCCCGCTTGGTGCCTAGGAGCCATGGGGGAGGGGTGGGGGATGATAGGACTTAGTATTTTTGACTAACGGTTGACGACCACAACATTTCAGGAACTCCGGATGGGAGACTTGGAGCAGTAGCAGGGGATACAACACTAGTGGAGTACGATGCACATGTAGGTGGTCCAGTCTAGCACAGGAGAACCGACTACTGGCTCCGTGAGTGATAAGTTTACTTAGCTTCAGCGAAAGTTTGTAGTGAGGATTGATGTACCGGGCTTGAGCCCATTTATATTTCTTTGTACCGTTTTACTTCAGTACTTTTATTATCTTGTGGACTTATCGTGGGTTCTTATTATATGTGATTGTGGACTTAGTTTTATCTGAACTGTGCATAAGCTTCTTTCTCTTTGGTGATTGTAAAGGCCGACATGATCGGCGTTTTGTAGTGGCGACCTTCCCATGTGTCGGTGTCACCGCAAAACGGCAATTCTGGGCATAAGACCCCGATGGTTTTTAAAGAAAAAAAAGGGGTATTACAAACTGGTATCAGAGGGAAACATCGATCCAAAGAGAAGTAGTCCACAAAAACCCTAGGCCACCCCGCGCAAGCTTAGTTTGCGAACAAAATATCAGCGGAAGCAATGGTGTGCCTATAAGGGGAATCACATGTAAAAGTCCACTTTGTTCTTTAGTTCCGCTTGTATATCCTCTAACAATTAGAATTTTTCCTTTGTATCATGCGATGAACCCAAATTCGCAGCAGGGTACACCTCAGGAACAGAATATGGTTCCACCCCGCCGGCTCCGACTCCGTTCTAGCAGATGGAGATGGGGCAGACACTGACAGCCATTCTGGAGGCCTTCAAGATTCAGCTGGCCCCGACTCTACATTCAAATCCCAGGTCCTTCTGGATGAGTGCCTT
Organism: Platanthera guangdongensis; assembly: GCA_039583875.1. NCBI lineage: Eukaryota > Viridiplantae > Streptophyta > Magnoliopsida > Asparagales > Orchidaceae > Platanthera > Platanthera guangdongensis. Next base: position 69,394,416 of record CM077155.1, on the reverse strand, counting down.
TCGGGGGCTTTCTCCTCCATCCGACCTCGGGACGGAGTCAACTGTCCGTACGGAGGAGTGGCTTGACATCATCTACGAGATGCTGGATAGAATTTGATGCCCGACAGAGGATGCGGTTGCTCTGGAAGTTTCCTGCTTAGAGTCACATTGGAAGAGATGGTGAAAGTCATAGCTGGACACCACCTTTGTTGGAGTGGATTGCGCAGACATCTCCTGGGAGAAGTTCAGAGTAGCTCTATTGGAGCATTTTGTACCTCAATCATCGAGGGATGAATTGGAAGACAGGTGTAACATCCCTCAAACAACTAGACCCCTAGGAGTGGTTTTATCATGACTAGGTCATGACAAAACCCTAGGAAGCCCAAGAAGGCCTAGTAAACCTAGGGATGTAGGTGAGACCTCTATGGTCTGCAAATAGTAGATTTATGAACCTTAGTTTAAGATGATCACGGGGCTTCACCAGACTTCAAGACCCCACCATGGCCTCACCAATCCATTGTCTTAGTTCATCTGAACCCTAAGGGTCCATTGGAGTCGACTCAGGGTGGCTAAGTTGACCTAGGACCACTATATGCCTAAATTGGGCAAGGTGCCCTAATTAAGGGCAATGTGCCCTAGTTAAGCCCAACTAACCCAACCAGGGTCTTCCTAGACCTAAAATGGGGTCAATAGGTCACTAAGGACCCATGGAGGGAAGTCAAAGTGGTTAAGTTGACCAAGGTCAACTCTAGCCCTGAATGGGTCAAACTGAATTATATTGGATCAATTGACCATCCCCTAGCCAAGTGGACCCAACTCATACCTCCTAACCCTAAGGTGAGGTCCATGGGTCACCATGGACCCATTGGGGTCAGCCCTAGTGGCTAATTTGACCAAAGTCAACCCTAACCTTAATTTGGCAAAGTGCCCTTCCTAAGGGCAGGTGACCTCCAAAGTGCCAAGTCAGCCCTACCCAACCATACCTAGGCCTTAGGGGAGATCAATGGGTCACCAAGGATCCATTGGGGGCAACCCAGAAGGTCAAAAAGACCAAAGTCAACCCAAGCCTACTTTTGGTCAACCTAGCCCAAATGGGCTAGCCCAAGCTCAAGCCTTCTCATGTGGCTTCTTTAGGGAATAATGTGCATGGATGGGCTTCAAATAGTCCTCCAGGTTGACCAAGTCAACTTGGTAACTAGGAGAGGGTGAGCTCCATTCCATGTTAATGGAGGAGAGAGAAAAGAAGAAAGAGGAGGGGATGAAGGGGCTCGGCCAAGGGGCGGCCAAAGGCCACCTTTAATGGCTGAATTCAACTCCCCTAGGGAATGGGAGACGTTTCCAGCCATTTCCCCGGCCACCAGAGGCCTGGTTCAGCCCCCTCCTCCATGGACGAGCCTAGCCATTAATGGCTTTAATGGGCATTGATAATCCAGCCCCTCCTCTTCCCAACTGAGGATTTAAACACCATCAGTGGGTCAAGAGGAGACTTTCCCGATCCTTACCTGAAGAAATCGAGCCGCCCCACTGTGAAGTTGCAGAAACCGAGTGGCGCCGCCTTCAAAAATGGTTTCCCAACGATCTTCTCGACTTCAGGCCGCCGACAGGGACCTCCTCCTCTCCTTGCCTCATGGTTAGATCATAACAATGCTTAGGTTCTAGGTTCGGGCTCAATTGAGCCCGAACCAATTCCTGGTTTTCATGGTTTTGGGCCGAGAAATATTCTTGGTATAACCGCCGGAATCCACCCCTTCGGCGGTTGTGTCGCCGCCAGTCATTAGCCACCACCTCGGTGGAGGTGTTGGTGGCGGTGGCCGGACGGGGAAGTGCCGGGATAGGCGGCAGCGACGGTTGGAAGTGGCTCCAGGCTCGGGCTATCTTAGCCGTTGGCTGGAGGTAGACGATGAGACCTGGCCATTGGATCTGCGCCAAGATTCGTGCGCCAGATTTGATAGGAATCATTTAATTCCATTTTTATTTCATTTCTGTCACACTATTTGCAGTAGATGGTTTTAATTTTTTAAAATACCTAGGGTCCTCTACTGAAAAGGTCACCAACATGAAATTTGTAGCCATAAGAGTCTAATTTAATTCCAAATTGATTTGAACCAATGTGGACCTTTGGTCGGACTAGGGCACCCATTTTGGTGGGACCTATACCTAGGGCTATCCTGAGATTAAAATGGGTGCCCACTCTTCATCCCTTGTCCAAATAACCTGAAGTTTGGGCAAGGGGTCACCCTTGGATTTACCTAAGGCCTATCCAAAAATGGGAATTTTTGGAGATACTTTGGCTATGGTTTTATTTTTTATTTAATAAAAATAGGTTAATTTAATTAGGTTGTCTAATGACCTCCAAACCCTCCCAAATTTTAGTGAGTTGTCCCTGGCCTCATGATATGCCTCTGTATAAATTTCCACCTTATTTGGATGTGTTTTGGATAGGGAATAACCTAACCCTAATTTTTACCTAAATGAGGGTTTCTTAAGTAAAAAGTGCACCTTGAGGTGGAGTTGTCAAATCACCTCAACAGAGGCTGAGATTTTGACCACTAACTTGGCATGACCTCTAACACCCTTATAGATATTATGGGGTGGTCTAGGGTAGCTTTGCCCTAGGATCCAAACTCAAACCCTATGGAGGGGCTTTTGAGTGTTGTGAAGGGCATGGGGTCAAATGCCCTTGTGTGATCTCGCAACTTGGTAGAAATGATGCTAGGGTATCCCAAGTCCTCTGGTATGAATCTTAGAGGATTTGGTGATTGATAGACATCTCAAATCCCAAACCCTAGTTTAGGGCATTACCCCTTTTTGTGTAGGATAAGCCACCAAAACTTACTAAAATAGTGTGAAACTTAGATAGCATGAACTCTAAGTTGGATATGACCTCTGGTTAATTTATTGGAATTTTATGAGAAATATTACTAGCACCCCCTTTGTTATAAATCATGTGGCCCTAAATGGTATTTTATTTATTATGGTCACACTGTATATTATATACTCATGAAATTTGGGCAGAATTTGTTTTAATTCAAAATGAGTATTCCTGAATTTTATTATAAATTTTAGTTGAAAAATTTTAGTACTTCCTTCACAAGTTTTAAAAGGTGCAATTATGGTCAATAAATTATTTAGAGCTATTTACGTGTTGCAAAAATTGTGAAATTAGGTCTCTGAGAATTTTAGGCCAATAAGCACTTGGATAAATTAATTCATGATTTTTAGATGATTATTTGCAGTATATACTTTACAAAACCATAATTTTGGGGATCTGTTGTATAATTTATTCAGAGTTTATTTCTTGCTAAAAAATTGGGAGACACAGGATTTTATGTTAAATAGTCATATTGAATTTATGATAAATTTTGTAGAGTATTTGCTTGTCTGAATTGGATACTTCATGTTCAAACTTGGATTTTTGGATTACTAGAATAAATAAATAAATTATCAGATAAATTAAGAAAATTATGAATTTCTGGATTTATGCTAAAAATGTCATTATAGCCCTCCAATAATTATTATAGTGGTACTGGGTGATTATTTTGTGTACCTCCCATTTTAAATGTCATATGACATATCATGGTCTGCATTTAGTAAAAACTGCAGAAATTATGTAGGAGTATGAAGTTGGACACATGATTTGGGGTTAGATGTTTGTTGATTTGGATGATTGAAAATGAGTTCGTCGTTGGAAGTTGGGATGAGTAAGGGGTTGGATTGGCTAGTGTCCGGTGGTGCTCGGAATCGATGAAAGATTGTCTTTTCCGTAGGGAGGAAGTGTCTAATGCACTAGGGTTAGATCCAGTAAAATAATTAAGGGTTGGAAAATCTGGTAGCAAACAATAATAGTAAGTGCATTGCGAAAGGGAGCTTTGGCCGTAATCCCATCGTTGTTCCTAGTGCCTTTGAGAGCCCTTCACGGGGTATACCTTGGGCAGTCCTGCGCTAACATAAATAGTAGGTAAAACTGAAATTCAAGAGTAATTAGATATAATCTGGGGTTGCACTCACACTTCCTGGGGTTGTGGGAGTTAGGTTAGGTCACTCGAGCAGTAGGCTCGGTGGATTTGGTGATGGGCGGGTTGGCCCGACGAGCTTTGGCTCGGTTGTTGTTTGTGTCGGATTGGATGGTTTGGGGAGCTTTGGCTCGGTGGTTATACATCAAGATTGCATGTGTATAAATTAAAGGTGGTGGGTCTTTGGTATTGGAGAGTCGATGCACCAACGCCAATACGTTGACTCGGCAAGTGTTGTTTAGCACTTGGCCAAGTAAAGTCTGGTGCGCCAGCCGGCATGAGTACACAGGAGCTCCACTTAGTGCACCAGTGTTGAGGCGTACGATATGTCTGACTGGTAGTACAATTACCGGTTTAGAGGTGGGAGAGGCCCAACCCACCGTTTCCGTTTGCCACTACAGAGGTATCCTGTGAGGTTTGGCTCCAAAAAGGGGGAACTAAAGGTCTGTGTACACAGAGTCGAGTGGGTGTGTTGCACTTGCATGTTCACAGCATGACATAATTATATTTCATAGCATAACCATTGCATTCACCCCTGACACCTATTGCATAAGTGGTATGGGACGCTTATACCATAGGCCCTGCAAAACGACCCATTGGATTATAAGTTTGCGCGAGCGTACTTATAAGTTAAGGTTTTTATTCAATAAATTTATATATTATGCCTGCTAGAAAACCGACACACTAACGTATAAATTGGTATAAGACTTTTTATACGATAGGAGCCCCGCAAAAAATCCCTTGGCTTATGTGTTTTAATATAAGTTAAAGTTACCGCTCTTGTTCAGTTTTTTTTCTTGCTTTTATTACTTCCTTATATACTATTGGACTGCGAGATTAGTTCCGCCGCCATCTGCTAAATTGTTATTTTCCACTTTCATGTCCTCTCCTCTCTTCCTCCCCGCTCAGTGCATAGAAGCTATGGGGGAAGGGGCGGGGGATGATAGGACTTAGTCTTTTAGACTAACAGTTTTCGAACCACATCTTTTTAGGGGACCGTGCAGCCCAGCATGGAGGAGCAGCCCCGGAGGTCGACACGCTTGGAGATGGGGCAGTCTAGTACCGGAGTTCAGATGGTAGGGACTGTGAGTCCCGTTCGCTACTAGTTTGTTTTAGTATTGCTTCCGCTGAGTGATATGTAGTGAGGATATTGATGTACTGGGCATAAGACCAAGATTCCGCACTCTTTCTATTATTTCTGTGGGCACTCCCTTCGTGGAGATTATTTACTTTATCATATATGTGATTCTCTGTGGACTTGCTTTTCTTTTATTACTTGCTATAGATGTGATCGATTTGGCCGACAGGATCGACGTTTTGTAGTGATTTCCTTCTCGGGCGTGAAAGTGTCACCGCAAAGTGGCAGTTTTGTGCCTAAGACCCCATAGTTTCAAAAAAGTGGGGGGGGGGGGGGGGGGTCTTACAAGTGGTATCAGAGGAAACCTCGATCTAAAAGTAGAAGTCCACAACCCCTACGTCACCCCCGCGAGAGTTTAGTTTGGGGACAAACTAAGCAGAGGAAGCAGTGGTGTGCCCATATGGGGGATCACATGTAAATTGTCCACTATAGTTAGATTTGAGTCGATTGCTTGCTAATGTAGTTTGTTTCGGAGCCCCCAGCACAGCCTACGCCACAAGGCGGAGCCCAGCAGACTCCGAATGTTGCACCACCTCCCCCGATCCCCACTCCATTCCTACAGTCAGAGATGGGACAGACTCTGAAAGCTATCTTGGAGACGTTTAGGGCACAACAGGTTCCAGCTCCGCAGCCAAACCCGGGGGCTAACTGGCTGAGTGTTTTTCGAGGACTTTCTCCCCCATCCTACTTGGGGACAGAGTCGTCCGTTCGGACGGAGGAGTGGCTGGACATTATGTATGAGATGCTGACTGGGATCCGGTGCAGGTGGTAGGAGAGAGTGTCCTTGGTCGTCTCTTGCTTGGAGTCCCATGCCAAGAGGTGGTGGAAGACATTGCTGGACACGAAGTTTGCTGACAGAGAGGTTGCTGAGATAGCTTGGGGGGATTTCAGGGCCGCACTGTTGGAGCATTTTGTTCCGCAGTCGGCTAGAGATGAGTTGGAAGATAGATTTCTACAGTTGAGACAAGGTAGCAAGACAGTGGTGGAGTATCATTGGGAGTTCAACCATCTGGCCCGGTTTGCAGATTGTTACCAGTTGGATGTGGCAGGTTACACCAAGAGGTTCTATAAGGGCCTGCGAGAGGATCTGAGAGAGGCTCTGCTATTCGTGTACGACGGACCTATCCCTCAGATATTGGAGATGTCAAAAAGGATCGATGCAGATTGGCATACTACCCGAGGCCGGAAGCGACCAACCGAGGACTAGGGCAGGGGAGTCAGGAATGATCAGCGGTGGGGCCGTGTCACAGATGGGAGAAGAGTAGAAGACCAGCCTCAGCAGGAGGTGAGACAGGAGCAGAGGGAACTAGTAGTGGTGGCCCCTCAGCCACCCCAGATGCGGGAGGTGCAGAGACCCGGGGGTATGGCAAATCCACCGCCAGAATGTTTCAATTATCATCAGGTGGGGCATATCTGGAGGAACTGCCCCATGAGGGGGGAACCACTACCAGCACCACGGGCTGCCACTCCAGCTCAGTATTTTGGAGGTCGAGGACGTGGCCGAGGTCGTGGATACCATGACAGAGACCACAGGAAGGATAGGGATCAAGTATATGCATTGGATCTGACTCAACAACGAAATCCTGAGCAAGTGATCACAGGTACGCCAGTTAATTTTAAGTCTTCTCTTTCCTAGGTAATTAAAGTTATGGATATAGAACTGATAGACTAGAAAAGAAAACCACAATTACATTTCTAAGACCTTAAAGTTAACCCCCCAGGAATAGTCTTCATTAGCGGAAAGCCCGCCTATACACTGTTTGATACGGGTGCTTCGCACTCGTTCGTGTCGGAAGCCTTCATGTAAGGGCTGGAAGGCGTGGAGCGGTTCACAGGTCTGATGATGAGGATACGGCTACCTGACGGATCGGAGTTATTCACCACCGCCCGCTGCAACATGGAGGTAGAGATCGACGGAAAGATATTTGAAGCAGCACCGACGATCATGAAGATGTCATTCTTTGAATTGATCGTGGGAATGACATGGTTGCGCTGGAACCATGCTCAGATTGACTGCATGTCTAAGAGGAATACTGTGAGGCATGGGGATTCCTTCATCGTCATCGAAGGTATTAGATCTATTCCCCCTCTCTTGTTGTCATCCGTTCAGGCTGTCAAGGCCCACTTGCAGGGGGAGGAAGTCTATGAAGTGTTGTATGAGATGGCCGAGGCAAGGGTTCCATCTCGGACATCGCAGTGGTGCGAGATTTTGCAGATGTATTTCCAGAGAAGCTGTCAGGGCTACCCACGCACTGGGAGCAGGATTTCTGGATACAGCTGGTGCCGGGGGCTAAGCCAGCATCTAGAGCCCCTTACCGGATGGACCCAAAGGAGTAGACAGAGTTTTGGAGCGAGCTCCAGGAACTGGTGGAAGATGGTTTTGTCCGGCCAAGCTCTTCAACATGGGGAGCCCCAGTGTTATTCGTCAAGAAGAAGGACAGGACACTCAAACTGTGCATCGAGTATAGTGCACTGAACCGCCTGACAGTCTGAAATACCTATCCACTACTAAGGATAGATGAGCTATTTGACCAGCTGGAGGTCGCACATTTCTTTTCAAAATTGGATTTGAGGTCAGGCTACTACCAGCTGCGGATCCAAGAGGAGGACATACCGAAGACTGCCTTCAGTAGCAGATATGGGTTGTTCGAGTTTACCTTGATGCCCTTCGTGCTCACGAATGCACCGTCGGCGTTCATGAGCCTCATGAATCGGGTGTTCGAGGCATACCTGGATGTGTTTGTCATCGTATTTATTGATGACATCCTCATCTACTCGAGGACAGAGGAGGAGCACACATGACATCTGATGCTGACCCTGGAGAGACTACGGGAGCACCAGCTTTATGCGAAGTTCAGCAAATGCCAGTTCTGGCTGAAGGAGGTGGCTTTCCTAAGCCATATCATCAGTGGTGTTGGGTTGGCAGTGGACCCACCCAAGATTCAGGCAGTTCGGGATTGGCCGCAGGTGAAGTTGGCCTAAGATGTGCGGAGTTTTTTAGGACTTGTCGGTTACTACCAGAAGTTCATTGAGGGATTTTATCATATTGCCCTGCCACTCACATCCCTGACGAGGAAAGATGTGCCCTTTGTCTGGACCCCGCAATGCGAGATGGCCTTCCAGGAGCTAAAGGATTGACTCACATCAACTCCTATACTAGCCCTTCCTTCGAGGAAGGAAGGATTCCAAGTCTATACTGACGCTTCCTACCAGGGCATGGGTGTGGTGCTGATGCAGAATGGTCACCTGATAGCATACGCTTCTCGGTAGCTGAAGAAGCATGAGCAGAACTACACAGTTCATGACTTAGAGATGGGAGCGGTCATATTTGCTCTGAAAGTCTGGAGACACTATATGTACGCAGTCCACTACGACATTTGTAACGTCCCCTATCTGTCGCATAGCATATAGCAGTAGGTCCAGCCGGGGCCCGATGCCATATACCATAGACAGACCGGGTGGTTACTCAATAGAAACCATTCAACCAATCATAATGTCCTACACAGAGAATTCTAGCGGAAGCAGTTTTATAAGTTGCTATTAAAAGAACCCAGCACCAAGCATGAATGTCCACTAAACACCAAATAGGAATGTAGTACATACACAAGTACTGGCCTTAAGGCCTTACAAATGGTTTGCTCTTAATACATGTTTTCCAAACCACGGCACGCAGGCCGGTCATACATGAACAAAAGCAAGTAAACACTTCAATTAGGCATTCAAGGGCCGGCTTCGCAATTTGGGCATTAGCCCGCTATTGACCGCTTGGTCCAGCAGCACCTGCAAGCAACAAACCACCGCACGGTGGCAAACAAAAGCAACAGTCAGTAATGCTGACCAAATTATAACGATCCCTCCCCCAACTCGGGGTGACGATGCTCCTTCCCTGCATTTTATTAGCACAACCAAGCAGTATATAAATATATTGCAACACAGGCATTGGCACGCATGGCCACATGCCCCGTGCTTTCAGGGCACATTATCGGTGATCGCGGTCTAAGCCCGCCGACACACCACCATCCCCAGGACGGCAATCTCTCGTGAGCAATTAAGGCAGTAGTCCCGACACTTTAAAATCATCGACAGCCTTGAGTCTTTGAGGCAGTAATCATGACACTTTAAAATCATCGACAGCCTAAGACCTGACCTCTATGCCATCAGCAGGACACTAACACCGAACCGCATAGAGCAGGAACGGTTCCACTCAACCCGTTGCTCACTTTCCACGACACTTTAAAATCATCGGCATGAGTTAAGTTTCCCCGAAGCCGATGAATCGAACGCACAATATTACATAACCCAGTTATGTACAAGTTGGATCCCAGGCCCACAAGTTTGGAAGAATCACGCATCTGCCCAGTTTTCCGGGTACACCTTTGGGTTAATCCCCAAGGCTCCCTGTTGCAATCTACCGCGTAGAAAACCCGAAAAACAAACATTTGCGCGGAGTCTTCTCCGGCCATTATGCAATGCAACATCACCGATCCAGACCAACTTGTCCGGGTAGGCTTCACACATCATGCCTATGTCCGTTCTCGAATACGGACTCTAAACAATGGTGACTTTACATATCTACCCGAAGGAACGCCTCCAACTCACCGCAAACTCCTGAGAGAGGGCTTCCTATGTAAAGAAGGAGAGTTTCACATGCTCAAGTAGAGAATCGTTACCGTAGAGTTCGTCCTTGGCGCCTTGGAAATGTAAGGGGATGAAAAGCACCGAACTCTCTTTTCCTCCGTAGACCCAGAGTCGGTTCGCGATTTGGAGCTCCGAAGCTCCTCCAAAGACCGGATCTAAGCTTCTTCTTCCTCCTTTGCTCTCCTCTCTCTCTATACTTTAGAAAGAGAACCTCTTAAGTGAAATGAGAGTTTCAAGGGTCCAATCCCGTGTATATCCAAGCAATAACAGCCCCCAGCCGTCGGATCCTGAATTAAAGAAACAAACAACCACGATCCAGATCTAAAATGCAGAATCTGGGCCGAACACGGCTTGTGACACGCCCGTATCCAGGGTCATGTCCCTCATTCGCCGTCAAAATCGACGCATCTGGAAAACACACAGGGATCCGACACGACCATGTTTTACTTGACACGCCTGTTTTCCAACTGACACGACCATGTGGTCGGTCGTGTGCCCCCATCGACACAGCCCCAAAAACAACCCGAGACTCACACGGGTCTTGGACACGCACGTGTCCTATTTGACACGCCTGTGTCAAACCCGAACATGGCTGGGCTCCAGGCCGTGTTCACTGTCTCGACACTTCGTTGTGCGAAGTTCGTCGACCACAAGACACGGCCTTGGACATGCCCGTGTCCTAGGCCGTGTGTCTTGTCTCGATACATCGTCGAGCAAAAATGTCGACTCCCGGGCCGATCGTCAACACGGGCTCGACACGCCCTGAGACACGCCCGTGTTTCAGGTTGTGATCGCTGCTCGACGACCGTAGACTCCGAATTTCATCGACATCGCGGCCAAATCGTCGACTCGAGCCTGACACGCCCTGGGACACGCCCGTGTACCAGGTCGTGTGCCCCCTGCCAAATACCAGATTTGGCCCAAAACGCCTCTCGTCGCTCTTTTGAGTTTCGGGGCATTACAACTCTCCCCCTCTTAAAAGAATTTCGTCCACGAAATTATATAAAGGAAAGACATGTACAAAATCAAAATTTGTACCTGAGTGGAACAACTCTGGATATTCGTCAAGCATAGTCTGTTCTCGCTCCCAAGAGAGTTCCTCACAACCGCAATTGTCCCATTGGACCTTGACCATCCTGATCTCTTTATTGCGTAGCCGCTTGACTTCCGAGTCTTCAATCCGCACGGGCTTAACCTTTGTCGTCAACCAACTATCCACCGGCACTTCATCAACCGCGATCACTTGCGAAGGCTCTTGCACCACCTTCCGTAGCACCGATGTATGGAATACATCATGTAGACCACTAAGCTCCACTGAAAGCTTCAATCGATAGGCTGCTTCACCAACCCGCTCCAGAACCTCAAACAGCCTAAGGTACCTCGGGCTTAGCTTTTTCAATCGCCGCACCCGCGAAACACCGTTGAACGGCTTGATCTTTAAGTACACCCAGTCGCACACAGCGAACTCCATGTTCCTGTGCTTGGCATTATAGTACTTCGCTTGCCGGTCCTGAGCGATTAGCAACCTTTCTCGAATGGTACAAACCAAGGACGTAGCATCTTCCACCTCTTGGCGCTTGTACAATTTTGACTCACCCGTTTCTAACCAAGACAACGGCGTGCGACAATTTTAACCATATAGGGCCTCGAAGGGCGCCATTTGAATACTCGCCTGGTAGCTATTGTTATACGCAAACTCCACCAAATAAAGATGGTCTTCCCATTGCTTTCCAAAGTCTAAGACACACATGCGGAGCATGTCTTCCATAGTTTTATTGACCCTCTCGGTATGCCCATCCATTTGCGGATGGAAGGCTGTGCTGAATTTTAACTTTATTCCCAACATTTGCTGCACTAGCCTCCAATCATTGGACGTGAACCTCCCATCTCGGTCACTCACGATGCTGCGGGGCACATCGTGAAGCCGTACTATATTATCCACATATAACTTTGCCAACTTTTCCACCGGATCATCCTTCCTATGCGGAATGAAATGCGACACCTTCGTTAGCCGATCTACAACCACCCAGATGGCGTCGTTCCCCTTTTGCGACCTTGGCAAACCGTGCACAAAGTCCATAGAGATGTCGTCGAATTTTCACTCCGGAATAGGCAAGGACTTCAGAAATCCTCCCGGCTTTTGGCACTCCGCCTTCACAAAGGCGCAAGTTTGGCACTTCGCCACATGAGTGCCACATCCTTCTTCAAACCCGGCCACCAAAACAGTTTCTTAACATCGCGGTACATCTTTGTGCTCCCCGGCTGAATCGAGTACTTGGTATGGTGCGCCTTGTACAACAAATCCACCGGCAAACTGCCCACGCTTGGGATGCAAAGACGACCGTCTTTCCAAAGCAATCCGTCCTCCACAACAAATTGGGAATTTGACCCATCCAAAGCCTCTACCATGAACTGCTTCATATGGACATCAATATCCAAAGCCTGTCGAATCCGATCAGCCAGGTCATATTGTACTTCAGTCCAATTCAGTACTGCTTCAGCACTTGATTGCTTATCTATACAAACAATCTCCAACGCCTCCAACTCCCGAACCAACCGCTCGTCATGGTTCGACAGCCAATTGGTTTGAGCTGGGGTAACGCCCCCGGTTTTTTCTTTGTTTTGTTTGATCTTGGATTAGTGTTACGATGACGCATTTCCGGCCTTCCGCCGTTGTAGAGCATGGTCTTAGCTCTTTAGGTTCCTTGTGTAGCATGGTTGTTGTTAAATTTTCTCAACGTGGTCAGCAAGATAGCCCAAACGCCAAATTAATATCTTCGGAACTACCCAGTTCTCACGTTGAACCAGCGGAAAACCAAGGAACAAAGGTTAAACCCAACAAACAATGGAAGCACAAGTAGGTCTTTTATTCATTCACTTCTTTACACCACGAGGGATACATAGCGAGACATGATTTCGCTAGTATAACAGCTGTAAACAGAAAGCACCAAAAAAGAAGCCGGGCGGACAGCACCGGAGTTCGCCGAGACCGCCAAGGTCACCGAGGTCGCCGAGTCCGCTGAGATCACCCGAACTTAAGCTGCAATCCGCCGAATAGCCACGGAGTCCGCCGAAGCCGCGAGGCCGCGCGAACAAACCGTTATTCGTCTCCTGGTGAAGCTGAACTGAGGAACACCCCCTACCCGCCTGAAGCCGGCAGACAGGTTATTGAAGCTAGCAAAGATGAAACAGAACTGACAAGCCGCAGAGCGACCTCCTGCTGAATCCGCAGAGACCGCACACTTCCAAGTACTTGACGGAAGTCACAGCCAAACTCCTGGCTCCTTGAAGCTACCCGCGCGACCTGCACACAGCAAACGTCAGCACTGAATCAATCAGCGCGGACAGACAAACTGAGACTGCAGCTCCTTCGCCCAACCCAACTTACTGTTCACTCAAGTTTCTGTAGACCTGCCAGGGGGATCCTATTTATAAGCGAAGTGAGGAGTGTGGTCACCGCCCTATAGATAGAGACACCACCCCAGCCCGCGCGATAGCAAAACACCGTCTGCAGAGTCCGCAAGGACTTATCCGGATACCAAGGAAAAACCGCCAGGAGCAAGGCAACATTGGCGAACCCTCTCCAGTCCGCCCAAGCGATGCGGACAAGGAATCAGCCCGCAAAGCTTCCGACCACTGCAGGACAACAACCCCCTTCAATGGCTGTCAACACCAACCCGAGGCAGTCCGCAAGACTCACACCTTGATCTGCCACAAGTCCACGACCAAAGCCAGATAGCAACAGTCCACCTGGTCACAGCGGACTTGGCGGATACGGCGGACACCATGGTCTTGGCACAGAGTGTGACCAAGTCCAAAAGCCATAAAAGGCCAATGCGAGCATAGCGGACGCAAACCCCCGTCCGCCAAACACTAAAGCACAGACCGCCTGCAGTCCGCAGGTTCCTCGCACTCCTGCCCATCGCAGCAGCCACCTCACGGACTCCAAAACCAGTCCGCCAATCGACCTCCACAGCAAAGCACCTGCTGTGCCACCAGAGCTCTACAAGGCCTCAGCCAAGCTCTAAGCCCAGTCCGCAACAGCCCAAACCGCGGACACATCAGTCCGCAAGCTTCCTGCGGACATGAGCCAAACCGCCTATTAGCACAAGCTTGCACCACGCCCACTGAGCAATGCACCAGTCCGCAAGCCTCTCTATCCGCAGATACCAGGCCGCATAGTCCTCGGACTCCATGCAAACAACCCGCTCAGAAGACAGCCGGCTTTCCACTAGACCTTCCACCAGGCCGCACATCACAGTCCGCCCAGTCTGCCTAGTCCGCCAAAGCTGTCCGCCTAGGCCGCCCGGCCTGTCCTGAACCACTTCCACTTCACAAATTTCAACACTCCCCTTTGAAGTGGGAAGTGGTGACCAAGCCCAACAAGCTGCGCAAGCGTTCAAAGGGCCCCTTCGACAGTGGCTTCGTGAAGATGTCAGCAAGATTATCTTCACTCCGAACATGCCCAACCAGCAGAGATCCTTCCAACACCTTCTCCCTGATGAAATGGTGATCAATCTCTATATTCTTGGTCCTGGCGTGACACACTGGATTGTTAACCAGTTTGAGAGCACTCTCATTGTCACCCCGGAGTAAAGTAGGCCCTTGCACTTCTTCATGAACATCCTCTATAAGCCTCCTCAACCAAACGGCTTCCCGAGCAGCCAAGGCCGAAGCCTTATACTCCGCCTCCATGGTTGAAACCGACACCGAGTCCTGCTTCTTGCTACACTACGAGATGCTAGCTGAACCGCAAGTGAACACATAACCTGAAGTAGACCTTCGATCATCCGAATCACAGTCATAGTAAGCATCCGTGTACCCGAGCAACGCAAACTCCGAGTCCCTTCTATAGAGGAGTCCCATGTCAGAAGTCACCTTGACATACTTCAGAATTCCCTTCGCCGCCTCTAGATGAGATTGCTTTGGTTCAGCCATATACCGACTTACTCGGCCAACAGCATAAGCAATGTCTGGCCTTGTAATCGTCAGGTAAATCAAGCTCCCAACAAGAGCCCTGAACACCAAGGGATCATGAAGAACCCTTCCCTCATCTCGTCGAAGCTTCAGCCCAGGTTCCAGTGGAGTAGAGCACTTCTTCCCTTCGCCCATACAGAACCGCTTCACAATGCGATCAGCATACCCTTTCTGGCTAATGAGAATCCCGCACTCCTTCCTCTCCACTTCCAGACCGAGAAAGTGATGCAACTCTCCCAAGTCTTTCATCTCGAAGCGTATAGCAATCTCTACCCTGAGCCTTGCTACTTCCCCCTCCGAGTTCCCTGTGATGATCATGTCATCCACATACAGTAGGACCATGACTTGTAGCTCCCCCTTCTTCTTGACGAACAAGCTTGAATACGAGTTAGAAGCAAGGTATCCACAGAATTGCAAGTACTCTGCAATCTTCCCATACCAATCTCTAGGAGCTTGCTTCAACCCATAGAGAGCCTTCCTGAGTTTGCAGACATAGTCCGGATTCTTTTCAGAGACAAAACCAAGCGGCTGATCTATGAAGATGTCCTTGTCAATCTCTCCGTAAAGAGAATCATTCTTCATATCGAGTTGCCACAACCTCCATCCCTTGCTAGCAGCCAAGGTGATCACCACTTTTACTGAAGTCATCTTCGCAACTGGACTGAATGTCTCCTCATAGTCTTCTCCATACTGCTGTGAGAATCCTCTAGCGACCAGGCGAGCCTTGAACCAATCAATGCTCCCATCAGCCTTCTTCTTCAACTCGTACACCCACTTGCAAGTAACCAGAGTAATGCCATCAACCTTGGGCACAAGGTCCCAGGTTTCATTCTTCTTCAGAGCATCAATCTCTTCTTTCATGGGACCTTCCCACTCCTTCACTCCAGTGGCCTCGTTGAAGTTTGCAGGCTCTCTCTCATCTAGAGGACCTGCAAAGAAGCGGGAGACAAAGCTCACTGCATTCCCATCACAGTACCGAGCCGGTGGCTTAACCACCCTCTTCGATCTCCGAAGAAACGGCTCCTTGCTCACTGCTTCCGTTGCTTCTTCGGGCTCCACTCCTACCTGGGAAGGTGATGTGCCTTACCGTATTGACATCCCGCACAAACATGCCCATCACCAAAGGAGGACAACTTCGGCAACCCCCTCACCAGACTTCTACTAGCCATCGCCTTCAGCTTGTCCATGCCAACATGCCCCGGCCTCTCATGCCAGATAGCAGCGCTATCATTGGCCCTCATTCTATTAACATACGAATTGGTGGCAAGAACAAACAAGTTCTTCACCCTCCTCCCTACATGAGAAACATCAGCCTTTACCGCTGATACGTTGCGAAGGAACCTCACTTCTGTTGGCCCAAACAGAACGTGATACCCAGCGTCCACCGCATTGGTCACCGAGAAGAGGTTCTTCTTCATGTCCGGCACGTGATACACACTCCTTAATGTGAGTGGCCCCTGATCACTACCCAAAGACACGACCCCCTCTTTCTCTACTGTATAAACAGTATTATCAGCAGTGATAATAACTTCATTACCTGAGTAAACCTGCAAGGTGGTGAACTTCGACTTGTCTCCGGTGAGGTGATGACCACACCCGGAGTCCACGATCCACTTGCCGTTGAAGTCCTCAGCAGACAAGGCCCGGACACAAGTGCCCGTCATAAAGGCTCCGCCTCATTATGCTTCTTCACTTCTCGAGCAAGCTTCCTCCTTTCCCGCAGCATGCCCAGGCTGTAGTTTGACCTTGCAGTCCCGCTTGAAGTGCCCTCGCTGATGACACCGGTAGCACTTCAAATTATTCTTCCAGTCCTTAGGAGCATTGCTCCTCTCCGGCTGATATGAAGTTGAAGTCTCCTTCTCACCAATGACCTGCACCTTCTTCTTCTTCTTCCCTTCCCATCCTTTCTTCTTGCCTGAGAAGAGAGCTTTGCTGCCTTCCTGATTCAGGTTCACTCCAGCCATATGCCTTTCCAAGCTCTCCTGTGATGCAAGCAGATTCTCCAGCTCCAGCAAAGACGGCTGAGTAGCCCACCCTTGAACAGATGTGACAAAGGCCACATACTCCTTCCGCAAGCCGCGGATAATGTGCCTTTTCATCTTCGCCTCAGAGATAGGCTCATCAGGATCCAGTGCCGACAGCTCAGCACACAAGCTCTTCATCTTTAAGAAGTACTTGGAGATGGAAAGGTCTCCCTGAGTTGCCCTGGCCAACTCATTCTCCAGGAACTGAAGCTGCGCCACATTCTTTCTATTGAACAACTCATCAATGGTTGTCCAAATATCAGCAGCCGACTCACATCCAACGATGTGATCAAACAGTTCCGGAGACACGGCTCTCTTCAGAATGAACTCCGCCTTAGCATTTGTTCTTCTCCAGAGCCTAACCTGCTCAGCAGTACCGAAAGCAGCAGTGACTTCCTGCCTGTCATCACCACCGACGACTTCCCACAGCTCCACGCCAAGAAGATAACTCTTCATGCACGACTTCCACTTCTTGAAGTTAGTCAGTGTTAAGAGTTCAATGCCAAGACCTCTTGCAAAACTCCCTTCCATTGTAACACCTGTTGGCAACCTTTCAGAAGCTCCGAGCAACAACACAGGTTGAGCACCACTCAAGCACTGAGTAACAACACTGGTTGATTTCCGCTCATGCAACTGAACCTCCCTCTGATACCATGTTAAATTTTCTCAACGTGGTGAGCAAGATAGCCCAAACGCCAAATTAATATCTTCGGAACTACCCAGTTCTCACGTTGAACCAGCGGAAAACCAAGGAACAAAGGTTAAACCCAACAAACAATAGAAGCACAAGCAGGTCTTTTCATTCACTTCTTTACACCATGAGGCATACATAGCGAGACATGATTTCGCTAGTATAACAGCTGTAAACAGAAAGCACCAAAAAAGAAGCCGGGCGGACAACACCGGAGTCCGCTGAGATCGTCGAGGTCGCCGAGGTCGCCGAGTCTGCTGAGATCGCCCGAACTTAAGCTACAATCCGCCGAATAGCCACGGAGTCCGCCGAAGCCGCGAGGCCGCGCGGACACACCGTTATTCTTCTCCTGCTGAAGCTGAACTGAGGAACACCCCCTACCCGCCTGAAGCCGGCGGACAGGTTATTGAAGCTGGCAAAGATGAAACAGAACTGACAAGACGCAGAGCGACCTCCTGCTGAATCCGCAGAGACCGCACACTTCCAAGTACTTGACGGTAGTCACAGCCAATCTCCTGGCTCCTTGAAGCTACCCGCGCGACCTGCACACAGCAAACGTCAGCACTGAATCAATCTGCGCGGACAGACAAACTGAGACCGCAGCTCCTTCGCCCAACCCAACTTACTGTTCACTCAAGTTTCTGTAGACCTGCCAGGGGGGTCCTATTTATAGGCGAGGTGAGGAGTGTGGTCACTGTCCTAGAGATAGAGACACCACCCCAGCCCGCGCGATAGCAAAACACCGTCCGCAGAGTCCTCAAGGACTTAGCCGGATACCAAGGAAAAACTGCCAGGTGCAAGGCAACATTGGCGAACCCTCTCTAGTCCGCCCAAGCGATGCGGACAAGGCATCAGCCCGCAAAGCTTCCGACCACTGCAGGACAGCAACCCCCTTCAATGGCTGTCCGCACCAACCCGAGGAAGTCCGCAAGACTCACATCTCGATCCGCCACAAGTCCACGACCAAAGGCAGATAGCAACAGTCCGCCCGATCACAGCGGACTTGGTGGATATGGCGGACACCATGGTCTTGGCACAGAGTGTGACCAAGTCCAAAAGCCATCAAAGGCCAATGCGAGCATGGCAGACGCAAACACTCGTCCGCCAAACACTAAAGCACAGACCGCCTGCAGTCCGTAAGTTCCTCGCACTCTTGCCCCATCGTAGCATCCACCTCCCGGACTCCAAAACCAGTCCGCCAATCGACCTCCACAGCAAAGCACCTGCTATGCCACCAGAGCTCGACATGGCCTCAGCCAAGCTCTAAGCCCAGTCCGCAACAGCCCAAATCGCGGACACATCAGTCCGCAAGCTTCTCGCGGACACGAGCCAAACCGCCTATCAGCACAAGCTTGCACCATGGCCACTGAGCAATGCACCAGTCCGCAAGCCTCTCTATCCATAGATACCAGGCCGCATAGTCCGCGGACTCCATGCAAACAACCCGCTCAGAAGACAGCCGG
This sequence comes from Platanthera guangdongensis, assembly GCA_039583875.1. Lineage (NCBI taxonomy): Eukaryota > Viridiplantae > Streptophyta > Magnoliopsida > Asparagales > Orchidaceae > Platanthera > Platanthera guangdongensis. Next base: position 69,375,493 of record CM077155.1, on the reverse strand, counting down.
CTTTCCACTAGACATTCCACCAGGCCGTACATCACAGTCTGCCCAGTCCGCCTAGTCCGCCAAATCTATCCGCCCAGGTCGCCCGACATGTCCTGTCAACCACTTCCACTTCACAAATTTCAATAGTTGTAGCCTGTTAGCAAGATTCCCCAGCTAGCCGGAGTCTGTTTTGGTGACTCGGTTGGGCCTCTTAGGGAATTCTTGTGTTTTGGCTTTAGGAGATGTTAGCCCGAGTGTGCGATCGTCGGATGTTGTTTTCGACCTCACCGTTGTTTTCGTAGCTTGGGTGTTTAGCTACGGTGCGAGTTTTGGTCGAAGTCCGGGATCGTTTGCTTTCGCGTGGCTTCGACGTTTGTTTTGTTAGCTGTAATGTTTGCTGTGCTGTGCATGGCCTGGTGTGGCCGAGCTTATTAGGCCGGTGCCTTATCTTTTTTTTTTAAAGCTAAGAAGTTAGCTGCTTTTTTGTGTATGTTTTGGTGACACGGCCTGGGTCACGGGCGTGACCCAGGGCGTGCCGTGGTCGGGTAGTGCTCTCGGCTGTGTGGTCGACGATATTGCGGTCGACGAGTGTTTTTGGTAGGAACACGGCCTGTGACATGGGCGTGTCACAGGGCATGTCCCCCTTCGATTCGTCGAGCTGCGCTCGATGATCGTCGGGCGGTGTTTTAGTGAGTACACGACAGTGTCACAGGCGTATCGTATCGGACACGGGGCGTGTCTCTCTGATCGACGATCGGCGCTCCACGATCGTCGAGCGGTGTTTGAGTTGGTACATGGCCTGTGACACGGGCGTGTCACAGGGCGTGTCCCGTATTTCGTCGTGTTGAGATCGATGATCGTCGGGTGGGTAGGTGGGTAGATGCGTGAGTACACTCCCCGTGACACGGGCGTCTCAGACCGGACACGGGCGTGTCACGGGCGTGTCTGGGGCGTGTTTCGTACTTTTTCCTGAGTGCTTCATTTTATGCCGTGATTCATTTTTCCTTCTCATTTCTTCGTTCCCGATTTTGGAAAAGCTTCCAGCGGAGGGTTTTGGGAGGAGATGGTGTTGGGTTTTGGCCGGCGATTGCGGGAGGGTTAGAGCTCGATTTATCTCGTACGTTAGCAGATTTGGCTTGCTCTCGTCTAGATCCTTCCTTCCATGTAAGTTTTTCTTGATTTAGGGTTGATTCTAGGAGTTAAGAATTTCTGATTTCTTTTCTTCTTCCCCAAAGCTTCAGTTTTGGTCTTTTAGGTGTCTGATCTTGTCGCCGGTGCCAAGCTTTGGAGATAGTTGTTGTTTTTCCTGGAGGTAGAGGCAAGTGGCTCCCTTGCCCTTGCCCTTGCCAAATTATTTCTAACCCATACTTTGTTTTCATTTCCTGTGCAATAACTCTGTTCTCTTTGTTTTCCTCCCTAGAGTAGCAGGTTGAGTTGTTAAATCAAGCTTTAAATCAAGTGGCTGTTTCTTTATTTTCTAGATTTAAATCAAGCTTTCTCTCATTTTGTTTCGGTTTGGTGTCCAGTGGGTAGCTAGAGTTAGGGTAAGGCTGCGTTTAGTTGTAGTTTAAGTTTAGTTGCGGTAGCCCCGAGTAGTTAGGATGGAAGGGAGGGTTGGGATTAAATTTCCAACTCTCTGTTTTCGCGCGTTGAGAGAGTTTATGCTGCGGTTTTAACTAAAATTTACGTTTACCCTAAGTAGAAAGCGCTGACAGCGTTGAGTGAGCCGAGTTCACTCAACGCCGTCATCCAGCGTAGGTTTTGCGGCTAAGTATTTTTGACGTCAAGTGAGTGGAGCTTACTCAACGCCGCGTCGAGTTGGCTCGATGTTTCTGTCTTGGTTTCGTGTGTTTCCTTAGGATTGTTAGTGTGACTTTTCCCTATTCCCTAGGGGGGTATTGGGTGTTTGGCTAATTTTTGCATGCCGACTCTTGGGTTGTGGCAGGTGGTGGAGTTTTGGTGCCTCTGGAGGGGTTGTTTTGTGTGGAGAGCTGTGGCCACCGCCTTTTGCCCCAGTTGGGGTTGGCGTGTGTGGGACCCTAAACGTGCCACTGTTTGACCCCTTAGCCCTTTTTGGATCTGGTTTTGGTTATGTATTCAGATCCATATTTTGACCACTGCCATTAACCCACGTGTTAGGACTGTTAGTTCCTTTCCTATATATGGCTATTTCTTTTGGCATATGTGTATGTCTTGTTGCTGTAGCAGACTCTTTTGTAGGGCATATTGCTTTTATTACTCGCACTTGATGTGCTTTGCTGTGCTTTAGACAGTGCTCTTTTCTTACTGTCATGCCCTTTCTTTTGCTTATGGCAGTTTGTTGCCGGGTTGGTAAACCCTTCTTATTTGCTCATAAATCTAATGCTCTATTTACCTTTTTGATTATTTTCTTGCTGAGGTGTTCTTTTCTTGAAAGCCTCAGGTCCAGGTTGTAGCCAGTTCAGCGGCTAGTTCTTTTGGAGGGGCTTGTTTGTGGCCTCTTGGGTAGCTGAGATAGCTGATCCTCGATTTTTGTGAGTTAGTTCTTTACTTTTCTGTATAGACATGCATACTCATCGGTGGGTTCGTGTCAGGTTATTGACTCCCACTGGTGGCTTCTTGCGATGCTGGGTATGAACTTAAACTACTATTTCTGCCTTTTTATGGATGTTTACTTGTCTTCTGGGAAGGATTTTATGCTAGGTTGCATGTTAATTATTTTAAACACTAAAGCATTACTATATGTATCTCATGCACGTCATATTTATAAAACTAAGACACTATTTTTACTTTGGCGTAAAAGACTATCTTTTATATATACTATATTCACCTTAGAGTCGTGCATACCATGAGTCGTCCCGCGGGGACACATATGCTCATTTAGGTTGTCAACTTAATTTAACAAAAGTATTTTCTGCTGCGTATAAATATACTTTTCATTGTGGACTAGCTGATCCACCGTGCCGAGGGATACGACCATTAAATATAACTGGTTTTCCTTCACATTAATCTATGATTTTCCTTAAAATCTTAATTCTAGTGTTTTGCCTGAACGTGTGCAATTATCCCCTGCACGACGTGGCATCACGACACGTGTTTTCTCTTGCTCTGATACTATTTTATTGTTAAGAAAATGCGGGTTGTGACAGTTGGTATCAGAGGGAGGTTGCTTGGCAGGTCAGGCAACCTTTCCCTTGTTTGCATTAGTGGTTAGCGTCATACCATACACACACTGATATGTCATCAGCACGTCTTGGATAAAACACGAACACTACACTCATGAGCATGAAGAAGTATAAGGGGGATATTCTGTAGTATGGGATGCATAATATGTTTTTGTATATGGATCCACCATAGGAGGCAACATGTGAGGGTTATGTAGTATGGGATGCATAACCTCACCACATGAATGCGGCTAGCACGTTTTCTTTTTTCGTTGCATGAGAATGTTATGTAGTATGGGATTCATAATATTTTCATGTGTACGCCGCCCATGGCATGCATTAAGGCCTTTTTAGAATGCATAGCACATCATGCATAGCATAAAATTTCATAAGCACAACGTTCCAAGCTAAAGATTTGCATGATGACATATGTACACGCATGGTTTTGAGTCAAAAAAATACAAATACATGCATTCATGGTTTAGGCACATGAGTTAGTATGATGGTGGTGAACCATCTTAGATTAAGCATAACATCATCATGGTAAAAACAAATCCCAGAGCAAGTTTTGCAGTTGAAGTTCATATTTAAGTGTGTTTGTCTATACCGGGTAGTTTTGTTCTAGCTGGTTGGCTTGGTTTTGTCTAAGCATGTGTGATATTAGGATGGCGAGACGTCCTGCGACGAGATCGACTCCCCAATCAGAGGGTGAGTCGTCGGGAGCGCAGAGCGAGGCGTTGATAGAAAGCCCGCGGCAGAGTAATGAGGCCTTATCGAGATAGGTAGTGGATATGCATGCTCAGATTCAATCTCTTGTAACAGTGGTAGCAGGATGCACTTGGGAGTAATTTAAGGTGATGCTGTTAAGTAAGTTTCTGCCTTCAGTCGAGCGGGACCGGCTAATGAATGACTTCCTCCATTTGAAGCAGAGGGAACTCACGGTTAGTGAGTATGAGATTGAGTTTAACAAGTTGAGTCAGTTTGCTCCTGGTTTGGTGAGTGTTGAAGCAGATCGAGTTAAACGGTTTCTGGGTGCCTAAGAAGCGATATTCAGCAGTTAGCAAATGATTACGAAGCAGTCAGTTTTACCAGCGTGGTTGAAGCTGCCTCGAAGGTCGAGGCCATTGATAGTGCCAAGAATAAAGGACAACAGATGAGGAAGGATAAGCGGAAGTCTGGTGGAGGGAAGAGCCTTCAGGAGCCTGATGCTGTCTCGAAAAAGAAGAACAAAGAGCTTTGTAGCTTTTGTGGCCGGCCAGGCCACCCCTTGGAGAGGTGTATCAAAAGGTTGGGAGCGCAAAAGACGGATCAGGTGCATGCGTTTCAGGGTGCTCCCAGAGGAGACTTGGTGTGTGCCTTGTGTGGAAGGAAGGGGCATGATGCTGCCCGTTGTCGGTTAAAAGATAAGGTCTGTTTTCAGTGCGGCCAGAAGGGTCATCTCAAGACAAGGTGCCCTCAGACCCAGCCTATTCTGCAGCCAGTTCCCCTCCAGGCTTTGCCACCGCCTCAGCAAATGGATAAAGGAAAGGGGAAGCTGAATGTGCTTTCGGCAGACGAAGCGCAGACTTCGACCTAGGTTATCTCAGGTTCGATTCCTCCCCAGCCGTTTTGTCATGTTCCCTCTTTGGTTGTAGTTTTCGTTTTAGCGTTTGTTGCCTTAGATGCGTGCGCTATTCATAGGACGATTTAAGGTAAAGAACCGCTGGGCGCACGTTCTCTTAGATTCCGGCGCTACCCACTCATTTGTGGCTAGAGCCTTCGTGGAGCGGTTCAGTTTGGGCCTAGATCGTGTTGGTGGTGTCTTTTGCGTTAAGTTCCCCTCTGGTGACTCTGTGGTTACGGACCTGGGTGTCCTTAATTGTCCGATTTTGTTGGGGGATTTTCTAGCAAAGGCAGATCTGAAGGTGATTGACCTGGAGGACTTCGATGTTATCTTGGGCATGGACTGGTTGTCCAGGTACGTTGCAGTTATCCAATGCAAGGGTAAGCGCTTGGACTTCGTCAGAGAAAACAGTCAGCCAGGGAGCGTTTATGGGTATTCTCTCCAGGAGTCTCCAGTCATTTCTGTGGTGCGTGCTCGGAAGTTGCTTGATTCTGGCTGCTTTGCCTGTGTGGTCTCTCTGGTAGGGACAGTTGTTAGAGTGCCGCGAGTGGAGGAGATTCATGTAGTGTGTGACTTCTCTGATGTGTTTCCCGACGATCTTCCCGGTCTTCCACCCGATCGAGACATCGAGTTTGTTATAGATTTGGAGCCAGGCACGCGTCCTATTGCAAAGGCGTCGTACCGGATGGCCCCGCGAGAGCTGGAAGAGTTGCGAATCCAGTTGGATGAGATGTTGGCAAAAGGTTTCATAAGGCCAAGTTCTTCGCCTTGGGGTGCACCAGTGCTGCTCATTAAAAAGAAAGATGGGTCGATGAGGCTATGTTCACCAGGCTTTTGAGGAACTAAACAGAAGGTTATGTTCAACTCCAATTTTGTCTTTGCCTACTGAAGGTAGTGAGTATGATATATATGTGGATGCGTCGTATGCCGGACTGGGATGCGTTTTGATGCAGGGCGGGAAGGTCATTGCGTACGGGTCGAGGCAGCTAAAGACTCACGAGAGGAACTACCCTACGCATGACCTGGAGTTTGCAGCTGTGATCTATGCGCTGAAACTGTGGAGGCATTTACTGTATGGCGCGCAGTGCTAGATTTTTACTGATCACAAGAGTTTAAAGTATGTCTTCGCCCAGAAGGAATTGAATCTGCGCCAGCGGCAATGGTTGGAGTATGTGGCTGACTATGATGTTGAAATCCAGTACCATCTGGGCAAAGCTAATGTGGTGGCCAACTCCCTGAGTCGGAAGTCAGGGAAGATTTTCAATCTCTCCGCCGAGCGTCTAGTGGAAGAGTTCCTTTTGATGGACACTTCTGTGGGAAGCTGCGATTCGCAGAGTAGTTTGGCAGTGGCAGAACCTTCATGGATTGCGCTTACGAGACTGCATCAGAAGGATGATCCCGATCTTCTGCATTTGTATCATCGAGCTGAAAAAGGTGAATTACCAGATTTCTCTATAGATGATGCGGGTACCTTGAAGTATCATGACAGGTTTTGCATCACCGCTGTTGGAGATATCTGGGATATGGTGTGCAGAGAATCCCACGCATCTAGTGTTGCGTACCATCCAGGGTCTACCAAGATGTATCATGATTTAAAGCAGATTGCCTGGTGGTATGGGATGAAGAGAGACATAGCCAGATTTGTTTCTGAGTGTCACACTTGCAGGCGTGTGAAAGCCGACCATGGGAGGCCTGGTGGCAAGCTGACTCGCTTGGAGATTCTGACGTGGAAGTGGAGAGTATCTCGATGGATTATATTACGGGCTTACCGAGATCTCCTAAGGGGCATGATTCAGTTTGGGTGATCATAGACAGATTGACGAAGAGTGCTCACTTCGTACCATTTAAGATCAATTATCCGATGAGGAAGATAGCCGAGCTGTATTTGGATGAGGTTATCAGATTGCATGGTGTACCTGTAAGTATCATATCAGATCGAGACTCCAGGTTCACGTCTCATTTTTGGAAGAGCCTTCAGGAGGGGTTGGGTACAGATTTGAGGTATTCCACAACTTATCATCTGCAGACCAATGGTCAGACGGAGCGAGTAAATCGGATTGTGGAAGATATGATCCTGTTGGGTCCGGCGTTCCTTCACTTGACCCGTAGCGCTTTGATACTTATATAAGAAATTAAGTAGCGCCCTCTCCAACAGGCCGGGCTTTTGGTGCAGTTGGGTATGCGCTTGATCCTTCAATTGGTATCAGAGGAGGTCACGGGTTCAAGACCGGGGGGGGTGGGGTGGGGGGCGCTATTAAATCATGATTTTTCCCTTCTACCTGTGTGGGTCCGGCGGGTCAGGCAACCGTGGACATGTGGTAACCCCACCTCTGAGCCAGGTGGGCTATGTGGTAACTCCACCACGGAGCCGACAGGTTGTGCTGGACGCCGGGGGGGGATTGTTGGGTCTGGCGTTCCTTCACTTGACCCGTGGAGCTTTGCTACTTATTTAAGAAATTAAGTAGCGCCCTCTCCAACAGTCCGAGCTTTTGGTGCAGTTGGGTATGCGCTTGATACTTCAGATCCGATGCTATATTATGGACCACGGACGAGCGTGGGACGAGCGCTTGCGGCTTATGGAATTTGTGTATAACAACAGTTATCAAGAAAGTTTGCAAATGGCTCCTTTTGAAGCTTTGTATGGGAGGCGCTGCAGGACTACCTTATTTTGGGCTGAGGTTGGCGAGAGACCTTTGTTGGTCCAGAAGCGCTCAAGAAGATGGAAACCGCTGTGAAGCTTATTCGGGAAAAGCTTCGGTTAGCCCAGGAGAGATATGAGAAGAACGCCAACCGGCGTAGGTCGGACTTAGAGTTTGTGGTGGGGGACTCAGTGTTCTTAAAGGTCTCCCCGTTGATCGGAGTCAAGCGGTTTGGAAAGAACAGGAAGTTGGACCCGAGGTACGTGGGACCGTTTTCGATTGTTGAGCGGATTAGGTTATCAGCTTATAGGCTGGCTTTGCCCGCAAATTTTCCTGGCGTGCATGATGTCTTTCACGTCAGTCAGCAGTGGAAATGTGTGATGAATGGCAGGCAGGTTTTGGATTCTGTGCCTCAGTTGGAGCCGAATCTTTCTTATGTGGAGGTGCCTGTCCGCATTTTGGATTCTCAGGTTCGTGCGTTGTGGAAGAAGACTATTCCTATGATTAAAGTTTTATGGAGGAATCAGGATGTAGAAAGTGCGACTTGGAAATTGGAGTCGGCTATGAGGGAGGCTCACCCTCATCTATTTCCCAGATCTTGTGCCTGGTATGTTTTGTGTTTTTTATATATAGCCCCTTCTTGGCTATTTCTCTCTCCTTCTTGATAGGGGTGTTGTGAGTAAAGTTTCGAGGCGAAACTTTCTTTTAGGAGGAGTGGTTGTAACGCCCCCAGTTTTTTCTTTGTTTTGTTTGATCTTGGATTGGCGTTACGATGACGCATTTCCGGCATTCCGCCGTTGTAGAGCGTGGTCTTAGCTCTTTAGGTTCCTTGTGTAGCCTGGTTGTAGCCTGTTAGCAAGATTCCCCAGCTAGCCGGAGTCTGTTTTGGTGACTCGGTTGGGCCTCTTAGGGAATGCTTTTGTTTTGGCTTTGGGAGGTGTTAGCCTGAGTGTGCAATCATCGGATGTTGTTTTCGACCTCACCGTTATTTTCGTAGCTTGGGTGTTTAGCTATGGTGCGAGTTATGGTCGAAGTCCGGGATCGTTTGCTTTCGCGTCGCTTCGACGTTTGTTTTGTTAGCTGTAATGTTTGCTGTGCTGTGCATGGCCTGGTGTGGCCGAGCTTGTTAGGCTGGTGCATTGTCTTTTTTTTTCAGCTAAGAAGTTAGCTGATTTTTTGTGTATGTTTGGGTGACACGGCCTGGGTCACGGGCGTGACCCAGGGCGTGCCGTGCTCTGGTAGAGCTCTTGCCTGTGTGGTCGACGATATTACGGTCGACGGGTGTTTTTGGTAGGAACACGACCTGTGACACGGGCGTGTCACAGGGCGTGTCCCCCTTCAGTTCGTCGAGCTGCGCTCGATGGTCGTCGGGCGGTGTTTTAGTGAGTACATGGCAGTGTCACAGGCGTGTCGTATCGGATTCGGGCGTGATACGGGAGTGTCTCTCTGTTCGACGATTGGCGCTCCACGATCGTCGAGCGGTGTTTGAGTTGGTACATGGCCTGTTACACGGGCGTGTCACAGGGCGTCCCGTGTTTCGTCGAGCTGAGATCAACGATCATCGGGTGGGTAGGTGGGTAGATGCGTGAGTACACGCCCCGTGACACGGGCGTGTCGGACCGGACACGGGCGTGTCGGACCGGACATGGGCATGTCACGGGCGTGTCTGGGGCGTGTTCCGTACTTTTTCCTGAGTGCTTCATTTTATGCCGTGATTCATTTTTCCTCCTCATTTCTTCATTCCCGATTCTGGAAAAGCTTCCAGCGGAGGGTTTTGGGAGGAGATCGTGTTGGGTTTTGGCCGGCGATTGCGGGAGGGTTAGAGCTCGATTTTTCTCGTGCGTTAGCGGATTTGGCTTGCTCTCGTCTATATCCTTCCTTCCATGTAAGTTTTTCTTGATTTAGGGTTGATTCTAGGAGTTAAGAATTTCTGATTTCTTTTCTTCTTCCTCAAAGCTTCAGTTTTGGTCTTTTAGGTGGCCGATCTTATCGCCGGTGCCAAGCTTTGGAGATAGTTGTTGTTTTTCCTGGAGGTAGAGGCAAGTGACTCCCTTGCCCTTGCCAAATTATTTCTAATCCATACTCTGTTTTCATTTCCTGTGCAATAGCTCTGTTCTCTTTGTTTTCCGCCCTAGAGCAGTAGGTTGAGTTGTTAAATCAAGCTTTAAATCAAGTGGCTGTTTCTTTATTTTCTAGATTTTAATCAAGCTTTCTCTCATTTTGTTTTGGTTTGGTGTCCAGTGGGTAGCTATAGTTAGGGTAAGGCTGCGTTTAGTTGTAGTTTAAGTTTAGTTGCGGTAGCCCCGAGTAGTTAGGATGGAAGGGAGGGTTGGGATTAAATTTCCAACTCTCTGTTTCCGCATGTTGAGGGAGTTTAGGCTGCGGTTTTAACTAAAATTTATGTTTACCCTAAGTACAAAGCGCTGACAGTGTTGTGTGAGCCGAGTTCACTCAACGCCGTCATCCAGCGTAGGTTTTGCGGCTAAGTATTTTTGGCAGGTGAGTGGAGCTTACTCAACGCCGCGTCGGGTGGGCTCGACGTTTCTGTATTGGGTTCGTGTGTTTCCTTAGGATTGTTAGTGTGACTTTTCCCTATTCCCTAGGGGGGGTATTGGGTGTTCGGCTAGTTTTTGCATGCCGACTCTTGGGTTGTGGCAGGTGGTGGAGTTTTGGTGCCTCTGGAGGGGTGGTTTTGTGTGGAGAGCTGTGGCCACCGCCTTTTGCCCCGGTTTGGGTTGGCGTGTGTGGGACCCTAAAGCTGCCACTGTTTGACCGCTTAGCCCTTTTGGATCTGGTTTTGGTTATGTATTCAGATCCATGTTTTGACCACTGTCATTAACCCACATGTTAGGACTGTTAGTTCCTTTCCTATTTATGACTATTTCTTTTGGCATATGTGTATATGTCTTGTTGCTATAGCAAACTCTTTTGTAGGGCATATTGCTTTTATTGCTCGCACTTGGTGTGCTTTGATGTGCTTTAGACAGTGCTCTTTTCTTACTGTCATGCCCTTTCTTTTGCTTATGGCAGTTTGTTGCTGTTGGGTATTTCATCCACATGAACCCAAATTTGATGAAGTCACCCTGGAACTAAGATGAATTAAGTTGTATTTGATGCTTGGTTTGAGCTATATGTTTGCAGGAATTTCACTGGGAAGTGTAGACCAATGTCAGCTCACAGTGGGTCACCAAACACAAGAACTGTGCAATGTAATCCCTCATTGCATATTCCAAGGTGTTGACTCATGTGTGGTCTCTCTATTGGGATACACTTCATATTCAAGCTATTGGACTCTGGGAAAGGAATTGGGTGTTGACTACTCTAGAAGAATCAACTTTTCCAACATCAGAAATTTTCTAAGTATTTTACTCGAGTAGAGCTTTCACCTACTCGAGTAGTCTGGGTATAATTTACTCGAGTAAAGGAACCTCATACTCGAGTAGGCATAGTCATATACCCGAGTAGCTAAGTCACCTACTCGAGTAGACCAAGTCATATACTCGAGTAGCATGCTTATATACTCGAGTAGATTACTCTTTATACCCGAGTACTAAAGGGTCTTCTCATCTAAATTTCTCTAAGTCATATACTCGAGTAAGTATACTCATATACTCGAGTAAGTATACTCACTTACTCGAGTAGATAGAAACATACTCGAGTAGTTCATTTTACCTACTCGAGTAGTTCATGTGTCACCCGTGTACCTTGCTATTTCCCTACTCCAGAATTTTTTTAAGTCTTTTACTCGAGTAGAACCTTCACCTACTCGAGTAGATTACTTCCACTCGAGTAGTACAGTTCAACTACTCGAGTAGTTGCCAACAGAGCTCTTCAGAATTTTTCTAAGTATTCCACTCGAGTAGTACTTCATGTACTCGAGTAGGTTATGTAATATACTCGAGTAGCTCTTCCAGTACTCGAGTAGATCCTCTATATACTCGAGTAGCTCTCTTCACATACTCGAGTAGCTCTGTCTGCTTACTCGAGTAGTTGATGTCTATATACTCGAGTAGTCTTCATATACATACCCGAGTATGTTCCCCATCATATACTCGAGTAGTTATTCAACTACTCGAGTAGTCTTTGACTTACTCGTGTAGTTGGCTGAATCTTTCCGAAATTTTGCTAAGTCATTTTTCTGACGGGATTTTTCAAATCACGCGACATGATTGGTCCACGTGTACATCATTATGACCGATTATGACCGTTAGTCTCTCCTATATAAGGTCTTATCAGAAAATGACAAACCCTAAGTATTCTCAAAGCTTTCTTGTAATTACTTTTTCGAGAAATATTCTTCAGCCGCCTCCTCTCTGATTTTCGCGAAACGGAAGCCGCCGCCGCCGCCCTCTTCTCCGGGCAAAGCTTCTACTTTCAGAGGATTATTCTGAAGAAAAGTTACAGATCAAGATCGACTTCGCTGATCATCTTCTCTCTCGATTTCTGTAAAAGCGAGTAGATCCAGATCGAGGCCGAGAACTTCTTCACCGATTTCTGAAAGTGCTACAAAGTTGAAAAGAAGAAGATCCTGGCCGTTTCTTTCAGATCTGAGTGATTTACTGTTTGTATTCTTGAAAACACTTTATTAATCTTGTAGGAGAAATCTTCTCCGAGTGTAGGAGTTTTTCTTTACTCCGAGTTTGTAGGAAGTGTTATCTTCCGAGGTGTAGTTCCGTTTTGTTTGGATCGAGTTTGTAGGAACTTTGTTCTGAGGGTAGGATCGATTTTTGATCCGAGATAGTGGAGTAGCCGAGTCTAGTTGATTGCTAGATCGGTGAGGGAAAGTGGATGTACCCAAGGTTGGGGAACCACTATACATCTTGTATCGTCTGTGATATTGGTAGATATTTCTGTACTGTGCTCTAAATATTTTTTATTCCGCAAAAGACGCACAAACCACCTATTCACCCCCCTCTAGGTGATTTAGGTTGACAACCGTTTTCTTTCAATTGGTATCAAAGCGAGGTTGATCGTTAAAAGGTTAACACCTTGATCAGATCCAGATCTGTTGTCTGAAAGATTCTACCATAAAATGGACAAGGACAAAGATTTCGCCAAGCTTCCACTGTGCAACAAAAACAACTTTCCCATGTGGAAAGAAAGGATAAAATTTTTCATGGAAGCTGTGGATCTAAGGATCTTCATGATCGTTGAAGAAGGTCCTTATGTTCCCATGACTATGTCCACTATCGACCCTACCAAGAAAGTTCCCAAAAAGCTAATGGATCTCGACAAAGACGAGATTGCACTTGTCTCTCTTGACAAGAAAGCTAAGAACATCATAGCAAGTGCAGTCGATGACTCGATGCTGCAGAATTTGATTCACTGTCAATCAGCTAAGGAGATGTGGCACTCCTTAGTCACTTTGATGGAAGGGACTGAAGAAGTAAGGGATGATCGGAGATCCCTTCTCAATCAAAAATATGAAGCGTTCCGACAAGGGAACAAGGAAACCATTGCCGACACCTTTGATACTTCTTCAAGATTGTAAATGGCCTAAGGGTGTATGGTCGTGTCTTCACAAACGGAGAACTGAACGACAAATTCTTGAGATCCCTAACCAAGGAATGGGATAACAAGGTATGTGCCATCAGGGAGTTCGGGAAGCTAGCTGAAACGGACCCGCAAAATCTCTTTGGAAAGCTTATGTCCTATGAACTCCAAATCAATACAAGAAAAGCTGAAGAAGAGAAGGGCAGGTCTGCTCTAAAGGAGAAATCTGTCGCTCTGAAGGCAGACACCTCCAGAAAGACTAAGGCTGCCTCCCCCGCTCCAGCTCCAGAAGTTGATGAAGAAGAAGAAACATCAGAGCCCATCACCTCAGGCTCTGAACTATCTGAAGGAGAGTTCTCCATACTCTCAAGGCAATTCAAGAAGTTTCTAAATAAAAAGAAACAATGGAAAGGCAAAGATGCCTCATACAGAAGATTGCGGCGTGATGACGATCGACAAAGAAAAGGCTCAAGTAGCCACGACAGGTATAATACTAAACAGAACAAATACATTTCAACTGGCATCATTTGTTACTGTTGTAATAAGCCAGGTCACGTCATTACTGACTGCCCTCACAAAAAGAAGGAGGGTGGCAGAAGGGAAGACAAGAAATCCTCACACAACTGGAAAAAGAAAGAGAAGAGCCTCATTGCTAAAAGGAGCAAGACTCTTAGCGACTCTGACTCTTCAGAGTCAAGCGAAGAAGAAGAAGCTTACTTTGGGCTAATGGCTCAAACAGATGATGAACAAGAGCCCCAGTTCACTGGGAAGGTAAAATCTCATACCCCTCTTTCAGATTCTGAAGTCTCTGAACATGATTGCGAGGGTAGCTCTTCTGACGATGAGTCAGAACTAATGGCCCAGTACAAGGAGTTAATCATGGCTTACGACAAATGTCGTCGAGTCGTGAAGACTCGGGCTAAAGAGATCAAATCTCTAAAAGCCGAAGAGAGCAACTTGAGAGAGAAAGTCGCAAATACTGACTCCCTCGAAGAAAACTTCAATAATGCTATTGAAGAATACAACAAGGCTCTTGAGCACCTTGACCTGAAGGAGAAGATCATCAAAGGATTGGAAGCCGAACTTGCGGCTGAAAGGAAACTTGTTGAGAGTTTCTCGAAGCCCAAAACAGTTCTTGCATTCGTTGCTGAATTCTCAGTAAAGGCCAAGGGAGCTGGACTAGGCCATGAAGAAGCTCCTAGTAAATCCTCTAGGAGAAACAAGAATCAACGGAAAAATAAGGCCGCCAAAAAGGCCTCAGCCGAAGAAAAGGGAAAAGCCCCTCAAAATCAAACAACATTCAGAAAGGTCATCTTTCCAATAAATGAGTTTGATTTTGACTCATCATACAGGCACTTTGCTAGGCCTACCTATGTAGAGCCAAAGTCCTGCTATCAAGGATGGGCTCGACCCCGAAACTTTGGCGAAAGTGTCCTTAAGGCACCTTATGAAGAAGTTGTTCTTCAGAGCTATGGCCCTTTCAATCATGGGCATAACTTCAAGAACGCACCAAATATAAAGCATGTTGTAGAGAAGCCCATAAAGGAGAAGAAGTTATGTGATTGCCATCATCATGAGGCATCTTCCTCCAAGAATGCTACCCCTGCTAGACCAAAGTTCCAAAAGGTCAAGCAGGAGATCTTGAGGCAAAGGTACAACAGATTTGACTGTTAGTGCTGTGGCAAGGTTGGTCACTTCGCCATAGATTGCTGGTTTAATTCCAGAAACGATGCAACCCCTCATGTCAGCAATATGAGAAAGACCGCTCATAATGCCAACACTCGTAGGGGGAGCACTCTAACCCGAGACCAAGGACCCAAACGTGTTTGGGTTCTAAGGCGAATTGATTGTGATTGCAGGGTGCCCAAAGGCCAACAAAATGCCTATCTGGTACTTGGACAGCGGATGCTCTCGACATATGATCGGGACGAGAATCCTAATTCAGAACTTTACTCCAGTCGTGAACGGACCAAAGGTCATCTTTGGAGGTTCAGACCGTGGAAATACTAGAGGCTATGGTATGATTACTAACGGCAATATATCCTTCTCGGATGTGGCCTATGTTGAGGGATTGGAACACAATCTCATTAGCATAAGCCAACTCTGCGACAAAGAATACATAGTTGAGTTCCATGCTGATAAGTGCTTGATAAAATCCGTTGACAATATGGAAACGATTCTATCTGGCACTCGAAGCAGGAATATTTTCTGTTTAAATTTCATCTGTATAGATTCCTCCACAGCAGTGTGTCTTTTGGCAAAAGATAGTGCGTCTCTTGGTGACCAATGGCACAAGAGACTAGCACATATTAATTTCAAAACAATCAATAAACTATTTTCAATGAACTTGGTACGTGATGCCCCAAATGTCAAATGCGTCAAAGACAGACCTTGTCATGCATGCGTAAAAGGCAAGCAAACAAGGGCTACCTTTAAAAGCACTGTTGCCAAAGACTCTAACAGATGTCTCCATCTATTGCACATGGACTTGTTTGGTCCACTACAGATTAGAAGTTTGGGAGGCAAGGAATATACATTGGTAATTTTTGATGACTACTCGCGCTTTGCGTGGGTGTACTTTCTGAAACACAAGTCAGATACCTTCGATATCTTTACCAATTTTGTCAGGCAAGTCCAGAATGAATACAACTGCTCCATAGTCAAAATCAGAAGTGACAACGGAACAGAGTTCAAATCTGGGGCCATGACAGAATTCTGTGAAAGCTTAGGTATCTTTCATGAGATTTCCTCTCCTCGTACTCCACAACAAAATGGAGTGGCTGAGAGAAGGAACAGAACACTCATAGAGGCCTGCAGGACCATGTTGAGTGATGCTTCACTACCGGAGTACTTCTGGGCTGAGGCCGTCAACACTGCATGCCACGTGCAAAATCGAGCACTCATAAACAAAGACCATAATAAGACACCTTACGAACTTCTGAAAGATAGAAAACCAACAGTCTCTTACTTTAGAATCTTTGGCTGCAAATGCTTCATACTTAACAATGACAAGTATCATACCACCAAGTTCAGCGAATAGAGCTTTGAAGGTATTTTTGTAGGATATAGTATCCATAGTAAGACATACAGGATTTTCAATAGAAAAACCCTGGTGGTGGAAGAATCGATACATGTTCTATTTGATGAGACGAGCTTGCTGCAAAGCAATCCGTTTAGTATGCTCATTGAAGATGCAGGTGAAAAGCTGAAAGAAACTAGCTTGGATGATCCGTCCGAAAACAAAGGCGAGAAGTTCATTAAGATCACCACTCCAACTCCCATTGGAGAGGCTGATTATCAAAATGGAGAAGTCATCCAGGACGAAGAAATCACTCCGGTGCTTGAAGATAATCCAGATGCAAGAACTCTAGAGCTCAGATATCTGAAAGATCACCCCATGGACCAGATCATAGGAGATACCTGTGATGGTGTCAGAACTCGGAGAGGTACAACTAATGAGAATCTTCATTTGAGTTTTCTCTCACAGGTTGAACCAAAGAAATTTGAGGAAGCAAACTCAGACCCATCATGGATAATGGCATTGGAAGAAGAGCTAAATCAGTTCAAGCGCTGCAATGTGTGGATTCTGGTTCCAAGACCCAAGGGAAAGAACATCATTGGAACAAAATGGGTCTACAGGAAAAAGATGGATGAAGACGGAACTATCATAAAGAATAAGGCCAGACTCGTCGCTAAAGGCTATCGTCAAGAAGAAGGAATCGACTTCGACCAGACATATGCTCCAGTGGCCAGACTGGAGGCAATAAGGTTGTTCCTAGCATATACTGCCTTCAAAGGCTTCACCGTCTATCAGATGGACGTGAAGTCGGCCTTCCTGAATTGTAACATAAAGGAGGAAGTGTATGTGGAACAACCTCCAGGTTTCGTTGATCCTAACTTTCCCGATCATGTCTATTTTCTGCACGAGGCACTATATGGTCTGAAACAAGCTCCTCGAGCTTGGTATGAAACGTTGTCTACCTTTCTACTTGAGAACAAGTTCACAAGGGGAAAGATAGACAAGACATTATTTCTTAGGGAAATAAAAGGCAAGATTTTGCTAGTGCAAATCTATGTCGACGACATTATCTTTGGCTCTACAGATAACAACCTCTGCAAAAAGTTCTCAAAACTTATGCAAGGGAAGTTTGAAATGAGCAGTATGGGCGAGCTGAAGTATTTCTTAGGGCTTCAAGTGAAACAATCTGAAGATGGAATTTTCATCTCACAGACCAAATTCACCAAAGAGCTAATTAAGAAATTCAGAATGGAGAACGCAACCTCTATGAGGACTCCCATGGGCTCAACTATGTCTCTGGACAAGGATGAAAAAGGGAAACCTTTTGATGAAACCAAGTACAGAAGTATAATTGGATCCTTGCTCTACCTTACTGCCATAATGTTCTCAACATGTGTCTGTGCTAGATTTCCGGTGAACTCTAAGGAATCTCAGTACGCTGCTGCAAAGCGGATCCTGAGATACCTTAAAGGCACACCAAATCTTGGCTTATGGTACCCAAGAAGTAATGACAGCGAACTAATTGGATTTTTAGATGCAGATTTTGCAGGTAGCAAAGACGACCGGAAAAGCACCTCAGGGACTTGCCAATTCTTCGGAAGAAGGCTAATTTCCCGGAGTAGCAAGAAGCAAAACTGTGTCGCAATCTCAACGGCCGAGTCAGAGTATATCTCTGCAGGCAGTTGTTGCGCACAGTTGCTATGGATAAAGAATCAGTTCGAGGACTACAACCTACAGTTCAAGGATATACCCTTGTACTGTGACTCCTCCAGCGCAATTGCAATAGCCAACAATCCAGTCTCTCACAGCCGAACAAAGCACATTGAGCTAAGGTACCACTTCATCCGGGAACATGTGGAGCATGGAGACATAGACCTCCAATATGTGCCTACAGATAGGCAAGTTACAGATATCTTCACAAAGCCGCTGGACGAGACCAAGTTCTCGTTCTTTAAGACAGAGCTTGGGATGCTCAACAAAGAAGACTAAAGAAGGTTGAATGACTAAGTAGCAAGTAATTGTAAAGGGTTAGTCAAAATCTATTCTTTCTCAACTTTTTCAAAATTCAACTCGAGAAGCATGAGACATACTCGAGTATCTAAAGACCTACTCGAGTATATGAATGAACCTACTCGAGTATGTGTACTGACCTACTGGAGTATCTAAAGACCTACTCGAGTAAGTCTCTCACCTACTCGAGTAAGTCAATACCTACTCGAGTAAGTCTCTCACCTACTCGAGTAAGTCAATACCTACTCGAGTAAGTCTCTCACCTACTCGAGTAAGTCATTATCTACTCGAGTAGTTTTCCCCCACATACTCGAGTAACTCCAGACGACCTATTCGAGTAGCTCCTTTATCTACTCGAGTAGCCTATCTCTCTCTCGTGTCCTGATTCCCAGTTTTTCAAAACTGTTCTATTTGCCACCCAAGGCTATATGCCGCCACTTTCTCTAAATTAATTAGCGAAAATTCAAGAGTTATATATATATGAAATTCCGAAACATCAAACCTACTCGACATCATTTCTATCTCTCGAGTACCCTCTGTCTCTTAGCCTACCCTGCCGACTCGCCTCCGCCGCTGTTGAAGAGCCGTCTCTCTCAACTCCTCCAGTCCTTCACATCCATGGCGACTTCTCACAAGATCGGTGTCGGCTCCGAACTAGTCACCGAGGGTATTGCAGAGCTTTCCGACGATTTCCACAACCTCCTCATTCTTCTCGACACCGCCGGCCTCTCCTTCATCCTCCAAGAACCCTGTCGCGTTCTCTTCCCCGAAGTTGCAGAATTCTTCTCAAATCTCAAGGTTCGACGCAATGGCAAAGTCCTAAAATCTACAGTAAAGGGTTTGAAACTAAAGTTCAACAAAACCTCTGTCTCTCAACTTCTCCGTTTACCGATTGTTGATGAAGAAGATCACCTAGTTGCTGAGGATTCCGACATGACAGCCCTCTTCTGTGGTTTTTCCACTGATGCTCAATACTTCAAAAGGTCAGATATGAATGCAGAAGGCAAATTCTTGGTTGATGTTATTGGAAAATATTTTACTGTGCAAGACTCACTTAATCCGATACATTCCCTCATACTTCTTCGATATAATGCAAGCCATTGTCTGCCGTAAGAAATACCAATTTGGTATGCTGATTTTGGACAAAATGAAGCACAGCATGAAATCCCCTAACTATGCAAGAATTATATCTCTGCTCCTTCATGAAACAAATCCTGAAGTATTCAACTTCTCAAAAGGGACTCCACTTCACCACATGAAGAAGGTCTACATCTCTTCAATTCAGAGATGGGATCTCAAGCTCAAGAATTCTGCCCAATCTGCCAAGCTTTCAGAGGTTCCAGCTGTAGAGGACAGGACTCCATCTCCCCCTCCTCCTCATGTGGCCAGCTCCTCTAGTGCACCAAGTGAGGGGGAGCCTGCTCCTTCTAGCCCAGTCAGGCAACCCTCTCCTCAGCCAGAGATTCCATCCCTACCTCATACTCCAAAGAGTCCAGCAACTTCCTCAGATCATGTACCTCAAGACACTCTTCTGTCCACAGCTGATGCCATAAATGCCATGATTGCAGAGCTTACTGAAGATGTGCTTCCCCCTCCTCCTCTATCTCCTCCAACTCCAACCACTGAACATCACAAGGACTTGTCTCCAGCACAGTCTCCTGCCCATTCTCCAGCCAGAACTCCAACACCTTCTCCAACTCCTCCAGCAGAAAAGCCAGACACCATTTTTATTTCTGATGAGACTTCTCCTGAGCCAGCTGAGGACCCTCTCAGAAACCTTGATTTCTCCATCCCCCATGATACAGAAGAATTGGATGCTGTCATTCCTACCACCAGAGCTCTCAGCTCAGTGCTTATTGAAGAAATAGCTCCTTGGGTAACTCCTCCTATCCCTACTGCTGCTCCCTCTACTGCTGCTGCTACAGTTTCCTCCTCCTCAGATCTGCTGCAAAGTATTGCCATTCTTCTTCAAGAACAAAGACATCATTTTGACACCTCTCTAAAGGTGGTCACTGACAATGTCACTGCTCTTGAGACTGAGATGAGCAGAGGTTTTGCTGAAATTCAGCATAACACTGACAAGCTAAAGTACCTGTTCCAACTTGGTGGCAAAGCTCTTGACCATACTATTACTAGTGTGGGCAATGTTATGGAACAAGGTATCACCTTGGCAAACAATCAGATAGAACTAGACAAGAGGACTGAAGCCAACAAGATGAAGATATGTGAAGAAGTTGGCAATTTCAAAGATGACACCATAGAGCAAGTATCTGTTGAAATCAGAAAGGGGGAGGGTTTGATAAAAGAACTCAAAGAACAGGTAGAAAAATCTACTGCTCAAAAGACAGATATATGGGAAGCTCATATGAAGACCATTCATGATGATGTGTTTGCCCAGATACAGAGTGTCAAATTTCACACATATGACACTGCTGTCTGGATGCACAATCAGATCTTGCCAGATCTTACAGTTGACCCAAACATCATTCCCCATCATCTCAATCCTCTATCCACAGATGTCACTGCCCCAGCTGTTCCTCAACAACCTACCTTCTCCCCCAGGCCTGGAGACTCAGTTGCTCCTCCAGACACTTATGTTCCAGGCTGGGAAGAAGAAGATCCTCCTGATATATTCCTTCAAGCCCCTCCAGAGATCAAAATCCACAAGAAGAAAAGGAAATATGGTGAAGGTCCCTCTGCTAGCAGGACTGCTCCCTCTAAGGCCCCTGAACATGCTGAAGCCTGGTCTCCAACCTTAAAGTCTCTCATTTTGGACACCCTCAGGCTGGTCATGGATCACAATGAGAACAGGAACATGCACTACAGTTCCCAAGAATGGGAGTTATATGAGAAGTCTATGCTGAAAAGGAAGATCCATGATAGAGAATTTGGGAGAAATAACCCTGCTGCTCCTCCAAGGCCTCCTAAGTACTTTCCTAAGCCTTTTAGCTACCTAAGGAGACAACAAGATAAGATGGATAAGCAGCAATCTCAAGCCCAAACCTAAAAGATGATGAGAAATTAAAATGACAAATTATAGACTTGATGTTTTTGGAAACTTACATATATATACAATTCTTCATTACTGCCTAATTATCTTTTTCTTTATCCTTGCTTACCTGCTCATATTTTTCTACTTAGTTTCTTTTATGTCCATAATTCACCTTAGTGTAAAGGGTTCTGACTTCAACAAATAGGGGGAGATTGTTGGGTATTTCATCCACATGAACCCATATTTGATGAAGTCACCCTGGAACTAAGATGAATTAAGTTGTATTTGATGCTTGGTTTGAGATATATGTTTGCAGGAATTTCACTGGGAAGTGTAGACCAATGTCAGCTCACAGTGGGTCACCAAACACAGGAACTATGCAATGTAATCCCTCATTGCATATTGCAAGGTGTTGACTCATGTGTGGTATCTCTATTGGGATACACTTCATATTCAAGCCATTGGACTCTGGGAAAGGAATTGGGTGTTGACTACTCTAGAAGAATCAGCTTTTCCAACATCAGAAATGTTGGGTACATTGGTCAAATGTACCTGATTTGAAGAAGCCTCACCTAACTCAATGATATACATCATAATGTATTTGATGTGTGTTTGAGTTACTTGTGCAGGTTAGGTATTCACTAGACTGAAGCTAAAAGTTTCTAAGTCCATGTGTCGACACCCAGAGGGAAAGTGTCGACACTTGAGAAAGCTTGTGTCGACACCCAGACAAGCAGTGTCGACACTTGGAGTAATTGTGTCGACACCTGGGATGAAGAGTCAACACCAGACAGAAAGTGTCGACACTTGGAGCTGTGTCGACACTCAGTGAAGAAGTATGCAGAAAAGCTGTGTCGACACTTAGCAGAAGTGTCGACACCTAGAAGAGCTAAGTCTACACCAGAAAGTGTCGACACTTGAAGATGTGTCGACACTCAGCAAAAGTCTGCAGAGTCTAAGTAAAAGTGTCGACACTCAACACAATGTGTCGACACTATGCAGAAAGATCAGTAATTGAAGTAAGTGTCGACACTCAACACAATGTGTCGACACTATGCAGAAGAGTCAGCATTTGAGGAATGTGTCGACACTCAGCACAATGTGTCGACACACAACCAGAAGAGTCAACATTTGAAGTAAGTGTCGACACTCAGCACAATGTGTCGACACTTAGCTAAAACACTTGAAGAAAGTGTCGACACAAGGAGCTGTGTCGACACTTAGCAAAGAACAGAGAAGTTTATAAAATATTCTAAGTACAAGTGTCGACACTAAGGGAATGTGTCGACACTCAGCTGAAGAAACAAAATTGAAGACTTGTGTCGACACCAAGAAGCAGTGTCGACACTTGACAGTTTCGACACTTAGAAGAATACAGTTAAAGAATGAAGTACAAGTACTTGTGTCGACACTCAATTTCAGTGTCGACACATGCAGAAGAATCTGTGTCGAGACATACAAGGAATTGTGTCGACACCTTGTAGACTTGTGTCGACACTTACACAACATGTGTCAACACTTAGTCTATAAGTGTCGACACTTAAGAACAGAAAGTCTCGACACTATCTGACAGTTAGAGAATTTCAAGAAGTGACTGGTTGACAAGACAGCTGTCGATCCAGCCGGTCTACATCAACTATCAGAGAAATCAGAAGTCTGTTATGAACCGGACCAGCCGGTTACCATGAAGGAAGCCTATAAATAGGCACTCATAGATTACAGAAAGAGATTGATTGTTGTTGTTACAAGTAGTTGTCAAGAATACTTAAAGTGGTTGATCAGATTCTTCAAGTAATCAAGAAAGTGATACACAGAGGATCAACACAAGAAGATCTGACAGTCTAACTGCAGATCTAAGAAGTTGGAGAGAGAGAGCTCCAATCAAGTATTCAGTCTTTGGAACTAAGGCTGATAAGAAAGATTCAAAATCATCTGGATCTCAAGAAGCAGAGGTCAAGGATCAACTGCAGAAGATTCAGACTAATTCAGTTCTAACTCAAGAAGCTTTGAAGGAAGCTAAGTCAGTTTGGATCTAGCTAAGTTCTTCCAAGAACTCTTCAAGAAACTCTCAACTCCTCTCTTATTTTCTGAGTTGTAGAGTTAGCTATTGTATTTTCTATTTTAACTTGTAGGATCCATTGGATCTGAGAGAATTGTAAGCCTATATTATAAAGGCTGAGGGTAGGGCTTGGTTGCCTGAGTGTAGGAGTTGAAGAACTCTGAGTGTAGGCCTTAATTGGCTGAGTGTAGGCCTGGGTGGCTGAGTGTAGGCCTTGGTGGCTGAGTGTAAGGCTTTGGGCCTGAGGTGTAGGAACCTTGTTGGGTTCTGAGATAGTGGAGAAGGTTGGCCGAATCTAGTACACTGCTAGATAGGCGAAGGGGGACAGTGGATGTACCCAAAGATTGGGGAACCACTATAAATTAGTGTGTCTGCTGTGCTGTGCTGTGCTGTGGATTAACTGTTTATATTCTGTAATTGCTGTTAGCTGTAGAATTCTGTAAAATAACTGTTGTGCTGCCAACAAAGTCTTAAAAAGGTTTAGGTCACCTATTCACCCCCCCCCCCTCTAGGTGTTTAGGTACCATATCTTTCAAGTGGTATCAAAGCCAGGTTTCTCAAAAAGGACTAACTGTCTGAGGAGATCCAGTTTGGCAGATTTAGGA
Source organism: Platanthera guangdongensis (assembly GCA_039583875.1). NCBI lineage: Eukaryota > Viridiplantae > Streptophyta > Magnoliopsida > Asparagales > Orchidaceae > Platanthera > Platanthera guangdongensis. Next base: position 69,351,951 of record CM077155.1, on the reverse strand, counting down.
TAAGTCAGAACACAGTTTCAAGAAAATCAAGAAACATGGGTTCTTCAGAGAATCACAAGGAATTGGGTTCAATGAAACTGCCCATATGCAGAAAAGAGATTTTTGGAATCTGGAAAGAAAGGGTAAGGCTGTTCATGGAAGCCTCTGACCCTAGGATCTACATCACAGTCAAAGAGGGGCCCTATGTGCCCATGAAGATCTCAGTATTGGATGCAAATCAGAGGACTCCTAAGGATTTCTCTGAGATGACCAAGGATGAAATTGTCCTAGCCACTATGGACAAAAGGGCACAAAACATAATAGTAAGTGCCATTGATGATGCAACTTTTCAGAACCTAATTCATTGTAAAACAGCAAAAGAAATGTGGGATACCCTCATTGTCTATATGGAAGGTTCTGAAGAAGTTAGGCAAGATAGAAAGTCCTTGCTTAATCAAGAGTATGAGAGCTTTAGGCAAGGAAGAGGAGATAGCATCACTGAATGCTACAAGAAATTCTACAGAATTATTAATGAACTTATGTCCTATGGAAGAGAGTTCACTAACTATGAATTGAATGATAAGTTCTTGAGGTCCCTAACCAAAGATTGGGACACCAAGATCTGTGCCATCAGAGAAATGGCAAAGTTGGGAGAAATTCCTCCTCCCACATTGTTTGGCAAGTTGTTGTCTTATGAGATGCAGCTGTCAGTGAGAAAAGAGGAGGAAAAATCAACAAGGACTGAGCACAGAGAAAGGACTGTTGCTTTCAAGTCAGAAGTACCTAGAAAGGGGAGGACTAAGTCATCAACACCTCCTCCAGAGATAGTTGAATCTGAATCTGATGAGTCTGTTAGCACAAAGTCTACAAGCAGTGAAAGTGATGAAGACTTTGCTGCATTCACCAGACATTTTCAGAAATTCCTGAAGAAGAAACAGTGGAGGTCCAGACCTTCATTTTCCAAAGGGAAAGAAGTTCAGTATCAGGAAAAGAAGACTTCAAAAAAGGATAAGAAAAAGACAAAGACTAGCAAGGCAACTTGGTCTAAGATAGTATGTTACTGCTGCAATAGACAGGGGCATGTTATTGCAGATTGTCCTGAGAGAAGAAAAGAATCCAGTGACAAAAAGAAGACTCACTTCAAAGGAAAGAAGGAGAAGTCCTTTGTTGCAAAGAATGAGAAGACTCTTTCAGACATTTCTTCTTCAGACACTGAGACAGATGCTGAAGCCTACATAGGGCTATTTGCTGAAGAAGAAGAGGAGTTTATGCAGATCATGGAATCAATCCATGAACAAGAAGAGTGTCAGTGCCAAGGACTGATGGCATTGACTGAAAGTACCAAAATCCTGGAGCAGCCAGGACCTAGTCAGGTACAAAGTCCAACTCAAAGTTCAGATTTCAGTTCTAGTTCAGAGTCAGATTCATCTTCATCAAGTGATGAAAGTGTTTCTGAATCTGAGGGAGATATTCATCAGCTCTTAGATGAATATAAAGTACTGTTGCAAGCCTATAAGAAAAGCAAGTCCCTTGCCAAAAGTCAGGCAAAGGAAATTGCTGATCTAAAGGCAGCTGCAACAGACTTTGAGAAGGAATTTGATCAAAAGCTCAATGAGGTAGCCAGGCTGAAACACATTACTGTGATTCAGATGGGAACTATCACTTATAAAAATGATCAAATTAAGTTACTAGAGATTAATCTCCAGAAGGAAAGAGAGCTAGTTGCTAGGTTTTCAAAACCTAAATCAGTGCTACCCTTGATTGATGAATTTGTTCATCATAAAGGAAAGGCTGGATTGGGTTTTATTTAACCAGCTAGGACTGTTCAGGATCAGTCCAAGTCCAAGGGCAAAGCCCCAACATTCAACAAGCCTGCTGTAATCAAGACAGCAAAGGTTGTACCTAAGCAAAGGTACAACAAGTTTGAATGCTGGTGTTGTGGTAAGGTTGGCCACTTTTCCTTGGATTGTTGGCACAATGCCAGTGCCAAGTTGAGTAGCAAGTTACCTGGTGGAAAGCCAGCAGGTAGCTATGTCAAATTGCAAACTAACAATCACCAAGGACCCAAGTTTACTTTGGATTCTAAGGTTCATTAATTTGTTTTGCAGGTGAATCCAAGTGGCCATACCCAAACATGGTACTTGGATAGTGGATGTTCCAGACACATGACTGGAACTAGGGGACTACTGAAGGACTACATTCCAATCAAAAATGGTCCAAAGGTGACCTTTGGTGGTTCAGAAAAAGGAATCATCAAAGGGTTTGGTAACATTTCTTCAAACCTTGTTACTATTACTCAAGTGACTTATGTTAAAGGGTTGAAACACAACCTCATTAGTATAAGTCAGTTAAGTGATGTAGGGTATGACATCTCATTTGTTAAAAATGGTTGTCATATCAAGAGGTCAAGTGATCAAGAGATCATTTTGACTGGATATAGAAAGAGGAATGTCTACTGCTTAGACATTATGATTGAGAACAATGGTTCTCCTGTGTGTCTTGTAGCTGATGAGACAGTCTCTCAATGTGTCAAATGGCACAAGAGGCTTGCCCATCTTAACTACAAGACTATTAGCAAACTCTTTAGTAAAGAGTTAGTGAGGAATGGTCCTCAAGTTAAGTGTGTTAAAGATGGCATTTGCTCAGCTTGTCAAAAGGGCAAGCAGACTAAATCCACCTTTAGAAGCTTAGACAACAAAGATGTTGTGAGGTGTTTATACCTTTTGCATATGGATCTATTTGGTCCAATGCCAGTTCACAGCTTAGGTAGGAAGGTCTATACCTTTGTAGTTGTTGATGACTACTCAAGGTTTTCCTGGGTGTTCTTCTTAAAGCAGAAATCTGAAACACCTAGTGTCTTCTATAGTTTTGTTAAGCAAATTCAGAATGAATTGAACTGTACAGTGGTCAAAATTAGAAGTGACCATGGTACTGAGTTTCAGTCTGAAAGCATGACAAAGCTGTGTGAAGACTATGGGATATTTCAAGAATTCTCTTCACCTAGAACACCTCAGCAAAATGGCATTGCTGAAAGGAAAAATAGGACCTTGATAGAGGCTGGTAGAACCCTACTTAGTGATACATCACTGCCTGAGTATTTCTGGGCTGAAGCAGTTAACACTGCATGCCATGTGATAAATAGGGCTACCATCACTAAAAGGTTAAACAAGACCCCCTATGAAGTTGTGAAAGGCAGGAAACCAAATCTATCCTATTTCAGGATTTTTGGTTGCAAATGCTTCATACTTAACAATGGAAAGTCTTACTTAACTAAGTTTGCTGCCAAGTCCCAAGAGGGAGTGTTTGTTGGGTACAGCAATAATAGTAAGGCTTATAGAGTCTACAACTTGACTACACAAGTTGTAGAGGAGTCTGTGCATGTAGTTTTTGATGAGACACAACTAATTAACAATGAGTTGTCTAGCAATGTATGCAGCCCCACAGGTCTTACTAAGAAGATGGACAAGCTAGCCATAGAAGATGTACCTGCTGCAAGACAGCAAGTAGAAGAAGATGGCTTATGTCCAGGGGGAGAACTACATGTACCAGGAGCTGAAGAAGTACAAGGAACTCAACATGATGAAGATGCTGTAGAAGTTCAACCAGAAGTAAGGATGCCTCCAGCCAACAGGCATCTAAGAGATCATCCAGTAGAGCTGATAATTGGAGATCCAAGACAAGGTGTTCAGACAAGGAGCAGAAATCAGAATGCTGTAGTATATTCAAGTTTTCTGTCTCAAATAGAACCAAAGAAATTTGAAGAAGCTATACAAGATCCACAGTGGACTGAAGCTATGCAAGAAGAACTTAATCAGTTCAAAAGTTGCAAAGTTTGGGAGCTGGTTCCAAAGCCTAAAGACCACAATGTTATAGGAACTAAGTGGATCTACAGAAATAAGTTAGATGAACAAGGGGTCATCATAAAGAATAAAGCAAGACTGGTTGCAAAAGGATATAGGCAAGAAGAAGGTATTGATTTTGATCAAACCTTTGCCCCAGTAGCCAGACTGGAGGCCATAAGGATGTTCTTGGCCTATGCAACTTATCAAGGATTCAAGGTATACCAAATGGATGTGAAGTCAGCATTCCTAAATGGTAATCTAAAGTAAGAAGTATATGTGGAGCAGCCTTCAGGTTTTGTTGATCCTACTCTTCCACATTATGTGTATAGACTTAGGAAAGCATTATATGGGTTAAAACAAGCACCTAGAGCTTGGTATGAAACCCTATCTAGTTTCCTCATTGAGAACAAATTCTCAAGGGGGAAAATAGATAAGACTCTATTCCTTAGGGAATCTAGAGGCAAAGTCATACTTGTCCAAATATATGTAGATGACATTATATTTGGGTCTACTGAAAGTAGCCTTTGCAAAAAGTTTGCAAGGCTTATGCAAAGTCAATTTGAGATGAGTAGTATGGGAGAACTGAAGTTTTTCTTGGGTCTCCAAGTTAAACAGACTGGAAGTGGTCTATCCATATGTCAGTCCAAGTTCACCCTAGAACTCATAAGGAAGTATGGTATGGATTCATCCAGTACCATGAAGACTCCTATGGGGTCAAGTATGTCTCTAAGCAAGGATGATGCATGGAAACCTGTAGATGAAACCTTGTATAGAGGGATAGTTGGCTCCCTACTATACTTGACTGCAAGTAGGCCTGACATTATGTATGCTACATGTGTTTGTGCCAGGTATCAAGCCTGCCCTAAAGAGTCTCACTTGACTGCAGTCAAGAGAATCTTGAGATATCTAAAGGGCACACCTTATCTAGGCCTCTGGTACCCTAGGAATGGAGATTTTGATCTAACAGGCTATTCAGATGCAGACTTTGCAGGATGTAAAGAAGATAGAAAGAGCACTACTGGATCCTGTCAATTCCTAGGTGGAAGACTCATTTCATGGAGCAGTAAGAAGCAAACTAGTGTGGCTATTTCCACAGCTGAGTCAGAATATGTAACTGCAGGAAGTTGCTGTGCTCAACTTCTGTGGATTCAACATCAGTTAGAAGACTATGGATTTCAGGTAAGTAGAACTCCACTTTACTGTGATTCTACTAGTGCTATTTCAATAGCTAACAATCCTGTATCACATAGTAGAACTAAACATATTGAGATTAAATATCACTTTCTTAGAGAGCATGTAGAAAGAAATAATATTGCACTTGAATATGTTAGAACTGATAATCAGATAGCTGATATGTTCACTAAGCCCTTAGAAGAAGCTAAGTTCAATAGGTTCAAAATTGAACTAGGTATGATAAACTTAGACTAAGTTTACAGAACTAAAAATTGGCTAAGTAAAAAGGTGTCGACACATAGACAAGTCTATGTCGACCCAGAATAGTAAGTGTCGACACTTCAGGAAAATGGTGTCGACACATCTAGGAAGCTGGTGTCGACACTTCAGAATGTTAGTGTCGACACATGTCGAGTAGGTGTCGACACATCCAATAAGGTGTCGACACTTAAGTTTTACTCAGAATTTTCTAAGTAAAGTCTCGACTACATGTCGAGTAGTGTGGTGTCGACACTTAACCAAGTGTCGACACATAAAATCTGTTGACTCACACTTGTGTCGACACATGAGTGTCGAGACATTATAAGTCTGTGTCGACACTTATTAACAGTGTCGACACATCTTTAGAAATCCATCCCGCCTGTTCGTCTTCAAACAAGAAAGGTATAAATAGGGTTCAGTCTTTGTTTGTCGACACGCTTTCAAAAGTTTCGAGACCAAAACTCTTGTGTCGACATTTCTCTTCTCTAAAGACTAATTCTCCAAACCCTAATGGCTCCCAAGCTGGAAGAGAACGTTAACGAAGGCTATGAACTGGTGCGTGGCGCATTCGACGACGGTGATCAAGAAATCAAATCGGTGATAACCCTAGTCACCAATTCAGGATTGGAGTTCTTGGTTTCAGAACCAACCAAGATATGGAAGAAGGAAGTTATAGAATTTCTTACTGGAGCGTTTGTAGATGACTCAGGCTACAGAATCAAATCAAGGGTGCATGGCACCAAGGTCAAGATTTCACCCAAGTCTCTGAGAAAGGTACTTCAGCTACCTAAAGTCCAGGAAGAAGAGGAAGTAACAACATCTAAGACCAAAGAAGCACTTGTCTGGTGTGGATTAGATCCTAAGCTGAAGATAGGATCAGTATTCAACAGGAGAGGAATGAATACCCAAGGAAAGTTTCTGTCAGAAGTTGTGGGTAAAGTTATCCTTAGTAAACCTGGAGGGCATGACAGGGTGTCAGCCTCCATGTTCAGTGTTATGACCAGAATCATCTTCAACCTTAAAACAGACTGGTCACTGGTTGTGTTTGAGAAAGTAAAGGAAAGTCTGAAGAAGCCCAATCTGGGCAGGATACTTAGTCTCTACCTGGCTGGTACAATACCAGAGGTAATGAGCAATGCTGCTGGTGCTAAAATCAACCACATGAGAAGGATGGACATGAGGATCTTCTCCAGGTGGGAAAGGGTGATGTCGAAGGAACTGACCACCCCTGAGAAACAAGTTTCTAAGAAGGATTCCCCTCCAAAGAAGAAGAGGAAAATAGCTGCTGTGACTCAGGAGTCCTCCAGCAGCTCAGGTAGTGAAGAACATGTGGTTTTCACTCCTGATAGTCAAATAGATGTGGCTGCAGAGAAGTCACCTGCTCCTCAAAAGCCAGCTTAAATCCAGGGGGAGCCTCCAGCTGTAGATCAACCCTCTACACTGGAGAGTGAGCAAGCTTCACTCATTATCCTAGAGGTACTTTCTGACCTCAATACTTTAGATTTTTCTGTAGTAGATTCTGATTTGTCTGATGTCCCTCAGCAAACTCAGCAAGCAAACCAAGAACCAGATGTTGTTCTTCCAGACACATCTGTAGTGATTCCTGATAAAGTAGTTGATGAACCCAGTACATCTCCTGCACAGTCTCCTCCTGAATACACAATGGAAGATCTATTTCTGAATCTAGATCAAGAGGATTTTGACATGGACAAGACTGCTGCTGATGAAGAGAAGGATGCTGCTGTTGAGGGGGAGATCTTGGAAGATCAGGAAGAGCCTATTAGGCAGGAAAGTGAGAAAGCACTTGATGTGCAAGCTGACAAACCCTCAAGCCCTAAGGATAGGGTAAATATAGCAAGTACTTCAGAGTCTGAGGATGATGAAGCTGAGCAAGCTAAGAAGAAGCAGTTCTTTGTATTCAAAAGAAGGAGTCAGAGCTATAAGAAAGCTCTACAAACTGTTGCTCAACACTCCTAGTCCAACAAGCTCCATCAACAGATTACAGCAGCTTAATGGTAGCAATGCAAGTTAAGCTGGATGAGCAAAGGAGGGCTATAGAGAAATATATTGATGAAGGCCACAAGTCTTTACAGTTTGATTTAGCTCAAGATATCAAGTCAATCAGGTTTGAGATGAACCTGAATAAGAAGGAAATGAATGATTGCTTCCACAAGGGTGGAAATGCAGTGGTATTCCTGGCTAAACATCAAAAACAGATCAAAGACAAAGTAGATGATATAGCATTGAAGCAAGGTTATGTGCTGGAGAATCAATTGAGGATGAATGATAATTTGACTGCATCCCACAATGCAATAGTCACTGAACTAAAGAATAAGTCTGATGAACCTTCAACCTCCTCTGCTGCTGCCAAGGCTGAATTTGATAAAGTATTTCAGGAAGAAATTGCTGCTGTAAAGACTGCAATTAAAGATTCACAGAAGGTCATTTCTGAACAGCTTACAAAGCTTAGACCTTTCTTTAAGGATGACATAAGGTATTTGGACAGTCAGATCAGATTCCAAAAAGATGATGTAAGAGATCATGTTGAACAAGAAGTCATAAAGGGGGAGAGGGTGTTAGTCAAAGCCAGTTCTGAACATGCAAAATGGATATCAAATTCCATCAGGGCTACACTTGGATATCCTCCCCTGTGTGATGATAATGAAGTTGCTGAATCTGGACTGAACCCTGCCTATTTTGGAGGTGAGCCACAAGAAGTAGCTCAAGTCATTTATCCACCTCCCGATTTTGAAATGATTCATGCAGAGGTGAGCACTATGTATAGCCCATCTGGGGGCAAGGACAATGTCCATTTAGAAAAGGTTGTTCAACCTATTACAGCAGCTATGCAAGAGGCTATGGACAAAGAAGAAGAGACAAGGCTGTCAAAGAAGAAGTTCAGGGAACTGGCTGAGCAAAAACCAGATTTTGAACAATGGAGCCCTACTTCTAGGAACATCATTCTCACAGCCTGGAAAGCAGCCAAGGACAATGCTCATGAAAGGAATAAATGGTTCTCAGAAGCAGAATGGAGGAAGCATGAGATCAGGCAGGAAGCCATTGTCCAGTATAGAAGGAAGGCTAAGATGGAAAGCTAGCTCCTACAGCTGTGGAGCCTAGCAAGTACTTTCCTAAGCCCTATCATTATTTTGAGAGACAAAAAATCAAGGCTGAAGAACTAAAGAAGAAGGACTCCAAAGGCAAGAAGCCTGCTGATGCTGAGCCTGCTACTACTGCTGCTGTCAAAGCTCAAGTTAAAGCTGGAAAGGGAATAGTTATCAAAGAACCTGATCTGAAATAGATTAGGAATTTAACTTGAAGCTTGTTGTAAACTTTTAAATGAAAAACATTTTTGTACAACATTGAAAATGTATAAGGAACTATGTTAGAACAATATATGATAAATATATTATGATTGTTCTGAAATATGTTTGTTTCTTATTTGTTCTGGAATGTTGAATGTGTATATGTGTGAAGTTTTACATGTTCAAGTTAACCCTGCTGATTATAATTTGCTTTTCATCATTTTATAATTTTTTAATTATGAATGGTGTATATCATTGACTAAGGGTTATGACTTCTCCAAATAGGGGGAGATTGTTGGGTACATTGGTCAAATGTACCTGATTTGAAGAAGCCTCACCTAACTCAATGATATACATCATAATGTATTTGATGTGTGTTTGAGTTACTTGTGCAGGTTAGGTATTCACTAGACTGAAGCTAAAAGTTTCTAAGTCCATGTGTCGACACCCAGAGGGAAAGTGTCGACACTTGAGAAAGCTTGTGTCGACACCCAGACAAGCAGTGTCGACACTTGGAGTCATTGTGTCGACACCTGGGATGAAGAGTCGACACCAGACAGAAAGTGTCGACACTTGGAGCTGTGTCGACACTCAGTGAAGAAGTATGCAGAAAATCTGTGTCGACACTTAGCAGAAGTGTCGACACCTAGAAGAGCTAAGTCTACACCAGAAAGTGTCGACACTTGAAGATGTGTCGACACTCAGCAAATGTAAGACCCCCCCTCCCCGGATCCCAAAACACGGCACGAAGGGGGAGTCTTATGCCCGGAACAGCCGCCTTGCGGTAGCATTAGCACACGGGCTAACCTGTACCATAAGACGCCTATTCCGCCGGCTGAAACCATATCAATATATCATGCCAACCCAACCAAATAAATAAGCAAGAGAAGTCAAAATCCACACTAAGTATATAAAGTCCAAAACATCAATAAAGAGAAGCTAAACATACTTCTACAAAATATCAGAGTACAGCTAATCATTGCCCAAACGGGCTACATCAGAGTAAGCAAAACACTAACATCAGTAACAGACGGTATCGACGGCACCGTCACATCAGGCCCTGTCGTCCTGGCCTGGCTGTCCTGCTGCGTAGTCTGTGGCTGCTCTACCTGCGGCGTGACCTCCTAAAAAGGAAGACGTAGCAACCGTTAGTCGAAACGACTAAGTGGTTTCACATCCGCTCCCCCGGCAACTCCTCGGCACCGGGCGGAGAAAGAGAAACAAGGGTACAATATATATCAGTAAGTATGCAAGCAAAGGAAAAACAAGCAGGTGGCAGTTGTGTAAGAGTATCAATGTATAACTAGCAGTTCTATAAAAGCTACCAATATGTAAACTAACCATTCTACAAGAGCCATCAAGGTATAATAACAAGTGTAATAAAGCTACAGCAGGAAAGTAACTTAACTTATAAGAATGCCCATACAAACTTATAAGTTAAGGATCGGGTTACATAAAGTAACTCATCGTATAAGAGTGCCCATACAAACTTATACGATGAGGATCTTGTTGTGCAATGATATGAAATGCTATGAATGCTATGCAATGACTCACCCATGCACACTCATGCAATTGCTATGTCGACACAGACTGTAGTTCCCACTTTTCGAGCAGGTAGCTAACCTCTCAGGCATCAGCCGCCGTGGCCAGGCGGTGACAGTAGAACGGGCACTTCTACTACTAGGCGGGTATCACACTACTTCACCTAGGCCTCCGTACGCCTCAACGCTAAGAACACAACAGCGGAGCCCATGCGTACTATGACCCAGCGGGGTCTTGGGTAGATGTGCACCAAGAACACAGCCCGAACTGGCCTTGCGTGACCCGGAAGGGGCCTCAGAAGAAAGCACGAGGACACAGCCCAACCGTCCACATGGTCGGAGGGGCCTCGGGACGTGAACACCGAGGACACAGCCCAAACCGACCAAGTCTAACTGCCAACTCCCGTCGGTGTGACGACTGGCGAGCCCGTAGACCTGCCACACTATCCTTAACCCGGGATTACGACACCGCGTGTCGACTCACACCACATGCAAACACCACATCAACATATCATGGAAGGGGCCTCGGAAGTAAACACGAGGACACAGCCCAACCATCCATCCACACCTATCTCAACACAACAAAACAAGTGACGGTCAACACCGCACTTACAAACTTACACAATACCACCCGTAGGGAGACGACTCTCTAGGTATTGGACTACCAAATTCAATCCACTACTCAACATTCACATGGCCAAGAGTTATATCTTCTATATGTCATTCCATATGAACTCTACATAAGACTTATATGATGCGCATATGTTATAATCTATCAACATCTTATCAATTCGATTCGATTAAACATAAAGGGAACCATCCAAATCTCAAGACAACATGCAATAATAAATCAGTTGTATGCATTCTAAATAATAAACACCATCATTCAAAGTTCTTCGGTGATTAGCATCAATAATTTAATCTTGACAGAATTCCACCGACTCTTGTTGCACTTTATATAAAACCAGAATTCTAAGTGTATCACTAATCTAGACAGCAATTTCGACCGGAGATTCCCGAGGCTACAGGAATCCGGTGAAGTTGTGTAACCCATCGTTGGAAAGATCTTTTCATGATCTACAACTTTCATATTCAGGTCACAACCCAGATCTAACAATAACCTACCCGAAATCGGCTTCAAAGTTCACTGCGCACAGAACACAATTTCTGTGTACAGGAATTGCCGGACAGCAAACTCGATTTGGTTTTCCCGGGTCCACATTCATCACCTGAAGTCGTGCAACCACTCGTTGGAAAGGTATTTCCAAGGGCTTCAACTTTCATGTTAAGCCGGAAGCCTAGATCTGCCCATATCCTACATAAAAAGGGCCTAGAAGATCGCTGCGCGCAGAATACAGATTCTGCGCGCATCTTAAAGGAAAATGAACGGCATCGGTTCGTCTTCCTCGTCAAGGCGATCGTTCCTAAATTTTCCAGAAATATTCTCCTCCCTTATTCAACCTCAAAGGCCAAAACTCCTCACGAAACCATTCACCCATCATCGTATTGAAGAAAAGGGGAAGGGTTGAAGAGATCTAAAATCTAGGATTCAAATCCTAGCATGGCCAAACCTAGAATCTTCTCCTCCCCATCAAGTTCTCTTGAACCGATGTCTCTCCTAAATTCCTAAGATCTAGCACCAAGGGAGAGGGTAGGAAACTCACGTTGACTCCAGCGGTACCACCATTTCCGGCCATGGATCGCGTAGTTCTCCTTGGCGGCATCTTCTCTTTCGCGGCGATGGCGGATCTCCTTCGGTAAAACTTGCTCCTGCAGTTTTCCTCTCACCAGGAACTCTCACAGGAAATAGGGGAAGGAAATAAGGATGAAAAATGGCTAGGGTTTCTCTGCCCCTTATAAGCAAAATGTGACACGGGTAGGGACACGACCGTGTCCGTACCCGTGTCCTGCTTCTGCGAAACGGTCGTGGCGGTTTCCATGTCGGTTCAATGTTTGACACGGGTCGGGACACGCCCGTGTCCCAACCCGTGTTCACATGACACGGCCGTGTGCCTGGCCGTGTCATCGGCCGTGTGCATCTTCAGTTACATCTCGACACTTCTCGTCGAGCTCAACTCGACGCACACGGGTAGGGACACGGCTGTGTCACTACCCGTGTCACCATCTCGACGACTCTCGACGATTCGACGCGGCTCGTCGAGATCATCTCGACGCACACGGGTAGGGACACGTCCGTGTCACTACCCGTGTCATGATCTCGACGTCTCTCGACGATTCTCGACGATCTCGACACGCCTCGTCGAGATCGTCTCGACGCACACGGGTAGGGACACGGCCGTGTCACTACCCGTGTCACTTCTCTCTACACTGATTTCTCCACTTCTCCACAAGTGCAGCCCAACTCCCTGCACTTCTCAGGACTTGAGTCAACCCTCCTGACTCAAAAACTCACACACTAGGGGCCTAGAGCGATTCGGGTCGTTACAAATCCTATAAACAAAATAAAAGATTTCGTCCCCGAAATCAGGCTTAAGCTGTGTGGAGAAAACTTAACAGGAAGTTTATCACATGTTTTTAAATAAGGTTACCTTGGGCAAACAGCTCCGGGTAGCGTTGCTGCATCAAATCCATTGGCTCCCAAGTGTACTCCTCCTTCCCATGATTCAACCATAGCACCTTCACTAAGGGGACACTTTTGCGGCGTAATGTTCTTGTCTCGCTGTCAACAATCCGCACCGGCTCTAGTCGCACAGATCTATCCGACGCCACTACACCATCAGTAGTTGGAATAAATTGGTCGGGCCGCAACAGTGCTTTTCGAAGCGACGACACATGGAACACGTCGTGGAGATTTTCTAGTTCTGGCGGTAACTCCAACCGATAGGCCAACGGGCCGATCCTTTCCAATATAGTATAAGGCCCAACATACCTTGGGCTGAGCTTTTTCACTCCACGCACCCGCGACACTCCATGCATCGTCCGAATCTTAAGGAACACTTTTTCGCCCACCTGGAACTCCACCATCCGATGCTTTTTATTATAATATTTCGCCTGTCGACTTTGAGCCTCCAACATGCGATCCCGTATCAATCTGACCACCGCATCAGTATCATCTATGTATTCGTTTCCCAATGCCTTCGGATCTTCATCTTGCACCCAAGACAAGGGAGTCCTGCACCTTCTTCCGTAAAGGGCTTCCTGGGGCGCCATACCGATGCTTGCTTGATGACTATTGTTGTAGGAGAATTCCACCAGTGGCAAGAGTCTTTCCCATGGCTCTCCTCTGTCCAACACACATAGCCTCAACAAATCCTCCAGCGTTCTGATTGTCCGCTCTGACTGTCCGTCAGTCTGAGGATGAGAAGCGGTACTAAAGGTTAGGCGTGAGCCCAAATACGCCTGCACCGCCTTCCACTCATTTGATGTAAACCGACCATCCCTATCCGAAACAATCGTCTTGGGCACTCCATGATACCGTACAAATTGCTCCACAAAAAGGCGTACCAAAACATCCACGTGTGCTTCCTTCTTCATTGGAATGAACCGGGCCACCTTTGTCAGTCGATCCACAATAACCCACACCGAATCATTCCCGGAGCGGGAACGAGGTAGCCCATGAACAAAGTCCATGGAGATATCCTCGAACTTCCATTCGGGGATGGGCAGCGACTGCAACATACCACCGGGACTCCTGCATTCAGCCTTCACTCTTTGACATGCTTCGCAATGGGTAACATAGTAGCGAACATCCTTCTTCATTCCCGGCCACCACATGGTCTTCCGCAGTCCGGCATACATCTTAGCAATACCCGGATGCACTGAATATTGAGAGGAATGCGCCTCTCTCAATATATCTTCCCGAATTTTGCCGCCCTTGGGAATATAAAGTCGGCCACGAAAATAAACGAGGCCGTCTTTTAGTGTGTACTCATCGGTGGTCCCATCTTCAATTGCCTTGATTGCCTGGGCCAAGGCCGCATCCATACCTTGCTCCACCCGAATCCGATCTCGGATATCACAAACCATGCTCACGTTGGCCAAATACTCCGCATTCTCTGTCGAAGGATCCTTGATTACTAGAGTAATTTCCATCTCCTCGATCATCCGAGCCAACTCCATGCTCATCAGCCGAGACTCTGGGCTAGAGCCTGGCACTTTTCTACTCAAGGCATCGGCTACCGAGTTCGCTTTCCCGGGGTGGTAGTTCATGGTGAACTCATAGTCTCATAGAAATTCCAACCACCGCCGTTGTCTCAGGTTCAACTCTTTCTGAGTGTGAACATACTTCAAGTTTTTGTGATCGGAAAAGATCTCGCAGTGCACGCCATATAAATAATGTCTCCAGACCTTCAAAGCGAACACCACTGCTCCCAACTCCAAATCATGAACCGGGTAATTGATTTCATGTTTCTTTAACTGCCTTGAAGCATAAGCGATCACATGCCCGTGCTGCATCAGCACCGCACCCATCCCTTGATATGACGCGTCTGTGTAAACCTGAAATCCTTCCTTCCCCGACGGAAGTGCAAGGATGGGGGCGGAGGTAAGCCTATCCTTCAACTCTTGAAATGCTGCTTCACATTGAGGTGTCCACTCAAAGGGCACACCCTTCTTCGTCAAGGAGGTAAGAGGAAGGGCAATCTTGGAGAATCCTTTCACGAACTTGCGGTAGTAGCCAGCAAGTCCAAGAAAGCTTCGTACATCGGCCGCCGACTTCAAGGGCGACCACTCCTTCACGGCCCGCACCTTAGCTGGGTCCACAGCTAATCCTGCTCCACTGATCACATGCCCTAAGAAGGCAACCTCCTTAAGCCAGAATTCACACTTGCTAAACTTGGCATACAAGGCGTGCTCCTTCAATTTCTTCAAAACTAAGGTCAGGTGCTCGACATGCTCCTCCTCCGTCTTTGAATAGACTAAGATGTCGTCGATGAAAACGATGACGAAGATGTCCAAGTATGGTTCAAACACCTTGTTCATCAGGCTCATGAAGGCCGAAGGTGCATTCGTGAGCCCAAACGGCATTACTGTGAACTCATACAAACCATATCTCGAACTGAAGGCTGTTTTCTGAATGTCCCCCTCTTGTATCCTCAACTGATAGTATCCAGAGCGCAAGTCTAGTTTAGAGAACCAATGCGCTCCCACTAATTGATCGAACAACTCGTCGATCCGAGGTAGCGGATAAGTGTTCCGCACCGTTAATCGATTGAGTTCCCGATAATCTATGCACAATCGCAGGGTTCCATCCTTCTTCTTTACGAACAATATGGGGGCACCCCATGGTGATGAACTGGGGCGAACGAACCCTGAATCTACTAGTTCTTGTAGTTGAACTCTAAACTCCGCGAGTTCTTTCGGGGCCATTCTGTACGGAGTCTTAGATACAGGCTTGGCACCTGGTACTAAATTAATCTGAAAATCGACCTCTCTATGCGGTGGTAATCCTGGTAGCTTCTCAGGAAATACCTCGGGAAAATCCCGCACAACCCGTACATCCTTTAATTCCAACGCTTCCTCCTTCAACTCGAACCAGATCATGAAGACCTCGTCCCCCTTCATATGAGCTTTTACAACCTGGATAGAAGATAATATCATACGTGGCGCGAAGCCAATACCTTGGAAGATGACGTCAGAGTCTCCATGCCTCAAATAGATCCGCTTCTCCGCGCAGTCGATCCTCGCGAAGTGCCAGTCCAGCCATGCCATGCCCAAAATGATGTCAAACTCCGGCATTCTCAGAACCGTGGCCGGTGTATCAAAGGCCTTCCCATCAATAAATAACTCCAACTCGCACTTGGCGGTCGCGATCATCTCCGAGCCGTCCGGAAGGCGTACACGTCGGGCTATTCCCGTGAAGTAATGAACATCACCCACGTCTTTTATGAAATCTTCGGACACAAAAGAGTGTGAGGCACCGGTATCGAACAGCGCATAGGCCGTCTTCCCGCCAATAATCACGGTGCCTAAGTGCCAACGACCAAAACTTATTGCTAGTGTCTAATAAGTTCTAAGCAATTCATGTTAAACCATGCAAGTATGTAAACTAATTAAATCATACCTGCAATCACATCTTGTGGGTTCCGTTCCTGCGCCATGTCAAGCGCGTACACCTGATCCCGGACCGGTCCGGGGTTTCCTCTTGGCGGTCCTCGTCCTCGACCACGCATATATCCCCGTCCTCGTGGAGCTGGTGGAGGGAGAGCAGGAGGGAGAGCAGGAGGGACGTTCCCATATAGCTGTGGGCAAAAACGTCGGATGTGGCCCGGCTGGTTGCATTCGAAGCACACCAGACCACGACGCCCTTCAGGTTGTTGAAATCGCCGAGGCTGTGGGGGTGGGGGCAACGCAGGCGGCTGCGGAACTGGATGCTCCACCCTATAGTTTCGGTGGACACGCCCTCCACCTCTTTGATAACCTCTTCCTCCTCTGAAGTCCCGTCTCCTTCTATTACTTGGGCCGGCTTCCATCACGTCCTCCGCAGGCCTCTTACTACATCCCATGTGGTCCGCCTCCAATCTTTTTGCCATATCAATGATCTCCGCCAAGCTACCATCCGCTATAAACAAAAGGGACTGCCTTAGGGGATCTCGCAGCCCTTTATAGAAGCGCTTGGCATAACCTCTGTCATCCAACTCATAAGAGTCCGCAAACCTTGCGAGATGCTGGAATTCCCGCTGGTATTCTGTAACCGACTTTGATCCCTGCTTTAGTAGAAGGAACCTCTGCTCAAGCTCATCTCGGGCCGATGTAGGGATAAAGTGCTCCAAGAAAACCTCCGAGAATTCACTCCAACTTATCTCTGTGTAGATCCGGCCTTGGAAGGTAGAGCCCATGAGGGACTTCCACCACCTCTTCGCATGTAAGTCCAAAACAGACACTGCCAATGTTACTGCCATGTTGGCCGGGCAACGGATTCCAGCCAACAACTCTTGTATCGTGTCTAGCCATTCCTCTGTACGTACGGCTGACTCCGTCCCAAGGTAGACGGGAGGGGAGAGAGCCCGAAAGGTGCTCAGCCAGTTGGAGCTCGGGGCCTGTTGTTGCACCGGAGCCTGCTGTGCCTTAAAAGCATCAAGAATGGCGGTGAGTGTTTGCCCCAACTCAGACTGTTGGAACTGAGTGGGTATGGGAGGGGTAGGAGTACCCCTCATCGGCTCAACATGCAGTGGAACCTACACGTACACGACAAATTTGTGGTCAGGTTGGCTAATCGTAGGGTCAAAGTTGGACAAACTTAATGTGAATTACATATGGGCACACCACTGCTTCCGCTAAGTCAGTTTGTCCCCAAACTGACTAACCAAACGGGGGTGGCACCATTGTTGAATGACTTCGTAGTTGAGGATCGTGGCAAACTGATACCATTTGTAAGACCCCCCCTCCCCAGATCCCAAAACACGGCACGAAGGGGGAGTCTTATGCCCGGAACAGCCGCCTTGCGGTAGCATTAGCACACGGGCTAACCTGTACCACAAGACGCCTATTCCGCCGGCTGAAACCATATCAATATATCATGCCAACCCAACCAAATAAATAAGCAAGAGAAGTCAAAATCCACACTAAGTATATAAAGTCCAAAACATCAATAAAGAGAAGCTAAACATGCTTCTACAAAATATCAGAGTACAGCTAATCATTGCCCAAACGGGCTACATCAGAGTAAGCAAAACACTAACATCAGTAACAGATGGTATCGACGGCACCGTCACATCAGGCCCTGTCGTCCTGGCCTGGCTGTCCTGCTGCGTAGTCTGTGGCTGCTCTACCTGCGGCGTGACCTCCTAAAAAGGAAGACGTAGCAACCGTTAGTCGAAACGACTAAGTGGTTTCACATCCGCTCCCCCGGCGACTCCTCGGCACCGGGCGGAGAAAGAGAAACAAGGGTACAATATATATCAGTAAGTATGCAAGCAAAGGAAAAACAAGCAGGTGGCAGTTGTGTAAGAGTATCAATGTATAACTAGCAGTTCTATAAAAGCTACCAATATGTAAACTAACCATTCTACAAGAGCCATCAAGGTATAATAACAAGTGTAATAAAGCTACAGCAGGAAAGTAACTTAACTTATAAGAATGCCCATACAAACTTATAAGTTAAGGATCGGGTTACATAAAGTAACTCATCGTATAAGAGTGCCCATACAAACTTATACGATGAGGATCTTGTTGTGCAATGATATGAAATGCTATGAATGCTATGCAATGACTCACCCATGCACACTCATGCAATTGCTATGTCGACACAGACTGTAGTTCCCACTTTTCGAGCAGGTAGCTAACCTCTCAGGCATCAGCCGCCGTGGCCAGGCGGTGACAGTAGAACGGGCACTTCTACTACTAGGCGGGTATCACACTACTTCACCTAGGCCTCCGTACGCCTCAACGCTAAGAACACAACAGCGGAGCCCATGCGTACTATGGCCCAGCGGGGTCTTGGGTAGATGTGCACCAAGAACACAGCCCGAACTGGCCTTGCGTGACCCGGAAGGGGCCTCGGAAGAAAGCACGAGGACACAGCCCAACCGTCCACATGGTCGGAGGGGCCTCGGGACGTGAACACCGAGGACACAGCCCAAACCGACCAAGTCTAACTGCCAACTCCCGTCGGTGTGACGACTGGCGAGCCCGTAGACCTGCCACACTATCCTTAACCCGGGATTACGACACCGCGTGTCGACTCACACCACATGCAAACACCACATCAACATATCATGGAAGGGGCCTCGGAAGTAAACACGAGGACACAGCCCAACCATCCATCCACACCTATCTCAACACAACAAAACAAGTGACGGTCAACACCGCACTTACAAACTTACACAATACCACCCGTAGGGAGACGACTCTCTAGGTATTGGACTACCAAATTCAATCCACTACTCAACATTCACATGGCCAAGAGTTATATCTTCTATATGTCATTCCATATGAACTCTACATAAGACTTATATGATGCGCATATGTTATAATCTATCAACATCTTATCAATTCGATTCGATTAAACATAAAGGGAACCATCCAAATCTCAAGACAACATGCAATAATAAATCAGTTGTATGCATTCTAAATAATAAACACCATCATTCAAAGTTCTTCGGTGATTAGCATCAATAATTTAATCTTGACAGAATTCCACCGACTCTTGTTGCACTTTATATAAAACCAGAATTCTAAGTGTATCACTAATCTAGACAGCAATTTCGACCGGAGATTCCCGAGGCTACAGGAATCCGGTGAAGTTGTGTAACCCATCGTTGGAAAGATATTTTCATGATCTACAACTTTCATATTCAGGTCACAACCCAGATCTAACAATAACTTACCCGAAATCGGCTTCAAATTTCACTGCGCACAGAACACAATTTCTGTGTACAGGAATTGCCGGACAGCAAACTCGATTTGGTTTTCCCGGGGCCACAGTCATCACCTGAAGTCGTGCAACCACTCGTTGGAAAGGTATTTCCAAGGGCTTCAACGTTCATGTTAAGCCGGAAGCCTAGATCTGCCCATATCCTACATAAAAAGGGCCTAGAAGATCGCTGCGCGCAGAATACAGATTCTGCGCGCATCTTAAAGGAAAATGAACGGCATCGGTTCGTCTTCCTCGTCAAGGCGATCGTTCCTAAATTTTCCAGAAATATTCTCCTCTCTTATTCAACCTCAAAGGCCAAAACTCCTCACGAAACCATTCACCCATCATCGTATTGAAGAAAAGGGGAAGGGTTGAAGAGATCTAAAATCTAGGATTCAAATCCTAGCATGGCCAAACCTAGAATCTTCTCCTCCCATCAAGTTCTCTTGAACCGATGTCTCTCCTAAATACCTAAGATCTAGCACCAAGGGAGAGGGTAGGAAACTCACGTTGACTCCAGCGGTACCACCATTTCCGGCCATGGATCGCGTAGTTCTCCTTGGCGGCATCTTCTCTTTCGCGGCGATGGCGGATCTCCTTCGGTAAAACTTGCTCCTGCAGTTTTCCTCTCACCAGGAACTCTCACAGGAAATAGGGGAAGGAAATAAGGATGAAAAACGGCTAGGGTTTCTCTGCCCCTTATAAGCAAAATGTGACACGGGTAGGGACACGGCCGTGTCCGTACCCGTGTCCTGCTTCTGCGAAACGGCCGTGGCGGTTTCCATGTCGGTTCAATGTTTGACACGGGTCGGGACACGCCCGTGTCCCAACCCGTGTTCACATGACACGGCCGTGTGCCTGGCCGTGTCATCGGCCGTGTGCATCTTCAGTTACATCTCGACACTTCTCGTCGAGCTCAACTCGACGCACACGGGTAGGGACACGGCCGTGTCACTACCCGTGTCACCATCTCGACGACTCTCGACGATTCGACGCGGCTCGTCGAGATCATCTCGACGCACACGGGTAGGGACACGGCCGTGTCACTACCCGTGTCATGATCTCGACGTCTCTCGACGATTCTTGACGATCTCGACACGCCTCGTCGAGATCGTCTCGACGCACACGGGTAGGGACACGGCCGTGTCACTACCCGTGTCACTTCTCTCTACACTGATTTCTCCACTTCTCCACAAGTGCAGCCCAACTCCCTGCACTTCTCAGGACTTGAGTCAACCCTCCTGACTCAAAAACTCACACACTAGGGGCCTAGAGCGATTCGGGTCGTTACAGCAAAAGTCTGCAGAGTCTAAGTAAAAGTGTCGACACTCAACACAATGTGTCGACACTATGCAGAAAGATCAGTAATTGAAGTAAGTGTCGACACTCAACACAATGTGTCGACACTATGCAGAAGAGTCAGCATTTGAGGAATGTGTCGACACTCAGCACAATGTGTCGACACACAACCAGAAGAGTCAACATTTGAAGTAAGTGTCGACACTCAGCACAATGTGTCGACACTTAGCTAAAACACTTGAAGAAAGTGTCGACACAAGGAGCTGTGTCGACACTTAGCAAAGAACATAGAAGTTTATAAAATATTCTAAGTACAAGTGTCGACACTAAGGGAATGTGTCGACACTCAGCTGAAGAAACAAAATTGAAGACTTGTGTCGACACCAAGAAGCAGTGTCGACACTTGACAGTTTCGACACTTAGAAGAATACAGTTAAAGAATGAAGTACAAGTACTTGTGTCGACACTCAATTTCAGTATCGACACATGCAGAAGAATCTGTGTCGAGTCATACAAGGAATTGTGTCGACACCTTGTAGACTTGTGTCGACACTTACACAACATGTGTCAACACTTAGTCTATAAGTGTCGACACTTAAGAACAGAAAGTCTCGACACTATCTGACAGTTAGAGAATTTCAAGAAGTGACTGGTTGACAAGACAGCTGCCGATCCAGCCGGTCTACATCAACTGTCAGAGAAATCAGAAGTCTGTTATGAACCGGACCAGCCGGTTACCATGAAGGAAGCCTATAAATAGGCACTCATAGATTACAGAAAGAGATTGATTGTTGTTGTTACAAGTAGTTGTCAAGAATACTTAAAGTGGTTGATCAGATTCTTCAAGTAATCAGGAAAGTGATACACAGAGGATCAACACAAGAAGATCTGACAGTCTAACTGCAGATCTAAGAAGTTGGAGAGAGAGAGCTCCAATCAAGTATTCAGTCTTTGGAACTAAGGCTGATAAGAAAGATTCAGAATCATCTGGATCTCAAGAAGCAGAGGTCAAGGATCAACTGCAGAAGATTCAGACTAATTCAGTTCTAACTCAAGAAGCTTTGAAGGAAGCTAAGTCAGTTTGGATCTAGCTAAGTTCTTCCAAGAACTCTTCAAGAAACTCTCAACTCCTCTCTTATTTTCTGAGTTGTAGAGTTAGCTATTGTATTTTCTATTTTAACTTGTAGGATCCATTGGATCTGAGAGAATTGTAAGCCTATATTATAAAGGCTGAGGGTAGGGCTTGGTTGCCTGAGTGTAGGAGTTGAAGAACTCTGAGTGTAGGCCTTAATTGGCTGAGTGTAGGCCTGGGTGGCTGAGTGTAGCCCTGGTGGCTGAGTGTAAGGCTTTGGGCCTGAGGTGTAGGAACCTTGTTGGGTTCTGAGATAGTGGAGAAGGTTGGCCGAATCTAGTACACTGCTAGATAGGCGAAGGGGGACAGTGGATGTACCCAAAGATTGGGGAACCACTATAATTAGTGTGTCTGCTGTGTTGTGCTGTGCTGTGGATTAACTGTTTATATTCTGTAATTGCTGTTAGCTGTAGAATTCTGTAAAATAACTGTTGTGCTGCCAACAAAGTCTTAAAAAGGTTTAGGTCACCTATTCACCCCCCCCTCTAGGTGTTTAGGTACCATATCTTTCAAGAAATTTTCTAAGTATTTTACTCGAGTAGAGCTTTCACCTACTCGAGTAGTCTGGGTATAATTTACTCGAGTAAAGGAACCTTAAACTCGAGTAGGCATAGTCATATACTCGAGTAGCTAAGTCCCTACTCGAGTAGACCAAGTCATATACTCGAGTATCATGCTTATATACTCGAGTAGATTAACTCTTTATACCCGAGTACTAAAGGGTCTTCTCATCTAAATTTCCATAAGTCATATACTCGAGTAAGTATACTCATTACTCGAGTAAGTATACTCACTTACTCGAGTAGATAGAAACATACTCGAGTAGTTCATTTTACTACTCGAGTAGTTCATGTGTCACCCATGTACCTTGTTTATTTCCCTACTCCATAATTTTTTAAGTATTTTACTCGAGTAGAACATTCACCTGCTCGAGTAGATTACTTCCTCTTGAGTAGTTCAGTTCAACTACTCGAGTAGTTGCCAGCAGACCTCTTCAGAATTTTTCTAAGTATTCCACTCGAGTAGTACTTTCATGTACTCGAGTAGGTTATGTAATATACTCGAAGTAACTCTTCCAGTACTCGAGTAGATCCTCTATATACTCGAGTAGCTCTCTTCACATACTCGAGTAGCTCTGTGTAACGCCCCGAAACTCAAAGGAGAAAAGGGGGGACGTTTGGGCCAGTTTTGGTTTCTGGCTGAAGGCACACGGCCTGGGACACGGGCGTGTCCCAGGGCGTGTCAAGCGTGTGTCGACACTTAGCCGCGAAGTCGTCGAGTTATTCTCGACGATTCGTCGAGAAGGGCACACGGCCTGCGACACGGGCGTGTCGCAGGGCGTGTCGACCCGTGTCGACACTTAGCCGTGAAATCGTCGAGTTATTCTCGACGATTCGTCGAGAATGGGCACACGGCCTGCGACACGGGCGTGTCGCAGGGCGTGTCGACCCGTGTCGACGATCGTCGAGGTGAAATCGTCGAGATTCACTCGACGATCGTCGAGACAAGGCACACGGCCTCGGACACGGGCGTGTCCAAGGCCGTGTCAGCGAGTCGTCGTTCTCCCCTCGACGAAATGTCCCGTGTACACGGCCTGGGGCCCAGGCGTGTCAATGTGACACGGGCAAGGACACGGGCGTGTCCTAGAACCCGTGCAGTGCTCGGGTGGAAACGGGGGAAAAATCATGGGGTACACGGCCGGCTACACGGCCGTGTCAGCTGGAACACGGGCGTGTCAGCTCGAACACGGGCGTGTTCGATACCCGTGTGCGTGTTCAGAAGATTCGATTTTGACGGCGAATGCGGCACACGGCCCTGGACACGGGCGTGTGCCAGGCGTGTGCGGCCCAGATTGGGCATTTCAGCCCCGAATCAAAGCCGCTCGTTTTCTTAGGTTGAGATCCGACGGCTGGGGATGGTTCCTGGGAGGATATACACGGGTTTGACTTAAGAAAAATCCACTTTTCATCACTTATCTCTCTCCAAACCTTGGAGAAAGAAGAGCTAAGGCAAGAGGAAGAGGAGCTAGATCCGCCATTGGAGGAGCTTCGGAGCTCCGAATCGCAAGCCGACTCCGGATCCACGGAGGCAACGCACGAAGCGCGGTGATTTCTATCCGATTACATTTCGATGGCGCCAAAGAGGAACGCAAGGGTAACGATCCTCACTTGTGAGCATGATAGCTCTCTTTCTTAGCATAGGAAGCCCTCTCTCGCGAGTTTGCGAAGAGTTGGAGGCGTTCCTTCGGGTAGTCCCCGTTGTTTAGCGTCCGTATGCGAGAACGGACATAGGCATTTGGTTGAAGCCTACCCGGACATGTAGTTCGGATCGGTGATGTTGCATTGCATAAGGCCGGAGAAGACTCCGTGCTATTTGGTTGTTTTCGGGTTTTCTACGCGGTAGATTGCAGCAGGGAGCCTTGGGGACTAACCCAAAGGTGCACCCGGAAAACTGGGCGGACACGAGGTCTTGCCAACTTGGTGGCCTGGAAGCCAACTTGAACATAACGAGGTTATGTGACTTGCGGTAGAATGGGACTCGGTGAAAGTTTGACCGCGCAAATGGCTTAAATTGTCGTTGCGATGTGAGCACGGGTTAGATGGAGCCGTACCCGCTTTATGTCGTCCGGTTAGAGAGACCTAAGGTTACATGGGACTCGCCGTTGGCATAAATGGGAGTCTTCGGTGGTCCATGGCTTAATTGACGTGACCAATACCATGAAGACAAATTGCTCATAGGAATGGCCGTCTAAGAGGCGGTGGTGAGTCCGGAATGTTCATGGCTTTATTGACGTAACATCGACCGGTTCACCGAGAATGTGCCCTGAGTGCACGGGACGTGTGGCCGTACGAGCCAACGTCTGTGATGAAATGGCTATGTTTATATTATATTGCTCGCTTATGCTAATGAAATGCAGGGAAGGAGCATCGCCGCCCCGAGTTGGGGGCGGGATCGTTATAATTTGGTCAGCATTGCTGACCGTTGCTTTGTTTGCCACCGTGCGGTGGTTTGTTTGCTTGCAGGTGCAGCTGGACCAAGCGGTCAATAGCGGGCTAAAGCCCTTTTTGCGAAGCTGGCCCTCGAAGGCCCGAATGGAAATGTTTTATGTTTTATTCATGTATGGCCGGCCTGCGTGCCGAGGTTTGGAAATCATGTAAAAGACAAGTGAAACATTTTGTAAGGCCTTAAGGCCGACTTTTGAGTATTTTGTAATAACATTCCTATTATCGGCTAGTGGACATTCATGCTTGTGCTGGGTTCTTGTTTTGCAACTTTAATAAATTGCTTCCGCTAGAATGCTCTGTGTAGGACGTTGAGATTGGTTGGATGGTTTCCATAAGTAACCACCCGGTCTGTCTGTGGTATATGGCGTCGGGCCCCGGCCGGACCTACTGCTATATGCTATGCGACGGATAGGGGGTGTTACAATTTGGTATCAGACTACTGGTTTTGTCGGGCTTAAAGTGAATTCGTGGGCGAATTCTTTTTAAGGGGTGGTGAGCACATTGTGTGCGTCATCGTTATAACAGTAAAAAGAACCCATGAATGTCCACTTAGGAATGAAAATACTCGTGTTTGAGGAACCTGCGTGTTCCTATAATTGCTGTTTGCAATTTATTTGGTCGCTTAACGGTGTTTTGTACCACTATAGGTGACCCGAAGTGGTGTTGGGCCGTCAGAACGCCGAGGTTCTGAGGCTAGTAGTGCACCGGAAGTTGCTCCAGCAACACCTTTGTCGGCTGAAAATATAAGATTGGTGGCTGAAGCGGTGTTAGCCGTGATAAATGCGCAGCCTGGGAGGCAAGCGCAGCAGCCCGCTCCTGTGATGGAGCAAGTACCTCTTCAAGAGGCTGAGCCGAGGAGGATGGAGCAAGTGGTTGTAGAACCAATAGTGCCAAGGAGGGCGACTGAGAGGCAGTTGAAGCATGTAATGAGCTTTAACCCTCCGTTATTCTCGGGGTTGGGAAACCCCATCTCAGGCTGAAGACTGGCTCTCTAGGGTGAAGAGAGTCATGACAGCGACGGAGACGGAGGAGTGGCAGATGACCACCATTGCTACGTTCCTGCTGGACGGTGGAAGCGAGGATGTGGTGGGAAGGCTTGGAGCTGCATCATCTGAGAGGTAGACAACTGATAGACGTTCCGATGGAAGAGTTCTCGGAATTGTTCTTAGCAAGATACTCCCTTCTACTCAGAGGATTTCAATGGAGAATGAGTTCCTGAAGTTGGTGCAGGGTGAGAGGAGCGTGGATGAATATCTCCACGAGTTTACGCGGTTGAGTCGTTATGCTAGCTCTACCATCATGGATGAGGAGCGCAAGACTAATCGTTTTTATGAAGGCTTGAGGGATGAGCTGAGACTTTACTGTCGGGCCGATGACGCAGGGTTTCTTAACCTTGGTCAATACTGCCCGGTCCTTGGAGAAGGACATGAAGAGTGTACAAGCGAAGAAAGGCTTGGGTGAAAAGAAATCTGAGTTCAGAGTGCCGACTACTTCAAAGTCCGGCTATCGGAGGGCTTTCAAGAAGCATAGGACTTCGGGTCCAGCTCCTTCTGGTGCTTCTGGGGCGACTACGAGTCGGACCCCGGGTGCGTGCTTACTTGTGGCAAGACGGGGCATTTCGCCCGTGATTGTTGGAGCGGACGTCCTAAGTCCGAGAGGAGGCCAGGAGCTACCTACGAAGAGAAGGGAAAGGCGGTGGAGTCGACCGCATCCCACTATGCTCCGGCCCAACCAAGGGTCTACAATCTTGGCCAACAGGAGGCCATTAAACAAGCTGACGTGGTGACAGGTACGGTTTAATTTATAGCAAGTCAATTCCTTTATATGCTTGTTATGTATATGTTACCTTACCACTACTTGTTTAGGATTTGTAATGATTTGTGAAAATCCCGCACGAGCACTCTTCGATACGGGAGCTTCACACTCCTTCTTGTCCGAAGGATTTATATCACGCATCGGAGTCCCTTCTTCGATGGCGAAGGACAAGTTGGATGTGTTGTTGCCCAATGGGTGTTCGATGCGAGCGGTTAGGATCTGCGAGGTTAAGACTCGTATTGGAGAGCAGGAGTTCGACCTGCGGGCGTCTTTACTTCCGTTAGTGGAGTTCGACGTCATATTTGGCATGGACTGGCTCTCGGAGCAGCAGGCCATATAGATTGCGGTAGCAAGGAAGTCAAGCTGGGAGCAAGTCGTGAGACGACTTTTACGGGCTTAAAGGGGTCGAGCAAGACGTTGATGTCTGCTCTTCAGGTGGTGAAGGCGGTTCGTGCCGGAGCAGAACTGTTCTTTACACTAGTGGAGGTTGCAAAGCCGAAGCCCGCGTTGGATTGTATTTCAGTGGTATCGGAATACCCTGATGTGTTCCCCGCAGATCTTCCTGGAGCCCCGCCTCAACGGGAGATAGATTTACGATCGAGCTAGTGCCAGGTGCAAAGCCTGTGTCACGATCTCCGTATCGGCTAGCGCCTAAGGAAATGGCGGAGCTGAAAGTTCAACTGCAAGAGTTGTTGGAGCAAGGGTATGTGCGCCCGAGTTCTTCGCCTTGGAGCGCACCGGTCCTCTTTGTTAAGAAGAAGGACGGAAGCTTGAGGTTGTGTATTGATTATCGGGAGCTAAACAAGCTGACTGAGAAGAACAAGTACCCGATCCCCGGATTGATGATCTCTTTGATCAGTTAGTCGGGTCGACGGTGTACTCGAAGTTAGATCTCAAGTCTGGGTACTATCAGCTGCGGATAAGGGAGAGTGATATCCCGAAGACAGCGTTTAGTACGAGATACGGGCATTATGAGTTTACGGTCATGCCGTTTGGGCTGACTAATGCGCCGTCAGTATTCATGGATTTGATGAACAGGACGTTCAGGAGTACTTGGACCATTTCGTGATCGTCTCTTCATCGACGATATTTTGGTGTACTCGCAAAGTGAGGAAGATCACTTCAAGCATATCATTTGGTGTTGGAGACACTAAGGAGAAACCAGTTGTATGCCAAGTTCTCGAAGTGCGAGTTTGGCTATCCTCAGTAGCGTTCCTCGGGCATATAGTGAGTGGAGAGGGTATTGCGGTGGATCCGGCGAAGATTGTTGCGATACGGGAGTGGCCTGAGCTTGCTACGGTAGCAGAAGTCCGGAGCTTTTTGGGGCTTGCCGGGTATTATAGGCGCTTCGTAGAGAACTTCTCGCGGATAGCGCTACCTCTCACTACTTTGACGAGGAAGGAGCATAAGTTCGTTTGGACGCCGGAGTGCGCGCGAGCTTTTGAGGAATTGAAGTGTCGGTTGACCACGGCGCCTGTGCTGAGTTCGCGGTTGGGACCGAAGGCTATGAGATATATAGCGATGCTTCAGGCAGTAGCGGTGGGTTGCGTGCTACTGCAGCACGGCAGCGTGATAGCTTATGGCTCGAGACAGCTAAAAGTGCACGAGAGGAATTATCCGGTCCATGACTTGGAGTTAGCGGCCGTGATTTTTGCCTTGAAGCTGTGGAGACACTATTTGTACGGTGTGAAGATTGATATCTACACCGATCACAAGAGCCTAAAGTATTTGATTGATCAGAAAGATCTGAATATGCGGCAGCGTAGGTGGATGGAGTTCCTGGGGGACTATACTTTCAAGATCCACTACGTGCCTGGCAAAGGAATGCGGTTGCGGACGCGTTGAGTCGCCGAGCCCCAGCTCAAGCAATTGGCTATCAGTGCATGATGAGCGGTTGGTGCAGGAGCTGGAGGCGTTGGAGATTGTTTGTGTGGATAGACAATCTAGTGCTGAAGCAGTGCTGAATTGGACTGAAGTCCAATATGACCTGGCTGATCGGATTCGGCAGGCTTTGGATATGGATGCTCATATGAAGCAGTTCATGATAGAGGCTCTGGATGGGTCAAATTCCCAATTCGTCGTGGAGGACGGATTGCTGTGGAAAGACGGTCGTCTTGTGCGTCCCAAGTGTGGGCAATTTACGGGTGGAGTTGTTGTACGAGGCACACCATACCAAGTACTCGATTCACCCGGGGAGCACGAAGATGTACCGCGATGTAAAGAAGCTATTTGGTGGCCGGGTTTGAAAAAGGATGTGGCGCTATACGTAGCGAAGTGCCAAACCTGCGCCTTGGTAAAGGCGGGAGTGCCAAAAGCCGGGAGGATTTCTTAAGTCCTTGCCTATTCCGGAGTGGAAATTCGACGACATCTCTATGGACTTTGTGCATGGTTTGCCAAGGTCGCAAAAGGGGAACGACGCCATTGGGTGGGTGTCGATCGATTAACGAAGGTGTCGCATTTTATTCCGCATAGGAAGGATGATCCGGTGGAGAAGCTGGCAAAGCTTTATGTGGATAACATAGGCGGCTTCATGGTGTGCCCCGCAGCATCGTGAGTGACCGAGATGGGCGGTTCACGTCCAATGATTGGAGGCTGGTGCAGCAAATGTTGGGAACAAAGCTGAAGTTTAGCACAGCCTTCATCCACAAACGGATGGGCAGACCGAGAGGGTCAATAGAACCATGGAAGACATGCTTCGCATGTGTGTCTTGGACTTCGGAAAGCAATGGGAGGACCACCTTTATTTGGTGGAGTTCGCATACAACAACAGCTACAAGCAAGTATTCAGATGGCGCCTTTCGAGGCCCTATATGGTAGAAGATGTCGCACGCCGTTGTCTTGGTTAGAAACGGGCGAGTCAAAGTTGTATAAGCGATCGGAAGTGGAGGGTGCTACTTCTTTGGTGAGAACCATTCGGGAGAGGTTACTCATCGCTCAGGACCGGCAAGCAAAGTACTATAATGCCAAGCACAGGAACGTGGAGTTCGCTGTGGGCGATTATGTATACCTAAAGATCAAGCCGTTCAAGGGTGTCTCGCGGGTGCGGCGATTGAAAAAGCTAAGCCCGAGGTACCTTGGACCGTTCGAGGTTCTGGGAGCGAGTGGGAGAAGCGGCATATAGGTTGAAGCTTTGTGGAGCTAAGTGGTTTACACGATGTATTCCACATTTCGGTGCTTCGGAAGGCGGTGCAAGAGCCTACGCAAGTGATCGCGGTCGATCAAGTGCCGGTGGATAGTGGGCTAACGACAAAGGTCAAGCCCGTGCGGATTGAAGACTCGGAGGTCAAGCGGCTACGCAATAAAGAGATCAGGATGGTCAAAGTCCGGTGGGACAATTGCGGTCGTGAGGAGCTCTCTGGGAGCGAGAGCAGACGATGCTTGACGAATATCCGGAGTTGTTCCGCTCAGGTACAAATTTTGTTTTGTACATGTTTTTTCCCTTTATGTAATTTCGTGGGCGAAATTCTTTTAAGAGGGGAGAGTTGTAACGCCCGAACTCAAAGGAGAAAAGGGGGACGTTTTGGGCCAGTTTGGGTTTCTGGCTGAAGGCACACGGCCTGGGACACGGGCGTGTCCCAGGGCGTGTCAAGCGTGTGTCGACACTTAGCCGCGAAGTCGTCGAGTTATTCTCGACGATTCGTCGAGAATGGGCACACGGCCTGCGACACGGGCGTGTCGCAGGGCGTGTCGACCCGTGTCGACACTTAGCCGTGAAATCGTCGAGTTATTCTCGACGATTCGTCGAGAATGGGCACACGGCCTGCGACACGGGCGTGTCGCAGGGCGTGTCGACCGTGTCGACGATCGTCAGGGTGAAATCGTCGAGATTCACTCGACGATCGTCGAGACAAGGCACACGGCCTAGGACACGGGCGTGTCCAAGGCCGTGTCATCCAGTCGTCGTTCTCCCCTCGACGAAATGTCCGTGTACACGGCCTGGGGCCCAGGCGTGTCAATGTGACACGGGCAAGGACACGGGCGTGTCCTAGAACCCGTGCAGTGCTCGGGTTGGAAACGGGGGGAAAAATCATGGGGTACACGGCCGGCTACACGGCCGTGTCAGCTGGAAACACGGGCGTGTCAGCTCGAACACGGGCGTGTTCGATACCCGTGTGCGTGTTCAGAAGATTCGATTTTGACGGCGAATGCGGCACACGGCCTGGACACGGGCGTGTGCAAGCAGCCTGTGTTCGGCCCAGATTGGGCATTTCAGCCCCGAATCAAAGCCGCTCGTTTCTTAGGTTGAGATCCGACGGCTGGGGATGGTTCCTGAGAGGATATACACGGGTTTGACTTAAGAAAAATCCACTTTTCTTCACTTGATCTCTCTCCAAAACCTTGGAGAAAGAAGAGCTAAGGATAGAGGAAGAGGAGCTAGATCCGCCATTGGAGGAGCTTCGGAGCTCCGAATCGCAAGCCGACTCCGGATCCACGGAGGCAACGCAAGCGCGGTGATTTCTATACGATTACATTTCGATGGCGCCAAAGAGGAACGCAAGGGTAACGATCCTCACTTGTGAGCATGATAGCTCTCTTTCTTAGCATAGGAAGCCCGCTCTCGCGAGTTTGCGAAGAGTTGGAGGCGTTCCTTGGTAGATAAAGTCCCCGTTGTTTTAGCGTCCGTATGCGAGAACGGACATAGGCATTTGGTTGAAGCCTACCCGGACATGTTAGTTCGGATCGGTGATGTTGCATTGCATAAGGCGGAGAAGACTCCGTGCTATTTGGTGTTTCGGGTTTTCTACGCGGTAGATTGCAGCAGGGAGCCTTGGGGACTAACCCAAAGGTGCACCCGGAAAACTGGGCGGACACGAGGTCTTGCCAACTTGGTGGGGCTGAGAGCCAACTTGAACATAACGGGTTATGTGACTTGCGGTAGAATGGGACTCGGTGAAAGTTTGACCCGCGCAAATGGCTTAATTGTCGTTGCGATGTGAGCACGGGTTAGATGGAGCCGTACCCGCTTTATGTCGTTCGGGTTGTTAGAGAGACCTAAGGTTACATGGGACTCGAC